>CM041812.1:5119590-5832599 GCA_023376895.1 Aspiorhynchus laticeps | reverse complement strand
TGGCCTTGCCTTCTCTTAATTTGCTTTGTTGCACTAAACACAGCATTAGTGTTCTCAGAAGCTGTAAACTAGTGATTCTGTGCATTGGAGCTCTAACATAACTTGCTCTGCAAAAAAGCTCTAACACATGAAAATCTGTCTTCTGCATTGCAAATAACATTTAATTTCATGAGAAAGAAACATCTTTCATGTACTTGAGCTTTGCTCTTAAAATTGCATTAACCAACTTTCTCTCACTGGGAAATAAGCTTTTGAGCATCTGTGGCTTTGCCTTCTCTTAATTTGCTTTGTTGCAATAAACACAGCATTAGTGTTCTCAGAAGCTCTAAACTAGTGATTCTGTGCATTGGAGCTCTAACATAACTTTCTCTGCAAAAAAGCTCTAATACATGAAAATCTGTCTTCTGTATTGCAAATAACATTTCATTTCATGAGAAAGAAACATCTTTCATGTACTTGAGCTTTGCTCTTAAAATTGCATTAACCAACTTTCTCTCACTGAGAAATAAGCTTTTGAGCATCTGTGGCCTTGCCTTCTCTTAATTTGCTTTGTTGCACTAAACACAGCATTAGTGTTCTCAGAAGCTCTAATACTAGTGATTCTGTGCATTGGAGCTCTAACATAACTTTCTCTGCAAAAAAGCTCTAACACATGAAAATCTGTCTTCTGCATTGCAAATAACATTTCATTTCATGAGAAAGAAACATCTTTCATGTACTTGAGCTTTACTCTTAAAATTGCATTTAGCAACATTTCTCTCACTGAGAAAGAAGCTTTTCAGCATCCGTGGCCTTGCCTTCTCTTCATTTGTTTATTTGCATTAAACACAGCATTAGTGTTCGTAGAAGCTCTAAACTAGTGATTATGTGTATTGAAGCTCTAACATGACTTGCTCTGCAAAAAAGCTATAACACCATGAAAATCTGTCTTCTGCATTGCAAATAACATTTCATTTCATGAGAAAAAACATCTTTCATGTACTTGAGCTTTACTCTTAAAATTGCATTTAGCAAGCATTTCTCTCACTGAGAAAGAAGGCTTTTCAGCATCTGTGGCCTTGCATTCTCCTTCAGTTGCTTTGTTGCACTAAACACAGCATTAGTGTTCTTAGAAGCTCTAAACTAGTGATTCTGTGCATTGAAGCTCTAACATGATTTTCTCTGCAAAAGAGCTCTAACACATGAAAATCTGTCTTCTGCATTGCAAATAACATTTCATTTCATGAGAAAGAAACATCTTTTATGTACTTGAGCTTTACTCATAAAATTGCATTTAGCAACTTTCTCTCACTGAGAAAGAAGCTTTTGGCATCCGTGGCCTTGCATTCTCTTCATTTGTTTATTTGCATTAAACAGAGCATTAGTGTTCTAGAAGCGCTAAACTAGTGATTCTGTGCATTGAAGCTCTAACATGACTTGCTCTGCAAAAGAGCTCTAACACATGAAAATCTGTCTTCTGCATTGCAAATAACATTTCATTTCATGAGAAAAAACATCTTTCATGTACTTGAGCTTTGCTCTTAAAATTGCATTAACCAACTTTCTCTCACTGAGAAATAAGCTTTTGAGCATCTGTGGCCTTGCCTTCTCTTAATTTCTTTTTTGCACTAAACACAGCATTAGTGTTCTCAGAAGCTCTAAACTAGTGATTCTGTGCATTGGAGCTCTAACATAACTTTCTCTGCAAAAAGCTCTAAACATGAAAATCTGTCTTCTGCATTGCAAATAACATTTCATTTCATGAGAAAGAAACATCTTTCATGTACTTGAGCTTTGCTCTTAAAATTGTATTAACCAACTTTCTCTCACTGAGAAATAAGCTTTTGAGCATCTGTGGCCTTGCCTTCTCTTAATTTGCTTTGTTGCACTAAACACAGCATTAGTGTTCTCAGAAGCTGTAAACTAGTGATTCTGTGCATTGGAGGTCTAACATAACTTGCTCTGCAAAAAAGCTCTAACACATGAAAATCTGTCTTCTGCATTGCAAATAACATTTAATTTCATGAGAAAGAAACATCTTTCATGTACTCGAGCTTTGCTCTTAAAATTGCATTAACCAACTTTCTCTCACTGAGAAATAAGCTTTTGAGCATCTGTGGCCTTGCCTTCTCTTAATTTGCTTTGTTGCACTAAACACAGCATTAGTGTTCTCAGAAGCTGTAAACTAGTGATTCTGTGCATTGGAGCTCTAACATAACTTGCTCTGCAAAAAAGCTCTAACACATGAAAATCTGTCTTCTGCATTGCAAATAACATTTATTTCATGAGAAAGAAACATCTTTCATGTACTTGAGCTTTGCTCTTAAAATTGCATTAACCAACTTTCTCTCACTGGAAATAAGCTTTTGAGCATCTGTGGCTTTGCCTTCTCTTAATTTGCTTTGTTGCAATAAACACAGCATTAGTGTTCTCAGAAGCTCTAAACTAGTGATTCTGTGCATTGGAGCTCTAACATAACTTTCTCTGCAAAAAAGCTCTAAACATGAAAATCTGTCTTCTGATTGCAAATAACATTTCATTTCATGAGAAAGAAACATCTTTCATGTACTTGAGCTTTGCTCTTAAAATTGCATTAACCAACTTTCTCTCACTGAGAAATAAGCTTTTGAGCATCTGTGGCCTTGCCTTCTCTTAATTTGCTTTGTTGCACTAAACACAGCATTAGTGTTCTCAGAAGCTCTAAACTAGTGATTCTGTGCATTGGAGCTCTAACATAACTTTCTCTGCAAAAAAGCTCTAACACATGAAAATCTGTCTTCTGCATTGCAAATAACATTTCATTTCATGAGAAAGAAACATCTTTCATGTACTTGAGCTTTACTCTTAAAATTGCATTTAGCAACATTCTCTCACTGAGAAAGAAGCTTTTCAGCATCCGTGGCCTTGCATTCTCTTCATTTGTTTATTTGCATTAAACACAGCATTAGTGTTCGTAGAAGCTCTAAACTAGTGATTATGTGTATTGAAGCTCTAACATGACATGCTCTGCAAAAAAGCTATAACACATGAAAATCTGTCTTCTGCATTGCAAATAACATTTCATTTCATGAGAAAAACATCTTTCATGAACTTGAGCTTTACTCTTAAAATTGCATTTAGCAGCATTCTCTCACTGAGAAAGAAGGTTTTCAGCATCTGTGGCCTTGCATTCTCCTCAGTTGCTAAGTTGCACTAAACACAGCATTAGTGTTCTTAGAAGCTCTAAACTAGTGATTCTGTGCATTGAAGCTCTAACATGATTTTCTCTGCAAAAGAGCTCTAACACATGAAAATCTGTCTTCTGCGTTGCAAATAACATTTCATTTCATGAGAAAGAAACGTCTTTTATGTACTTGAGCTTTACTCATAAAATTGCATTTAGCAACATTCTCTCACTGAGAAAGAAGCTTTTCCGCATCCGTGACCTTGCATTCTCTTCATTTGTTTATTTGCATTAAACAGAGCATTAGTGTTCTTAGAAGCGCTAAACTAGTGATTCTGTGCATTGAAGCTCTAACATGACTTGCTCTGCAAAAGAGCTCTAACACATGAAAATCTGTCTTCTGCATTGCAAATAACATTTCATTTCATGAGAAAAACATCTTTCATGACTTGAGCTTTCTCTTAAAATTGCATTACAACTTCTTCACTGAGAAAAAGCTTTTAGCATCTGTGGCCTGCTTCTCTATTTGCTGTTGCACTAAACACAGCATTAGTGTTCTAGAAGCTTAAACTAGTGATTCTGTGCATTGAGCTCTAACATACTTCTCTGCAAAAAGCTCTAACACATGAAAATCTGTCTTCTGCATTGCAATAACATTTCATTTCATGAGAAAGAAACATCTTTCATGTACTTGAGCTTTGCTCTTAAAATTGCATTAACCAACTTTCTCTCACTAGAAATAAGCTTTTGAGCATCTGTGGCCTTGCCTTCTCTTAATTTCTTTTTGCACTAAACACAGCATTAGTGTTCTCAGAAGCTTAAACTAGTGATTCTGTGCATTGAGCTCTAACATAACTTTCTCTGCAAAAAGCTCTAAACAGAAAATCTGTCTTCTGCATTGCAAATAACATTTCATTTCATGAGAAAGAAACATCTTTCATGTACTTGAGCTTTGCTCTTAAAATTGCATTAACCAACTTTCTCTCACTGAGAAATAAGCTTTTGAGCACTGTGGCCTTGCCTTCTCTTAATTTGCTTTGTTGCACTAAACACAGCATTAGTGTTCTCAGAAGCTCTAAACTAGTGATTCTGTGCATTGGCTCTAACATAACTTTCTCTGCAAAAAAGCTCTAATACATGAAAATCTGTCTTCTGCATTGCAAATAACATTTCATTTCATGAGAAAGAACATCTTTCATGTACTTGAGCTTTGCTCTTAAAATTGCATTAACCAACTTTCTCTCACAGAGAAATAAGCTTTTGGGCATCTGTGGCCTTGCCTTCTCTTAATTTGCTTTGTTGCACTAAACACAGCATTAGTGTTCTCAGAAGCTCTAAACTAGTGATTCTGTGCATTGGAGGTCTAACATAACTTGCTCTGCAAAAAAGCTCTAACACATGAAAATCTGTCTTCTGCATTGCAAATAACATTTCATTTCATGAGAAAGAAACATCTTTCATGTACTTGAGCTTTACTCTTAAAATTGCATTTAGCAACTTTCTCTCACTGAGAAAGAAGCTTTTCAGCATCCGTGGCCTTGCCTTCTCTTAATTTGCTTTGTTGCACTAAACACAGCATTAGTGTTCTCAGAAGCTCTAAACTAGTGATTCTGTGCATTGGAGCTCTAACATAACTTGCTCTGCAAAAAAGCTCTAACACATGAAAATCTGTCTTCTGCATTGCAAATAACATTTCATTTCATGAGAAAGAAACATCTTTCATGTACTTGAGCTTTACTCTTAAAATTGCATTTAGCAACATTCTCTCACTGAGAAAGAAGCTTTTCAGCATCTGTGGCCTTGCATTCTCTTCATTTGCTTTAGTTGCACTAAACACAGCATTAGTGTTCTAGAAGCTCTAAACTAGTGATTCTGTGCATTGAAGCTCTAACATGACTTTCTCTGCAAAAAAGCTCTAACACATGAAAATCTGTCTTCTGCATTGCAAATAACATTTCATTTCATGAGAAAGAAACATCTTTCATGTACTTGAGCTTTACTCTTAAAATTGCATTTAGCAACATTCTCTCACTGAGAAAGAAGCTTTTCAGCATCTGTGGCCTTGCATTCTCTTCATTTGTTTATTTTCATTAAACAGAGCATTAGTGTTCTTAGAAGCTCTAAACTAGTGATTCTGTGCATTGAAGCTCTAACATGAATTGCTCTGCAAAAGAGCTATAACACATGAAAATCTGTCTTCTGCATTGCAAATAACATTTCATTTCATGAGAAAAACATCTTTCATGAACTTGAGCTTTACTCTTAAAATTGCATTTAGCAACATTCTCTCACTGAGAAAGAAGCTTTTCAGCATCTGTGGCCTTGCATTCTCCTCATTTGCTAAGTTGCACTAAACACAGCATTAGTGTTCTTAGATCTAAACTAGTGATTCTGTGCATTGAAGCTCTAACATGATTTGCTCTGCAAAAGAGCTCTAACACATGAAAATCTGTCTTCTGCATTGCAAATAACATTTCATTTCATGAGAAAGAAACATCTTTCATGTACTTGAGCTTTGCTCTTAAAATTGCATTAACCAACTTTCTCTCACTGAGAAATAAGCTTTTGAGCATCTGTGGCCTTGCCTTCTCTTAATTTGCTTTTTTGCACTAAACACAGCATTAGTGTTCTCAGAAGCTCTAAACTAGTGATTCTGTGCATTGGAGCTCTAACATGACTTTCTCTGCAAAAAAGCTCTAACACATGAAAATCTGTCTTCTGCATTGCAAATAACATTTCATTTCATGAGAAAGAAACATCTTTCATGTACTTGAGCTTTGCTCTTAAAATTGCATTAACCAACTTTCTCTCACTGAGAAATAAGCTTTTGAGCATCTGTGGCCTTGCATTCTCTTCAGTTGCTAAGTTGCACTAAACACAGCATTAGTGTTCTTAGAAGCTCTAAACTAGTGATTCTGTGCATTGAAGCTCTAACATGATTTTCTCTGCAAAAGAGCTCTAACACATGAAAATCTGTCTTCTGCGTTGCAAATAACATTTCATTTCATGAGAAAGAAACGTCTTTTATGTACTTGAGCTTTACTCATAAAATTGCATTTAGCAACATTCTCTCACTGAGAAAGAAGCTTTTCCGCATCCGTGACCTTGCATTCTCTTCATTTGTTTATTTGCATTAAACAGAGCATTAGTGTTCTTAGAAGCGCTAAACTAGTGATTCTGTGCATTGAAGCTCTAACATGACTTGCTCTGCAAAAGAGCTCTAACACATGAAAATCTGTCTTCTGCATTGCAAATAACATTTCATTTCATGAGAAAAACATCTTTCATGAACTTGAGCTTTACTCTTAAAATTGCATTTAGCAACATTCTATCACTGAGAAAGAAGCTTTTCAGCATCTGTGGCCGTGCATTCTCCTCATTTGCTAAGTTGCACTAAACACAGCATTAGTGTTCTTAGAAGCTCTAAACTAGTGATTCTGTGCATTGAAGCTCTAACATGACTTGCTCTGCAAAAGAGCTCTAACACATGAAAATCTGTCTTCTGCATTGCAGATAACATTTCATTTCATGAGAAAGAAACATCTTTCATGTACTTGAGCTTTGCTCTTAAAATTGCATTAACCAACTTTCTCTCACTGAGAAATAAGCTTTTGAGCATCTGTGGCCTTGCCTTCTCTTAATTTGCTTTTTTGCACTAAACACAGCATTAGTGTTCTCAGAAGCTCTAAACTAGTGATTCTGTGCATTGGAGCTCTAACATAACTTTCTCTGCAAAAAAGCTCTAATACATGAAAATCTGTCTTCTGCATTGCAAATAACATTTCATTTCATGAGAAAGAAACATCTTTCATGTACTTGAGCTTTGCTCTTAAAATTGCATTAACCAACTTTCTCTCACTGAGAAATAAGCTTTTGAGCACCTGTGGCCTTGCATTCTCCTCAGTTGCTAAGTTGCACTAAACACAGCATTAGTGTTCTTAGAAGCTCTAAACTAGTGATTCTGTGCATTGAAGCTCTAACATGATTTTCTCTGCAAAAGAGCTCTAACACATGAAAATCTGTCTTCTGCGTTGCAAATAACATTTCATTTCATGAGAAAGAAACGTCTTTTATGTACTTGAGCTTTACTCATAAAATTGCATTTAGCAACATTCTCTCACTGAGAAAGAAGCTTTTCCGCATCCGTGGACCTTGCATTCTCTTCATTTGTTTATTTGCATTAAACAGAGCATTAGTGTTCTTAGAAGCTCTAAACTAGTGATTCTGTGCATTGAAGCTCTAACATGACTTGCTCTGCAAAAGAGCTCTAACACATGAAAATTTCATGAGAAAAACATCTTTCATGAACTTGAGCTTTACTCTTAAAATTGCATTTAGCAACATTCTATCACTGAGAAAGAAGCTTTTCAGCATCTGTGGCCGTGCATTCTCCTCATTTGCTAAGTTGCACTAAACACAGCATTAGTGTTCTTAGAAGCTCTAAACTAGTGATTCTGTGCATTGAAGCTCTAACATGACTTGCTCTGCAAAAGAGCTCTAACACATGAAAATCTGTCTTCTGCATTGCAGATAACATTTCATTTCATGAGAAAGAAACATCTTTCATGTACTTGAGCTTTGCTCTTAAAATTGCATTAACCAACTTTCTCTCACTGAGAAATAAGCTTTTGAGCATCTGTGGCCTTGCCTTCTCTTAATTTCCTTTTTTGCACTAAACACAGCATTAGTGTTCTCAGAAGCTCTAAACTAGTGATTCTGTGCATTGGAGCTCTAACATAACTTTCTCTGCAAAAAAGCTCTAATACATGAAAATCTGTCTTCTGCATTGCAAATAACATTTCATTTCATGAGAAAGAAACATCTTTCATGTACTTGAGCTTTGCTCTTAAAATTGCATTAACCAACTTTCTCTCACTGAGAAATAAGCTTTTGAGCACCTGTGGCCTTGCCTTCTCTTAATTTGCTTTGTTGCACTAAACACAGCATTAGTGTTCTCAGAAGCTCTAAACTAGTGATTCTGTGCATTGGCGCTCTAACATAACTTTCTCTGCAAAAAAGCTCTAATACATGAAAATCTGTCTTCTGCATTGCAAATAACATTTCATTTCATGAGAAAGAAACATCTTTCATGTACTTGAGCTTTGCTCTTAAAATTGCATTAACCAACTTTCTCTCACTGAGAAATAAGCTTTTGAGCATCTGTGGCCTTGCCTTCTCTTAATTTGCTTTGTTGCACTAAACACAGCATTAGTGTTCTCAGAAGCTCTAAACTAGTGATTCTGTGCATTGGAGCTCTAACATAACTTTCTCTGCAAAAAAGCTCTAATACATGAAAATCTGTCTTCTGCATTGCAAATAACATTTCATTTCATGAGAAAGAAACATCTTTCATGTACTTGAGCTTTGCTCTTAAAATTGCATTAACCAACTTTCTCTCACAGAGAAATAAGCTTTTGAGCATCTGTGGCCTTGCCTTCTCTTAATTTGCTTTGTTGCACTAAACACAGCATTAGTGTTCTCAGAAGCTCTAAACTAGTGATTCTGTGCATTGGAGCTCTAACATAACTTTCTCTGCAAAAAAGCTCTAACACATGAAAATCTGTCTTCTGCATTGCAAATAACATTTCATTTCATGAGAAAGAAACATCTTTCATGTACTTGAGCTTTGCTCTTAAAATTGCATTTAGCAACATTCTCTCACTGAGAAAGAAGCTTTTCAGCATCCGTGGCCTTGCATTCTCTTCATTTGTTTATTTGCATTAAACAGAGCATTAGTGTTCTTAGAAGCTCTAAACTAGTGATTCTGTGCATTGAAGCTCTAACATGACTTGCTCTGCAAAAGAGCTCTAACACATGAAAATCTGTCTTCTGCATTGCAGATAACATTTCATTTCATGAGAAAGAAACATCTTTCATGTACTTGAGCTTTGCTCTTAAAATTGCATTAACCAACTTTCTCTCACTGAGAAATAAGCTTTTGAGCATCTGTGGCCTTGCCTTCTCTTAATTTCCTTTGTTGCACTAAACACAGCATTAGTGTTCTCAGAAGCTCTAAACTAGTGATTCTGTGCATTGGAGCTCTAACATAACTTTCTCTGCAAAAAAGCTCTAATACATGAAAATCTGTCTTCTGCATTGCAAATAACATTTCATTTCATGAGAAAGAAACATCTTTCATGTACTTGAGCTTTGCTCTTAAAATTGCATTAACCAACTTTCTCTCACTGAGAAATAAGCTTTTGAGCATCTGTGGCCTTGCCTTCTCTTAATTTGCTTTGTTGCACTAAACACAGCATTAGTGTTCTCAGAAGCTCTAAACTAGTGATTCTGTGCATTGGAGCTCTAACATAACTTTCTCTGCAAAAAAGCTCTAATACATGAAAATCTGTCTTCTGCATTGCAAATAACATTTCATTTCATGAGAAAGAAACATCTTTCATGTACTTGAGCTTTGCTCTTAAAATTGCATTTACCAACTTTCTCTCACTGAGAAATAAGCTTTTGAGCATCTGTGGCCTTGCCTTCTCTTAATTTGTTTGTTGCATAAACACAGCATTAGTGTTCTCAGAAGCTCTAAACTAGTGATTCTGTGCATTGGAGCTCTAACATAACTTGCTCTGCAAAAAAGCTCTAACACATGAAAATCTGTCTTCTGCATTGCAAATAACATTTCATTTCATGAGAAAGAAACATCTTTCATGTACTTGAGCTTTGCTCTTAAAATTGCATTAACCAACTTTCTCTCACTGAGAAATAAGCTTTTGAGCATCTGTGGCCTTGCCTTCTCTTAATTTCTTTGTTGCACTAAACACAGCATTAGTGTTCTCAGAAGCTGTAAACTAGTGATTCTGTGCATTGGAGCTCTAACATAACTTTCTCTGCAAAAAAGCTCTAATACATGAAAATCTGTCTTCTGTATTGCAAATAACATTTCATTTCATGAGAAAGAAACATCTTTCGTGTACTTGAGCTTTGCTCTTAAAATTGCATTAACCAACTTTCTCTCACTGAGAAATAAGCTTTTGAGCATCTGTGGCCTTGCCTTCTCTTAATTTGCTTTGTTGCACTAAACACAGCATTAGTGTTCTCAGAAGCTCTAAACTAGTGATTCTGTGCATTGGAGCTCTAACATAACTTTCTCTGCAAAAAAGCGCTAACACATGAAAATCTGTCTTCTGCATTGCAAATAACATTTCATTTCATGGAAAAAACATCTTTCATGTACTTGAGCTTTACTCTTAAAATTGCATTTAGCAACATTCTCTCACTGAGAAAGAAGCTTTTCCGCATCCGTGGCCTTGCATTCTCCTCATTTGCTTAGTTGCACTAAACACAGCATTAGTGTTCTTAGAAGATCTAAACTAGTGATTCTGTGCATTGGAGCTCTAACATAACTTTCTCTGCAAAAAAGCTATAACACATGAAAATCTGTCTTCTGCATTGCAAATAACATTTCATTTCATGAGAAAGAAACATTTTTTATGTACTTGAGCTTCACTCTTAAAATTGCATTTAGCAACTTTCTCTCACTGAGAAATAAGCTTTTGAGCATCTGTGGCCTTGCCTTCTCTTAATTTGCTTTGTTGCACTAAACACAGCATTAGTGTTCTCAGAAGCTGTAAACTAGTGATTCTGTGCATTGGAGCTCTAACATAACTTTCTCTGCAAAAAAGCTCTAAACATGAAAATCTGTCTTCTGATTGCAAATAACATTTCATTTCATGAGAAAGAAACATCTTTCTGTACTTGAGCTTTGCTCTTAAAATTGCATTAACCAACTTTCTCTCACTGAGAAATAAGCTTTTGAGCATCTGTGGCCTTGCCTTCTCTTAATTTGCTTTGTTGCACTAAACACAGCATTAGTGTTCTCAGAAGCTCTAAACTAGTGATTCTGTGCATTGGAGCTCTAACATAACTTTCTCTGCAAAAAAGCCTAACACATGAAAATCTGTCTTCTGCATTGCAAATAACATTTCATTTCATGAGAAAGAAACATCTTTCATGTACTTGAGCTTTCTCTTAAAATTGCATTTACAACTTCTCTCACTGAGAAAAAGCTTTTGCATCCGTGGCCTTGCTTCTCCTATTTGCTTAGTTGCACTAAACACAGCATTAGTGTTCTTAGAAGATCTAAACTAGTGATTCTGTGCATTGGAGCTCTAACATAACTTTCTCTGCAAAAAAGCTATAACACATGAAAATCTGTCTTCTGCATTGCAAGTAACATTTCATTTCATGAGAAAGAAACATTTTTTATGTACTTGAGCTTCACTCTTAAAATTGCATTTAGCAACATTCTCTCACAGAGAAATAAGCTTTTGAGCATCTGTGGCCTTGCCTTCTCTTAATTTGCTTTGTTGCACTAAACACAGCATTAGTGTTCTCAGAAGCTCTAAACTAGTGATTCTGTGCATTGGAGCTCTAACATAACTTTCTCTGCAAAAAAGCTCTAAACATGAAAATCTGTCTTCTGCATTGCAAATAACATTTCATTTCATGAGAAAGAAACATCTTTCATGTACTTGAGCTTTGCTCTTAAATTGCATTAACCAACTTTCTCTCACGAGAAATAAGCTTTTGAGCATCTGTGGCCTTGCCTTCTCTTAATTTGCTTTGTTGCACTAAACACAGCATTAGTGTTCTCAGAAGCTCTAAACTAGTGATTCTGTGCATTGGGCTCTAACATAACTTTCTCTGCAAAAAAGCTTAAACATGAAAATCTGTCTTCTGCATTGCAAATAACATTTCATTTCATGAGAAAGAAACATCTTTCATGTACTTGAGCTTTACTCTTAAAATTGCATTTAGCAACATTCTCTCACTGAGAAAGAAGCTTTTCAGCATCCGTGGCCTTGCATTCTCTTCATTTGTTTATTTGCATTAAACACAGCATTAGTGTTCGTAGAAGCTCTAAACTAGTGATTATGTGTATTGAAGCTCTAACATGACATGCTCTGCAAAAAAGCTATAACACATGAAAATCTGTCTTCTGCATTGCAAATAACATTTCATTTCATGAGAAAAACATCTTTCATGAACTTGAGCTTTACTCTTAAAATTGCATTTAGCAACATTCTATCACTGAGAAAGAAGCTTTTCAGCATCTGTGGCCGTGCATTCTCCTCATTTGCTAAGTTGCACTAAACACAGCATTAGTGTTCTTAGAAGCTCTAAACTAGTGATTCTGTGCATTGAAGCTCTAACATGACTTGCTCTGCAAAAGAGCTCTAACACATGAAAATCTGTCTTCTGCATTGCAAATAACATTTCATTTCATGAGAAAGAAACATCTTTCATGTACTTGAGCTTTGCTCTTAAAATTGCATTTACCAACTTTCTCTCACTGAGAAATAAGCTTTTGAGCATCTGTGGCCTTGCTTCTCTTAATTTGCTTTTTGCACTAAACACAGCATTAGTGTTCTCAGAAGCTCTAAACTAGTGATTCTGTGCATTGGAGCTCTAACATAACTTTCTCTGCAAAAAAGCTCTAATACATGAAAATCTGTCTTCTGCATTGCAAATAACATTTCATTTCATGAGAAAGAAACATCTTTCATGTACTTGAGCTTTGCTCTTAAAATTGCATTAACCAACTTTCTCTCACTGAGAAATAAGCTTTTGAGCATCTGTGGCCTTGCCTTCTCTTAATTTGCTTTGTTGCACTAAACACAGCATTAGTGTTCTCAGAAGCTGTAAACTAGTGATTCTGTGCATTGGAGCTCTAACATAACTTTCTCTGCAAAAAAGCTCTAACACATGAAAATCTGTCTTCTGCATTGCAAATAACATTTCATTTCATGAGAAAGAAACATCTTTCATGTACTTGAGCTTTGCTCTTAAAATTGCATTAACCAACTTTCTCTCACTGAGAAATAAGCTTTTGAGCATCTGTGGCCTTGCCTTCTCTTAATTTGCTTTGTTGCACTAAACACAGCATTAGTGTTCTCAGAAGCTCTAAACTAGTGATTCTGTGCATTGGAGCTCTAACATAACTTTCTCTGCAAAAAAGCTCTAACACATGAAAATCTGTCTTCTGCATTGCAAATAACATTTCATTTCATGAGAAAGAAACATCTTTCATGTACTTGAGCTTTGCTCTTAAAATTGCATTTAACCAACTTTCTCTCACTGAGAAAAAGCTTTTGCATCTGTGGCCTTGCTTCTCCTAATTTGCTTAGTTGCACTAAACACAGCATTAGTGTTCTTAGAAGATCTAAACTAGTGATTCTGTGCATTGGAGCTCTAACATAACTTTCTCTGCAAAAAAGCTATAACACATGAAAATCTGTCTTCTGCATTGCAAATAACATTTCATTTCATGAGAAAGAAACATTTTTTATGTACTTGAGCTTCACTCTTAAAATTGCATTTAGCAACATTCTCTCACAGAGAAATAAGCTTTTGAGCATCTGTGGCCTTGCCTTCTCTTAATTTGCTTTGTTGCACTAAACACAGCATTAGTGTTCTCAGAAGCTCTAAACTAGTGATTCTGTGCATTGGAGCTCTAACATAACTTTCTCTGCAAAAAAGCTCTAAACATGAAAATCTGTCTTCTGCATTGCAAATAACATTTCATTTCATGAGAAAGAAACATCTTTCATGTACTTGAGCTTTGCTCTTAAAATTGCATTAACCAACTTTCTCTCATTAGAAATAAGCTTTTGAGCATCTGTGGCCTTGCCTTCTCTTAATTTGCTTTGTTGCACTAAACACAGCATTAGTGTTCTCAGAAGCTCTAAACTAGTGATTCTGTGCATTGGAGCTCTAACATAACTTTCTCTGCAAAAAAGCTCTAAACATGAAAATCTGTCTTCTGCATTGCAAATAACATTTCATTTCATGAGAAAGAAACATCTTTCATGTACTTGAGCTTTACTCTTAAAATTGCATTTAGCAACATTCTCTCACTGAGAAAGAAGCTTTTCAGCATCCGTGGCCTTGCATTCTCTTCATTTGTTTATTTGCATTAAACAGAGCATTAGTGTTCTTAGAAGCTCTAAACTAGTGATTCTGTGCATTGAAGCTCTAACATGACATGCTCTGCAAAAAAGCTCTAACACATGAAAATCTGTCTTCTGCATTGCAAATAACATTTCATTTCATGAGAAAAACATCTTTCATGAACTTGAGCTTTACTCTTAAAATTGCATTTAGCAACATTCTATCACTGAGAAAGAAGCTTTTCAGCATCTGTGGCCGTGCATTCTCCTCATTTGCTAAGTTGCACTAAACACAGCATTAGTGTTCTTAGAAGCTCTAAACTAGTGATTCTGTGCATTGAAGCTCTAACATGACTTGCTCTGCAAAAGAGCTCTAACACATGAAAGTCTGTCTTCGGCATTGCAAATAACATTTCATTTCATGAGAAAGAAACATCTTTCATGTACTTGAGCTTTACTCTTAAAATTGCATTTAGCAACATTCTCTCACTGAGAAATAAGCTTTTGAGCATCTGTGGCCTTGCCTTCTCTTAATTTGCTTTGTTGCACTAAACACAGCATTAGTGTTCTCAGAAGCTCTAAACTAGTGATTCTGTGCATTGGAGCTCTAACATAACTTTCTCTGCAAAAAAGCTCTAACACATGAAAATCTGTCTTCTGCATTGCAAATAACATTTCATTTCATGAGAAAGAAACATCTTTCATGTACTTGAGCTTTGCTCTTAAAATTGCATTAACCAACTTTCTCTCACTGAGAAATAAGCTTTTGAGCATCTGTGGCCTTGCCTTCTCTTAATTTGCTTTGTTGCACTAAACACAGCATTAGTGTTCTCAGAAGCTCTAAACTAGTGATTCTGTGCATTGGAGCTCTAACATAACTTTCTCTGCAAAAAAGCTCTAATACATGAAAATCTGTCTTCTGCATTGCAAATAACATTTCATTTCATGAGAAAGAAACATCTTTCATGTACTTGAGCTTTGCTCTTAAAATTGCATTAACCAACTTTCTCTCACTGAGAAATAAGCTTTTGAGCATCTGTGGCCTTGCCTTCTCTTAATTTGCTTTGTTGCACTAAACACAGCATTAGTGTTCTCAGAAGCTCTAAACTAGTGATTCTGTGCATTGGAGCTCTAACATAACTTTCTCTGCAAAAAAGCTCTAACACATGAAAATCTGTCTTCTGCATTGCAAATAACATTTCATTTCATGAGAAAGAAACATCTTTCATGTACTTGAGCTTTGCTCTTAAAATTGCATTAACCAACTTTCTCTCACTGAGAAATAAGCTTTTGAGCATCTGTGGCCTTGCCTTCTCTTAATTTGCTTTGTTGCACTAAACACAGCATTAGTGTTCTCAGAAGCTCTAAACTAGTGATTCTGTGCATTGAAGCTCTAACATAACTTGCTCTGCAAAAAAGCTCTAACACATGAAAATCTGTCTTCTGCATTGCAAATAACATTTCATTTCATGAGAAAGAAACATCTTTCATGTACTTGAGCTTTACTCTTAAAATTGCATTTAGCAACATTCTCTCACTGAGAAAGAAGCTTTTCAGCATCTGTGGCCTTGCATTCTCTTCATTTGCTTAGTTGCACTAAACACAGCATTAGTGTTCTTAGAAGCTCTAAACTAGTGATTCTGTGCATTGAAGCTCTAACATGAATTTTCTCTGCAAAAAAGCTCTAACACATGAAAATCTGTCTTCTGCATTGCAAATAACATTTCATTTCATGAGAAAGAAACATTTTTTATGTACTTGAGCTTCACTCTTAAAATTGCATTTAGCAACATTCTCTCACTGAGAAAGAAGCTTTTCAGCATCCGTGGCCTTGCATTCTCTTCATTTGCTTATTTGCACTAAACAGAGCATTAGTGTTCTTAGAAGCTCTAAACTAGTGATTCTGTGCATTGAAGCTCTAACATGACATGCTCTGCAAAAAGCTATAACACATGAAAATCTGTCTTCTGCATTGCAAATAACATTTCATTTCATGAGAAAGAAACACCTTTCATGTACTTGAGCTTTACTCTTAAAATTGCATTTAGCAACATTCTCTCACTGAGAAAGAAGCTTTTCAGCATCCGGGGCCTTGCATTCTCTTCATTTGCTTATTTGCACTAAACACAGCATTAGTGTTATTAGAAGCTCTAAACTAGTGATTATGTGTATTGAAGCTCTAACTAAAATAAAAGTTGACGTTTTTCTTTTCGCAATACTTAATTCTAGAAAATAAAGGTTTAGTGGTGATTTTTTTCTTCACTGCATCTTTCACACAGCTATAGGATCTTGGATGACCATGACGGCCGTCAGTCTGTTCTGCAGGTCGTGTTGAGACGAGAGGTGCAGCGTGGGGTTAGTTCTGCTGCCCTCCAGCCCGTCCAGAACAACTAAATGCAATTTTAAGAGTAAAGCTCAAGTACATTAAAGATGTTTATTTCTCATAAATTATGCACCTGAATTGTCTTAGTATTTATTTGCTATTTAAATAAAAAAAAATTTTTTATCTGAATATTTTGTTGATTGTCACCATTGTTGAGATTCATGTGCAGACTAAAGCAACTAAAGCAAACACTGATCGCAAATGATGGTAACCTTTAAATGAAATTCTTTCCAAGGGATCAAATGTGCCCAAATATTACCACTAGGAGGTGTCATAATACAAAAAAACACTCAGAAAACTTAAGCTTTCATGATGAACATTTTTTTTGTCATTATAAGCTGGTGTGATAAAAACAGTTTTAAAAAATCATTAGAAACACTGGTTTAAGCATTAGCCAAAATTTTGTTTCCCTACAAGCTTTTTTTTATTTTCACCAGCTTGAAGAATTCATTTTATTGTGTGTAACATATCTGTCTGTGTGAGTGCTGTGAATTGCTTCTTGTTAAGTTTTGACTCCACCCGGTAAAGCAGCAACACTATGAATGGCTGAGCTGTCAGGTTAACTGTAGAGTACTGTGAATATTTTTCCTGAGCAAACCACTGCTCTGCTATTTTTGACAGCTGTAATAACGACCAGCTTGACCTCTAGCTGCTTTTGTGCATGTAATTTTACAGCTTTAAAAAGCATGATCTCATTTTAAAACTTGTCTGCTGATGCCATCAGCACTCTAGTGTTTCAGTGTAATTTTCGATCTGAAAATAACATGGTACTGAATGTGAAAAATATATCAGCCCTAGGTGATGCACATATTAATGAATATTGTAAAATGAATTAAATATTGTAAATATTGTAACTTTAAGGTTTAAAATAAATAAATAAATAAACAAGCAGTTGTAATTAGATTGAATACATTATTGTGATTGATTGAAAAACTTGTTTGCCATGTAATGATTAAAATGATTAGAGAACGTGAGTGGTTAAAAAATGTACAAGATAAATCCAGATACAAAATGCATACTGTCAAGGCAAAACATTTCAAAACACCAAAGTAAAGTATTTTTATAGTCGATGTTAGCGTGTCATAGGTTAAAGAACATCAAATGCCAACATGTTTAAGTTGGATGTAGTAAACCAGGGCCGTGCACAAGTTAGTGGCCTGGTGACTAAAGCCACTGTCCCACTCGTCAGCTGAGGTGATTTCAGCCACTGCTGCTCAAATGCCTGTACACATCCATTATTTAAACAATTTAATACACATTTATACAACATACAAGCAAAAATGGCTGCCCACTGCTCCGGGTGTGTGTTCACTACTGTATGTGTGCACTTGGATGGGTGAAATGCAGAGCACAATTCAGAGTATGGGACACCATACTTGGCCACACATCCTTTCCTTTCCCTCTCAAATGCAGGGGTGCATCTCTGGTCTAACAGGTGAGGGGGACCAAAACTGAATGTTTTGTAATAGTCAATTTTGCATTTCAGTTACAGCATTAATTTTAATATGCAATGGATTGTGTTATGTGTTACTGTGTTATGTTATTAATATGTTATTAATAATAATTTCCATATATATATATATATATATATATATATATATATATATATATATACTGTATATATACACATACAGAAATTATTATTAATAACATATTTTTAAGGAAAAATAAAAAGTTAATGTTTTCATTGTTTTTGACTCACGCCCCTCCCTTCTGAAAAAAAAGCAATAGGAACCATCACAGAATTTGTATTGGTTTTACTGGTTATAATGGGACTTGTATTGGTTTTAATGAAAACTATAATGGTCCCTGTGGGTTTCTACTGGTAATCGATCGCCTTCTATTGGCGGCTTGATAAAACCAATAAATCCTATGTCCCAAAATCCTATGTCCCATTTTTTAATGGTTTTAATTTTTCAATGTTTCTCTTTTCAGCAGGGCTGGGAATTGCCATTGCCCAAATGGTCTAACTGAGTCATTCGGTGCAATGCTATGACTCAGTAAAGTGTGATTTGTTGGTGATGTGTCAAAGAGTAGATGGTGTTCATATTTTTTAAAACATCACTCACAAAGCTTTAATTTGTCACTGATTTCCTGGCTACTCTTGGCCAGTTGTCCGTTGATTCAAACGTGTATGTAGCCTATGTTTATGTTAAATATCCAGAGTCAGTATACCGATGAAGCCCAGAGAAGTAGAATTCCTGCCTTGTTTGGATTTCCCTGCAAACGTCAGTCTGAAAAGAGAAAGCGCAGCTGCTTCGCTCCGCCCCGTGACTGGAGCGTTTGTCCCGTTACATCAGTGCGCACAGAGGCTTGAACCCAGATAAACTAGAATGCTTGAAAGACAAGGGGGAAAAGTTCCGTTTCCTCCCGTCAAATTGTGAGGAAAATGGCGAGTCTGTGGAGACTAAAGCAACTGAATAAGGAGAAGGCTTATGTGAATGGAGTATATCTTTGTAGTGAGGTGAGGAAACATTGTCTTCAGTGGAGTACGGCACAGCGCGAGCCTTCATTGCATGGAAAAGGAAGCGTCAACTTTATAGACGTTTCAGCGTGACGCGTTTTCACTTCAGTAATGTGGATTGTACGCACCCTTGGCAGCTACCGAAAAAGCTGTCTTCGTCGAGCAAGACAGAAGTGACCAGCGAGCTTCAATATCATCATTTGGATGAGTTTAACGATGCATATTCTGATCGATACATCTGAAATATGTTTACCTCGCGGGACTACACTCACCTTCGGGTCGCGCAACGTGTGCGCGAACGCACTTTGCAGATGTTAGATAATCACAGTCGTTAGTCATTTGACTCCAGCATGCACATGTCTGTTTGAGGGATTTTGTTGTGTATGAGTGATTTGCTGTACTGGCTGCGCGATGGCCCTCAGGTCCAGAAGACAATTGGTGAGTGTCATCGTGGGGTTTTTTCTTGGCTTCACAGCCGCATCGTGGCTGGTTGTGCCCAGAGTTGTGGAGATCAGTGTGAAGAACAGAAGGTCTTCAGTGTGCACATATTACAGTAGCGGCAGGGCTCAGGCTAAAGTTTCAGACGCCGCCCACAGTATCTCATCTACCATTGGCAGACACAAGCATCTGCAGCCACTCTTCTCCAGTCAGGAAGGCAGTGATGAGGGTGAAGAGGAGCTGTATAGGACAGGGAACAGTAGTGATGGAGCAGCTCCTGTACCTCCAGCTAGCTTCTTGTATGTGGGGGTCATGACAGCTCAGAAGTATCTGGCCTCCAGGGCTGTGGCTGCCTACAGGACATGGACCCCCAACATCCCTGGGCGCGTGGAGTTCTTCTCCAGTGAGGGCTCTGAGAAGGTGCCCCTGCCAATTCCAATGCCTGTCATCCGGCTGACAGGAGTGGATGATTCATACCCTCCGCAGAAGAAATCTTTCATGATGCTGAAGTACATGCACGACCATTATTTGGATAAATACGAGTGGTTTATGAGGGCTGATGACGATGTCTACATTAGAGGTGAATAATAGGGATATGATTAAAAAGGGGACCTTGTTGAAACATTTTGATGAGTAGGCTAGAGCTTGAAAAATATTTCTACGACCAACAGCCTTTGAAATATTGGCAAAAAGTTAAACTGCCTTTTCCTGGAAAATTAGAGAAAGTATACAAAGTTTGGAAGCCTGTTGTAGAACCATTTAATTTTTTTGCTTTGTGAATTTGCGTTTGCATTGTGCATGTTATTTTCTTGACAGTTCAGCTTACCCCAATACTTATTACTGTAATTTTATATATTTTACATTAGTTTTTTTGGTGATTCTCATTTGATTCAGTAACAGTAAACATTATGACTCTAAACACTTAATTTTAATAACTATTTTTTATATATATTTGGGTAATGACTCTAGTAAAAAACATATGCCATAATTTATTCAAAATACTACTAAGTATACTTCAAATCTATTATCATATTTATTGACATATTATTTTAGTATTTCTTCACTGCACAATGCACATTTCTTAATATTGTGATTTAATATCACTATTAATAAGGATTGTGTGATCTCTGTATAATATCAGTCTTTAAATGCATGTGCACCTGAAGTATACTTAATGGTTCCACTTTAGCGCAATCAAATATAGTTATATAGTTGGAATTTAGCACTACTTTAGCACTATTAAAGTGTATTAAGCACAAGTTTAGCTGTTCCAATTTAGCAGACTTTAAGTGTACCAGTTAATGTACAAAAAAGTACAATTGCAGGCTATTTATATTAAGCACATACATCTGTAAATGTATTTGTAGTATAGTTAGCACAAAATATATTTCAAATATATTTTAGTATTTTTTTCACTAGGGCAGAATTGGAGGGTAAATAAAAATAACTTGTCTGTTAACACAAATACATTGGTCAGTCAACAAATTTGGTACAGTCAGTCCTTTTTTCCCCCTCATCACAATGGTTTTACACAAAGATATGAATAGTACTTTTGAAGAATACATTTCATGCCAAAATACATGATCAGTATCAGTATCAACTTATTTTACATGGAGCAGGTGAGGTAAAGGTAACCTAATGCACTACCTATATTGTATATTTCATTTTATAAAAAATGTTACATTAAAAAGTACATTATTAAATATGAATATTAGTATGTGCAAGCACATTAGTCATCAATTACTCACCAAGCAGAATTGATATAAATGGCAAATATTTGTTTGATGTTCTGTTTCTCTTAATCTTATTGTTTTCTCTAATGCTTCCTGTAGGTGAGAAGTTGGAATTGTTTCTTCGCTCTCTCAACAGCAGTAAACCGCTGTATCTGGGTCAGACAGGTCTTGGTACCACAGAGGAGCTGGGTAAACTGGCCCTGGAGCATGGAGAGAACTTCTGTATGGGTGGTCCAGGGATGATCTTCAGCCGAGAAGTTCTCCGCAGGATGGTGCCACATATCGGGTCCTGTCTTAGAGAGATGTACACTACTCATGAAGATGTGGAGATAGGACGCTGCGTCAGGCGTTTTGGAGGGACCCAGTGTGTCTGGTCATACGAGGTAATGTTGGTTAACGTCCTCCTGTGGTATTTGGGTTGAAGTGCTCACTTTTAGATTCTGTAGTGTTCAGGTTTGTCTTAACCTCTTATTATATTTGCTGTTTTGCTTCAAATTAAAAGAACATTATTACATTATCTCTTGCACCATTACATTTTAGGCATAAATATGTGCTGGTCAGGATCATATTTGTTGTTACATGCAATTGTAATGTGACTAGATGTCTTTTCTAAATCAGTTGTCAAATTATAGTCTTCCATCTGTCGTTTTATCCGACACTGCATGTACACACATTTGCTGTGCTGATGGAATAGTTGTGCCTTTCTGTAATATTGGTGGTATGCCATGGGACAAATATTTTTTTTTAACATGCTATGAGAATCAGAAGAATCAGAATCAGAATAAGAAAGAGCATTTATTGCCAAGTATGCTTGCGCATACAAGGAATTTGTTTTAGTGTCATAAGCTTCCAGTTCACAGAGACAACAACGACACACAGACAATAAAATAAGATGAGAATAAAAATACACATATGTAAATATAAATAAACAAAAAATTGAAAACGAAAAATAATTTGAAACATAAATGATTGTATGTACAGTTGTGCTACATATGATAGAATGGAATAGAATAGAAGGAGATGCAGGGATGTACTAGGATGGAGGTGGTAGCAAATAAATATAAGGTTATTGCACATTGTTATTGCATAATGGGGGAGGGACATGTGTAATTTCTTTTGACTGTACGAAAGCATAAAAAACATATGTTTGTAGATATTTAGGAAACATGCTTAATTCACATATTTGTTTCTCCGAAAAACAACGCTACAGCTGCCATTCTACTTTGAAATGTGCCTTTCATTTGTTTTGGTCTGTGGTTTGGCCCACTGCCAATTAACCCAATACTATTTTGACACTCCGGGTTGCTAGTTGGTGGAAAACACAGTGTATTACAGCCATGGAAGCCAGCAAATCAGCAGGTGTGTCTGAGCATGGCTGTGTTCGAAATGGCATTCTTGCTTACTGCTTACTGCCCAGTACACAGTGCATACTGCCTACTATTTTTTAAAGAGTAGTGTGTGAAACAGTATACAATAAGCAACAAATGTTTCAGAGTAGTTTGCTTAAGTGTTGTCACATGACAAACACTGAACATTATGCTGCGTTCACGCCATGTCATAATTACCGTAATCCAAGATGACAACATGTGATGTTCAACTCGGTGCTGTTCACTTTCTCGGACCAGGGATTATCCGTTTCTATAGCGACAGTCAACAAAATAAACCCGCGACCACGTGAAAGAATGTTACTGGCAGCTGTAAACTAAAGCAATAAGCCCCGTGAAGCCGTGGTTTACAGTGATTTTATAACAGCTAAGGGGCGTTGTTAGTTATGACGTGAAGCGGAGTGCCTAAAACCCCCTTTGCTGTTATAAATTCACTGTAAACCACGGCTTCACAGGGCTTATTGCTTTTATAAAACGGTTATTCCATATACTTAGTAATGTTTCACAAAATAAAACAGAGCAAATTAGTGTAATGATATTAATAAAAACAGTATTCTTCCACCAAACAATGTAGTTCCTCAGAAACAGTTGTGGTTGGAACCTATGGTTGGAAATAAGTGGTTGCCAAGCAACACACAAAGTAAACAAAGGTGTTGTCAGGGTTCTGTTGTGTGTCATCTGTTCCTGCCTCTTGTGTCCATATTTGGTTTGTTTCCTGTCCTTGTTTCATGTCATTATGAGTTAAGTATGTTCCAGCTGTGTTTATGTGACTAGGTGTTAATTACCCTGTGTATATTAGTCCTGTCTTTTGAGTTTGATTTCGTCTGGTCTACTCGTTACTTCCCCGGTGTATCCTGTCTCTGAGTCCTACCTTGTCCTACCTTGATGTCTCATTAAAGACTATTATTTGAGTTAGGGCTGTGCAATTAATCGAAATTCAGTTTCGATTTCGGCCTCCAGCGATTATGAAAATACAATAAACGAGATAAAACGATTATGGCGCCCCATTTCCAGCAGTGCGCTTTCACTCCTCCATAAAAGCCCATTTTCACGTGTAAATCGGTAAAATCATGTAACGTGACTTTTGCAAAATTGGACGTGCTTGAGTTATTAAAGTTGATTAGATTTATTAATGTTTTTAAAAAGCGCGAAAGAGAACTTGCGCTGTTCCTCAGGGGGATATCTGTGTATGCGCTCAGAGACGGAGCAGAGCACAGACATGTAAAGTCATCCTTTAGCTGAACGTATGTGCCTAAACGGTCAGAGACACGCAAAAATGTGTCAAAATGCGGTGCTTAGTGATTATTCACGTAAACCCTCGTCGGTTATGTAATAAATGAATGTAAACAGATGATACTGAAAATACGCGTGTAACAGTAAATTGGATCCGTGCGGCTCTTAAAGTGACAGCGGGCTATATTCCTGCTGCGACTGTGTGCTTAATATTAATCAAACAACAAAAGACAAAGACAAAATCACTCACTGCTCTTCACAGAAGGTATTTTGTAGCTTTAATAAGAAACAAAGGAAGTTTAATTCTTACAGTGAAGACTACGCTGTTTTATTTGACATTTGATTATTCAATTTCTATAGTAGGCTGTTAACTGAATACATTAGATTTGCATTAAAAAATTTTTTTGGTTATACAGCCCGCTATTAATCGTGTTAAATAATCGTGATTACAATATTGACCAAAATAATCGTGATTATGATTTTTGTCATAATCGAGCAGCCCTAATTTGAGTTTATGTCCTCGTCTGCGTGTTCCTGTTCCTCCCTCGTGTGTGCACCGTGACAGGTGTAGGTTTGTAGAGTAATTTACAACGGCTTCGAACGTGGCTCAACCAATCAGAATCAAGGACCAAAATAATAATAACAGTATGAACATTTACATATTGTTTTTATATTATAGTACATTATAGTATCTATATATGTATCTATTTTCCCCTTTTTCAGAGTAGTAATAGCTTTCTTTGAAAGCGCCGCCATTTTTCTCTGGTTCCACGTGAGGTGCAGCGGTCACATGGTACAAGCCGTAGTTGTCAGAAAACTCCCAGTTCACAAGTTGTACTTATGAGATCTACGAGGACGTGAATGCTTTTTACAAGTTGGTAATTACGATATGGTTTGAACGCACCTTTAATTCAGCACAGCTGTCAAGGTTGTTACCAAACAAATGTGCTAACCGTTCTTTTTACAAAGGCTTGTTAATAAGGCTTCATACTAGTAAACAATGCTATATTGCCCAATTGAACTCATTTCATAATTGATGAACCACATATTGGACAGAACTGAATCAACACTGAGCTGTCTTTAACTGAACAATGATATTTTTGGCAGTTACACTAAGTGGAAAAAGCGATATATTCTAGTTACACTAAGCGCAAATAATGATAAATTCTGTTTACAATAAAATAGCAGCATTTTCTTTAGCAACAGGTGTGTAAATAGTAGTTAGGTGGCAGATATTTATACTTCAGTGCTGCAGTACATTATAAAACAGTATGCAATAACATATTGAGTGTAAATTATCATATATATATATATGTATATATATATGATATATATTATATATATATATATATTATATATATATATATATGTATATGTATATATATATATATATATATATATATATGTTATATATATATTTATATACATTTTATTAGATGAATGCCACTTTATTGGGACAAAAACCTACCTACAGGTAAGCATACCTAATAACACTGTATTATTAATGAGGTGTTTTATTTCCACTTTACTTAATTTTTATTGAAAATAAATGCCTTTCTGATCTGGTATGTGATGGGAATAGGAGAAGCACGAGTTTGTCAAAAGGCAGAATCAAACACAGGTTTTATTTATATATTATATTACTGCAATATTATTATTATTTAATATCATAAAACAATCAATAGGGCCTACTGTATAAAGCGCTATAGAGATAAAGGTGACGTCATTTGACTTGATCGGAAATGTGCCGTAGAGATTAAAGCCCAATTTATGTCCTACTAACGATGTTGTTTTTGGATGCACAGCAATAGTTTGTAGTTTACATGTATATGTATATACGTGTATATATACAAGTCTTACATTTATAATTACTATTCCCCGCCTCCAGTTCACTAACGCGTTTGAAGATGAAACGTCACATGGAGCGCGTTGCGTTCTGGGAAACAATATCCCATGCAGTGTCTTTAGATGCATACATCAAATTTCAGCAAATGAAGCAGGTATTTAATCATATTAGTCAGCATATGTAGTAAAACGCTACTTACTGCAAACACATTGCCAGCTGCTCATCGGGAAATTGGCTCTGTGCTGGTTACTAGTATATAAATCAAATCACCACAAATTGTAAATTATGTTTTTGCACAGTTTTATATTTTTGTTTATATCATCACAAAATGTAAACTATATTATTGCAGTTGTCCCATGCAGGCTGTGAGCCTGAATGGTCCTGTGGACTGAGACAGCACAGGGTTTGCACTTTAGACAGCTACAGATGCAGAGAGATCCTACAGATCCTAATCACTTTTCCATTGCCCTGCAACCAGTAAGATTCACGCTTTTGGCCACATGCCCGGAGCCGCTGCAGTCTCTTGCTGTAGGCTGGTACTGATATAAGGCTTGATGATCACAGCAGCATCGGTTCGTCAGGGGTCGCTAGAGCCTGACGGGTCCCTCTGAGAGATTGTTTATCATGCAGCTCAGGACAGGAACTGACACAGCATTATTATGTCACTGATTCATTGAGTTGCAGTTAAACGTATTCAGCACCTCAGAGAAACAAACACTGACACACAGCACAAACTCGCATCATTACTTAAGTACTGTACTGTTACCAGATGGTAATGCATTGGTACATAATGATTAAAATATTCATGTGACGATATTTCTGCATGGATGCTTTGCAGGAAGTGCAGATAGATTTTGTGCAAAAATAAATAAAAACGAAAGTAATTCTGATGTCAGTGTATGATCGATTATAGGCTCTGGCTAATGATGTGTTTGTGCCCCATAATGCTTCAATGCAGAATTCCTCCCTGAAGACCTTCACTCCAGAGGCTTGATGTTGTGTGGGTTGAACTGTAGCCACAAAATGTTTACACTGAGCAAAACAAATATGAATATTTAGAGTAAAAACTGATACATGGGATTGCGTTTCTCACATTTTTGAGAAATCTGTTTATATTTTGGGCAGTGACATCAAGAGAAGTGAAAGGTGTGTTGAACAGAATTTACACTGAGACACCAGTATAGATAAATTACTTGAAACATGTTACTGGTGTTACTGTGCATGTTTAATCAGTGTGTATTGTAAGCCATGGAATAAAATAATAAAAAAAGGTACATTTGAGTTTATATTTCAAAATTCTGACCTTATTCTTGCAATTTCAAGATTACATCTCACAATTCTGATGAGGAAAAACAACTGGTCATTCTCTCTTTTCCCCTTTGGCTCAGAATCATGAGTTTACATCCCGCACTTCTGGCTTTTTTCCTCAGAACTGACAAACTCGCTGTTGTTGAGTTAAATCTAGTTATAAAGTCCAAACTAGGAGATATAAACTTGCATTTGCATGAAATAAATCAGAATTGTGCGATAAAATAGGTAAATGTTATGTAAAATGTTATAGGTTTAAATAGTATTTCATGCTGTAACTGTGTAGGGCTAATACAATATGTCCCATATGAACTGCATATGTGAATATTATGTAAACCTATTGTTTAAATCAAATTTATGCTTTAAAAGGAGAGTAATCATCCCTGCAAACAAGCCTGCACTGGCCCTTCACAGGCTGCCAGTGCAGGGCCCCTGAGATTTTGCTCATTGGCAAAACGTTGGCCCCTTAGCACTAGCCCTGCACGGGCAGCCCTCACTTTTTTTATTTTTATTTTATTTTTTTTATTTAATTTTTTATTTTAAAAATTATTTGGACAGGGTCATGTAGACTCACACTGATATCAAGATTCAGCATATGAACCTCAACAATGGTGACAATCAACGAAAAGCTTGTTTTGTGAGGTGCAGAGTAGATCTGAATATTTTATTGACTCTCACTATTGTTGAGGTTCATACGCTGAATCTTGATATCTGTGTGAGTAATTTCTGCATAGCGACTTAAAAAATCTCTAAATATTAAAGCAGGACAAAATTTCATGCATTTGTCTTCTAGGACGACTATAATGTGAAATTATTAAATCTAAATATGTCCTCATAAATAAAACTCTGGGTAAGATCAGAGAAACAAGCCACTATGTGATGACTGATTCACCAAACTAGTTTTTCCTCTTGCATCGTTTGCTATAACAAATGTGCTTCAGAACATAGTTACAGCAGACAGAGAAAAACTGAAGTTAAAAAGTCAAGGGTCAGGAACTCAACTAAAGCAAGCGCTTACCTCCATAACGGAGACTTCAATCTTTATTATTTTCAATAAAACAGCGCTAAGGCTTCCTGGAGGCTGCCCGTGCAGGGCCAGTGCTAAGGGGCCAACGTTTTGCCAATGAGCAAATTCTCAGGGGCCCTGCACTGGCAGCCCGTGAAGGGCCAGTGCAGGCTTGTTTGCAGGGTAATCATGGAGCTTAATTATAAAATGTAAAAATATTTATTTTTTGTCTTTTGGAAGTTGCATTTAAAATCCATTTGGCTAAAATATCTTACATGCCAATGCCCCCTCCTTTTTATATTGGAACGAGGCCTCGGGGAATATGCTTTAGTTTGATGGAGATTGTCATCTGTAAAATGACTGCAAATTTCCATTAGATTATGTCAGTAAAATATATTCACATATGATACATCTTAGTTATATCTTAGTGTATGTAGTCGTAGTGTATATATCAGGGTTGTTCAATTAAGGTTTCAATAGGTCCAGTCTCCATTTTATATCCCTGTGGAGGTCTGGACAGTACTTTTTTTCGAATAATTTCCATATGAACTGCAGTAGTCCTTTGTAAAACAATTGAAAATACTCATCAAGGATAAGTATATTGGGGCCAAAGCAGTGTGGTGTCTGAGAATGTTTCTCTAAAAATCTTAAAATATTTAATCAGTTCAGCCAAAGTGGATATGAATATTTAAATGTAAGATCAGAAGTTTCAGACTATTAGCCTATTATTTTTGACAGATATCTACAGACACTATTGGAAGAGAGCTGAACTGGATGATGACATCACTGAATCATCAATGAACTGACTTTAGCTGGAAAATGTACATTGATAATGGACAACGTTATTGTCTTCTTATATTATTGACAAACTGTTTTCCTGTTGGCACTGTAAAGCTGCTTTGACACAATCATTAGGCCTATTGTACAAACCCGATTCCAAAAAAGTTGGGACACTGTACAAATTGTGAATAAAATATAAGTTTATGAGATTTGTAAATTATTGCATTCCTTTTTTATTCACAATTTGTACAGTGTCCCAACTTTTTTGGAATCGGGTTTGTATAAAGCACAAGGCAACAGCCACCAGTTAGGCTTTATTTCATTAGATTTGTAGTGAGACCCGTTTTTGTAAGAATGTTTTCACTGAAGCTGGAGTTTTCCTTCAAAATAAAAGCTCTACTGCCGTTTCCGTAAAAATAAAAGCTTAAAAGTGCAGTATGAATTGCTGACAGCTAGCGGATTAAATGCAGTCCAAATTCAAAATATCTCTTTCAAGTGTAGAAATAAGGAAAGGAGTATTGTAATGTCCCTACTGTAGTGTAAAGCAAAAATAATATACCTATGAAATATGTCTTAGGACAACTTTGATGAACTTTTTTGATCCACTTCAAATGTTTACAATATACGCTAAGATAATTTTGTTTATAAACAAAATGATCTCAGCATGAGTAAAAAAATGTACTAGGTTAAAAAAGTTACTAGCCTACCTATAGCAATTTCAGTGTCTTTTTTGCCCATCCATGTCAGAAATGTCAGAATTTTCTGAAAACATTCTGAAATATAAAAATATCCTAAATGTAGATGAAAAAACTTTGTGTAGAGCAAACATGTCATTAATTTGCTACAAACTTTAGTCAACAGATAACAGCTTCTGTAACAGTTAGAAAGTATGAATCGCTTTTGCTCTGCTCACCATTGTGTCTGTTAAAATAAGCTCATTTTTAATCAGTAATGTGGTGCATTGCATATTTAGCAAGGAAGAGAAGCAAAATGCAGGGAACGTAAAAGGCTTAAAAAACATGTTGGAGCTGGATTGAAATAATAGAGTATAATAAATGACTCAAAGTGCATTGCTTACTTTTTTTTTGATGCATTGCTTGTTTAAACTGTAGAAATGGTAATTTTTTTTTTTTGGTGCAACTGTTGTCTTGCGGTCTGTTTGTGGTCTGCTAATTAATGACCCCTGCTTATTAGATGTATATGTAGTATAATACTTCATAGAACAAGCAGAAGTCAGCAAGCAACTTTATTTATGCTTCTATCCCCACAATGTCCTAATGTTCTTCCTCTAGAAGGGGTAATATATACAGTGCTGTGAAAAGGTTTTTGCCCCTTCCTGTTTATTTATTTATTTATTTTTTGCATATTTGTCACACTTAAAAGATTCAGATCATCACACAAATTTTAATATTACACAAAGATAATGCAAGTAAATACAAAAATGCAGTTTTTAAATGATGATTTCATTTATTAAGGGAAAAAAGATGTCCAAACCTACCTGGCCCTACGTGAAAAATGAATTGCTCCCTCCTGTTAAATCATGAAAGAACTGTGATTAACCACATTATTTTAGAGAGCTGAGTTAAATTTCACTAGCCAAACCCAGGCATGATTACTGCCAGACCTGTTGAATCAAGAAATCACTTAAATAGAACCTGTCTGACAAAGTGAAGCATGCTTAAAGAGCAACACATCATGCCGCGATCTAAAGAAATTCAAGAACAGATGAGAAAATAGTTGAATGAATGAATGATGCATTTATATAGCGCTTTATTGTGTATTGCTGTACACCCAAAGCGCTTTACAATCATGAGGGGGGTCTCTCCTCAACCACCACCAGTGTGCAGCATCCACTTGGATGATATTTATCAGTATATATATAGTTGACATTTATCAGTCTGGAAAGGGTTATAAAGCCATTTCTAAGCCTTTGGGACTCCAGTGAACTACGGTCAGAGACATTATCCACAAATAGAGAAAACTTGGAACAGTGGTGAACCTTGCCAGGAGTGGCTGGCCTACCAAAATTACTTAAAGAGCACAATGGCAACTCATCCAGGAGGTCATAAAAGAACCCAGAACAACATCTAAAGAACTGTAGGCCTCACTTGCCTCAATTAAGTTCAGTGTTCATGATTCAACAAACGGCATCCATGGGAGAGTTGCTGACCAAAAAGAACACAAAGGCTCATCTCACATTTGTCAAAAAATATCTTGATTATCCCCAAGACTTTTGGCCAAATATTCTGTGGACTGATGAGACAAAAGTTGAACTTTTTGGAAGGTGTGTGTCTCATTACATCTGGCGTAAAACCAACACAGGATTTAATAAAAAGAACATCATACCAACATTCAAACATGGTGCTGGTAGTGTGATGGTCTGGGGCTGCTTTGCAGCTTCAGGACCTGGACGACTTGCCATAATTGATGGAACCATGAATTTTGCACTCTATCAGAAAATCCTGAAGGAGAATGGCCGGCCATCAGTTTGTGGCCTCAAGCTCAAGCGCACTTGGGTTATGCAGCAGGACAATGATCCGAAACACACCAGCAAGTCCACCTCTGTATGGCTCACGAAAAACAAAACTAAGGTTTTGGAGTGGCCAAGTCAAAGTCTGGGCTTAAATCTGTAGGCCAAAATTCCTCCACTTTTCGCAAATGCTTGATTTCAGTTGTTGCTGCAAAGGGTGGCACAATCAGTTATTAGATTTAGGGGGCAATTACTTTTTCATGTAGGGCCAGGCAGGTTTGGACAGCTTTTTTCCCTTAATAAATTAAATCATTATTTCAAAACTGCATTTTGTATTTACTCGGGTTATCTTTGTGTAATATTAAAATTTGTTTGATGATCTGAATCTTTTAAGTGTGAAAAATATGCAAAAAAAAAAAAAAATCAGGAAGGGGGCAAAAACCTTTTCACGGCACTGTATACTCATAGGGGTAAAACTGTATTCATATTGTAAACAGCTTCGGGGTGCAGTGTGAATATGACTCTTCTGGTAAATGTATCATCCTAGAACATTTCGCTTCCTGCCTCTAGTGAAATGGCTCTGTGAAATTTAATTACTTTCTCTTTTCTCATTCACTCTGTGTAACGAGACCCAGCCTCTATCACCAGGATTATTAGATTGAGATGTGCTGAACCTCTCTCCATCACATACACTAGTTTGATATCAAAATATTCAAGAAAGTCAATTCTTCTATCAACCCAAAAGGCAGACAGAGGAAGGGGGAGAGCAGTAAGTGAAGGAGTCGAAGTGATGGTAAATGATAATAGTGGTAAATTATTGCTTCACTACATTGTCAATGTCCCGTAGTGTTATAAACAGGGCTCTGAACCGGTTCAAGGAACGAGAACGAAAACGAAAACCGGAAATGAACGAAATTTTGACAGGAACAGAACCAGAACCAGAAACGAAATCAAATTTTATAGTTCCGAACAGAATCAAAAAATTTAAATGGCCATTAACCGGTTAATAACGTTATTTTATCGTTCCATTTAATATTTGAACCAATCACAAATTCAAGTAGTAGGCTACGCCCTATATTGCAAATGTGGCTGCTGATGCCTCCAACACGTGAAATGCCCGCGCGCTCAGCTGTGAACTCATCATAGGCAAGTCACAAAGGCAATGCACCGGCGTTAAGAGTTTATCCGAGGACAGTGTAAGATGGATTCAACAGATCACACGCACCTGCAGCGCTTCTGTGAAAGGAGAAAACAGAATATAACTATAGGCTTACATAAAAAGGAATATGTATAAGTTATATGCACGAAATATATTTAACTTAAATCATTGAAAGAGCTGAGTTTCAGTTTATTGTGACACGATCCAAAGTTCACGGAAAGGAAAACGACAGCAGAAAGTTGTTTTCTTTACTTTGCAAAAGCTTGACAGTTTTGAATGTCTGCTTCTATCTGTATAAGTTACCAGTATGGCTATCGTGCCGGCGCTTGACGCGCACACAGACAACATATTTTTGCGATATTGCAGCCTGTTCATGATCAATTCATTATCAAAATACAGTTAAAGAACCATATAATAAGTAGCACTGCTCCGTTGTACAATCTGTTGCATTCAGCGTGACCACTGATATGCTAAGGATGATGATCGATGCCAGTGAAGCACAAAGCCTATTTCATAAATAATAATATTTTAGCATCCAGATACGTCGCGAATATGAAAACATTTGGATTCGTGCCGAATGAAAGAGGTAGGCATCAGTTTCATCTTAAATTAATTCGTTTTTGTCTTTACATTTATATAGCCTAAACGCTTTAAATCGCCTTAACTTTAGAGTATTTGTTGTGGAGAGAAGGGAACTTTAACTGTGTTTATAATGTTTGTAAACATTCTGCTTTTACCGGCATTTTAGCCTACATTATTTCTGAATGTAATCATAAATTTTTTTGCGTTTAACAATGCAGCAAACATTTTTAAATATCTTGAAAAAATACTTTAATGCCGTTAAAGCGTTAGCAGATTTTTCTTTTGTTTAGTAGGCTACATTTGGCCAAAATCTATAAAAGAAGATGCTGTATTGGTTATGATTAAGCGCAGCGGGTTAAGATAGCCTACCAGATTTTCTGTGTTGTTGTTTTTTTCTTTTTCTATTTTTGAATATAGAAAACGCTGTACTTTATTATTATTATTATTATTATTATTATTATAGGCAAAGAAATAATAAAAAAAAACGTTATTAACCGGTATTAACCGGTTTCGGAACGATAATAATACATGAGGAACGCAGGAACAGAAACGTTAAAATATAGATTCTGCTCGGAGTGAACCGATTTAATTTCTTTTTCGTTTTCAAGCCCTGGTTATAAACCTTTAAATGGAGACATTCCCTTATTTCTAACTTACTCCAATTTTTCAGCACAATGAGGAATCTTTTCATAACTGATGAGGAATAAAAAGACATCCAACTGAAGTACAGGTTAGATGTGAATACAGAGAGATCTTTTTTTCCCTTCGCTCTGTTTACTGTTTAGTTTTTGAGTCACTGAAAGAGGTCTGAGTTTGGTTCTTCTGGAGACTGACTATTTCTTCTGGCAGGAGAGTGTAGGCAAAACAACAGCAGTTGGTCTGTCTGTTGTCGGACTAAGAAAAATAAACTAGATTGCTTTTCATAAGTAACATTTTGTTCTATCTAGACGTAGTGAAAAGGTCCATAAGTATGCATTGATTCTATTCCAAATGTAGTTTTACACTGAACATTCACAGTGAATATTCGTGCTTGTTGTGAATAGGCCTTGATGGTGGAAAAATAAGGATTGTGTAAATTAGTGGAACTCAGAAGTGCATGTGAGCAAAAAAATCAAACATCATTGAAACATGAACATCTGTGAACAGCTCATTGTGTTTTATCTTTGACTGCACATACTCTCTTTGAAGCTCTGAGGAAGTGCTTCCTGCTCACCTGTGAAGAATTCTCAGTGGATCTACTTATGTAGTTGAGTAACACAGATGGGCAGCACTCAGTATGTCCAGATATTCATTCCAGTGTCCTGAACTGTTCCCAGGAGAATTCATGCTGGAAAAATACCAGACCTTCTGTCACGGAAATATCAAAGCTTTCCTTATTTTACATCTTGCTGCCCAGAGCAAACTGTGTGATGTGAAAGCTAGTGAAGTTGCATCTGCAGGCAAGGTCGAACAAATGGGGTTAAGATGTAGAACTCACCAATGTCCTGGGAAGCTGTGTCTTCATCTGCAATTGACAGGAGCTTTGCCATAAACATTGTCCATGATTTCTGCCATGCGCAGGTGTAGCTTGACGTCTTAGCTTGGGGGTCAGTGTGGCACGGTAGGAAACCACCTCATTTTTATTTTTTTTTTTGGTGCATATACACATACACAGAGACAGAGTGGGAGACCACTGAGTGATCTCATGATGCAGTAAATAAAACGGCATCAACTTACCCATTGTAGAGTTTTTTTTTCTTTTTACTGCACTTCTCTTTTCTTAGTAGGGATCAGAAAGTAACAACATTCAAATTCCCCAATAATCCATTTTATTTTTAATTTTTATTCATAAATTGCATATAAACCTGTCAGACCTGTAGCATTATAATTAATACAGCCAATGTGATTTTAACTTGATGTAATTTGTTCACACTTTAGTGCCTAGTACCTTTGTTTTCCAGTTCCAAATATGTGTATGATTTAAAATCAAACACTGTTATGTTTTGATTCATTTCAGAGCGGGTTGGCTTTGCTCTAGAACTCTTGACTGATTTAGACAAGAAAAGGGGTTTTGAATTTTTAAATAGTTGGAAAAAAAAATTAAATTGAATGACCCGGAGGCCCCCCCAAAAAAGTGAAACAGGGGTTAAAATGGGTGAACCTAAGTCCTTCAAAACCACCATTTTTTGAGTTGAAAGCAGTTACGTTGAAATGGACGTAACTAAGTGGATGTTGAAAAATTGAAATAAGCATTAGTTAATTCCGGGGCCCCCATTTTTAACGAAGCTCCCCCGTCAACTTCAAGAATTATCAAGGAAATTGCAAACCTAAGGAAAAAACGCACAGGATCTTTTTAAATAACCAACAGGTATAAAACTCACCACGTTTAGCTGGTTCCTATTTACCGAACCCGGCTCCGTTTTATAAATTAGAATTTAAAATAAAAAAAAACAAAAAAAATACATCCTAGTTAATAAAAAGCTTGAAAAAATTTTTGCTTTGGAACCTGTCAATAACGGAGGAAATACCACCCCCCCCCAGGTTTTTTTGCGCAAAAGCACCTTTTTTAAAAATTTTAAAACACCCACCGGTTTGGGTTGCAAATTAAAGTTATAGACGTTCCCTTATAATGCAAAAAACGTTTTTAAACCTAAAGTATAAATAAAAATTATTTTTTAAATAAATTTCTAATTGTATAAGAAATTTAAAAAATTTTTTTTTTAAAAATTTAAAAAATTTTTTTTTTTTAAAAATTTAATTTTTTTTTTTAAAAATTTTAAATTTTTTTTAAAAAAGGATTACCAGATTTAGCAGGATTTTTGTTTTAAAATCTCTTGCATCACACTATTCATGAACATGGAACAGAATATTCATTATCATTGCAAAAGAAGATTAAAACAAATACAAATGTCAGTAAGTAACCAAAAAACAAAATTAATCCATAATATTGATCCCACATTAAGCATGGTTTGCAAGTAATTCAAAGACATAATAAATAGTAGGCCTTGTTGGAATAAACAAATCAATTATATTTTTCAGGCTATCCAGACTCGTTTTGCAGGTGTGCTGGACGACAAAGATGCCCTTCTCGCATCGGTCAGTTGTCCGAAATTCAAACTCCGATGGCTGAGAGATGCAGGTAGAAGGGAGCGAGTAAAAGAGCTTCTGACAGAAGAGTGCCGCCGCACAACTGCTCCTGCAGCACAGAGCCCTGCCAGTGTGCCCACCACATCTGCCAGCCAAGGTGAGATGGACTTTTTCACTTTTGAGGCAGAGCCAGAGGAGACCTACTCTGCAGAAAATGAAGTCATGGACTACCTGAAGTCAGCCTATGACCTTCAGATTCTTCATCAGTTTTCAAACATAAAGAACATTTTCTTAAAATATAACACTCCAACCCCATCAAGTGCTCCCGTGGAGCGGCTTTTCAGTCTGGGAGGTTTGGTACTCACACCTAGAAGAAATAGACTTTCTGACAAAAGGTTTGAGAAGCTGCTGTTAATGAGGTACAACCACTGGTTTACACGCCCTACTCCACTGTTTCACTCATAACATGCGATTACAATATAAGATTAGGCCAAAGTAACAAAAGTAGACATGATATCAGCCTACATGTGGTTATACACTTGTTGTTTGTAAAACCACTCCTTGCTGCTCTAATGCTGTGAACAACAGGTTCAATGTTCATAAAACATGTTAAAAATAATTTAATATTTACATTTTTAAACAATGTAGATTATAAATAGTAAGTTTTGCCATTGTAAGTAAGTTTGGCAGTGTTAACAGTTAAATATGTCAGGTCAAGAAAGACTGTCTTTATGTTAAGTAAAGTCAAGAAAGACTGTCTTTATTTTATTTTTTATAAAAAACGTATTTATGTTAAGTAAAGTCAAGAAAGACTGTCTTTATTTTATTTTTTTTATAAAAAACGTATTTATGTTAAGTGAAGTCGAGACTATTTTATTTTATTTTTTATAAAAAATTATTTATGTTAAGTGAAGTCAAGAGACTATTTTATTTTTTATAAAAAATGTATTTATGTTAAGTGAAGTCAAGAAAGACTTTTATTTTTTATTTTTGTTGACTTTACTGTTAAAAAAGCACTTCCAATAAAGTGAGTGTTGGCAAAACCGGTTGTCATTTTTATTTTGAGGCGGCGGGGGTGTTGTCGGCAGCTGCTGAATGTAACTAATAAAGTAACTTGTAATCTAACTTAGTTACTTTTAAAATCAAGTAATTTGTAAAGTAACTAAGTTACTTTTTAAAGGAGTAATCAGTAATCAGTAATCAGATTACTTTTTCAAAGTAACTGTGGCAACACTGGTGCATATACACATACACAGAGACAGAGTGGGAGACCACTGAGTGATCTCATGATGCAGTAAATAAAACGGCATCAACTTACCCATTGTAGAGTTTTTTTTTTCTTTTTACTGCACTTCTCTTTTCTTAGTAGGGCTCAGAAAGTAACAACATTCAAATTCCCCAATAATCCATTTTATTTTAAATTTTTATTCATAAATTGCATATAAACCTGTCAGACCTGTAGCATTATAATTAATACAGCCAATGTGATTTTAACTTGATGTAATTTGTTCACACTTTAGTGCCTAGTACCTTTGTTTTCCAGTTCCAAATATGTGTATGATTTAAAATCAAACACTGTTATGTTGTGATTCATTTCAGAGCTAGTTGGTTTTGATCTAGAACTCTTGACTGAAGGATTATTACTGCTGTATATTACCAGACATTTGAGCAGGATTTTCTGTTTTAAGAGAAGTTAAGTGGTGATAATTTAAATGTGTTCTTTACCGGGCCTGGTATCTCATATTAGTTTCAGTGGTGTAATAGCAGAAATATGTCTCCACATGAGGTTCTGGAGTTACAACAATAAAATAAAATAAACAATTTTCAGCTTGCTTAGACAAAACACATACGGAAATGTAATATGTGACATACGTATGTGTCCCTATTTCACGAATGGTGTTGTCATACAGTATATGTTGTCTTATAAGGCAATATATTATTATAACATATATACTCAGAATATTTGAAGTTGTAAGTTTATACCATATATGAAGTACCCATAGTAAAGTAGTACCCATATTGTATTTATATATATTAAAAATATTTATATGATGATTTTTTTATGATACTATAATTTAAGATCCTTTATGTGAACAATATATGTGTAATTTATATATGCAAATTGATTTAAATAACATTCAATATGCTTATATATGTTTTTTTTTGTAGTTTACAGTTTACACCATATTGTACCCATAGTAAAATTAGTATATTTATGATGCCTTTTTATGGTAATGCCTTTTTATGGTAAGTTAAGACCACATATGTGAACAATATACAATAACATTCACAGACACAGATTAATTAATTGTACATCCCTACTTTTTATTTATTGATCCAAAACTTGCCATGTTCTGTGACAATCCATGTTATACAATCTTTTGCTTTTTTATCACTGGATTCTGCTGTTCCACCCATGTTCTCTAGATACACTCACAGTGCTTCACCCAAGCACACTCAAGTTCCGTCATTTTTAGAAAACAGAACAGCTTCTGCATAAAGAACTGGCAGTGGCTGAACTTGCATCAAGAATTGTTTCCCTTCGCACTTATGTGAGAAAAGCCTAAGGACAGATCCTCATTGTTTCACCAGCTTCATCTACAGAATTTAGATGGATTGGTGTTACTGTCACTGTAACAATGTTGCTCATCTAGATGATGCCACACTTGAAGTGTGATGTATGCAGGTCACAAGGCAGAGAACAGTCATCCATCATGAAGTATTGATGTTGTTTATCTCTTTTACCCTCATGTCATCCATGAAAATTCTGCTTGCTGATGTAGGGGGATTAAATTGATTGATTGTATTTCACAATGTGTATTTATTAATAATATTACGTAATTTGTCTCATGTTGAGGGTATAAGGAAGTTTGATTTGGGATGCAGTTATAAATAGTAAACAATAGTAACATCTTTAAAATCTTTTTTGTATTTTGTATTTTTGGACATTCCCAAAGGCAATGTACCTTATTCATCCAAACATTTAGAGCACACATCTGGGATGTTAACAGATATATGATGAAGTTTAACAAGAGTTATGTAGGTTCTCATTAACCATTTATATTGAAGTAATTTAAACCTTGTTTGTGCTTTAAAACATGCATCATTCCAGTCTATCTCATCTATATCTTCTTGCATATCCATTTTTCAGGCATTATATTTATCCAACATTGATTCAGTAATGTATTTGCCCATTAAAACCCATTTAATCCCACCGGTCACAATAGTGACCGTAAAAATGTTTTTCATTTGTAAAGCTCTAAAAACCTTGCTGACTGATGTTTTCGTGCACTTCCTGCAAATATGGAAAAAATAAAGGGTCTCAATTAAATATGTGCGGTTTCACTTGATTAGCGCAAATTGTCACATGACCAAAGCAGTTTAATTCCTGTTTGCACCTTGAGAAAATGATAACTAGCCTTTTGTTTTGGAGCTTTGATGCAATTAAGTATCTTATCATAAAGATATGACAAATATTTTTGGTACACATTATCTTTACGGTGTCTAGTATTAATATATGAATTCACATATACAGGTGCATCTCAATAAATTAGAATGTCGTGGAAAAAAACATTTATTTCAGTAATTCAACTCAAATTGTGAAACTCGTGTATTAAATAAATTCAATGCACACAGACTGAAGTAGTTTAAATCTTTGGTTCTTTTAATTGTGATGATTTAGGCTCACATTAAACAAAAACCCACCAATTTGCTATGTCAACAAATTAGAATATGGTGACATGCCAATCAGCTAATCAACTCAAAACACCTGCAAAGGTTTCCTGAGCCTTCAAAATTGTCTCTCAGTTTGGTTCACTAGGCTACACAATCATGGGGAAGACTGCTGACCTGACAGTTGTCCAGAAGACAATCATTGACACCCTTCACAAGGAGGGTAAGCCACAAACATTCATTGCCAAAGAAGCTGGCTGTTCACAGAGTGCTGTATCCAAGCATGTTAACAGAAAGTTGAGTGGAAGGAAAAAGTGTGGAAGAAAAAGATGCACAACCAACCGAGAGAACCGCAGCCTTATGAGGATTGTCAAGCAAGATTCAAGAATTTGGGTGAACTTCACAAGGAATGGACTGAGGCTGGGTCAAGGCATCAAGAGCCACCACACACAGACGTGTCAAGGAATTTGGCTACAGTTGTCGTATTCCTCTTGTTAAGCCACTCCTGAACCACAGACAACGTCAGAGGCGTCTTACCTGGGCTAAGGAGAAGAAGAACTGGATTGTTGCCCAGTGGTCCAAAGTCCTCTTTTCAGATGAGAGCAAGTTTTGTATTTCATTTGGAAACCAAGGTCCTATAGTCTGGAGGAAGGGTGGAGAAGCTCATAGCCCAAGTTGCATGAAGTCCAGTGTTAAGTTTCCACAGTCTGTGATGATTTGGGGTGCAATGTCATCTGCTGGTGTTGGTCCATTGTGTTTTTTGAAAACCAACGTCACTGCCAGGGGCGGATTTAGTGAATTGGGGGCCCCAGGCAAATATAGGAATGGGGCCCTATACATTTGCACACATTTACCTAGATTAACCTTGAGGTTTCTTTTTTTGTCGTGATGCTTGCTGCTGCACAATGGTGCCCCATTGTGTCCAATGTTTCTACATTTTGCATGTTATAATGGGATTCTTTCATTTACATTTACATTTACATTTATTCATTTAGCAGACACTTTTATTATTTCATGTTGTAGACCACGAAATAGCAATTGCTTTACCATTGAGATACAAGTTTTAACAAAAAACTAAATAAATTATAAAATGATAAACCTCACAACTGAACACCGTTTTTTTGTTTTGTTTTGTTTTTTAAAGAAAAGGGATGAGTCAGAAGTATAAATTATTATATTATTTAAAACGGGTTTATGTGGGTAGATTTTCGCATTGGTCTGAACAAAAACTGCAGACTGGATTATTGAATGCACATTCATTATATAGTCTGTACTTTATCAGGTAAAATTTAAATTTAAATTTTTATCTGTTCTAAATGTACCTTAAATTAATACTTTTCAAGTTTTTAATACTCTAATCAATATGGGCATGGACAAATATGGATGCTTTATGCAATATATGTGTATTATTAGTGAAACCATAGTCAACATAAAGCATGAAGAGTAGACATGTTTCATAGGTCATAGATGTTTTTAAAATAACTTGTTCATGTCTATTAGACACATGAAAAAAAAGAACATAGAAATACCAGGTTCCTATTACTTCTCTTTCTTTGCACTGAGCAATTTACTTACACAAACCTGTTTACATTTTCGCAGTCAGCTCACTTCTGAACATGGAAAATGTACATTTATTATTTATTATTACATTTGTTTGCCTCTCTGTGCCACATACTGTATTTTGATGCAGCTAAATTCTCAATAAAACTGTTTTCTTTGGTATATGTTTTTCTGTTTCTGTTGTCAGACAATGAGATGAATATGAAATATTCTGCACAGAAATCCTGATTTATAATCCAGCCGTCGTCTGATAAAGTCAAATAGGCTACACATAAGATAAAGACAATAGCTGTGCTGTGATTTCGGCTATACTTGCATGTAAAATTAGAGAAGCAACATATCTGTGTTTTAACTGAAAGCGCAGCTCCTTTCAGCCGCTCGCTGTACAGAGCAGACGCAGAGAGAGAGAGAGAGAGAGAGAGGTGCGTGCGCTGGGAAAGAGAGTCGTGCTCGCGCGGCAGTCAGCTTCAGATGCATAATATTTTAATTTGCTTACAAGCAGGATACACAAGAAGCATGTTCAACTCGGACAAGCAGACTGTTGTCATGGTAATAAACACCGTAAACCGCAACCGTTCGCGTGTCCGCGCTTAATGCGCATCTCGTATATGAAAAGCATTTTAGGGGGCCCTTGGCTTTTGGGGGCCCAAGGCAGTCGCCTACCTTTGCCTAATGGGTAAGTCCGCCCCTAGTCACTGCACCCGTTTACCAAGAAATTTTGGATCACTTCATGCTTCCTTCTGCTGACCAGCTTTTTAAAGATGCTGATTTCATTTTCCAGCAGGATTTGGCACCTGCCCACACTGCCAAAAGCACCAAAAGTTGGTTAAATGACCATGGTGTTGGTGTGCTTGACTGGCCAGCAAACACACCAGACCTGAACCCCATAGAGAATCTATGGGGTATTGTCAAGAGGAAAATGAGAAACAAGAGACCAAAAAATGCAGATGAGCTGAAGGCCACTGTCAAAGAAACCTGGGCTTCCATACCACCTCAGCAGTGCCACGAACTGACCTCCATGCCACGCCGAATTGAGGCAGTAATTAAAGCAAAAGGAGCCCCTTCCAAGTATTGAGTACATATACAGTAAATGAACATACTTTCCAGAAGGCCAACAATTCACTAAAAATGTTTTTTTTTATTGGTCTTATGAAGTATTCTAATTTGTTGAGATTAGAAATTGGTGGGTTTTTGTTAAATGTGAGCCTAAATCATCACAATTAAAAGAACCAAAGATTTAAACTACTTCAGTCTGTGTGCATTGAATAAATTTAATACACGAGTTTCACAATTTGAGTTGAATTACTGAAATAAATGAACTTTTCCACGACGTTCTAATTTATTGAGATGCACCTGTATTCAGTTTTGTTGAGTGTGGTCATAGAGTGAGTAAACATGTTGATGGTCACAATAGTGACCGGTGGGATAACGGTGAAATTCAGCAGGAGCGAGATTAAGAAAACAGTCCCGCAAGGGGCTTTAATACAAAAACCCACACAATGAATGGCGACTGTAGAAAGCAAAAGCTGTATCCTTGACAGTTTGGGCGATTTAGAAATCCCGGCCGAATGCATTTTTTTAGGTCCAAAAAGAGGACATGTCCAGGAAAAAGAGGATGTATGGTCACCCTATACTTAGCAGCAAAAGTTCTCAGGCCAAATTACAAAAAAGTAGATGTGAAGCTGTATATTTGCTCATGTAAGGCTCTTACATGAGCAAACACTTTAATACAGGACACACCGCCATCCGCACACCGTCTCTTGCTCTAATCTTGCTGCTATCTGTCTCTTTGCCTTGTAATTTCTTTCTCTGCTTTACCATATCCTGAGTCCTTGTGTGTTACACTGTGTACAGTGTGCTATACTGTAGAAACACAGATGTGGACGATTCATGTCAGGCTGTTGCAAAATTTTTAATTAAATAGTTTAATAAACAAAGACCAGAAATAGCCAATGATTGTCACAATGCTTTTGAATTTATTAGCCCTATTCACTCTGTCAGCAGTTTCATCTCTTTACTGTTGGTTGATAGTTGTTGGGTATGGCAAGCTGTTTTATCTCCCCAGCGTTACTTGTTCTAATTGTATTTTTAAGAATGAAATTACAGAGCTCTACAATTCAGTTCTTAATATTAACAATTCAATTAGAGAGCTCTCTAAGTCAATTCTTACTAGTTACAATTATGATTAGAGAGCTTTAATTTAATTCTCATTAGTAAGAATTGAATTAGAGAGCTCTGCAATGCATTCGTACAGTAAGAATTATATTAGAGAGCTCTACAATTCAATTCCTACTAGTAACAATGCCAAAAAGAGAGCCGTCTAATTCAGTTCTTACTAGTAAGAAATCCAGTTACAGAGCTCTATAATTGTAGTTTTACTAGTGAAAACATGTATACATTATATGCAAAACAGATTTGCATTCTAACTGCATTCTAATAGGCCTCATCACGCAATAAATGTTTTTGGACTTTCAAGACGTAGTTTGTTTTTGTTTTTTGCAAAGTGAGTGACATGCTCAATGTCAGATGGCCTACTGTTAAACCAACAATTACGAAATTATCAAACTCTTAGCCCAAATGACTATGTAACAGGACCCAGCCTCAGAATTATTTTATGACTGGATAATGCAAATAATACTCTTGCAGTGCTGAAGAAAAATAGGTATTTTGTATTTTACAACCAATAAATAAATATCATGTCACTAGTATTTGCTTCTTTTCTATGCAAGTGTGAATTCACCTTTAAAAATAACTTACATTACATAGACTAGAAGGTATTCAATAGTAGAGCTTTAAAAAGGAGTGGAAGTCAATGGAGACATATGACTCGTGAAAATTCATTTGTAGATCTCTGTAATTGGAATTCTTACTAGTAATTTTTGAATTAGAGAGCTCTCTAACTGGCATTGTTACTAGTAAGAATTTAATTGTAGAGCTCTCTAATTCTTACTAGTACAAAGGCAATTATGGCAAATAACGTTGGGAACATTTTAAGCTAAAATGGCTTGAATGGCCGTAAGATAAAATGGCCATATCTTTTGAAAATCTGATCACAAACAGCATGTATTGCTGATAAAATAGAATACCAATATACTGTAGTTTAAGAACCATTCTTGCAGCAAAAAAAAAAAAAAAAATTACATTACCAGTGGTGGTCCATGATGGAATTTTTCATATGATTGAACTTACTTACCAATGGAACATAATATTCATCTGTTAAATTCATCTTTCTGTATTGTATTTGCATTCATCTTGTTAGTCATGATGTCCCACGGCTGCAATTAACATTAATTAATTTATGTAGGTCTCTCCTTTGAAGTGTATCCTCATCACATCAGCAGCTAAAAGTACTTGTAACAGTAATTGTGCAGATTCTCCTTCCATAAAAAACAACAATGATGAAATTCATATCTGCTATATGTGAAAGCACAACAGCGTCTCTACTTCCTCCGCAAACTAAGAAGAGCCAGAGCCCCGGCCCCCATCATGTGCACCTTCTACAGAGGCACCATCGAGAGCATTCTGACTAGCTGCATCACTGTGTGGTACGGCGCCTGCAACGCGTCCTGCCGCAAGTCCCTTCAACGGATAGTGAGAGCAGCTGAGAAGATCGTTGGTGTCTCTCTCCCCTCCCTCCAGGACATTTACAGCACCCGTCTCACCCGCAAAGCCCTCAGCATTGCAGGTGATCCCACCCACCCGACACACAACTTCTTCAGTCTGCTACCATCAGGGAGGAGACTGAGGAGTCTCCAAGCCAGGACAAACAGACTGAAAGACAGCTTCATCCACCAGGCTGTCAGGAAGCTGAACTCCCTCCCGTCCTTGCCCCCCTCCCCTCTCTTACCTCACGAATCACTGAACTCGGACCCCCACCCCACCACCACCACCACCACCACCACCACCACCCACACTCACACACACTCACACACTCACACTCACACTGAGACAAGCACCGGACACTTGTACAGCATTGGACTGACCTCATTCATTCAACTACCTCTTCTGACAGTCTGAAAAAAAGACTGCTCCTTGTCACTTTAAATAGTCTTGATAAGCTCTTTGCACTACACTATTTATATTCTGCACTGTTTGTTTGTTTGTTTATTTCACTGATTTGCACCATCTGCCATCTCAAATCTGAGTATCAGATTTATCTGCCATGTGCCTTATGCCACTTTATCCATTTTTTTTTATATTATTATTTTTATTTTCTTTATTTAATGTTTATATATATATGTGTATGTGTATATATGTATATATATGTGTATGTATATGTATATATATATGTATATATATATATATATATATATATATATTGATTTGTACTTATCTGTATTTTTGCGTTCTACTGTTTGTGTTTAGTGTTATCTGTATGCACCAGGGAGTAAGAGAGTAACGCAATTTCAATTCTCTGTATGTATGTACGGTACATGTGGCAGAATTGACAATAAAGCTGACTTTGACTTGACTTTGACTTTGATGTGATATCCATATATATATGCCTCCTCGGAGGAAACACCTTGGGGTCAGTAGAGGTGCAGTCATTGGTGTAGAGGGAGAAGAGCATGTCCAATTATGTATTCCCTCTGTCAAGCAACAGTGAAAAGAATGAACAGTCATACAGCATTAGTAGTGCAAATGGGCTGTGTTTAACACACTAGAAGACAACCATTTGTCTAACCAGCCACAACCGTGACAAGTGTTGCAACATTTTGTCTGTCGTTTGGTTTTTTATTTCTGTGGTGTGGTACATTCCAAGAGATGGCATAGATTAAATCTGGTCTCCCAGCCTGACCAGCTGAAGAAGTGGCCAAAACCCCTCTAAAACCACCCTGCTGACCAGCTATGACCAGCTAAAACCAGCCAACCAGCTTGTTTTAGCTGTTTTTTTTTCAGCAGGGATATCCTATATAAACCAGTAATTGTTAACTAGGCATTACTTTATTGCAGTTAAGTTATCAACCAACTTTGCATGTGTGGATGATAGCACAAAATACCATTTTACAAAAATAAACATAATAAGCAAACAAACAAATAAATTAACTTTTATGAGGGAGCATGACTCCACTAAAACAGTTCACACTTCAATGTTGAAACCAAAACTACGCCCTTGGCAGAGTTAGCATGTCACATAATGTAACTGTTTCCAAACTGTTTTACAATGAATCTGAAAATAGGCAGTATTATATGCACAAAACCAATAAGCCAGTCAGACCAGTTCTCTCTGTTTGAACAATATCTCATACTCTCAACAAGCTGCAGCTGAAGAGCTACAAAGAACACATACCCAATATTTTGTGATCACAGAATCTCGTTCGGGGTGGGGTGGGGGGTGTCAGTCCAATGAAAAATGCAGGGACCCCTGGTAATGATGAGTGATGGAAAAACCTGGCCTTTTTTACACATGGCTTTCGAATCTGACTTGTACTTTCTCTTATGAAAATGTACTATAATTCTTAACTGTAGCATTTGTTATAATAAGGCTAGCCTATTAATCATTACCAAGACAATAATTACCTTTTTTATTAATCTATATAGCATTTGTTATGAAAACAACAGCCTGCCCAGTTAGAAACAATAGCTACAACATACCATATTTGTAATATAAATATATAGGGAAAATTCTATTCCCTTAACAGATTATCTAGCCTATTATAAATTCTTCAACAAGTTCTTCAAAAAAAATTACCACAATAAATAAGCCTACTATAAAATGTGATAAATTCTTAGTAAAGGTGGTCATGAGAAAAATATTTTAATTTATGTTAGTGCTGGTGCAAGATCCTTTTATCCTCTTTTCATCAGTCTATTTAGTTTATGTGCTTTTTTTTAGATAGCCTAATGTTCAACTTCCTCCATAGCATTTTAAAGTGGCGATTTGGCAGAATTCAAATAGATCGCATATTTTACCATCAGCTTCGCGATAGGATTGGCTCGCGCCGCTCGTGCACAATTAAAATAACTGCGCTTCAGTCATGTTGTGCTGGTAAGCGCTCCGTTCGGTTTGTACGTGAGGTTAGCGCTTATAAAAGCGATTCAAATAATTAATTAATAGTCTGATTCGAGGTTTCCATTAACCATAGTATAAATATTGGGGGGGGTTGTATTTGCTAGTTTTGGTTATTGGGGGGGGGGGGGGTTACCGGGGTTACCCCCCCCCCACAAACTACGCCCCGGGGGCCTCATTTATAAAGCGTGCGTACGCTCAGATTTGATCTTAGAGTGTGCGTACGCTTAAATCCACGCCAGCGCTCATATTTATAAAAACTGTCTTTGACGTGGAAAAGTGCTTAGCATCACGTCAGGGTCTGAGCAGACGTACACACTTTTTATTGTCGGAGTATTGCAGGTTTTTTAAAATGTAAGCTGTTCTTGCAGCTCGCTGTTCTAAATTATGATGATTGGTGATATTTTATATGGTAATGATATTAATTAGGAGTCGTGTACAAGACAGAGAGCTGAAAACATTCAACTGCGTGCAAGTTCAAGATCATTCGCGATTCATAGATTTCACATCTGAAAGAGACGCGTACGTGCGTTTTCTGTTCGTACGTTCATTCTATGAATCGCACGTACGCATATCTTGGAAATGATCGTAAGATCATATTTAGGGTGGTTTCTGCGCAACATTTTATAAATGAGGCCCCGGAACTCTGCCCTTTATGACTTTCAGGTATACAGTATATACAAGTATACTCAAGACATTCTTGATAAATGCATGGAAAAGATTATGCTCAGGAGGACTAATTAGATGTAGATGCTATTAAATTATTGAGAAAATAGAGATAATTGTTTTCAGTTATACTTGTGGACTTGTGAATCTGCCATTAAATAGATTTTTTGTTCTCTTTCCTTTACTCTCCCTGTTTCTCATAAGTCTCCTGTTAGTTGCTCATAACAATTGTTCTGTTTCTGTATAGAGGCAGTGTTTGGAGTGGTACTGCTCGTTATTCTCAGTGCAAATTTGTTTTCCTTTTTAAATGCAGATCTTTTCAGATTAGCCCAGTGCAGACCAGCATCTGTGTAAATTCTCATGGGTTTAATGCGTTAGTGCTGCAGGCTGATTACTGCTCAGGTCAGTTATGCAGATGTAATATTTAATATTCCTGGAGAACTTCAGTATGAAACACCCACATAACTCTCAAAACACAGCCATTACCAACAAAACAAAACACCACAGACCAGACCATCACAGAGCATCAAAGCTGATCATGCTCAGTATGTGCATTAGCTCAGTAATATACTGATGAAAACTGACGATATACTACATTTATAATTACCTATTACATTTATACACCTAGCAGTGTTGGGTTTGTTACTCAGTTTTTTTTTATTTATTACTCGTTACTAGTTAGTCCTTTCAAAAGTATTATTATTACTTAACTTATTACTTTCTGGCAACAGTAATTAGTTACACTGCTAGTTACATTACTTTTCCTTCATGCCCCACAGAAGTTGTAATCGCGTACCTTACCCAAAAAATTCTTATGAAATGTAACTAACAAAATAAATTTCTCCCTCATCATTCGACCAAAATCCACACTGGATTGCAGTCAGTTATTACAAAGACTAGATGATAATTGATAGTGACTTTTAAGTAAAAGTGTTGTATTAACCTCATTAATTGTCATATGTAGCTTGAAGCTATAATTTCTCTGTTACCCATATACGATTATATTTCATGATGTATTTTATCAAAAGACATCACATAAGTTCGTAAGAAAATGTTTTATTTACTAAAAAGATTTTTAATTATAGTAATTCAATTTACATTGGGATCAGAGGGATGTGGGTGGGTAAGCCATGTAATCGGTGTTCAGATCATCTTTTCTTCTGACAAAATCAATGTAATGGTAATATTTCCATCTGTTGAATGTAAGCTTTTCCATATTCCAATCTTGCCTGCTGCTCTGGTGACTTCATGTGTTCATGAGTTGTGAAAATTATGAAAATAAATTTAGGAGTTATTGGATTGTTGGATTTCAAATCAGTAGGTGTTGAGGCATCAAACGTAACTAAGTAACGAGCTGTTTTATGGATGGTAACTGTAATATTACTGAAATCTTAATCTAGTAATTAGTTATACTACTAGTTACTGCACACAGTAATATTATTACTGTAACTAGTTACTGCCCAACACTGAACCCTAGTATAGAATCCACACAGTATGTGAAGGATAAAGGTGTGTTAAGAATGAGTGTCGCAGGCTTTAAATAAACACAAACAGACAGATCTTTGTAGAAAAATAGAAAAGCACCTTCATGATGCTCTCTGTCACCTTCCCTTCTTTTTATTACTGTTCTTCTTATTACTGTATCCTAATCGTTAAGGCTGTGTACTGTATGTTTCCCTGCAGACATGATTAATGAGTGCTGAGAGGCTGTTATTCAGTACTCAGCAGCTCTCATCATTTGGGTGTTATTTTAATTAGTGTTCTGACCTAAAAAGATAAGAATGCTTCATTTTGAAGTGGTTTACTGGCAAGAAAGCAGTGAGAGAAAAAGATGTACAATATCAAACCATCATCAATGATACATTTTATGGGAACTTTTGAGATGCATTCAGTGTCACTATTCTAAAGTAGAGTTTGCATTTTGGACTGCCACATATGAAACTGTGACAGCGTAAGAGGCATGAGTTTGTCTTTGAGCACTATTCAATTAAAGCCTATGTGTTTGTTATTTCATCTTTCATATCTACTGCTCCATCCTCCTCCTCCTTCATTTCATCAGACACTACAGAAGCAGCAGTGTGTCATAATGATATTCAGGATATGAGCCATTCAAACACTGCACTTGAGACACTTCCCACACATTCACCTGTCATTAATTTGGAAAATACTAACACTTCCACTGTTTGCTGTAGTCTTGGGCACAATAGTGAAGGGCCTCTTTTATTTACTGGTAAACTCTTATCATGCTTTCTGTATTTTTCTAATGTTTTCCTCTCATGTGAATGATTTCCTAACAGCACATTATTATTCATATGGTGATTATTTCTTTACACAGCCTACTATTATGGGCTGGGGAAAAATTTATGTAGCTGCGCTATATACACTGAATGCTGTATGCGTTCTTTGCAATTCGACATTATTCATTTCACACTTTTATTGTCTGCTAAACTGAAACTGCCAAAGGGTTTATTTTTTATACTGTGGTAATACATTGAAGTGCCATGTTAATGGTACAGTATATGATTATGAATTGACCTATATTTATGAATTAGACATACAGTTTGAAAATTTGGTCGCACTTTATTTTAAGGTCCAATTCTCGTTATTAACAAACCATTAACTATGGCGTTTGCCTCAACAAACTGCTAATTTGCTGCTTCTTAGTAGTTAATAAGGTAGTTGTTAAGTTTAGGTATTGGGTGGGATTAGAGATGTAGAATATGCTCATGCAGAATATGTGCTTTATAAGTACGAATAAACAGCCAATATGTTAATAATAGGCATGATAATAAGCATCTCGTTAATCTCGTAATTGGGCTCTATACTAAAGTGTTACCAAAAATTTCTATTTAGAAAATGACTTCTCATTGGGTGGGACCGTGGCCACCTGGGCTGGGCTTCGCCACTGTTTTGGAGTATGCTTTGACAAGCATTACACGTATGAATATGGGGATTTTCTGTTATTCTGGTCTCTGTCAGGCTGAGTGGGAAATGCTTTTGAGTCTCTCCTGAGTTGTTTAACTGGGTTCTAGTCCAGGCTCTGGCTGGGCCACTCAAGGATGTTTACAGACGTTCATACTTTATCTCTGTTATTGCTGCGCTTCTATCCTGACCGGTCCCCCAGGCTGTGCTGCTAAAAACACTGCTACAGCATCATGCTATACACCACCCTTCATCACTGGCAAGTAATGCATTTTACCATTGGGTTCTTGGTCCTGCCTCTTACAAAGGCCTTTCTCCTCACTTTGGCTGGATGGCCAGCTCCAGAAATGTCCTGAAGTTATACACCTCTTCCACTTAAGAGTTATGGAGGCCACTGTGCTCTTAGGAACCTAGGCGTGTGTTTTTGTTTTTTTTCCTGAATTATTAAATTTGCTACAGGTGGACTCCAGTCAAAGTGTAGAAGCATCTCAAAGATGATCAAGAGAAATGGACATTTACATTTAATTCTTTAGCAGACACTTTTATCCAAAGCGACTTACAAATGAGGACAATAGAAGGAATTAAACCAACAAAAGACCAACAATTTGCAAGTGCTGTGACAAGTCCCAGTTAGTCTAATGCAGCACACGTAGCAAGAGTTTTTTTGTGTTTGTTTTTTAAATAATAAATGGAAAGAACAAAAGTAGATAGAATAGAAATAGAATAGAGTTAGTGTTAGAGGGTCAAGTTATTATCAAATTATGTCATTATCTAACCTCTAACTGTTGATTTTTAATAAATAAAAAGACAATCTAGAAAATGTCTAGTATTCTAGAAAACTATCTAGAATAGAAATAGAAAAGAGAGTGTTAATGTGTCAGACCTCTGTCGTGTGTGTCTTGTGTTCCCGCCTCTTGTTTCCATATATGGTTTGTTTCCTGTCCTCGTTTCATGTCATTATGAGTTAATTCGGTTCCAGGTGTGTGTGTGTGATTATGTGTTTATTATCCGGTGCATTTAAGTCCTGTCTGTTGAGTTCCATGTGGTCTGGTCTACTCGTTATTCCCGGTGTTTCTGTGTGTCTTCATTGCCCTGTCTTACCTTGATGTCGTCATTAAAGACTATTATTTTGAAGTATATCCTCGTCTGCGTGTTCCTCGTTTCTCCCTGCTGTGTGCACCGTGACATAATGTTAGAGGGTCAAGTTAGACTGTAACACTATTTTTTTTTATTCTTTTCCTCTAACACTAGTACTCTTTTCTATTTCTATTCTAGAACTTTTCTATAATATTATAAAAAAATATATAATAATATATAGTTTTTTTATTTATTAAAAATAAAATGTTTTTAAAACGAAAAGGAAACAAGTAGATAGAAATGGAATAGAGAGTGTACATGGAAGATACTTGTCTTTAGCTGTTTCTTGAAGATGTCTAAAGACTTACCTGCTCAGATTGAGTTGGACAGATCATCACACCAGCAGGGAACAGTAAAGGTAAAAGTCAGTGAAAGTGATTTTGTGCCTCTTTTGGATGGCACTCTAATGTGCTGTTCACTTGCAGAATGCAAGCTTACACATAAATCTAAAGTAGTGAATTTAGGTAAAGAGGTGCACATCAATGCCTTGAATTTTATGTGAGCAGCTATTAGTAGCCAGTGCAAATTGATGAACAAGGTTCAAGGTTCAAGGTTCTTGTTTATTTGTCACATACACAATCATACAGGGTATAATCAGTAGTGAAATGTAGGTCAGGACAGGTCCGCTCAATGGACAGTGCAAAAAAATAAAAATAAAAATAAAAGATGATACATAACACAGGAGCATATATATAAATGTAGGTAGGAATAAGATAAGAAATAAAAGTAATAAAAATAATAATAATTATAGTACAAACAAGAAATAAAATTAGGAGTAAAGGAGTAAAATGTGCAATGAACTAAAATGTGCAATACAGTCTACTGTGGGTTTAATAAATATTAATATAACCAGGGATGTGCAAGATGAATGTGCAAACAGGTTGTACCGGGTATGTACCGGTACACATAGCAGCAATGCGGAAGATGGAGAATGATGGGTGTTACAGTTAATTAAATTGAGTCCTGTAGATGTTATGAGACTGAGTTTAGGAGCCTGATGACCTGAGGGTAGAAGCTCCTTCTCAGTCTCTCAGTTTTTGCCATCACACTTCTGAAGCGCTTGCCCGATGGCAGTGTGATGAATAGACGGTTTCCGGGGTGATTTGAGTCCTTGATTATTTTTGCAGCTCTGCTTTTGCAGCGTTTGAGGTAGATGTCCTGCAGAGAGGGGAGGGCAGACCCAGAGATGCGCTCAGCTAGGCGCACGACTCTCTGCAGAGCTTTGCAGTCATGATTTGTGGCGTTACTGTACCACACTGAGATGCACTGAGTCAATACACTTTCTATGGCCCCTGAATAAAAAGTTTTCAGGATTGCTGGTGAGACCCTGAATTTCCTCAGCTGTCGCAGATGGTACAGTCTTTGCCTGGCTTTCTTGACCTGTGTTTGAATGTGTGCAGTCCAAGTCAGGTCCTCGGAGATGTTTACACCGAGGTACTTGAAGCTGCCCACCCTCTCCACAGGGGTCCCACTGATCATAAGAGGAGTGTAGGGCCGCTGCTGTCTCTTCCTGAAGTCTACAATCAGCTCTTTAGTTTTGCTCACGTTCAGAGAGAGACAGTTGTCCTGGCACCATGATGTTAGTCTCTCTACCTCACCCAAGTATGCGGTCTCATCATTGTTGGAAATGAGGCCCAGAACCACAGTATCATCAGCAAATTTGACAATAGAAGTGGAGCTGTGAGAGGACACACAGTCGTGTGTGTAGAGAGAGTAGAGCAGGGGACTCAGAACGCAGCCCTGCGGGGCTCCTACGTTCAGGGTGATGGAGTTGGAGGTGAACTGGCCCATTTTCACCACTTGTGGTCTGCCGGTGAGGAAGTCTTGGATCCAGTCACAGAGTGAAGTGTTTAGGCCGAGGTCTGAGAGTTTGACAGCTAGCTTGGAGGGGACTATAGTGTTGAAAGCTGAGCTATAGTCAATGAATAACAGTCTGACATAGTTGCCATTTTTGCTGTCAATATGAGTGAGGGAGGAGTGCAGTACCTGAGAAATGGCATCATCAGTAGACCTATTTGGGCGATAGGCAAACTGAAGAAGGTCCAAGGTAGCAGGGATGGAGGAGCATATGTGTTTCTTTAGAAGTCTCTCAAAAACCTTCATGACTGTTGATGTGAGGGCAACTGGACGATAGTCATTCAGGCAAGAGGGTTTACTGTTCTTAGGCACAGGGATGATGACAGATTTCTTAAATGAGGTGGGAATCACAGAGGTAGCAAGGGACTCATTAAAGATGGAAGTAAACAAACTAGCAAGCTGATCGGCGCACGATCTCAGCACGCGTCCGGTAATCCCATCAGGTCCTGCGGCTTTTCTGATGTTTACTCTCCTTAATTCTCTCCGGACCTCGTCCTCCGACACGGTGATAACATGATCAACATCGCTGCTCTGTCTGCCGCTTCCTGACACGCTTTTCGGCACAGTCGCGCCGCCGTTGCGTTCGAAGCGGCCGTAGAAGGTGTTTAGCTCTTCGGCCAGCAATGGATCTGCTCTCACCTCGGCACCTTATTTCCAGAGGAACAGATGGTCTTCAGTCCCTGCCACATGCGTCGAGAGTCATTGAGCTGAAAGTGTGACTCAATTCTCTCTCTGTATCTGAGTTTAGCAGCTCTAACTGCCCGTCGGAGAGCATAACATGATGCTTTGTAATCGCTCATGTTTCCTGACAAAAGACCGGCGTTGTATGCGGCAGTGCGTTGGTTAACCGCAGCACGGATTGATCTGTCCACCCACGGTTTCTGATTAGAGAATGTCCTTATTGTTACCGTTTCAGTGGCTTGGTCGGTTAGCATGTAAACAAAGCTTAATGCTACATCCGTGAACTCGCTGACGTCAGCTGAACTCGCCCGGAACATGTCCCAGTCGACGTCATCAAGAGACGCCTGCAGCATAGCTTCAGAGTGGGAGGACCAGCGCGTCACTTCCCTCTTCCCCGGGGATTCCTGAACGATCCTTTGTTTATATTCCGGTGTGAGGAAAATGGCCGCGTGATCAGATTTACCGAAAGCCGGCTGGGTCCGAGCTTTATAGGCATTCTTGAACTGAGTGTAGCAATGATCCAGTGTATTCGATCCTCTAGTTGGACAGGATACATGCTGATGGAAGTTCGGCATGACCTTCCTGAGGTTGGCTTTGTTAAAGTCCCCTGCGATGATAGAGGCTGCATCAGGGTGTTTGTTGATGTAGCCGCTTAGCTCCTCGTGGAGTTTGGACAAAGCCAAGCCGGTGTCTGCCTGAGGTGGAATGTAAATGGCAGTAGCGATGACCGCGGAGAACTCGCGGGGTAAATAGAATGGGCGGCAAATAATGGAGAGATGTTCCAGATGAGGCGAGCAGGAACGCGACAGAATGGAGATATTCCTGGGGTCGCACCATTTCTTGTTAATCATGAAACACACTCCACCACCCTTGATTTTGCCGGCCTCAGCTGTTCTGTCCATCCGTAAAACAGAAAAGTTATCAGATGGTGTTACAGGACCGAGGGAGTGAGCCATGTTTCAGACAAACAAAGGATGTTACAGTCCCTAATGTCCCGTTGGAAACTTATCCTGGCTCTAAGATCGTCCATCTTATTTTCCAAGGATTGGACATTTGCGAGCAGAATACTGGGGAGAGGAGGTCTGTGAGCTTTTTTCCTCAGTCTGTCACGAATTCCAGCTCGTCGCCCGCGGTGATTCTTTCGCCTCCTGGGATTATTCGGGTGGCCTTTGTTAGCCTCGGCGTTCCGAAGAATCTCCAGTGGCCACGCTGGATCCGTGGATAAAGTGTCCAGAAGCAGGTTAGTGCAGCGGTGTCCAATGTCCAAAAGTGTTCTTTTGTCATAGATAAATAGTGCAGACGTTATACGTGTAAAAAGAGAAAGTAAAAGTACGTAAAAGAGTATATAAAAACACAAATTGAGCGGAGCCATCCTTTAACGTCGACTGAACACAGCAGCGCCGGAAGCGGAAGCCCCAGAGGTGTGACATGCTCTTTTCGGCTCTTGATGCTGATGCTGCATTAGTTGTAGAGGTTTGATAGAACTGGCTGGAAGACCTGCCAAGAGAGCATTGCAATAGTCCAGTCTGGACTATTCTATATCTATATCCTGTCTGCGTGAACCGGGTGCGCAGAGGTATGCAAATACATACGTTGACAGGCAGGTAGGAAAGTCGAACAAAGACGAACATTTCTTGGTCCTACGCCTTCTACAGAATATATAAATACAGATAAATACATTTAGACCACTTAACTTAATGATTGCTATCGGGATGTGAAGAGACTTTCAACCAGCATAACAAAAAATGTTTCTGAAAACAATCACCTTTACGTTTTTCCCTTAAGTATGAGACTTAAGGCATGATTTCCCCTTACCTAAGGGAATGACTTAAGGGTGTTGCATATAATCCCTTAAACACTTCCCTTAGCAAAGGGAAACCGTTAAGTGTTTCACGACAGCGACCCATGTTTTGCCATTAAAAAAAATCGACTGTTGCCATGGTCACGTTATATTAATACAGATAGCGGTGTAAGTTTTCACTGAAAACAATATAACATGGATAAGGAAAACAAAAAAGAAAACTAAATATGAAAGAGAAGGACCAGTGTGTGTGTTTTTCAAGTCATCTCCAGGTATTATTTAGGAAAATACAGGAATAAAATATTATAGAATATAAATTTTGAGTGTGACGCACTCACGTTTGAGCTAATTATGTGCTGCATGTAATTTGATCAATGTTTATATGTGAATAAATGCGTAAATTAAAATCTGTTTAACATATAAAGCGGCCGATCATGTCTTGTAGAAGACTTTTGTGTAACACTTAAGGTGAAATTTTCCAAACCTTATGTTATACTTAGGAAAATGACAGCCTTTATGCAACACTTAAGGCCTGGGTTTTAAGGGATACTTAAGAGAAATTCTAAGGTTTTATGAAGTTTCACCTTAAGTAACATTTAAGGGATATTTTATGCACCTAAAAGGAGATGGTAAAGTACAAGAGAATAGTAATTATAACTGTCCATATGACTTGTGTGCTGTATTTCAAAGTCCTCTGGCATCATAGAACAGCTTTGTGTGAGGAACAAACCCAAGGTCAGGAGAACCTCATAAACATTTACATTTAGTCATTTAGCAGATGCTTTTATCCAAAGCGACTTAAAAATGAGGATAATGGAAGCGATCAAAATCAACAAAAGAGCAATGACATGCAAGTGCTATAACAAGTCTCAGTTAGCTTAACGCAGTACACGTAGCAATGTTTTATATATATATATATATATAATAAATAAAAAGAAAACAGATAGAATAGAAAAAGAATAGAGCAAGCTAGTGTTAGAGGCCTTTTTTTGCTTTTTGTTAATTGTATAATAAATAAAAAGAAAACAAATAGATAGAATAAAAAAGGAATAGAGAAGCTAGTGTTATTTATTTTTTAAAGAAAACAAGTAGTTATTAAATGAATAGAGTGCAAGTCTAAAGGGGCAAGTTTTTGTTTTTTAAAGAATAGAATTAGAATAGAGAGTGCTAGAGTTAGAGGGTCAAATAAAGATGGAAGAGATGTGTTTTAGCCGATTCTTGAAGATGGCTAAGGATTCAGCTGCTGGGATTGAGTTGGGCAGGTCATTCCACCAGAAAGGAACATTTAATGTAAAAGTCTGTGAAAGTGACTTTTTGCCTCTTTGGGATGAACAATAATGCACCAATAAACCTTGAGCACACTCAACGCTGCATCAGGATAAGGATAAAGAACTGTATAAGATTTGAGGACTTCAAATGTGATAGCTTTCATGTTGAGGACCACTGTGTTTGATGATGAAATGAAGATCTAGAAACACTGCACCACACAAACCACATTATGACATTATACAACCCACTTCCACTTCCCACCACATAGCATGAGAAACAGCCTGCCCAATGCACCATGGCCCTCTGCTTTTCTGACAATTTGAATGTGTCCAGAGACAAAAGGAAACTGTGTGCAGGCAGCACCATGTTACACTGTCTGTCCTCCTAGACAGAAAGGTCAGTGTCAGGACTAATTCCACTTGCCTCAATAGGCAGGAAGGTATAGGAAATGACACCCTGAATATTTCATCGTAATAATGCTATATAGCAGCAGCGGACACCATTGCAGTAACCTTGTGCTACTGGTGGAAATCCTCATTTATATTTCCATGCAAATGCTGTTCTGAGTGAAGTGAAGCTTGTAAAACATCTACAGTTTTGAGAAAAACTAAACATTCACAAACCTACAGGGCTTGATTGAAGTTTGTGCCATTGATAGTATTAATCATTGAGATCAATTCTTGGGAGGGTTGCTTAAATAAAGCAGTGTCAATTATGCCATGTGCTCAAACATGTCACTTGGCTGTATTTGTATTGTTAGTGACCTGAATATCCATGGGTGACATGTCCCCACCAAGTCTCTTAAGTATCCCCACTCTTAAGCATCATTGTCATTGCCATCAACTCTCATGGAGTGAATTGGTCAAGCAGTTCTTGATTTCTTGAACTACTGAATATGTCATCCAGGTCTCTGTTCTCCATGTCCTCATGCTTATGTTCCAACAGGTGGCTGTTGAATGACACTTCTAAATGTGAGGATGTGGCATACACCATCTCTAGTCAGTTCACTCTCGTAGACTGAAGTTAAAGGTTAGAAGAGAGAGAAACATGACTAAAATCAAGATAAAAGCATTTGTTGATCAAAACATGAAAGCTCACATCTGTCATTACAGCTCCAGCACCAAACTGCAAAAATAATGATTTTCAAACAGGCTTTCTGAACACGCCCTCCATCTACCTCTGCTCTGCGTGTCTCTCGTCTTGTTATCTTTGTCTTTCTTCCAGTTATTGTCTGCCAGCTAATGTTTAGAGTGCCGCCTCTGAATTTAAGAAGCGATTAAACATTTGATAAATGCATAATCCGTTGTAGTTTTAAGAGTTTTACATTGTTAGATGAAGTAAATTTTAATACCTGTAAATTTGACAAATGAGATGCAAGGTCCAGGCCATGTGTTGTTTGGACCATTAGATATGTGTCTTTTGTGTAGGTATAAATTAGGGTGACCATACGTGCCATTTTTCCCAGACACATCCATTCCGGGATTTGTTTTGGCTTTGTTTTTCTGTTTTCATACTTGCTGGAGGTAATGATCGAAAAGCAGTTTGACCAATAACATGCAGGCATTGTACATAATGGACCAATCATGGTGTGTGAGAAGGTGGGATCTACGGTCAAAGCGATGCAAATACGCATACATCTTAGGTGTGTTTGACTTAAAGCGGCGCGGCTCAGACGATCAGTGTTTGACATCGAGAGCGCTTTGAAAGCATAAGGAACCGTCTGTATGGTACTTTCATGTTATACACCGATCGGTCTGCACACGCAAACAAAGACAAAATATATGTTTTAGATATATTTTAGGCAATATAGAAATCCTGGCCAGGACGCGTCCGGGAAAAATGGCACGTATGGTCACCCTATATAAATGAAATTAGAGTGATTTGTTGTTGTATCCTAAACAGTACATCTTCAGTCTTATGAAAAAGGTTTATTGCTTATCAATAAATGAAAGAGGTTAACATGTTATTGAGTATTTCTGAAACAGGAATTTGAAGATGGATGAAATCATGTCATAGTGTATAAATGAATTTAACAGCACACACGGCAGCTTCTCTGCTGGAGATCTTTCCACAGCATTCTCTGAGGAGTGACGCCCACTCACAGATGGAGTGTTGACTACACACTGCAGTCCTTTTCATCTCTGTATCAGTTGCATGGCTGTTTTCTCTCTGTGCCATTATCTGTGTTCAGCCGCTTTTGTGGACCTATGAACCACATTTGATGCTCTTACATTAACATTGCTCAAATTACAATGATAAATGCACTCAATATTATCTCACTGTCATTCAGTCATTGTCTCTGTATGTGTTTTTCCAAATGCACCATAATAAAACAAGATCATCCTTTAAGATAATATCTTCACAACAGCAGACCAACACCACTTGAGTGATGAACGCTGTTGTGCTGTAATATCTTTTTAAAGGGACAGTTCAAAATTAATATGCTGTCATCTTTTGCTCACTCTCATGTCCCATCAGTCTTCCATTCATCTTCAGAATACAAAGGTATTTTTAATATTCCATCATGATTTTATTAATTTAAAATTTGCAGGCTTCAAAAAGTTCATAAAGACATCAAAAAAAATAATCCCAATGAATCCAGCAGTCTAATCCGAGTCTTCTGAAGAGACATAATCGCTTTATATTATGAAGAGATTTAATTTAGGCTTTCCGTGTGCAGTGAAGGAGTTTGTCATAGCACACGTACATGTGCAAAAATACACTGTATATACAGTGTGTATGCACATTCGGTGAACTTTACAGTTATTACTGTAATTCCTGTTAGATTTTTGTGTGTTACATAGAGAATTGTGTGTTGTGTATTGCAAATAGTGTGAAATTAAAAACTGAGTCAAAGGCCGAGAATTAGTGTATAGTTTTGCAGATTTGGAGTGTGATTCTGGTGTTTGAGTGTCAGGTTTCAGAAATTGTGTGACAAGTAAAGATTTTGTGTACAAGCAGAAAAAACTGTAAGACATGTGGAGTATTCCTATTTTAGTCGCATTATCGAAGTGCAGTATAGACATGTACACACCTTAATCACACTATTACCGTTGTGTAGGACTTTTCTCCGCATTTTGCGACAGGATACGCACGGCAGTGGTCAACCGTTTGAAGGCAAACAAAAGAGCATAGCTTCAACAACGGTGTTGTCTGTTTTATTATTTTGTTTGTTTGTTTGTTTTTTCCCTCTAATGTAACAACTACCTAAACGATGGTGAGTCAACAACAGAAAAGGGATGCAACCCTTTGGCCATAAATGGCCTGTGACACTCAGTATTTTCTTGTGTAAGCTTTCCCTTCGAAGCAAGGGAGAATGGGGTTTCACATGTAACATTTAGTGCTGTTGTTGCCATACTAGTGCTGGCTAATGAAAGGCACTAATCGGCACTCAGGATGTGCAATGCATCAAAAACGGTGCATTCTTTTAATTTTATACAGTGAACCAACCGCAGATGCTTTGCCATATTGGTGGTGACACCTTTCTTGCAACATATTAGTTAATTACAATAATTACACTTAGCTTTGTCTTTAGGCTTTGCAAAATGTAGCCTCATTTTTGAGCACTTCCTGCGGTCCATCATGTAAACTAATGTTTAGATTAGTGCAGAAGGTCCTTTCAGATCACCAGGTCAGGTCTTCAGAGATGATGTAAGAAAAGAAAAAAAAAAGATCTGGTATATCTGAAAATATATAACAAGTATCTGATTTCTAACCTTAAAGGGATAGTTCACCCAAAAATGAAAATCCTGTCATCATTTACTCACCCTCAAGTAGTTCCAAACCTGTATGAATGTCTTTGTTCTGCCGAACACAAAGGAAGATATTCTGAACAGAGCAGTTCTGGGGCACCATTGACTTCCATTGTATTTTTTTTCCTGCTATGGAAGTCAATGGTGCTCCAAAACAGCCTGGTGGTTACAAACTTTCTTCAAAATATCTTCCTTTGTGTTCGGCAGAACAAAGAAATTCATACAGGTTTGGAACTACTTGAGGGTGAGTAAGTGATGACAGGATTTTCATTTTTGGGTGAACTATCCCTTTAAGTATCGATTTTCAATTCCCAACCTTACTCAGGGGTGTAAAATACTTGATTAATTTTACTTGGTTACTGTACTTAAGTATTATTTTGGGGGATTTGTACTTAAGTGCATTTAAAAATTGATTACTAGTGCTTGTACTTGATTATATTTATGAAGAAACAACAGTACTACAACAGAACCCATGTGCAGTTTATTTAATAAACATAAACAGAATAACCAAATACAAAAATAACCTAATTAAACCATGACATGAAGAATGAGAATTAGACTTTAACAGACTTGACTCAACAATAAACAGCACAACTTAACAACAGCAGGTTACAATAACAAAGCTAGACAAGAAACAAATGAACCAATAGGGCTATACTGTATACTGTACTGCGTTCATGCCAAATTGTAATTACCGTAATACTGTATGTGAATCAGGTATGTAATTCAGATCTTACAGTTTTTTAAACAGCTTACACACATTTTCAAAACTGTGCCTCTTTTTTTCAAAACTTTACACACAAATCCAAGAATTGCATACACAAAATGCAAAATGCCTCACATCTCAAAATGAAGCACTGCAATTAAAATATCAAACACATCTCAAAAGCAAACATTTGTTTCCCTACATTGCAAAGACCTTTGCCATAATATTATATTTTTGTACACAGTTATTCAAAACCTAAAGCTCTTTTTTCATGAGCTCCTATGTATATTTATGTATAAGACTGAAAGTAATTGGCAGAGAGATGCTGAAAAATTCACGGTAAACACGAAAGCAAAATAGAAACCAAACTTTTTTTTTTTTACTGTAAGCTTTTGAGGTTGTGAATACAGTATTACACAGTACAAAAAAAAAAAGAAATACATCAATCATGTGTAGTTGTGTAGATGTGTATTTATAGGCCTATTCTAAAGCCATGACTGGTTGGTGTTAAGTAAAGCACTGAATGTTTGCACATGTGAGGAGTGAGTGTGAGGCTCATTTGTGACATTGTGATTGTCAACATGTAGAATATTTACAATCAGAAATCCTGATGTGTGGGGGGAACCCCGAGGACACCACACACTATAGGAGCAAAACTGTTAAATCTAGGATTTTTGTCATCATGTTTGTGGTCTCTCACATTTTGAAGATATTATAAGATTTGAAAAATCTTTTAGTGTGTACCCAGCATTAGATGTTTGTGTGTTACATAGAGAATTGTGCGTTGTGTTTTGCAAAAAGTCAAAGGCTGAGAATTAGTGTATGATTTTGCAGATTTAGTGTGTGATTCTGGTGTTTGAGTGTCAAATTGTGACAAGTAAAGATTTTTTTAGCTTTTACATAGTTTAAGGGGTTGTTGGTAATATAGTAATTTCACCTTTAAAGCATGCATAGATGCACATTTCAAAAATCAGCCAAAAAAATTATATAATCTGAGCACCATAGGATGCAGTGTGGAGCACAGTAATTCTCACACAGATAGTATGTGAATTAGGACAAAGCTGATGTTGAGCTCAGGAATAATTTGATTGGCTTCTATTGTGACAAACCTGGAAAAATCTGCAACTTTTATTACTCACCTAAACACCTTCCATTCAAATATAATCCTAAATAAACAGCTAAGAGCAAATGTAGACTTGTTCTAAGACACGTCTTCTGCTCTGATTTTGTGTGTGTGTGTGTGTGTGTGTGTGTGTGTGTGTGCATATGGCATGTGTCAGATGAAATGTCTTTATTCATTATTCATCTCCCCAAATACAGACACTCTGTGAAGTGAAGATCAAAGGGAGAATCATAATGAAATCACTTTATAGAGTCATTTCCCTGGCACATTTGTTTATTTTTATGTATTTATATAAATGTACCAATGGCAATATTAGGCAGAAACACAATGAAGGTGAGGGTGTTTGATCATCATATGAGTAGAGAGCATTGTGCAGTCACTTGAGCTTCTGACATTACAGAAATGCCAATGAAACACATCTGATCACTTGATTTGCCTGCTGATCCTTATCACAGACTGCAGACATCAATGCAAAGACCATTAGAGCCAAAGACCATTAGATTCACAGACAACAAGCTCCTTGGCTGACTTTATATAAGATCCCTTTTTCAGCCTCCACGGGTTTACATCAGTCCACCTTGAAACAATGTTAACAGCGTGATACAGTGACACTACTGAACAAGGAGAAAACTGAAAGTCCTTTACCGCAGAGTAGAGAAGCACGCCATCATGCATCATACTCCAGTCAAACACTGGAGGAGAGCAGAACACTTATAAACCCAAGATACATTCCTACTCTCAGCACTGCCTCACAAACCCCTTAGGAGAGTGTGCTGACAAGGATTTTATTTCTTACTCAACATGTCCAAACTACTCCTCTTAATACAATGCTGGAAAAGGGAGCAGAGAGAGCAGGTGCCTGAAGTTATTAAACCTGCCTTCATTTCTGTACATCAGCCTAGATTACAAAAATGAAAAGGCGCATTCCCATAGCATCAATATGACAGCCTTTAAAAGGGAACCTCAGTTATTTCAGCCAGTTCCATTATGGCTCATGCTGGGCTATAAGGAGGTGCAATTGTGATAAAAATGCTCATTTACAAAAAGATCAAATTACAAAAACATTGACTTGTGCTGTAACTTGCTGTGTTCACACTGTTAGAAGAACTGACCTCCCTGACTAAACTTTCTCCCAAGGTTTTTTTTCTCTCTACTATTTCCTGGTAGAGTTTTAAAGACAATATTGAGTAAAAATGTATTGATTATTGAATGAGGATGTTGAAAATTTGAACTTACAGTTTTTCTCAATCGATTTGACACATTTCTCCAAACTCAGGTCACTGTTTTCAAAACAGTTAACATAGTGATCTGAACACTTTATAATTGTCCTGAACAGATTGTACATTTTCATTCATTTCATATAAATTACAAATCATGCAAATCATTTTCTCAAAACACTGTGAGCAAAACTCTCAAATGTTTTCATAATAGTTAATACAACCAACCAATACTATAAAATATCTGAAAAAAAGGTTTTACACAAATCACAAACATTTATGTACCATTTGTCAAAACACAGCAAACAAAACTCTTAACACTTAACACACTTAAAACTTAACACACACAGCACAGGGAACACCGTTTTCCTAATTGTTTATACATTTATCATAATTGCTTTGACTAAAAATTTAACTGTTTGGTTACAGTTTTTTTTCAACTGCTTACACACATTTTCAAAACTTTGCCTCTTTTTTTCGAAAACTTTACTCACAAATCCAAGAATTGCACACAAAATGCAAAATGCCTCACATCTCTTGCAAAATGAAGCACTGCAATCAAAATATCACAAACACATCTCAAAAGCAAACATTTACAAACACCTTTGCCATAATATTAATTCCTGTTAGATTTTTGTGTGTTACATAGAGAATTGTGTGTTGTGTTTTGCAAAAAGTGTTTTATGAAATTGAAAACTGAGTCAAAGGCCGAGAATTAGTGTATGGTTTTGCAGATATGGTATGTGCTTCTGGTATTTGAGTGTCAGGTTTCAGAAATTGTGTGACAAGTAAAGATTTTGTGTGTAAGCAGTTGAAAAAACTGTAAGATAAGTTTGTGTTTAGATAGCTGTGTTAATTGTTTTGAGAACAATTACATTTCTTTAGAGAAAAGTGTCAAATCTACAGAGAAAACTGTCTGTAATACTGTATGTATAGGTCTGCTTAATGGTTTAAATTGAAGTTGTAAATATAATCCAAAATTACTAATTCCTCAAATTGAAGATTTTTTTTCAAAAACACTGATGCATTGTTTACTGTTTATTACTGTAAAGCTGCTTAGAAAGAGTCTGTATTTTATAAAGCTCTATATAAATAAAAGTGACTTGACACGTTCTCCTCTCACTCTTCCACATATTGCATAGGTTCATATATTTCTCTCTGTCTGCGCATGACACTTGACTGGACTTGTTGTACATATTTCATGGTAGGTTTAATGCATCAGAGAGGGTTTACTGTGTCCCATGTGCTTGTTTTGCGTTCACATATTTACATTTACACCAAATACAAAGTCATGCTTTTCAGAGCGGAGTCACCGTTTTGCTCTGGAGACACTAGCTGCTTTATGCTGGATGAAAAACATCCTGGACCTCCTGAACGCTGACGACTGCATGACTGCAGCATTTAAAAACTGAGTGCTAGAGCCAAGCACCAACTTTCCATTTACATCCTGTCAGTAGACAAATTATCAGAGTTAAGTTGCAGACATCAGCATTTATCACATTAGGAAACTGCTGTTGATAACTAGAAATGAGTCATAAGAGATTTACCTTGAGAATGTTCAGCTTTACTTCTTTATTAAAATCATAATTGGAGCATTGTTGCAAGCTTTTTTTGTAATTCACTCGTGACAAAAAAAAAAAAGTAAGATCTTAAGGGTTTTAAGGGCATCCTGATTATCTGTGGAAGTAGATGCATCTGAACAGTTCTAATGACTGCAGAGAACTTGCCATGAAATGTGTCCAGTGTTACATCAGTCGCTCAAACAACAAAATCACATCAATAGTGACGTGTCGGCAGAGACTTTCAGAGCAAAGGAATGCACATGAGTGTGATGAGTACAGTGCAGGTCAGAATAAAAGTGTTAATGTTTGCCCTGAATGTCAAGAAGCACATCAAAGCAGCACACTTGCAGTTATAGTGCTGGTGCTGTTCAAGGTGTCACATATAATATGAGTCTTCGAGTCTAACACATGGGTTAAAACTAATAATCCAAAGGGAATAAGAATAATTTCTAATAATTGCACAAGATGTAAGACATCTTGAGGAATTATGACTTCATTAGTTGTTCAGATCTATCTATTCTCTGTTGTAATCAGGAGTTTGCTCACTATTGCAAAGGCAAGTCTGGGAAGACAAACTTCCTCAAAACTTTCACACAGTATTGCTCAGATCTCTGCAACAGTTGATTGTGATTTTACTGCTCATTATGATTTGCATTCTGTGTAACAGTACAACTGATCATTGTCATTGATTTAATAATAGATGTAATAAAAATAATAGTAATAACAATAATATAGTAAAACAAACCCAACTTAAAACAGTATTTCTTGTCCATGTATTTATTTGGTACAGTCAGTCCCTGCTTGATCTCTCAATTGGCATTATTTTGTGATGAAAAAGTGATGAAGCTGATGGGACTTTGAAAAAATTGCACTAAAGCTGAGTTTAAAAGTACACTTCGTTGTTGTAGGTAAGCCTAATAAGAGTTTACATGATGTTTATTAACAAGGTCTGTCTTCTATGTTGACAGACATGCTACTTTCAAAATGATGCCTTGTAGAACTATTTTTGAAAGTGAAAGTGACGTGACACGGCCAAGTATGGTGACCCATACTCGGAATTCGTGCTCTACATTTAACCCATCCAAAGTGCACACACACAGCAGTGACACACACACAGCAGTGAACACACACCCAGAGCAGGGAGCAGCCAATGATGCGGTGCCCGGGGAGCAGTTGGGGGTTCGGTGCCTTGCTCAAGGGCACCTCAGTATTGAGGGTGGAGAGAGCGCTGTACAGTCACTCCCTCCACCTACAATTCCTGCCGGACCTGAGACTCAAACCTGCAACCTTTGGGTTACGAGTCCAACTCTCTAGCCATTAGGCCATGACTTCCCACGTTTTTTTGACTCATCTTTAAGAAATCAGTCTATTGCAGGGTTTTTGCAGAAAGCAACATTCTGAAACATCATTTAAACACTAACACAGTTTTTCTTACACTGATTAAAGGAGTTTAGTAGTGTTCAACACACCTGGTTTTGTACCAGATAATGCAAAAACTGTATTCTTACAGTTTTGTAAGGTTTTTTTGTAGTTTACAGTGTCTGGTGCAGGAAGATCTTCACCAATCTGGTCTTCGCAGAAGAGTGGAAGCTGTTGTAGCACAGCATAAGGAAGGATTCAGGCTTTTTGTCATGTTCAATAAGCACATACAGGTGCTGGAGGATGGGTTTCCATGCTCTTTTCAACCAGATATTTCAATTCCATATTGACTGTATGTTTTGAAACTATGGGTGTAACGGTACACAAACATGATGGTTCGGTACGTACCTCGGTTTTGACGTCATGGTTCGGTATGGTTTCGGTACAGCAGGGGGAAAAAATACTAAACATAATATTTTTGTTTAAGTTAAACAATGTTTTATTGAACAAAATTCTCTTTCTTTAAATAAATTCAATTAGAATTACATTTTTCTTTAAATCTACCTCATAAAATAAAAAAATCAACCTCTGCTCTGTAAACTACAGGGAGCCCTTTTACATTAGGCCTAATATAAGGTTACAATTAACAAAAGAGCCCAAACTAAAATTGAATTACTGTTTATTTTTAACTATAACAATCAACACTCAAATTAAAAAATTGTATGCAAATATGTAAATTGCACTCAATGCAGTTTTTAAATTAACTTCTAAATTATACACTTTCTATTTGTTGTTAAAATATACTAATTTACACAGTGGCTATCATAACTTATTTCATAAAATATTTATTTAAATATAGCCTACATTAAATAAGACATCACTAGCAGGTGAAGAAAAATACAATGAGTATATAGTCTAATATTTCGCGAAATGCTCTTCTTTAGACTTAATTTCTCTTGCAAATAACGAGCTGTAGACACTGACGAGTTGCCTGAGGTAAATTAAATGCTACGTGACATTTTAAACACGTCTTTCCGCGAGTGAAACACTGATTGAGCGATTACATGAGGCATGAGATGTTAATTCATGTTTATTTCACATTAAAACTAATAATAACGATGAAGGGATGATCACGCCGTCAAAATAGTGTTTATTTTGTCAGGTATTCCAACGAACATTTTTCATCATAGTTTTCGTTTACGACATTAACGTTACGTCAGAACTGAGACATTTAAACAGCAAGCTTGTCACACCACATCAAAGAGCATCAAAACGGCATTTGTTGTTTTAAATCTCCTTTTTTCCTGAAAATGTTCGGTACACCACTAGTTAAAAAACATGTCACTAAAATACTCAAATTGCCTGTTGTTTTTTTCTTTCTCTCTGCAGATGCAGCAGTTGTTCTATGAGAACTATGAGCACAACAAGAAAGGTTTCATCCAGGACCTTCACAGTAGCAAGATCCACAATGCCATCACACTGCACCCCAACAAGCGTCCAGCGTATCAGTACAGACTGCACAGCTATCTGCTCAGCCACAAGATCTCTCAGCTCCGGTATCGCACAATTCAGCTGCACCGTGAAGGCATCACCATGAGCCGACTGGGCAATGCTGCAGTGCAGTGGGAGGACCAGCTACTGGGAGCACCACCGTCCTACACACGCTACCGCCCCACAGAGCGGGGAGATGTCATAGAGTGGGATTTTATGACCGGGAGGCACCTGTACTCCACCGGCGAGAGGCAGATGCCCCGTCAAGGCCTTGGAAACCTGGTCCGCTCGGCGCTCGAAGATACAGTGCTTCAAGTGATGGAGATGATCAACGAGAACGCCAAAACTCGAGGCCGCATTATAGACTTCAAGGAGATCCAGTATGGCTACAGAAGGGTGGATCCACTTCACGGTGCCGAATACATCTTGGACCTTCTGCTGCTTTACAAGAAGCACAAGGGAAGGAAAGTGACGGTTCCAGTGAGGAGACACGCTTACCTTCAGCAGTCCTTCAGTAAACCGTTCTTCAGCGAGGCGGAGGAACTGCATGTTGGTGACCTAGTAGACGCCATCAACGGTGACTCGCATTCGCTCTCTTTCCTCTCCAGCTCGCTCAAGATCTTCTCTTCCTTCCAGATCTCAGAATCCACAAAAGAGGTGCAAGAGCAAAGTCAAACAAAAATCCACTTCCTTGTACCGCTCACGGGTCGCTATGAAGTCTTTGTACGTTACATGGAAAACTTTGAGAGAATCTGCCTGATCCCGAACCAAAACGTGAAACTGACCATAATCCTGGTTGACAGTGATACAAACCAGGATAAGGAGAGACACCTGGAGCTGATAAAGGAATATCATAATAGATATCCTAAAGCAGACCTGTCTATCATACCCATGACGGGAGGCTTTTCTCGAGGCCTGGCCCTTGAGATGGGCTCTTCTCAGCTAGCTAACAACTCGCTGCTGTTTTTCTGTGATGTGGATCTGGTCTTCAATGCTGATGCTCTCCAAAGGTGTCGAGACAACACCGTTGAAGGAAGTCAGGTATATTTCCCTATCGTCTTCAGTCAGTATGATCCCAAAATTGTCTATTCTGAGGGCCCTCCTGAAGACAGCGCCTTTGTTTTCACCAAGAAGAGTGGATTCTGGCGAGATTATGGATTTGGTATTACTTGCATATTCAAAAGTGACTTGCTTAAAGCTGGGGGTTTTGACACCTCAATACAAGGCTGGGGTTTAGAGGATGTCGATTTGTTCACGAAAGTCGTTAATTCTGGCTTGAAAGTGTTTCGCTCTCAAGAAGCAGGTATTGTGCATATTTATCATCCTGTCCTGTGTGACACACATTTAGACCCTAAGCAATACAAAATGTGTGTCGGGTCCAAAGCAAGCACTTACGCATCCACAATGCAGCTGGCAGAATTGTGGTTGTCCAAACATTTAGGCGTTGGTTATAACAGGACCTCCTCCTGATGTTGCAAACAATCCCCAGCAATCCCTGGAGTTTACCTCAGATCTTCAAAAGTGCAAAGCAATTCATTCACTGTATGTGTGATTATTTGCATTTTCAGGATGACTGTACGTCCTATCAAATAAGTACACTCCAACTCCTTTAGTGCAATGTTCAAAAGTTTTTCTTGCTATCTAAGTATGTTGCAGCATCTTCAGAAGTATATTTATTGAACAGGTCTGGAAAGGTCACTTTGGAAAGTATGTAATGAGCTTATTTTGAGCTTAATTTGTTTTCCATCTTGCAATCTTCTCATACACTCAGGAGCATGTTCTGTCACATGAACACAACATGGAATAAGGAAACTGGTGTTCTCTGTATGTCATTCAATAGAAACAAGTTAGTTCACACTGCAGTGGTTATAATAATAATAAAGATGACAATAATAATGTACAGAAAGTGCCACAAATGTGCTTTAAATTTCCTCGCTGAGGAAAGTGACAAGACAAATCGAGTTATCTGATTTATACAAAGAGAAATATTGTACCTTATTGCAGTATTTTTTTAATGAACTGTTCAATGATTTTATTTTTTACCTAAATTTGTTCCATAATATAATGGTACTGGTTACCATGTGGCTGTCTTTGTTCTTTTTCCTTGTGTGCTCCAATGAACAACTTACAATTGTTTTTGCTTTGCGGCTTTTATGATTTTTTTCATTTGTTGGTGGGAAAAATTCAGTGACATTAAAATTATTTATAATAAAAACATTGATATGCATTTGTCTGTGGTTTAATTTTTTGTTGTTGTTGTTTTTACATTATTTCCTTTATTTTAATTACAATATTACCTTTACTTTCATGTCAGATTTGATGTGAGAAATCCTAGACCATGTAGATTTTAGACATCCGTCTGATACCAGGAAGGATGCAATTATCCATCATATTAAAAGTCCATCGTGAAATGGATCCAAATGTTACAGTAAATGTCTGTTTCCAAGAGCTAAGATTAGGTATGCACATAACATATCAGCATATCATCATGAAATAATTATAGTATAAAATTAGCTGCCTATAAAAAATGTAGGAACTTTTCTTAAAACAGATATTGTATGTGTCAGACTGTTCTCACTGTACAACTGAGCTAATTCTGTTGTTAGGTGGTAAATCATTTAAAACCGTTTTGTGCTCATGTTTCTCAGCCAATTCTTCTCCCATGGTTCCTCTGTGCTACTTCTGCTGAGATAAGCAGCTTCACATCTTTGTCCGCATTATAAGGCTCATTATGCAAAAGGAGAAGTGGGACTAAATAGAAAATGAAGAAGAGCTTTGCTGGAGATCTGCTTCTTTACAGTGCACCTTAAACTTACATCAGTATAAAGAAAGACTGAGAACATTTGCTAAATTCTACATGGATGCCAAAAATCACACTAGTTTGTAAGCCTCTTTTGACTCTAATTTACTTAGCTCAGAAAAATCTGTGACACGGGTGAGGTAAATAATAAAATTGTTCCTTCTTTAAATTGAATTTGTGTATGATGTGCTTATATGAACTCTTTATGATTTGATCGGAGATTAGTGGTGTGTTTACACTTGTAGTTTCGTTCTCTTGGTTCTTTTGGTGCAGACCAAAGCAGAAAATAGTCCTGGATTGCTTAGTGTTGATAATTTCTCGAATACGCGTACGTTTGATTCATAGAATGAACGTACGAACAGAAAACACGCGTACGCCTCGCTTTCAGATGTGAAATCTATGAATCGCAAATAATCTTGAATTTGCTCACAAATGAATGGTTCAGCTCTCTGCCTTGTAAACGACTCTTAATTAATGTCATTAACATATCAAAATATCACCAATCATCATAATTTAGAACAGCGAGCTGCAAGAACAGCTTACATTTTCAAAAACCTGCAGTACTCCAACAATAAAAAGTGTGTACGTCTGCTCAGACCCATGACACTAAGCACTTTTCCACGTCAAAGACCTTTTTTATAAATATGAGCGCTGGCGTGGATTTAAGCTTACGCACACTCTAAGATCAAATCTGTGCATACGCACACTTTATAAATGAGGCCCCAGGTCTCAGAATCAAATCACTGAAGGTGCTTCTGAAAATAGTGAAGGGTGCCTTAATTCACATCTGTTGTGACATATTTTTACTCTGTCCATTGCTATGGCACAAAGAGCACTCCCTTTTATAATCACTAAAAATCTGTCACTAATCTTAGGGTGTATTCGCACCTGTCTTGTTTGATTCGATTGAATCAAACTCAAGTTCATTTCCCCCCTTGGTGCGGATCTTTTGGGCAGGCGTAAATACAGCAATCGCACTCGGGTGCAGATCAAGCAATAGTACCGAGACCCAGCTGAAGAGGTGGTCTCGGTCCGATTCCAAACGAACTCTGGTATGGTTGAATGGATAAACCAATGAATGGATGACCTTAAGCACACATGTGGTTTTGGTTACAGTTTCTGATTCACTTGCAAAAAGGGCAGTGTGAAAGTGAACCGCACCAAAAAAAAAAAAATCAACATTGTATTTGGTCCGGTCCAAAGCAAGTGAACTAGCGGACTTTCCTGGTGTGAATACACCCTTAATTTATTGCAAGATCACTTTGAACTCAGAGGGATTGGCTATTGCATTCAAAAAACAGATATGTCTGATGTGTCTATGTCAGAGCTCAAACACACTGAATCATTTGCCATATCTGTTTCACCAATATGCTATTACAGGTTTAACTGAGGGTGCTCTTGCTTTCGTTTGAGCTTGTTTAACACCCTCAGGCACCCCGTGGGCCTGGTTCACATTGGGTGCTTCTCAAATGGAAGGACACATCCTAGTGAAACTGCATATCTAGGCTGCCACATCATCAAGCTCCATCGAAGGACGTCTCAGATTGAAGGATCTGCGGTGGACAGCACATTCCAGGACCCAGTTTTATTCCAGGGCTCCTCTCTGACAACAACAGTCAACAAAGATTTGCAACACTTTGATTGGATCTTGGTGGACTAACACAAACAAACAAACTGTCTTGGCATTGTTGTATATTAGTATATGATTTTCTATTTTACATTAGATGTTATATAGCTGATGCCAGTTAATAACAAATAATCTTCGTTTATTTGTTTGGTGATAATAAGTTTCTTGACCTTAGTAGTCTCAAAGAAGCAACAGTTTATCTTAAGATAATATACAACTTAATATTTTTATACATCTTATGTATTTTACTACTTTTCATGCATGGTATTAATTTAGTAGTTGTTGATTACTCTTGTTTATTTTTTGTTAATAATATTTATAATTTATTATTTTTTGTTAATATAAATTTATTAAACGTGTCTTCCTTGTGCTGATAAGTAAGAGGCTCTACATGTTAGATATGCCAGCAATCTTTCAGATAAATCAGTTGATCAGCTCCTCCAGTTTACCTTAATTCTAATACATTAAAATACATATTAATTCTAATACATTATATTATATATATATATATATAATAATTTATTTAAATATATATATATTTTTTATTTATTTTTTTTTAAAATGGCTTATATATGCTGTATATATATATATATATACACACACATACATATATAGTATATCAGTCTGGCAAGTAAACAAACATTTACTAGTCAATGGCGATTCAGAGGGTTGTGTTGTCAGAAAAACTTTGTAAATAAGCCTCTTGACCTTTGAGAAATTTTCATTCAAGAGTAGTGGGTGAAAGCACTTATCATCATGACAGGTGTAAAGAATCGTTGTGGCCATCCTGCTCTAAAGGTTAACGTCTGGATTTGTGAGGCATGCACACGCCTTAAGAATAATTAATGAAACACAAGAGCTGGTAAACACTCAAGTGTACTGTGGGACTAACAATATTTGTTTCTGCTAAATACTACTTTTAAGTACTCTTTTTCTGATACAGGCAATGATACAATGATACAATAATTTGTTGGGCAACCATTTATATATAAATATCTCCAGGAATTGTATCTTACTACAAGATGGAAAATAAGCATGTTTTCTTTTTTTTAACCAAATCAGTCTTTTTAAAAGATCCACCCACATTTGAATTAAAAGAGCAATGCTTCAGTCTGTTATTTCTCAGATCATTTTACAATGATATGCTGCCCATTAAAAAAAATACTAAAAAAACATATGAAAGAATAGTGCATTTGACCTATTAGTCAACTCCAGTGTGGTACACACTCTTCACAATATTCAAAATATTACACAATCATACCTGAATTTATGAATCAGTCTCGTTTCTTTTAAAATAATGGAATAAGCATCTCAGCCTATTAGAAATAGGATGTACACAATTGATAAGGTTATGAATTTTAATGATATGTCCATATATCAAACCTTAAAGAGATAAGAAATTCAATGTAATTTTACAATGAAGAATAGATAAATAAATGTTTGCAACATTTTATTTATTTAGTTTATTACATTTTATTTGAACATGGACCATGAACAATTTTAATGTAAAGGTTTCCATTTCATGCATTATACCTAATTTAGCCAATGGCTAGTTTTCAGGTAATCATAATCATAAGTAAAAAGAAACAAAACGTCCACTATTTATTGATTTATTTATTTTAGTGTGGGACATCTAACAGCATTTTTCTGTACAATCAATATTATTGTTAACTTTTATTTACTACATCTGATGAATGTAAATAATAATAATAATAATAATTTACAGCATATAGATTTGTTATTGCTAACAGAAAGGATACATTTTTCCTGCTTCATTCATATTGGTTGTGGCTACCAAAAGTTGCTTTTCATTTGCATAAAGTTACAATTTACTCGTCACAAAAAATGGAGATAATGAGATTTTGAATTAAGTATTTGCATTTTCAAGAGATTTGCAGAGTTTTGCATTTTGTGTTTGTGGTTCTGTGTTTAGAGTTTTGGGACAATGAGCCAAAGATTCAGCAAACGTGTAAGTGTTGTGAAAAACTGTGATATTGAAATGCACTTAAATGCCTTTACAGGAGCCTGTAATCAGTGACTGAAGCCCTTCATCTGAAGCTTCCAGTCACAGAAATGATCCACAACTCTCCTGCTGTTACGCTGAGAAATGTCCATACAGAGTGTGCTTGTAAATTACACTGAGTCTGTGTGAACCTGTGGCCAGCACTGTTTATCTAGTGGTTTCAGCTCCACCAACTGTGAATGTGGGAGTCACTTCAACAAGTTGGTTATGTGTCTTGATGAAACTGCTGTCTGTTTAAACAGCTGTAGCTGGCCAATATCAGCTATGATGCATTTTGAAGGACTGCCATAATAACACATCCGAATCTTTACTGATGTGACATTTAAAGAAAACAGACAAGCCATCAGATCCCCCAAGAAAAGTCATAATTGTTACTGTTAATCAACTATTTCTATTATGGAGAGCACTATAGCTATTTTAATCATGTTTTTTAAATAATTTCTATAGTCTATAGTATATTTCTATGGACACAGGCACAATTTTTATTATTTTAGCTGCTGACCACAAGTTACAGTTATATAATGAATATGGGCTTAAAATATGGGCACACTCTGAGCTTTAATTTGAGGGTATTTTCATCAAAATTGGAGGAAAGTTTAAGGAATTACAGCTCTTTAATATGTACCTCCCCCCTTTTTCAAGGGAGCATAAGTAATTGGACAATTCAAGCCATTTGACTCAAAATCCATTTCATGGAAAGATGTGGGATATTCATTATTTCATTATTTCTTCATCAGTTTAGCAGGTAAAAGGTCTGGAGTTGATTCTAAGTGTGCCATTTGGATTTGGAAGCTGTTGCTCTGAACCCACATCATGCGGTCAAAGGATCTCTCCATACAAGTGAAACAGACAATTGTTAGGCTTCAAAATAAATAAAAAAATCCATCAGAGAGATAGCAGGAACATTAAGAGTGGAAAAAAAGATGCACTGGTGAGCTCAGCAACATAAAAAGGCATACGGTAAAATACTTTATTTTCAACTTTTTGATTATTTCCTTCATTTTTATTGAAAATAAATGCCTTTACGATGCGATATGAGATTTGAAAAGGGAGAGAGAAAAAAAAGATCGGCCAAAGGTGGGATCGAACCACTGGTCGATCGCGTCAAAAAGTTATGACACACAATTTACCATCTGCACCACTGGAGCTGATGCTTGAGTTCACTCTGCTGTGCTTCTTGTGGTTCTTCCTGTACCTTGATTGACAGATGTCTCGTCCAGTCAGCGGTGAGTAATCTATTCCCAAACCAATGGCGCTGTCTCAAACTATACCTACCTCTTCCGGTTTGTCTGATTTGTCGTTGTGTTTTCTGACTTGTTGTTTTGTTTTCAGATTTGTCGTTGTGTTTTCTGACTTGTTATAATGTTTTCGAATTTGTCATTGTGTTTTCTGACTTGTTATAATGTTTTCAAAATTGCTGTTGTGTTTTCTTAATTGTTATTTTGTTTTTTATATTTGCATTTGCGTTTGTAATTTGTTATTTTGTTATCCGAATCGTGATTTTTTTTTGCGCTTCAAGGCCACCGTATGGACGTCCACAGAGGACAACAGTGGTGGATGATCGGAGAATCCTCTCCATGGTAAAGAAAAACCCTTTCACAACATCCAGCCAAGAGAAGAGCACTCTCCAGGAGGCAGACGTGTCTACAATCAAGAGAAGACCTCACCAGAGCAAAAACAGAGGCTTCACCACAAGCTGCAAACAAGCCCAGGTTAGACTTTGCCAAAAAACATCTAAAAAAGCCACACCACTTCTGTAAAAGCATTCTTTGGACAGCTGAAATTAAGATCAAAATGTACCAGAATGACGGGAAGAAAAAAGTCTGGAGAAGGCTTGGAACAGCTCATGAGCTCAAAAGCACACAACATCATCTGTGAAACATGGAGCAGTGTGATGCATGAGCTGCATGGCTTCCAGTGGCACTGGGTTACTGGTGTTTAGTGATGATGAGACAGAAGCAGCCGGATCAATTCTTTTTTTTGTTATCAACAATTTTTTTAATTTTTTTTCACACACAACACAACGTAATATCCAAAATACAACAAAACAACAGACACATACTCAACATCTCAAGGTCCAATCAAAAGGGAGGGGGAGAGGGAAGGACACCAAGAACACAAAAGTCACTCCTTTATATAATCACGTATATTCAACAAAAAACACTGCCAAGCATCAATGGTCGAAGGCCTGGCCCTACCAACTCGCGCCGCCGTACATTCACATGACACTATTTGCAGGAGGCTACAGATCCAATATGTTTTTCTACACATGTGTGGTGTAAACCAGTTCTGGATTATTGTCTTCTTCACAGCTGTAAAACCAGCAAACAACATTCTCTTTTGCATTGAACTAATACAGAGACCAGAATCATCATTAAGAAGACATAAACTTGGGTTAACAGACCAATCAATTCGCAGTAATGATGACAAAACCAGGTTTACATGTGTCCATAGACTGATGATGACAGGACATTCCCAAAACATATGCAGAAAAGTGCCTGATGATGTAGTGTTACATATATGGCAGTTCAAATTTGACTGCAGTTTCATTTTAAATCTTTTGTAAGGAGTTATGTATGCTCTATGAATGACTTTGAAGTGAATAAGACGATGAGCCAGATTTTTAGATGTTAAGATGAGATTAGACCACACAGAAGCAGCCGGATCAATTCTGAAGTGTATGGAGATATACTGTCTGCCCACAATTTAGGGTGCCGATAGACGGTATAGTGTATCGACGATAGTCAAAGATATCGCCTGTTGCTGATGTCTTTGACGACAGCGAGACGATTGTTATTATTATTATCCGTCAAAAATAGACTAGGTGTCTATCTTTAGTGATGTAGCGAGGAGAGCCGCTTCAGAAACTTGCCACTGATCAGCTCCGGTGGCCGTGGAGCTGTTATGCGCCGCAGATGCGTGCAGCATATATAAGGGGTAAGAGATTTATTCATCATACAGTGTAGATCGCATAATACTCGCGCTAGACTGAAGTCAGTTATGATGTTCTTTGGTAATGTAAAGTTCTTTGCTCGTTTTGAATAACTGAGGAAATGTAACCGTTTGATTAAGTGCTCGTCGCCAAACATTTCATTAAGATTCTTCCTCCTCCTGAAAGATTCATGCACGTCTCTGTCTCCTCAGCCAGTGTTGCCAACAAATTTTCAGGGGAAGTTGCTGAAGGAAGGTCGATTTGTTGCTAAAAGTTGCTAAATGACGTTGTGATGTCATTGCACAATGACGTCATTACGTAATTACGACGCAAAATTGTGTGACTACATCAAATTGCAGCATAAAATATATTTTATATATGTTAATTTAGATTTGTTCTTAAAATTATATAATGTAATATAATATTAAAATATAACATTGAATTATTGAACACTTACAAATTTTTTAATTACAATTTAAGTTTTTATTATTATTATTAACTAGTAAACTAGTAAAACTACACATTCTGAACAATTATAGTTTTAAGCAGTGTATTAGTAGTTAGTTAGTGTGCTACAATCTAAGAAAAGTCTGTAAAACAGGGCACATTCTACTCTGTTAATGTGAAGGAATTTTCCATATTGATTTTTCATAGTTTTTTTTTTTACCTGCTTTTTAAATTATGCATTGTATTTTGTGTTTTTGGGTTACAGGGTTACAACGGATAGTGAATAATGGATAACGGATAATGTCCTGGAAAATTACTAGCTTTTCCATTTTTCTAGATATTTTTCTTACAGTCTACTAACTGATCAACAATCACAGTGTAATGCCTTGGGGAAGCGAGAATGCACACACACACACACCATAATTGCGAGCACATTCCTTAGGATCAAATAACTTCTTTCTTCACTATCTGCAAGTAGTAAAAATTGACAAATGAACAGCACCTCACCCAACTGGCTGGCCGATTTCCTGCCATGCTATCGGGTTATCATCTTAAGGAAACCTCTAAAAACCAGGAAAGCTTTGAGGGAACATCTGCTAATGGTCCAGCGACAAACTTTATGGATTCCCTGATTGTTTAACGCAATAATTCAATGATGGTATCAACAAGAAAGACTGTTTTATGGGAGAAGTCCGAGTGTTGAAGCTCAGCAGATGCAGATCCTCAGCAGATCCTCCCCGGACATTCCAAGGAAATGTGCCTTTCTGTTCTTTAACAGAACAAGACTCAAAACTTTTCTTAAGTGTTCCAAAAAGACAACTAATAATAATCATTGCTGCTATTAGAAGCAATGTATATATAATATAGATACAGACAATACATATATATTGCTGGTTGTATCTTATGAAATGAAATTAAGCTTTCTGTGTTATTGTAACCAATGATATTTTCTTAAAACAACTAAAAATCAAGTCAGAAATCTTGGGGTGATTCTGGAGACAGACCTTAGCTTCAGTAGTCATGTCAAAGCAGTAACTAAATCAGCATACTATCATCTCAAAAACATTGCAAGAATTAGATGTTTTGTTTCCAGTCACGACTTGGAGAAACTTGTTCATGCCTTTATCACCAGCAGGGTGGATTATTGTAATGGTCTCCTCACCGGCCTTCCAAAGAAGACCATTAGACAGCTGCAGCTCATCCAGAACGCTGCTGCCAGGATTCTGACTAGAACCAGAAAATCTGAGCATATCACACCAGTCCTCAGGTCCTTACACTGGCTTCCAGTTACATTTAGGATTGATTTTAAAGTACTTTTACTCGTTTATAAGTCACTCAATGGCCTAGGACCTAAATACATTGCAGATATGCTCACTGAATATAAACCTAACAGACCACTAAGATTAGGATCGAGTCAGTTAGAAATACCAAGGGTTCACACAAAACAAGGGGAGTCCGCTTTTAGCTATTATGCCGCCCGCAGTTGGAACCAGCTTCCAGAAGAGATCAGATGTGCTAAAACATTAACCACATTTAAATCCAGACTGAAAACTCATCTGTTTAGCTGTGCATTTGTTGAATGAACACTGTGCTATGTCCGAACTGACTGCACTGTATTTTATGTATAATCATATTCTATTTAACTGTTTTAAATTTCATTTTAAATCAATTTCTATAACTTTTTAAAATTCCTTGTTTTTATTATTTTTAATTCCTTGTTTTTTTTTGCTGTGAATGACTATTTCACTTTCTTTTATGTAAAGCACTTTGAATTACCACTGTGTATGAAATGTGCTATATAAATAAACTTGCCTTGCCTTAATCTGTGACATAACTTTTCCCTGTGTTTAATTCATATGCATGGTGTGATTATTCAGAATTTAGCATAGTTTAATCTATGCCTTAACCCATGTAGTAGATAAAAAGTAGTATAGGCACTTTGTGTATGCCAAATACCTGTTGTTTGATGTTGAATAATAGCTGATTTCATAAACAATAAATTGGTGTGAATGAAAATTAACCTTTAGCATCATAAGGTATGATTATAACATGTATAAAAGTCTGCCAGGGTATTTTCTCCATGTGACAAAATAAATAGCCGTGTGGGGCGGGGCTCCGCCCTACAGGAACCATTTAATTGGAAGAGCATCGAGTGGGAGGGACCGAAATCTCCCGTCTAATCTCCCAGCTCACAATGCTCTCTCGCTGCCTGATTGCAAATCGCGCTGCTTGAAAACTTGTAGTTGCTCCAAAAGAGCTCTCAGCTATTAACATCTGGCTAAGCATTGAACAACTACCAATACTTAGTCAAACTTCTGACTAAAGTAACTTTCAAAACCTGAAGCCACGTAAGAACTCTAAAAGAACTTCAAAGCAGTGCCACTCGCGCGTTGCTAGGAAACCAACCAACTCCAGGACGAACTGCGAGTGACATCATGCAATGACGTCATCAGTAGCGAATCAGCCGCCGGGATTCCATCAGCAGTCTGAAGGAAACCAAACCAGCTGTCAAACGCAACTTAAAAGCAAATAACGAACAACCTCTATAATTCTGCTGGAAACTGGTTGAATTAATTTTAAGAGTAAAGATAGACAAGTTCTCCGCTTGTGTAACTTTGGAATTCACAAAATAATATCAAAGTAATGTTAGACTCTAACTTTCTTCAAAAACACATTCGTGTGTATATGTGTGTATGTGTGTTCATTTTGTTAGCTTAGTTCATGTATTTTAGTAAGATAGCAAATAAACTCTTGTTTGATTTATAAAGAAGTGTTCTGTCTTCTGTTGTGTAATATTCAGATCAAACTTTGCCAAGATCACGTTACCTATGCTCATAACTGTCATAAAATTACTTAAATAATTCTGTATTATTATATCGTGGCCACGAAAATAAACAGAATTTCTCAGATATATTGAAACTTAACGACTCGCTAGACGATTGTTAAATAAGTGCTCCTGTGGCTCAGCGGTAGAGCATTGTGTTAGCAGTGCAAAAGGTTGTGGGATCAATTCCCAGGGAACACACTGATTAAAAAAAAAAAAAAATGTATAGCCTGAATGCACTGTAAGTCGCTTTGGATAAAAGTGTCTGCTAAATGCATAAATAAGGTATAAGTTAGATGTTTTGATTAATATCAATTGATCATATTAATTTCGAATCTTAAGAATCGATTCCCTAAAAGCTGAAATTCAAAATAAAAGCTTAAACCAAGGAGCTAATCTTTTACAACAGGTACAAGCTACTAACAAGGTGTATAAATTAACATAAATTATAATTAATGTTATGTTAATTAATTAACATAAATCATAAATTAACAATTATTATTATTATTATTATTAAATTGAACAATTGCAAATAGCAGCTAACTTAATTCACGTGATGTGTACTGCTAAGCATCTTTGGTTTCCTCGAGTAATTTAGATGAAAAATGCGTGCCTTTTTATCATTTAAATCACTTATCAAAAGTTGCTAAAACTTGCCAAATAAATTTTTAAAATAGCTACATTTGTTGCTAGGTGCTTTTGGAAGAAGAAGTTGCTAGGGTAGTGTGAAAAGTTGCTAAATTTAGCAACAAAATTGCTAACTTGGCAACACTGTCCTCAGCGCCATCACAAGCCCCTACTGGCAACTCCTAACCACTTGAGAGACCTCTCGAGCGGTCATAAATAACTTGGAGAGTAAGAGTGATTCTTAGCTTTAAGAAATTTGATAACTTGCTTTTATACTTAAGTTTGAAAGTAGGAGTAAATTTCATGAATTCTCAGCACTTAAGACTAAAATGGCAAGCTTGATAAATATGGGACCTGATGTGCTAAAACATTAGCCACATTTAAATACTCAAAACTCATCTGTTTAGCTGTGCATTTGTTGAATGAGCACTGTGCTACGTCCGAACTGACTGCACTGTATTTCATGTATAATCATTTTCTATTCTTAACCATTTTAAATTCATTTTAAATCAATTTCTATATCATTTAAAATTCCTTGTATTTATTATTTTTAATTGTTTTTATTGCTGTGATTATTTTTAATGACTATTTCACTTTCTTTTATGTAAAGCACTTTGAATTACCACCGTGTATGAAATGTGCCATATAAATAAACTTGCCTTACTGGATGACACGTCGCTGCTGCTGCACAATCATTGTCTGTTATCACAACGAGACCTGCCTACATTAACTTTTTTTTTTTTTTTTTTTTTTAAACATAAAACTGTTATGCTACGGTTTTTACTAGGCAGAAAAAGAAAAAAAAACTTGCACTGCTGAAAAAAAATTTGAGTACACAGATTACTGATATTTTAATGCCACAACTGGACCTATACCAATATCACTATTTTTGAAGTAACCCTAGCCATGCATTAATATGCCGCAATTAAATAAAAATTGTAAAATTTAGTGAAATGCCAACAAGTTTGTGAAAAATAGTACTGTTACTATCAGTAGCAACTAGTTGGTGGTCACTTTATAAAGAAATGATATGCACCTGCATTCCTATAGCCTGAACATGCAATGTCACCTTTTCCACAAATTAAGTTTTGAAAACGTGATGCCAATTGTCAAGAGTTTGCTTTCATAGCCCCCAAAAAGCCATCGTCATGGAAATCTTGGGTGTTGGGCGACTACCTCCCCCAAAAAACAGGTGTCATGTTAACACACCCTTAGTCAACACATTAAAAAGCAAGTGCCACCATTTAAACTCTTTGACATTAAACTAAGTGCATGGCTCCCTTTAACCGTTACAGTAACTAAACCAGCAAGTATTCCACCATCCTTTATGGTGTTTGGGGGGCAAAAGAGACCATGAAAACTGCTTTGCTTAAAATATTTATTGGAGTTTCAATTCTGGAAGACATTTGCATCAGTTTACCAGAGTCTTTTAGCCCTTGACCGAGTAGGATGGTTGAGCAGGAGCATTCTGGTTGTTCACTGAACTGTAGCTACTCAAAACCTCAGAAGCACTGGATGTACCTTGACCAGCAACACTAGCAGCACCTTGGGGTGAGGGCAATGACACACTTGCATATGGGGAAGACCCAGGGTCAAGCGGACTTGCAGCATCTTGAGGTGATCCACCATAAGCAGTGCTTCCCTGCAGGGTGAAGGGAGTAGAGGATCCTGCCTGGGTGCCAGAGCCCCCTGTGAAGGTAGATGTAAACTGCTTCCGTGAACCCTGAACAGTAGTAGATGGACCAACATGGGGTGAGGACAGTGATAGACTTGCATATGGGGGAGACCACCCACGGACAAGCTGGCTAGCAGCATCTTGAGGTTGAGGTGATCCACCATAAGCTGTGCTTCCCTGCAGGGTGAAGGGAGTAGAGGATCCTGCCTGGGTGCCAGAGCCCCCTGTGAAGGTAGATGTAAACTGCTTCCGTGAACCCTGAACAGTAGTAGATGGACCAACATGGGGTGAGGACAGTGATAGACTTGCATATGGGGGAGACCACCCACGGACAAGCTGACTAGCAGCATCTTGAGGTTGAGGTGATCCACCATAAGCTGTGCTTCCCTGCAGGGTGAAGGGAGTAGAGGATCCTGCCTGGGTGCCAAAGGCCCCTGTGAAGGGGGATGTAAACCTCTTCCGTGAACCCTGAACAGTACTAGGACCAGCAACAGCTTGGGGTGAAAACAGTGACACACTTGCATAAGAGGATTGAGGTCCAGGGGCAAACGGACTTGCGGCAACTTGAGGTGGAGGTGATCCACGATAAGCAGTGCTTCCCTGCAGGGTGAAGGGAGGAGAGGACCCAGCCTGGGTGCCAGAGCTGCCCGTGTAAGTAGAGGCAAGCTGCTTCCGAGAAAACTGAACATCAGTAGACTGACTGGAAACACCGTGGGATGGGGATGATACACTTGGATATGATTGAGACATAGGGCTAAGTTGACTTGCAGTACCTTGAGGCCATGGGGATCGCTCATAAGCAATACTTCCTTGCAGGGTGAATGGAGTGGAAGACCCTGACTGGGTGCTATATCTAGAGGTAAACTGCTTGCGTGAACTCTGAACAGTAGTAGACTCACGGTCTACACCTTGGGGTGACAGTGCACACTTGCAATACAAACTATCATATGGAGATGGAGAGCCAGGGGCAAACTGACTTGTGGTACCTTGAGACTGGACAGAACCACTGGAAGAGCTGCTCATTCCCTGAGAGGCAAAACCAGTAGAGGCCCCAAACTGAGCTCCAGAGCTACCCTGGGAGGCAGAGGCATATTGCTTATGGGGACTCAAGACACTGGCAGACTGACTGGAAGTGCTTTGGTGTGAGGAAATGGGCTTGGAGTAGCCAAGAGCATATTGACTAGAGGTAGCTTGAGACAGTGGAAGCAATCCACTGTAATTGTTGCCTCTCCGAGATGCAAACTGACCAGAAGCGCCCACTTGAGACGGAGAACCAACCTGTGAAACAGCTCTATAGGAAGACCCTCTACTTGTGGCCTGGCTATTAATAGCTTGGGGCGAAGACATGGGAGCACTTACATATTTGGTAGGGGACAAGGGAGCATACTGACCCAGAGTGCCCTGAGGCTTGTGAGAGAAACTAGTAGAGCTACTACCTCCCTGTACAGAGACATAACGACTAGAAGTTGCTAACCGAGTGCCAGACCTGCTCTGGGTGCTTGGAGAACCACTAGGTGAACTTTGAGCATTTGTGGACTGGCTAGAAACCCCTAGGGGTAAAGCATCAAGCTTGTTAGACATCAGGGATCCTGGAGTATATGGACTAGGGGCACCCTCAGACAAACCACTGTAGCTACCTTCCCCCTGAGGAGATAGACGTTGTCCTGAACTTTCTGATACTATAGGGCTACTTTGAGAAGTGGAAGTGGCATCTGGAGCAGATAAACTGCTGTAAGAGATACTCTCCTGAGAGAAAACAGGCAACGAGGCTTCTGCTGATTGATGAAGAGAGTTTGCATTTGTCCACCTCCCAGGAAAACCATCACTAGTGGACTGGCCAGAAACGCCAAGCTCGGCAGGGTAGCTACTACTCCCTCCCTGGGTAGAAACGAGGCGTCCAGAACCACTTGCAACATGTTGGGTTTGCAAACTTAATCCACTAGCAGCACCTGAAATCGTTGATCCAGCAGATGTCAAGCTTCTTAAAGGCTGTTCATCTAGGGGCAGAGGCCAGGAAGCAGAGACAGAGCTGCCTGGAGCGGTTTGGGCATGGGACGTTGACTGGGAGCTGCTGGAACCACCTTTGACAAACTGGAGTGGATTAAACTTTGACCTGCTCTTCAGGGGTTTGTTAGAGAACAAACTGGAGCCCACTTCAACAGGCAAAGTCCCAGTCATACGGGCCTCTGACATAGAAGACTGGACAGCACGAGGTGAGAAAGTGTCAGAAGGCTGACCCCACTGATCATGGGCATTGGAATAGTCACCGCCTATAGAATTAAGCAAAACAGAAAACCTTTGTACACAAGTCCCACTAAACAAGCATTTTTGGAAGATAAAGGAAGAAAACACTGCACCTTTAAATCCATCAGTATTCTTCCAAAATAGCAGGAAAATTACTAGCAAGGGTAACCTGCAAATTTGAAGGAAAAATAATAATAAACGTTTGCAGAGTCATTCATACGCACAGATTGAATTAATAAACTCACCTTTTCCACCCTTGACCCATGACAAAAATCCACAAGCGCTCCAAAACTCAAATGTTCACGTTCTCAAACCCCTACACATAATCTACAAATCCAGACATACAGGCAACTGGTGGTGCGTGTATTTTATAGGCCTTCACCAGTCCAATTAGAGCAATTGACTAATTACATGAAATATTGCTCACCTGGGAACCTGGTCTTTAAAAGATGATTGATGCTTGTTTTGTGAAGGCTCTGACACCCTCTGCAGTTTAAACATTTAAAGCAGCTAATTAATCCCAGAACATTACTTGCACTATGTCTACATCCCCATACACCTTATACAACATTTTATTTATTGGATTATGTGCTAATTATATTATTTTAATAAAAAATATTTTGATATTAAAAGCATTAGTTTGCAATTAATCATTTTTTTTTCTCTCTATTATGTTAAAAAATATTTTTGAAAACTTTTCTCTTTTTTTTTGCTCAGTATTTTCTTGTGCAAATATGTGGCATGGATTTGAAAGAGTTATACTGAATTAGGTGGGAATTAAAAACAATCCCGTATCTTTTCTTATTGTCTGAGTTAGCAAGCTACTGTACACGAACAAGGCTAAGACAAACTACAAAAAAAATAATTTACATCACATCAAGTTTTATTTCAGGAAGCAAGTGTTCACATACATATTTTTAATATAGCGTTCATGCATTAGGACAACAATCACTTAATTATGAATTAACTTGATATCACACACTTTACCACAGTACATACTGTATATTCATGGCACCAAAATAAATTATAATAAACATATTGCTTACGCAAACATATATCAAACATTTTATACAAAGTTTAAAATAACTAACAGTACATGACAAAAGATAAGTCTATTGCTCAGTGTTTGGTTTTCCTACTTTGATTTGATAGGGCCACTATGCTTTTCAATTCCTTAATAATGCATTCTATGAACATATGGCTTCTTTTATACATATTTTATATATAGTGTATTCATTATAACGATGAAACATTCATAGAATACATTAAGCCATTATACATTCACTTCTGAAATACAGATACAGGCTGTTTTGTGATGTTCTATAATCTTAGAACAAAGAGAAAAATTGGCCTTTTCCACACTGTATACCACTTGTTCAGAACACAGTCTGACACACAAAAAACATTCACACTGCAGTGTAGCAACAATATTCATACAATATATGCTTTACTATTCAGCAACAATTTAATCTCAGTTTGTGTCCACAGTAGAAAGAAACTCATACTTGTAACCACACGAGGGTGAAATAATTTTTAGTTTTGGATGGACTTTCATTGCAATGTCAAGGTCATTTTTATTTATATAGCACCTTAACACAACATAAATGCAGACCAAGGTGCTTCACAAATAAAAAGATGAGAGTCATAAAAAAAATACAAAGTTTAATTAGTTGAAATGATTTTCACAATCAATTTGATTCAACAACTCAACTTAACTCTAGCTTATGTCATTGTAGGCTTAGGCTACTTTTTCAATGAATTTTAATGAATATACAAATTAATAAAATAGATTTGATTTATTTTTTGTTGCAAAACTTTCATTTATTTATTTTCAACACCGCACCCCCATTTTGGATTTTGGATGACGACATACGCATGGACCAATCACTGAATAGATTTCCTTAATTAAGAATATTCTCAGGTAAATTCACATTGAATGCTTACATTCCTAATAGGAGTTTACATTCAACACACATTTGACAATAAAGAATTTTCAAGAGAATACATTATGGCAAGGAAACGAAGTGTCATCACAACTCAATGCCCAGATTCAACGTTGATTAGTCGGCACTTCATAGTACAAGTGGATAATGACCCAAAACATACCAGGGGCCTCATTTATAAAGCGTGCGTACGCTCAGATTTGATCTTAGAGTGTGCGTACGCTTAAATCCACGCCAGCGCTCATATTTATAAAAACTGTCTCTGATGTGAAATTGTGCTTAGCGTCACATCAGGGGGCTCATTTATAAAATGTTGCGCAGAAACCATCCTAAATTTGTTCTAAGATCATTTCGCAAAAGTGCGTAAGTGCGATTCAGAGAAAACGAACGTGCGCACAAAAACACGTGCGTACGCCTCTCTTCCAGATGTGACGTTTATAAATCGCAAATGACTGGTGTCAGATCTCCGCCTTGTAAACGCCCCCTAATTAATATCATTATCATATAAAAGAGCACACGCCAACATCCGAATTTCTATGCTTGAGAATGACGAGCGCAAAGAAAAAAAAACTTTACTGAGTCTGAAATTGAGGTCCTGCTGGCGGAGGTAGAGGTAGAGGTAGAGGGGGGGGGGGGGGCAGCAAAGGTCCCTAAAAGACGTAAAAAAATGGTCTGACTTGAAATTACAGTCCAAAAAACGCGTTGTCTTCTCATTGCACGGTCCATTCTGCTTCTTGCAAACTACTACTTCATAGGCCATCTTATAGGTCATAGATGCATAATTATTAACATGCGTGGATCCAAATTATTTCATAATGTGTAATTATTCTTTGGACAAACAATGTGTGTGTGGTTCGATTTTTTCTATTGGCTATTATCAAAATTACTACTAGAAACAACAGAATTAATAATAATAATAGTAGTGGTGGTAATAGTAGTAGTAGAAATTATTAAACAATAAGGTTTCCAAAAGTAAGAATAAACTACGAATTCAAGTAAAATTTTCAGTCATCTTATAAAAAGTGAGCCATCCTACTTTTAAAATCACTTGCTATGACAACTAATAAAAAGTGTAGTATCACAAAATTCTAGCAAAACTTAAAAAAAAAAAAACATTATAGAAAGAAAAATCGGATGTTTCATATCAAAATAAAATAAATTATTACGCGATTATGGTCTCAGGTCTGAAAAAAACCTGCATGTGATTTGGAATTTCTTTATATTTACAGTTTACTAATGCTGCTCAAATGTGCCATTAATGTACTGACACAAACATATCTAGCGTATTTTATACAAATATAACTGATGTAAATGACAAAAACAAAGTTTAAGGCTGATGTCTCTATTCATTTTCACAGAAGCAAAGCAGCAGATGTTATAAATATAAACAGTTAACAATGTTATTGAATAGAATATATTAAAACCGTTATTGAACGACATATTCTTATAGGCTACACAGACAAAACAGTTGGAGATGTGTTTATGCATTTTATTTTATTTTTTTATTTTACGCAATAGTAGTAAAACAAGACGTCGCAAGTTCTCTTGTAAAATAAAAAACAACAAGGAATAAACTGTGTAGCCTAGAATGCGAGTAAAGAACTCTCAACGTTAGGCTACTAAAAAGGTCAGTTTAATCTCGCAAAAACTCCCGTTAATAAAAAATCTGACTACACTGCACAATTAATCTCTCACACTACATCTTTGTTGTTTGATGAATTCGGTGCTTGCACGTACACCGCTTTTATTAGATATTCAAATAGCTGCATGTTGATCATAAGATCAATTTAGGATGGTTTCTGCGCAACATTTTATAAATGAGGCCCCAGGAGTTTCGAAGGTAAAAAAGTGGAATATTCTGCAATGGCCAAGTCAATCTGCTGATCTCAACCCGATTGAGCTGCATTTCACTCGCTGAAGACAAACGTAAAGGCAGAAAGAGCCACAAACACAACAATTGAAGTCAGCTGCAGTAAAGGCCTGGCAAAGCATCACAAAGGAGAAACCCAGCTGATGTCCATGAGTTCCAGACATAAGGCAGTCATTGGCTGCAAAGGATTCTCAACAAAATATTAAAAATGAAAATTGTATTTATGATTATATTTATTTGTCTAATTACATTTGAGCCCCTGAAAATGGGGCGACTGTGTATAAAAAAGGTTGTAATTCCTAAGCATTTTATGTTATATTTTTGTTCAACCCCTTGAATTAAAGCTTAAAGTCTGCACTTCAATTTCATCTTGATTGTTTCATTTTAATTATATTCTGGTGGCATACCGAGCCAAAATTATGAAAATTGTGTCAGTGTCCAAATATATATGGACCTAACTGTATTTGCAGTAGTTAACACTTTATTTTAATGGTCCCTTTTGAGCATTCTGTGACTATAAGTATCTTTGCACGTACAGGTCAACTAACTCTAATTAGAGTAGTAGTAGACTGTCTGCTTAATATCTGCTAACTCTTTATTGTGATGGTCTCCCAACAGACGTTCTACTTACTAACTTTGTAAGTACATCAACTTATTCTAACCCTAACCCTACCAGTCTACTAATACTCTACTAACACTCTAATGAGAGTTAATAGATATGTTGGTGCAATGTTATTTATAGTTTTTAAAGGGACACAAAAAAAAACGAGTGTTAAATTAACACTGCTCGGAGCATATATGATCCCACTCTAAAAGAGTGTTAAAGTAACACTGAAGCAGTTAAAATTAATGAGATAAGTATGTGATTAATTAAGTGCTGATTGAGCATTAGTGATGAACACCTGCTGTTAACAAGCAGAATCACTGAAGAAAAGAGAAACACAAGAACTACAACTGACTTCAACCACATCCTTAGATGAAATCAACTGAAATAAAAGATATTAAATCTCTCAAGATCTCAGCAGAAGATGATTAATCATCTCCACAAACATCAACAGCTTCATGCATTACTAACAAGTTAGCATTTATTTCTGGATTATCTAAAACAGAAGTTCTTTACTGAGAATTAAGGTTTAGATGTTTTTTTTTGTTGTTGTTTGGTTTTGTTTTTTCAACTTACCGTTTTGGTGAATAGTGTTTGCTTTAGTTGCCTCTTGACCCTTGACTTTTTAAATATAAGTTTCTCTTTGGCTGTTACAATTGTGTTTATAAAGCACATATGTGATGGCAAGGTACTTATGATGAAATTCTTTCGTGTGTCTGAGTCTCTGATTGCATTTTACCTAAATCTGCAGTGCTTTTATGATTTCTATATTGTTGCAGTTCTATTATGAGATGACAATGTGAGAAAACATTATAAACCACTTTTATAAGTATGGCTCATAAAGAAGTTTCCATTCTGGCACTCACAGACATGAAGAATCAGCATGTGAATCTCAGCAATGGTGAAAGTAAGAATAAAAAAATACTAAGACAATGCAGCTGCATAATTTATTCATGTCACAATGCATGCTGGGAGCCATGGATGAGTTATGATTGGTGCACCCAGAATGCAACGCAACATGAATCTGTCTGATGATCGTCACCATTGTTGAGATTCATATGCTGATTTTTGATGTCTGCATGTCTAAACAATACAGACGTTCTAAACTGGTGTGCAAAGTGTTTTTAAAGTTATTCATATTTCATTAAAACGCAGTTGTGATCAATAACATAAACTAAATAATGCCACACCACTGATGACATCAGTGAGTCAGGCTACTACATGACAACTTCGTCATTATCAAATAATAGCCATAACCAGATTACATTTTCTCTTGGATTTTCTTGCCATAACAAATGTGTTTCATAAACACAATTACAGCAACCAAAAAAAAACTAATGTTAAAAAGTTGCGGGTCAAGAGCCCCACTAAAGCAAATGCTTATCTCCACAACGGTGAATTCAAATTGTATTATTTTCAATAAACATTAACATCTAAACCTCTGTTAATTCTTAATAAGAAATTTTTAGATGCATGACAAAAAAAGTCAAACTGGTTAGTAGTGAGTGAAGTTGGTGATGCTGTTTGTGGAGATGATTAATCATCTTCTGCTGAGATCTTGAGAGATTTAATATCTTTTATTTCAGTTGATTTCATCTAAGGCTGTGGTTGAAGTCAGTTGTAGTTCTTGTGTTTCTCTTTTCTTCAGTGATTCTGCTTGTTAACAGCAGGTGTTCATCACTAATGCTCAATCGGCACTTAATTAATCACATAATTATCCCATTAACTTTAACACTGCTTCAGTGTTACTTTAACACTCTTTTAGAGTGGGACCATATATGATCCGAGCAGTGTTAATTTAACACTCAGGGCCCGGTTTTTCAAAAGTAATCCACTAGGATTTTGGATAACGGATTGGATCAAATCTTGAAAATGTGTTTTTCAAAAGACAAATCGGATTACATAATCGGATTAGATCACGTAATCCAATCTTGGTTTTGATCCAGATCAAACCTTTAGTTTGGGTTTTTTTTAGAACTTTTTTGTAGGATTTGGATCACTTTGATCCAAAAAATCTGGATTAAACTGATCCCATCAGAAGGGTGGATTCAGCGTGGATTTCATGGCCAAAATGTAATGAAAACTTTAAAAATGTATCAAATAATACTATATTTGGATCATGCAGTATCTTACAAGATATCCTATTTATTCATAAGGTTTTAATTTTATTTGTTCATCCGTCAGGCTACAGTGATTAGGTAGGCTTTAACGTATTCAGCCTTTTAGTATAGGCCTACAGCAAAGTAGAAAGAGTTTGGCCTCATAAAATAATCCCCCAAACAGCTGTCAAAATTGACCAAAAACAATACATTTTATTCTGTCACTAATTGATATATATATTCATCACAATCGAAAATATTTTTGTTTTTAGAATATTTATTAGTGATGCATGCAATGATTACAGAATAACCCAAAAAATGCAAAGAATGGCAATCACTGATTTTTGAAATCCAAAACAAATCCAAATCAGAAATAGTGTCTAACTATTGCGTCCCTTGTTGCACGTCCTGTTTGCTCATTCTGGCAGAATGCAGGAGGTTGGTTAGGGTCTCCAAGGGGCTCAGGTGCATCATTGTCAGCACAGAGAGGGACATTGCGCTTAGTAGCGATGTTGTGCAGGACAATACAGGCAAGGGTTATGTTGCATGCTGTCTGTGGTTCCGCTCTCAGGTAGTTAAGGCATGCAAAGCGCCTCTTAAGAACTCCATTTAAACGCTCAATTGCACATCTTGCTCTGCAATGAGCAGTGTTGAAGCGTGCCTGCGCTGGTGTATTTGCTGTTAGAAAAGGAGTCATCAGCCATGGTAGGAGTGGGTAGGCACTGTCTCCTAATATTACGCCATCCGGTCGGTTGGTTTGGAGGTCTCTATATAGAGCGCTCTCCCTCAGGATGCGTGCATCATGGACAGACCCAGGCCACTTGACAACGCAGTTGGTGATGATGAGGTCAGCATCACACACAAGTTGGACATTGATGCTGTGGCTCCCCTTTCTGTTTATAAACTCCCATTCATTCTCACGAGGTGCTTGTATATGCACATGTGTGCAGTCGATTGCTCCAATAGTATTGGGCATATTCCCCAAAAGAAAAAAGCTGCGCTTGGCCTGGGCAATCTGGTTGTCCTTTGGAAAAGAAACAAATTCTTTGACCAGGCTGGCCAGTGCGATTGACACATCTCTCACCACATCACACACAGCTGATTTCACCACTCCCATATAGTCACCAACAACTTGATAGAAAGTCCCACATGCATAAAATCGGAGAGCAATGAGGATCTGGTCTTCCACAGACAGACCGTGACTCCTTTGGGTTCTGTGTTGAAGTTTTGGCCTGAGAAGGTTCACAAGGTACTCTATATCAGCCTTCCCAAAGCGAAACCGGACATACAGCTCCTCAGTGGTGTATTGCTCCAGTGGCTTGGTACGTTCAACATACACCCTTTGACGGTATCCTCTCCTGGCAAAGTGGTGGTGGCGGTGGACAACACCTGCCATTTCACTGTCTCTCTGTGAATCCTCTGAGAAAGGCTGATTTATATGGCAGTGTAGTTGGTCTTTTCAAACACACCTATTACAACTGATTAGTTTTGGCTTGCGTTCAATTGAGGCAATTGGACCCAAGGCCTATAATTGATGAACAATGTTCACTATAGTAAAGCAACGGAACCATGGACTCAAGAAGCTGCAACTTCACAGCTGCTGAAACCAATGCACTACTAGAGGGTGTTCGGTGCCATTATGGAACAATAGTGGGAAGTTTTAATTCTGCTAAGGATACCAACAAAAAGAAAAATGATGTTTGGATTTTAATCACAGAAAATGTGAATGCCATAGGGTCTGGCCAGAGGAGGACCACAGACCAAATCAAATTGCGGTGGAAGAATCTTAAGGCCAGGGCAACAAAGGACCATGCTGAAGCCAAAAACCCACAAACAGGCAACAAGCCATTTAAGAGGGGAGATTACACAGATGTGGTCCTCGACATCATTGGAGGTGAGAAGTCGCAAGCTCTCCATGGTATTCAAGGTGTTGTAGGGGATGGCGAGCCTTGGATTGAGGAGGAGGAGGAGAATCTGCCAGTTCCTCCTGAGGCTGATCCAGAGAGCGTATTTATATTGAATCTCAGCTCTGTTCCTGAGGAAGAAGCTGGATCCTCATTGGTTGAGCCAGTGGTAGTTGCCACAGGATCTCAGAGGAAAGGCTTGAAGCGCCCTTCATCAAACAAAGATGATGATTACAAGGCACTTCTGCAAAAAGAGACTGAAAGGGCAGAAGCACAGCTTCGTCTGGCAGAGGAACAACTGACTCTGACCAAACTGCAGCAAACCAAGGCCAGACTTGAGATCCGCCTCCTAAAGGCTACGCTCAGACAAGCTGGTCTCTCCACATCAGATGAGGAAGTCTGAAATTATTGTGGAGTATTTGACATTGTCTTTTTTTTTTTAATTCTATACATCTATACTTGATACTTGTTATAAATATCCTCAATGTACAGTGTTTGTGTTGTAGGTCTCAGATGAGCGGACTGCTGGAAGAGGATGGGGTGGGGTTTTTCTTGTTTTTAGTTTTTTTTAAATGTGTGGGTTTTCATTTCAAAGAAAAATAAAGTTATATTGACCCCACACTGGCTATTCTACTTGTTGCTCTTTACATATCTATAGTTCTACATTGTGATTTCCTATCCTGTTTGAGCACTGGTTATCCAGCACTGGTTATCCAGATTTGGTGATCCTGAAAAGTTCCTATCCGGATCAGATTGATCCAATCCGATGTTGCTTTAAAAAACTGGCTCCAAAAGTAAGCTGGATTACGTGATCACGGATCGCAAAAAAAGGATTACTAAATCTGGATCAATTTTATCCGGATTAAACCTTTTGAAAAACCGGGCCCAGGATTTTACTGTGTAGGAGGTGGATTTCCCCTTCCCATCATGCTTCGCACAGGGCTGGATAAGGAGAGTAAATCTTGAAATAAAATGTAATTTTAGGCATTTTTTATTTAGATGATCAAATTGGGAGACTTGTTAATGCTTAATGCTCTTTTATGTTTGTATTTCAAAGAGTTTCTGCTATGTTAGTGTTTTGGGGGTTATCATTGTGGTAAAGTGTAGAGCATGTGCCTGGGCTGAGGACCAGCTAACATGGAGCAAAGTTGTTTTAATAACAAAGAAGAAATTATGGGCATGCCATGGATGTAACAATATCATCATAAGCTATGCCTAACAAGTTGGCTAATGCCTAAAGTTAAATAAATCCAACAAATAATTTATTTTGAGTGTCGAAACAATTTATTATCCAGTTAAATGTTTTAGCAAGCATAAAAACATCACTTAATCAATGTATCAATTTAATTTAAACTATATTTGATCAAATTGAGTTAGCCTAACTCAATTACAATTCATCCAATGAATTATTTTTTTGAGTGCTACTGATGTTAAAATCACAATGTAGCGGCTGGATTGCAACTATTACATATATAATTTGCCTATTTGCATTGTCTATTTTGTATGTATATACCTAGTTTATCTGTTGTATGTATGTTTCTTTATTTGCTTATCATATTTTATATTTTACTGTGCCCTGCTGTTGTTTTGTGCACAAGCATGGCATGGCAAAACTTTATCTAGTAGGAATGACCCAATTTTTTTTTGTAGTCTTCACTGAAGGAATTTAAGTTTATACAACAAGATTACAACAAATCATTTCAAACAAATTATATTGTGGTGGAAAAAATGTAATTAAATTTCGTGGAAAAGTTTACTCTAATTTTTTTAAGTTCGTTCAACAACTTTTTTTTTTTGAGTGTTGGATAAAACATGTCCAGCAATTGTAACTGCTATTAGGTTTAAAAATGAACATATTTTCAATTGTAAATGTTATGGGGGAATAATAATAGAATGTATTTAACACAATTTTCCCCTTTAGTTTAATTTTATCATTATTATATCAAATCTATGACACTTATTGTCTCCTCACTATATCTAAAACAGTGTCCACAGAGAAGGGTTCAATCATTCATATGCTATGAAATAAGTAAAAATGTTTTTAATGATGAAAAAGAGCTTGTTTTATCAAAAGCAACACTTAATTATACCTTGTATCAAAGCTGTTGTTGTTTTTCAATGACACATGCGTTTCATAAGGTTTCAAAGTTGTGTCCCCACTTTTTGTCAACACCGTCAGACATTCAAGTCATGTGAAGTCACTATTATTTGTATAGCGCTTTTAACAATGCAAATTGTGTCAAAGCAGCTTTACATCAGCTTGATATAAGGCTGGGTGGCTTTACATCAGCTTTACAGTAATTAGACGGGGAAATTAAAATTAAAATCTCTTTAGTCCTTTTATAAAGCAACACCAATCTCAATGCCAAGCTCTTCATACCAATTGGCAGCGACTACTACTCACAGGTGTAAACTCCCCTCCCCACCATATTCCCCATTCCTAAACCCAGATAAAGGTGTTTTTTTGTTTGTTTGTTTTTTCAGCCTTTTGCATGCCTTTTGGTGTGTAACTGTAAATTGCGTTGCCTTCTGTTTGAGTGAATACACAGCTGTATTGACTCAAGCAGAAGGCAATGCAATCCTACTTGCCTGTGACTTCAACATTCATCTGGAGAATCCTTACACTGTAGAAATCAACTCTCTTCTAGTCTCATTTGATCTCAAATTGCTTACTACCACACACACTCACAAATCAGGCAACCAACTCGACCTTCTTTAAACATGCAACTGTGTCACAGATAACATTTTAGTAAAACTTCATTACTTTTAATCTAATACTTACTACTTATGTGCCACCAACCCCTCTGCCAGTTGCTTTAATGCGAAACCTGCGCTCCCTTTCACCCATTTCTCATCTCTGGATGTGAATACTGCAACAGACTGTGCTCCTTTTCTTCATCTCATGCAATCTCTTCAAAACATTCAGTTCTCTCCTGTCCCCATCCGCCACCTCTTTAACAGCTGATGGTTTTGCTAATTTCTTTACAAACAAAACTACAACCATCAGCACTCAGTTCTCATTCCCACACACAGTAACTCAGATCATCCACACCCACAGCTAACACTGTCCTCTCCTCCTTCTTTCACCTCATTGAGACTTCTGTCTAGAAGTATCTAAACTTTTCCTCTCCAGTTATCCTACAACCTGCCCTATAGACCCAATCCCCTCACACCTGCTGCAAGCAACCTCTCCTACACTTTTACCAGACTCACAGCATCATCAACACATGTTTTTTTTTTTTTTTTACAACACGGGTACATCAATCTTATTCGTTCTGTTCATAAAACTTTTATGTTTAATATAAGGGAGTCAGCAACTTTGTCATTGTAGCATTGCTGATGTTGTGTGTGTTTATTTCATTAAGAGTAATATTGAATCAACCATAAGCATTAATTTTGTTTCAAGAATAGGAAAGATCTAACATTAAATATATACACTACAGATGTGAGAATGAGAGATTTGTTGCTGTTGAGTTAAACGCTCTCGCTCTTTCTCTTCTGTATATTTGCTATGTCTGTAGAAATGGTAATTGATTCTTAATTTGGGTACGGCACAGACATGTTACAGGCAATAATATAATAAAAGGCAACAATAATAATATCACGGCAACAAATTATTTTTTTAAGTCAGTTTAATAAGTTGAAATGACTTTCACAGTTACAGTAATTTGATTCAATTTAACTCATGTTTAACCGTTGCTTCTTGTCAGATTAGGCTACTTTTTTTTGTTTTTTGTTACAAATTGTTTATTAATTTATTTTTAACACCGCACCCTCAGCACCCCTACTTCCCACAGTAGTCACAGGGGTTCCTCAGGGATCAATTCTTGGACTCCTCCTCTTCTCTCTATACACTCCATCATACAGGCACATGACTTCTCCAACCATTGCTATGCTGATGCCACACAGCTCTGTCTTTCATTTCAACCAGATGACCCAATGGTAGCTGCACGAGTCTCAGGCTGCCTGGCGGACATCTCGGCATGGATGAAAGATCATCACCTACAGCTCAACCTGGCAAAGACTGAGCTTGACGTCTTCCCTGCCACTCCAAGTCTACAGCAGACTTTCACCATCCGGCTAGGTTTATCAACAATTACCCCCATCAAGGTCGGACAGAAATCATGGAGCAAACTTTGATGACCAGCTGACCTTCAAAGACCACATTGCAAAGCTGGCATTATCATGCAGGTTTTCGCTGCACAACATCATGTCATTTCTAGGCTGGACTATGGCAATGCTCTTCTGTCTTTTTTGTCTCTCATTGTCTCTCTGCACTACGGGTTGCGGCTCTCATCAAGTTCAAAACATTGATGCTTGCATACAGAACAGCCACAGGCTCCGCACTCTCCTGTTTCCACTCACTACGAATCTACATCCACTCCAGAAGCCTGATCTGTAAGTGAACAACGCCTAAAGGTACCATCGCAGAAAGGCACAACATGCCTTTCTAGAACATTTTTGTTCACTGTTCCTTGCTGGTGGACTGATCTTCCCACCCTCACCTGGAATGCCAAATCCCTCAATGCTTTCACTTTCCCTTAATCCTTCCCTGTTCTAGCTTGTAACCTACTATTCTAAACAATGTCTGAAAGTATGTATTATGAGCACTTGTGTTATTTACCTCTTTAGGATGAATCGCTTCTTGTGTTCCTCATTTGTAAGTCACTTTGGATAAAAGCATATCTGCTAAAATGTATAAAACTACACTAGACACTGTCTATAAACACTCCCTGCTACAAAGACACAAAGACTCAATAGGATAATATATGTTTACTTGTGCATTGCACTACAAAATCATTTTGCACTATGCGCTGCTTTCCACAAAATCTCTCTTCTGCACAACAATTTAATGTACAAAATATATATTTTTTGCACAATTTCATGTACAAATATCTCTTTTGCACAATTTCATGAATATTTATATTCATATACAGTATTTATGTAAAGTTTTTGTACAGTCTCAATTTGTGTATGTGTAGTCAACTATGTATAGTAGTTATAGTATTTATACTATATGTATAGTCAGATGGTTAACTGTTGTATAGCTCTATTGTTTTTCTTATACTTGCATTGTTGTATGTTTATCTTATGTTTAACTGGTATGTAGCACCGTGGTCCTGCAAGACACGACATTTCGTTCCACTATATGTCCACACATGTAGCAGAATGACAATAAAGCTTGACTTGACTTGATGTATGACCCATCAGCATATGCCTCTTTTCCAGACGCCGGAGGAAACTTGTGATGAAGTTGATGTGTGGGCTTTTATCAGCTGGATCTGTCACTCCACAATTCTTTCTCTGCTCTTTAGCCAGGGAGAATATTGCTTGTGATAAAGATGAGGTGTAGTGGCCAGGCCAAAATAGAAGGCAGGATTCAGCTTAATGTCTTTGTTGTTACATTTTGCATGTGTGTTTGTCTTTTTGTGTTTAGACTTTTGAAATAATTAGCAATTTTTTTGTGTTCAATTACTTATTTATTTTAAGATATCATTATGTTATTGACTTGTCGAGGCAGCTGACTATTAGGCTAATTCATTATTAAATAACAATGTTATATTATACTACTATGAAAATCCCATCAGTACGTTTGTGCAACCTGTTAAAACATGAGCGTGAAGCAGGAACTGCTTGCCATTTTGCAGATTTGGTCTGGGATTTGGTGCATGAATTTCAGGTTTTACTTATTGTTATTCAAGTTCGAATTTTAGTGTGTAAACAATTGGGAAAACTGTAACAGTAATTGGATGTCTTTGCTTTTTTTAATGAGAAGAGGTATGAATAATATTTTGCTTGTAGAAGTGATGAATGACTGACTGCTACATTATCATCTGAATGAAGGGAAAACAAATGAATTGACACGCTCATCAGATCTCATAACGTGCTGCTGCTAAAGTGTAGAAACTGATTAGAGCATGCTCAGTGTGCATGAAATGCAGACTTTGCAGAGCAGATCATTACAGATTTAGAATATAACATACAGTGTTGGGCAGTAACTAATGCCATGTAAGGGAATTATGTAATTTAATTACAAAATAAATGTAACTGTAATCTGTTACATTTACTGAGAAAATTTTTTTATAATTAAATTACAGTTACTTATGAAAATGTTAACGATTACAAAGGAGGTTACATCTGAATATTTTCACACACACACAGATATGATTGATTTCTTTCCCAAATTGCATTGACTGCTTTAGAATATGAGACACCAACATTTCAGGAGCTTAAAACACAGAATAGGACACATGCTTATTCTAACTGTTTTATGTCCTGTTTAGGTTTATGTATATGCTTTATTTTTTAAGATTAACTGTTTTTTTCCAAGGCATTGTTTGGATTTGATTTCATAAACCGTATCATAGCTATTAAACTATATCTTGTTATGATTTTAAATTTGTGTTTAACCTCAAAACAATCTCAAAGTAAAAAGAGGTGCTAAGTCAGATTTTGTGGTGGCTGTTTTAAAATAAAAAAATTATCTTAATTCATGTGATGAAGTATTTTGAAAGTCTGACAGTAATCAGTGATGAACACTACTGTAATGTTAACCCTGCTTTAAATGTTTCAAAATGATTAGCAGTTGAAGCATTCGTTAGAAATTTATAAAAGTAATCAAATGTAATCGGTTTGATAAAGTAATTGAAATTACGCTACATATTACATTTTAAATAGGGTAACTTGTAATCTGTAACTTATTACATTTCCAAAGTAACCTTCCCAACACTGTTAACATTTAATATATTTGAGTAACAGTGAATCTGTGTGAATCCCTATAATGTCATGAATGGTGCTGGCTCTGAAAAGAATAAAGACAGAAGACATAAATCATGTTGACACACACTGATTGATTGATTGATTGATTGAATGATATTTTAATCCTCTGTTCTAATACTTTCATTTTTATTCATATTTTGATCTACTGTTCAAGAGCCACCAGTCTGGACTGAAAAGAACCGGACTCTAAACTTTAAGCTGGTTACTGTCTTCAGCACTATTCACACACATCGCATATCTCAAAGCATCTGTTCATCACCTTCAAAAACATTCTGGCTAAGATATTACAGTTTGTCACCCATAGAAGGCCAAGAACCTTCCTATTACCTTCCTGAAGTGTTTCTCAAACTATAATGCATACAGCGCCCCCTGATGGGCACATCTCTTCACTCTAGAAATCTAAAATGCTGAGAAATATTAAAACATATCTGGATGACTACAAATAAAGGCAATTTTGACTACTAAATTTCTGAAACTGTAGCTGTGTCCCAATTCAGGGGCTGCATTCTTAGAAGTCCACAAAGGGCCAAACCTTGCATTGTTACATGGGATGTTTGTTACAATGGCATGGCCATTGGCCAGAGGCAGTAAGGTTTGTACGGGACCTTTTATGAAAGTATATTCAACTGCCTGAAAACAAAACAGGGTTCACAACCTGTCTAAATATGTTCACCTTGGTCCATTCATGTACATAAAAAAAGTAAAAACTACCCATAGAATTGCATTTAGTAACATAAAAGTCAACATGAACAAAAATGTATTTATTAACATTTTTATTGTTAGATATCCGAGTTGAAACCCAATACTTATTTTCTTTAAGGCTCAGAAAACAAAGGATGCATCTCAGGGCTGCCTTTGAAGGAGCCTTCGATATGGGGCAGGTTTTGTCACATCGCTGTAATGCATTCAGGCTTCTAAAGAACACAGCCTCAGATTTAGGATACAGCTTGTGTTTAATCAGTGTTAAAAATGTGTGTTGGTGTGTATTATCAATATTATGTGTGATGGTAATTACATTTTTCACTTTTAGTGATGCACTGTTTTTAAAATGGATCCACAGTCTAAGGATAAAGTTTATTACAATTTTGCATTTTTACCACCCCAGTTCTAGAGAAGTTGGGACATTTTGTAAAATGCAATAAAATCAAGAATCTGTGATTTGTTAATTCTCTTTAACTTGTATTTAAGTGACAAAAGTACAAAGAAAAGATTTCCAAACTTTTCACTGACCAACATAATTTTATAAATATGAACAAGTTTTGTTTTTGACGGCTGCAACACACACCAAAAAAGTTGGGACAGAGGCAAAATAAAAGTCAAGTCACTATTATTTGTATAGTGCTTTTAACAATGCAAATTGTGTCAAAGCAGCTTTACATCAGCTTGATATAAAGCTGGGTGGCTTTATATCAGCTTTACAGTATTTAGACGGGGAAATAGTGTGTCAAAATAGTGTCATTCTCCTCTGGCCAGACAAAATCAGCAGTTTAAATCGAGGCTAAAGCAGAGTCAGATTGTGCAAAGGACTCATCTGGTTCCTGTGGTCTTGTCCCGATGGCCGTCTAAATATTGTAAAGCTGATATAAAGCCACCCAGCTGTAAAAGTGAAAAAGTTATAGAATATCCACATTACACTGTTTTGAAACAGTTCACAGTAAGCAGGAGAATTGGTAATGGGTCAAAGTATCATGTTTGGGTATAAAAGGAGCATCTCAGTCTTTGCAAGCAAAGCTGGATCATGGCTCATCACTTTGTGCCAAATTTCACGAGAGAAGTGTCAACCAAGTAAAAAATCACATTTCACAATGCAAAATTGCAAAGAATTTAGGTCTTTCACCAAGTACCATACATAATATTGTGAAAAGATTCAGGGAATCCACAGAAATCACAGTACATGTAGGGCAAGGCAGGAAACCTCCTTGACCTTTGACCCCTCAGATGGCATTGCATAAGAAACTGTCAAGCTGCAGTGTTAACTATAACATGGTTATAGTGTTAACTATAACATGGGCTCAGGAGCACTTCAGGAAACCACTGTCATTTACCACAGTCTGCTGCTGCATCAAGAAATGCAACTTAAATATCTGTTACTCTAGGAGAAAGCTATACATCAATTCTATGCAGTGATGCTGCTGGGTTCTCTGGGCCAGAGCTCATCTCAGATAGTCAAAAACACACAGTGGAAATGTGTGCTGTACTCAGATGAGTCCACATTTCAACTTGTTTCTGGAAAAAATGGATTTCGAGTTCTCAGTCCCAAAGACCAAAGGGACCATCCAGACTTTCATTAGCGACAGAAGCAAAAGCAAACGTCTGTCATGGTATGGGAGTGCAGCAGAGCACCATGGGTGAATGGAATATGTGTGAAGGTACTATTGACATGGAGGCATATTGGGATTGTAGAGACATATACTGCCATCAAGATGATGTCTTTCATGGGAAGACATCAGGGATCTAATAACCCATTCCCATGGGATCTAATAACCCATTCTTTTCATGGGTTATTAGATCAAGTTAATGCCAGCTCTCATTCTGCATGTGCTACAACAGCGTGGTTTCGTAGACAGAGAGTGAATGTGTTAGACCGGCCTGTCTGCAGTCCAGATCTGACTCCTATTGAAAATGTATGACCAGTCATGAAAAGGAGAATCAACATCAATCACAGACTGCTGAGCTTCTGAAGTTTGTATCAAGCGAAACTGGACAAAGATTTTACTTGCAAAACTTTAACAATTAGTCTCTTCAATTCCCAAACAATGAAACATTGTAATTAAAAGGAAAGTTGATGTGACACAGTGTTAAACGTGCCTCTGTTCCAATTTTTTTGGAGTGTGTTGCAGCCATCAAAATCAAAATTTGTTCATATTTACAAAATAAATTTATGTTGGTCAGTGAAAACTTTGGAAATCTTAGTAAATTAAAAGTTAAAGAGAATGAACAAATCACAGATTCTTGATTTTATTGCATTTTACAAAACGTCCCAACTTCTCTGGAATTGGGGCTGTAAATTAGTTTCTTATTTATTTTGTTCTAAATTTTCATTATGGCCTTATGATAACATTTACATTTACACTGAATCATTTAGCAGACACTTTTATCCAAAGCAAATTACAAAGAAGGACAATAGAAGCGATCAAACCAACAAAATAGCAATAATGTAAGTGATAGAATAGAGTGCAACTGTTAGAGGGTTCAGTTTTTTTTTATAATAAAACGAAACAAATAGATAGAATAGAAACAGAATAAAGAGTGCTGGTGTAAGAGGGTCAAGAGTAGATGGGAGAGATGTGTTTAGCTGTTTCTTGAAGATGTCTAAAGACTCAGCTGCTCAGATTGAGTTGGGCAGGTCATTCCATGAAAGGGATTTTGTGGCTCTTTGGGATGACACTACAACCCGTCTACATCCCTTCCAGAGGACTGAGGTTTGTAACTGAGCAACATTGTGTGGTAACATCACCGAGAGGCACAAAATCACTTCCAGAATGTTTTCATTCACTGTTATTTGCTGGTGGAATTATTTCCTAATCCAGCCAAAGCCCTGAAAGATTTACCTGAAAACTCATCTCTTCTGTGAACACTTAACTGTCTCCTGCTTCTTCTACGCTTTCACTATTCCTTAATACCTCCCTGTTCTAGCTTGTACTGTTCTCTACAGCTCTACAATTCTAGCACTTCTCATATGTATTGCTTCCTTAAAATAATGATTCATCGCTTGCTGTATTCCTCATTTGTAAGTCAATTTGGACAAAAAACACCTGTTAAATTAATAAATGTAATGTTAAAATTAAAATTCTGCAACGTTTATTAATTCTCATGACATTTTAAATCTGTAGAAATTTAGAAATACAAAACAAATAATAACTGTCCATAAATCAATGGATCAATCAATCTAATTCAATAATAAAATAAAAAACTACCTTCTGTTGTATTCCATAAAGGTTTGGAACAACATGAGGGTAGGTAAATGACCTAAATGAAAAAAAAAAAACAACAACTGCAAAGTGAATGTTCACACACATTAATGCTAGGGCAACAGTTGTAGGGGTTTAGCAATCACTGTAACTGTAAATAAGGGCGCTGTAATGCAAGAAACATCCATTTCATTTATTTAAATGTATAGGTTATGAACCAAAGTTGTATGATGGCTGTCAGCATTCCTGTTATTTACATTTATGTCATGAAGCCTGTTTGAATTGTACAAATGTGTGATCAGTGTTTATTATACAATTTACTGAGCAAATGGAACTTGAATGCACATACTATAAAGCTGACATTATTTTAAAAGATTCATACATTAATTCACTCTGTTGCTCATGATAAAGGGACAGCTCACCCAAAAATGATCAATTGTTTCTTTCTTCTGCTGAGCACAAAATAAGATAATTTTTTTCACCAAACAGTTGATGGTAGCCATTGACTTCCATGGTATTTTATATTTTATTTTCATACTATGGAATGAAATGGCTATCAGCAACTGCTTGGTCGCTGTCATTCTTCAACATCTTCTTTTGTGTTCAACAGAAGAAAAAAAACTCAGGTTTGGAACAACTTGAGGGTGAGTAAATGATGACAATTTAAATGTTTGATCCTTTAATCATTGGGGGGAAATGCTCAACACAACCTTTATTTGTATGTTTACTTCTCAAGGTTAACAATGCAGTAATTCATAACACATTCAAAAGTCAGTCCAACAAACAACCTAAAACTTCTGGAATATTTGTGGCAAGACTGAAATAATGACTCCAAACAACAGCATTTAATGGTTTTTATTGATGTCCTTAGACAGTTGTATTTCTGATGGACTCCTACTTGACACGTAACAATTAACCTCACGTATGGCGAACAATGACACGAATGGAGATACAGTGATATCCTGAGAAAAGCAGTTAGCCAGGAGGCCATCCCAGCTGACGACCCCCCAGCACGTGGATGTGAATGTGGTAAACGGCCTGACCCCCGTCAGGACCCTCATTGAGCACCAGTCGATATCCTCGGGGCAATCCCACCTCCTCCGCACACTTCTTAGCAACGATCATCAGGTGTCCCAGCAGCTGTGCCAATATAAACAAACAAGCATAACACTTCAAAACAGATATTAACCAGTAGGTCTAGTGGCATAGAGTTTTAAAATGTGCCTCAATAATAAAGCTGACGAAACTAGACAGTAATATTCATTTAAATAATGAAAATGTATTTTTAATAACAACCTTTCAATTGTTTAATAACTGAATCCATGAAGAGAGTCTTCAATCTACCAATCAGAGAAGTCACAAATTCACAGAAAATATAATTTTTTTTAGCAGTCTGATATTTTTATTGTTGTTAAAATATGTTGTTGTTATGTTGCTTAACAGAGATTTACTTTTGTAATTGTTCCCTTTTTTGCTTAAACTATACCCTTTTTGTTCACATTATATATATATATATATATATATATATATATATATATATATATATATATATATATATATATATATATATATATACAACCCCAAATCAGAAAAAGTTGGGACAGTATGGAAAACGCAAATAAAAAAGGAAAGTAGTGATTTCTAAATTTACTTTGACTTGTATTTCATTGCAGACAATATGAACACAAAATATTTCATGTTTTGTCTGGTCAACTTCATGTCATTTGTAAATATACATCCTTTCCTGTCATTCCGACCTGCAACACATTCAAAAAAAAGTTGGGACAGGAGTAATTTAGGGCTAGTAATGAGGTAAATTGGTTAAATAATGATGTGTTTTGAAACAGGTGATGTCAACAGGTGATTGTAATTATGATTTGGTACAAAAGCAGCATCCAAGAAAGGTCTAGTCCTTTAGGAGCAAAGATGGGCCGAGGATCGCCAGTTTGCCAACAAATACGTGAGAAAATTATTGAAATGTTTAAAAACAATGTTCCTCAAAGAAAGATAGGAAGAGATTTGGATATTTCACCTTCAACAGTGCATAACATAATTAAAAGATTCAAGGAATCTGGAGGAATTTCAGTGCGTAAAGGACAAGGGCGCAAGCCTAAGCTGAACAACCGTGATCTCCGATCCCTCAGGCGGCACTGCATCAAGAATCGTCATTCATCTATAAGCGATATCACCACATGGGCTCAGGACTACTTTGGCAAACCTTTGTCAAGTACCACAATACGTAGTTACATCCACAAATGCCAGTTAAAACTGTACTGTGCCAAAAGGAAGCCCTATGTTAACGGTGTCCAGAAGCGCCGTCGACTTCTCTGGGCTCGGAGGCATCTGGGATGGACCATCACACAGTGGAAATGTGTACTGTGGTCAGATGAATCAGTATTTCAGGTATTTTTTGGGAGGAATGGACGCCGTGTGCTCCGGACCAAAGAAGAAAAGGATCATCCAGACTGTTACCAGCAACAAGTCCAAAAGCCAGGGTCTGTCATGGTATGGGGTTGTGTCAGTGCCCTTGGCAAAGGTAACTTGCACTTCTGTGATGGCACCATTAATGCTGAAAAGTACATAGAGATTTTGGAGCACAATATGCTGCCTTCAAGAAGACATCTTTTCCAGGGACGTCCATGCATATTTCAACAAGACAATGCAAAACCACATTCTGCACACATTACAAAGTCCTGGCTGCGGAGGAAGAGGGTACGGGTACTTGACTGGCCTGCCTGCAGTCCCGACCTGTCTCCAATAGAGAATGTGTGGCGCATTTTGAAGCGCAAAATGCGACAACGAAGACCCCGTACTGTTGCCCACCTTAAGACTTGTTTGCAGGAAGAATGGGACAAAATTACACCTGAAACACTTCATCACTTGGTGTCTTCAGTCCCTAAACGTCTTTTAAGTGTTGTGAAAAGGAATGGCAACATTACAAAGTGGTAAATGCTTTACTGTCCCAACTTTTTTTGGAATGTGTTGCAGGTCTGAATGACAGGAAAGGATGTATATTTACAAATGACATGAAGTTGACCAGACAAAACATGAAATATTTTGTGTTCATATTGTCTGCAATGAAATACAAGTCAAAGTAAATTTAGAAATCACTACTTTCTTTTTTTATTTGCGTTTTCCATACTGTCCCAACTTTTTCTGATTTGGGGTTGTATATATATATTAGGGGTGTAACGATACGCGTATTCGTATTGAACCGTTCGGTATGAGGCTTTCGGTTCGATACGCATTACAAACCGAACGATTCGTTGGACTAATCCTATTACGTTTGGAAAGTAAAAGAGCTTAAAGTGTGTGAAATATCAGTGCCACTGCGCTCAACACTGTGCTGTCTGCCCCGTGATAACCTCGCCTTGCTGGGGAGAATCTTCACTTCAACTGAATTGCTAAAATATTTAATTATAACAGCAATATGCTGTTATACAGCAGTGAATTATATTATTCTATATGGAGCACAAATGTCCGTCTGTGTAACAAACTATGTGCATATTTACAGACGAACTGCACTCATGTTCATATGCCCAGACAGTCAACAGTGATAGGTTTTTGGAAATGCTGTTTTGTCCTCGTTCATTCACAAGTCTGCTGCGGTTCGGTTCTTTGAATGCGCTGCTAACTCTGCCGGTGGAGAAAGACTGCGTCGGGAAGGCGAAACCTCGCACTCGCGGTGACATTATTCTACGGAATGAAAGCTTAAGGTTTATCCAAAATGTTGCTAGTTGCTATGCGCTTTGAGTCGGTAAACACTGCAACACTGGTTCATGCGCCCGCGTGCGTGTGTGTGTGTGTGTGTGTGTGTGTGCCACGCACAGAGGTCTGAGTGATACCAGTGCACTTGAAATACGAAGTCGTGGCGGGTCCGGATTTAATTCCCTCCCGGTCCGGAGTCCAGACTTTGAGAAGCGCTGAGCTATACCGTTATCAGCATGTTGAAGTAGATTCGTCTCTCTTTGTCTCTGAGAGAATATGCGGCGTCAGATGCCGAAAGCTCCGTCATTACTCCATCATTACGTTTTTATTTTCACTTTCTGTTTATAGTGAATTGACTGCGATTAAGACGTTCACCAGCATAAATCTTGCACAAAGTTTGCACGTGTGCAAACCCTGGTGCAAACGCGTGCTTGTTTGATATCCATTGGCTCACCTTCATGGTTTAAAACAGAAATATTTCCAACATTGCGATGTAACCAATTTCCCCCCTGCCCCCCGTATCGAAAACATACCAAACCGTGACACCACTGTGTCGTATCGAACCGAACCGTGAATTTTGTGAACTGTTACACCCCTAATATATATATATAAAAAAAATTTAAGTCTAGACTAGACATCTAGTGGTTAGAGACGCTGCTAAATGTATGAACACAGGTGAACCCTCTTCCAGTTTGCTACTGTTTGGCACCCTGATGAAAGCTTGTTTGGTGTTTCCTAACATGTAGCTCTGCAAATACAGGCTTTTTAAATAAAAATCTACCTCTGGATGTGGAATTCTGTCTCTTCTATACGATAAGATAAACCTACAATCGGTTAGAACATTGAACTGACTTGAGCTGAATAACAACACGTTTGTCTTCCATAGAGCTACTTTACAGCAGATTTTGAATTTTTCATATATTTAAAGTTGTCTGCAGTGCCGCCCATCCAACAGGCGGTACAGACAGTCGCCTGGGACCCCACGGCCGCGAGGTTGTCAATTAAATTTCAAGGTGTGTTCGACTTGAAGATGCGCAGACAGACATCGTTTCGATGTTTCGATGTTTGACATCGAAGTACCACGAGAGCTATATACTAATGGACAGCTCTGCATGCTTTCCTATCCTATTGCAGTACTTTGATGTCAAACACCGATCGATATGCGCAGCGCCCCTTTAAGTCGAACACACATACAGATGACACACCAGGGCTGTACAGTGCATTTAAATTGCTCTAAATTCATTTCATAACATCAGTCGAGTGTTTGAAATAACTTCCTTTTGTGATCTGCCATGGCTTCATATCACAGAATGAGGCAAAATCATTTTATAATATTATATACAGTGATAAAGGCTATGTCGATTAGCATTGCATTATGCATATAAAAAATAACACCCGAGATGGCTTGAAGAACAGAGATACACTATTTAGTCAAAATCGTATATTTATTGTCTTCATTCTCATCAGTTCAGTCGTCAGTTAAAACCGTTATCTGCGTTTTTATTATGCCTTTAGCTTATGCCTTTGTCCATATTAGGGATTTTCTCCAATGTGATTTTTGTGAGTATTTCATTTTATGATTTTTTTTTACTTATGGTTTTATTGCCTGAGGGCGCCCTCCGGCTACCAGTATGAATGAAACAGCTACAGCCACTCACTACACCTTATTCTGGGTAAATATAGGGAAAATAATACTTCTCTCTAAGTTTTTCTGCAGTGTAGAGGAGGTTTTTGTTCTTCCTCTCAGTGGATGCATAAAATTTCCTGACAAAAATTAAGAAATTACTGTTAATGATTTTTAATCATAATCATTTGACCTTTCTAAACAATTATGGTTATAATTCAATCTCAATATATAGGTCAATCTGCAGTTTTCTGTACAATAAATTAATAATAATCATTAACAATAATTATTACTTTGTTTAATGTTTTTATTTAGTTATAACTATAATCAGAATTATTAGTAGTAATATTGATATATAAAAACAACAATTTTTCTGGCCAAATTGTGCAGATCTACAAACAGGCACAGCAAACGTAGTGTTCTTAATAGTTTCTGGCAAATAAAGAAAAAGTTTATCTGAAAACTTATAACTACGTTATAATCAATGAGTGCAGAACTCAACACCGATATTTTTTGTTTATGCTCTGTTTATTTTATAATATTTTTGTGTATAATTCATTTATATTTTATTTTAGTTATTTGTGTTTCATGTGTAGGCCTATCTATTAACTTTAATTTTTCAAGCTCACTTGCACTTCAATATTTGTAATCTGTTTATGTATGTTGGATGTGTTACACTTAATACACATTCATGCTTAATTATTGAAATTGCCGTTTTATGTACTTTCTCTTTACTCGTCAAATTGCTATGACAAGTTTTACACTAGTGGGTCCTATTTTCATTATCTTGCCTAGGGCCCCACAACCCTAAGGGCCGGCACCGGTGGCATCAATGATTTTGTTTTTTTCCAGTTTATTACTGTTACGCTGCTTTGAAACAATCTGTATAAAGAGCTAGAAGGTGTCTTGGCTTAATGTTATGTGCAAAAGTGTTTATTCAAGAATTTTTAAGTGTCCATGGAGAAAACCACGAAAGTACTTCAGAAACAAAGCCACAAATACGTAAATATTCTGGTAATCTGTGGCTAGTGAAGTAGTAACTTTACAGTATCAGTTTAATACTGACCTCTTTATCAGCGTCCTCTGCTTTAGAGATCTGAGTGATGGGCTTTCTGGGGACCACCAAGAAGTGAGTGGGAGCCTGGGGGGCCACATCATGGAAGGCAATACACTAATACACAAACAGAGAAAGTTTAACAACGTGTATTATACATTCAACTAGGTGTATGAAATATATATTTAAAAAGAAGCATAAAAATAGCACAGCTGCGGTGCAACTAAAACCATTCATTAACATATGCGCAATCGCAACGCACAACACAAAGTTGTGGAGAAATGCGACAGTTCACAGTCAAGACCAGAACACGTGAACCAGCACATAATATGGCACATGTCCAGATCTCCTCTGTTTCAGCTGAACTGCAGAGCTCGAGCTGAATTTGCAGCTGAACTGCAGATGCATCGATAATAACAGAGATCAAATAGCTTATGAATATTGTCACTGAAGCACATTTTAATGCTGCAGAATCAACCGCATTAGCGTGTCAGCGCTGAAGCAGTGCAGCAGCACAAACAGAGCGCACCTGATCATCTTCGTAGATGATTTTGGCAGGAATCTCTTTGCGGATGATTTTGCCGAAGATCGTGTCTCCTCCCGGCTGCGCGCTCTGAGCTCGAGACACCTCATCCGCCATGATCTCAGAGATCTGCTTCTGTCAATCACACACAGCTCGGACCAGCACAGACCCACGACGACGATTGGACCAGTCCCACTGACGATCGGGCACATGAGTGGACAGCTAAAATTAACTCCTTTTCATAATAAAAGCCTCAACTGAATTTTTCAGATTATTTAATCTAATATGTGACCCTGGAGCACAAAAGCAGTCATAAATCGCTGGGGTATATTTGTAGCAATAGCCAAAAATACATTGTATGGGTCAAAATGATCGATTTTTCTTTTATGCCAAAAATTTGAAGATGATATTTTGTAAATTTCCTACCGTAAATATATCAAAACTTAATTTTTGATTAGTAACATGCCTTTCTAAGAACTTCATTTGGACAACTTTAAAGGCAATTTTCTCAATATTTAGATTTTTTTGCACCCTCAGATTCCAGATCTTCAAATAGAGACAAACCATACATCAATGGAAAGCTTATTTATTCAGCTTTTATTTTATGTATAAATCTCAATTTCCAAAAATGTACCTTATGATTGGTTTTGTGGTCCAGGGTCACATATGCATTCAGTACTTTGTAGATGTAGTGGTACTGTTAGTCTACTATATTCATAATAATAAACTAATATAAACCTAATTAAACCTATTACCTATATTAATTGAATGAAATTGATATTTAGAGTGCTCTAACTCGGGTTATTTCTGCTGTGTTGTAACAGATCCAAGCTAATTTCAGTAGCAAGATCCCAGTCACAGAATAATAAAATTACAGCAAGATCGCAGTCACAGAATCTTTCAGTTGAATTAGTTTAATTTAATTTTAATATTTTATGACTGCGATCTTGCTGCTGAAATTTGCATGGATCCGTTACAGCACAGGACAGAAAAAAAATGATTTAGAGCAGTATAAACCTCAACGCAAACCTAAGAACTCATAATAATGGAGTAATAAAGTAAGGTCTTGTAAAACACTTAATAAATCTGTTTATGTATTTCAGCGTTATTTTCGGAATGTGGGCTCTCTGCAGAGCAAAAGTTGGCGACTTCAAACTTGTGGGTGTTTCTAAACATGAAAATTATGCCTTTTTTTATTGACCAGAACAAAATATACAACGGTTTACAAAAATGTACATAACAACATGCCAGAGTGTACACACATTGATTCATGAATGAGCAAACCTGGTAACGCGTTCGGAAACGCCCCTCCGTTTTGGCCACGCCCACAGATTCCTGTTCCGCAGACATTTTTTCTCCGCGTCCGTTGGCTTTTATTTTGAAACGTGTTACTTCCGTGTTGTGATTTGTTCACTGCTGACATGTCTAACAGATGTGTTGTGTTCTGTGTTTTACTGGCAGGATTTTGCTTCATTTCATGGAAACACTCGTTGATTGGTAAGACATTATCATGATAATCATTATTCTGGCAAAAAAATGAAAGCAGGAAATCCAGAATTTCAACATGCTAAGCTCACTTTTAGGAGAGCAAGAAAAAAGTATTGAAATTCCTAATATTAACTTGGAATCATTACATCATCTTATTGTTTATCAAATTATGATAACTTTTTTTATCCAAATTTCTTCGTTGGAATTGGATATTGTTCTTATTTTGAGATCATTGCTATAAATCTTGAAAAGCAGCTTTGGCTTACTGCAAGTGATAAAGTGAGCCAGGGCAGCTAAGATTCAAGAGGACAGGTGTTATATGTGTGTGATCTTGTGTGTTAAAGGTGTTAAAGATGCTCTGAAGTTGGCTGGACGCGGGTTCATATTCCTGGGCATCTGTACATGGCTGATTTACATGTTCCCGAGGCTGAAATATTTCTTCTTTCCAGTGTGTCAAGAGCTCCCAGACAGTGTGTACTTTCAGATGACAATCTGATGTTTGTGTAGTTGTGTATCTTCTGTAAAAGCTTATTTTTATAACTGAAGTTGAGGTATGTCATCTCGCAGGCCCCCTGCATGAATCCAACAGACAGAAACAAGAGCAAGTTAGAAGAGTTCAACAACATCAACACAATGACAAGGTTCAGCACATGACTCTGCCTTTAAAAATGAATCAATATTAAATGTTCCACTGTAGATGATAACGATACTTGTGTTGTTTCTCATAATATGAAGACATCTGACTATGCTGAAAGTGTGATAAAGCCGAGGCAGAGCGTGTTACTCCAGCAGAGAATGGAAAGATACCATCGGATGACAGGAGAGACCTGGAAACTGAGCCAGGGTTTTCCTGTCGGGGTGAGCAAACGCATTATCACCTGCCACATACACCAGGACATGACTTGCATTCTTCTGTTTTTACTTCTTTTATTCTTTTATTTTTTAAAACAATTAAAAATAAGAATTAAAGTACATTTACATTTAGCAGATGCTTTTATCCAAAGCGACTTACACATGAGGACAATAGAAGCAATCAAAATCAGCAAAAGAGTAATGATATGCAAGTGCTATGACAAGTCTCAGCTTAACGTAGTAAACATAGCAAGGTTTTTTTTAATTATATAATAAATAAGAAAACAGATAGAGTAGAAAAAGAATAGAGCAAGCTAGTGTTAGAGGCCTTTTTTGCTTTTTGTTAATTGTATAATAAATAAAAAGAAAACGGATAGAATACAAAAAGAATAGAGAAGCTAGTGTTAGTTTTTTTGTGTTTTTTTTAAGAAAACAAGCAGTTTGTAAATTAATAGAGTGCAAGTCTAAAGGGGCAAGTATTTTTTTAAGAATAGAATTAGAATAGAGAGTGCTAGAGTTAGAGGGTCAAATAAAGATGGAAGAGATGTGTTTTTAGCCGATTCTTGAAGATGGTTAAGGATTCAGCTGCTGGGATTGAGTTGAGCAGGTCACCAGGAGGAACAGTTAATGAAAAAGTCTGTGAAAGTGATTTTGTGCCTCTTTGGGATGAACAATGAAGAGACGTTCACTTGCAGAACGCAAGCTTCTTAAAAAGAATGTGTTAAAAACAACACCACCTGTGTTGTTTCTTAACATACCGCTGTGTCTAGTTAAGGACAACACATTTTGTGTTACTTTTAACACAACCAATGTGTTATTCCTGCTAATTTCTACACACTAATGTGTTATAGTTACACAATTTGTGTCAATTATGTACAAAAAATTACACAAAACATGTTATAATAGTCAACACAAAAAATGTGTTAAAAATGAACACATTCTTTTTGAGAGCTAGAGGCACATAAGTCTGAAGTAATGAATTTAGGTAAAGGGGTGCAGAGCCAGTGCTGGTTTTGAAGGCAAAATCAATGCCTTGAATTTTATGCGAGCAGCTAAAAAAAATAAGTAGTATGAAATGACACTATTGGAAGTATTGGAAACATAGATAAACAATTTAGATTACTGACTGCACCTATGATATGGTTCAGGGGGAAGAGGACCAGATGTTTGGTGATGCTGATGTAGACGAGAATCCTAATCAGGGAGCCAGAAGGAGACGCAAGCTTCTTCAGACCGTTACCCAGAATCCTGTCCAACAGGAAGTGCCCAAGCAGAAGAAGGTGAATAAAAGGGTTTTTCTTGGAAAGGTGCTCTGAAGGAGCCCTTGATTATAGACGTACAGTTGTGACCAGAATTATTGGCCCCCTTGGTAAATATGAGCAACGAGGGCTGTGGAAAGTTCTGCATTGTTTACCCTTTTGAACTTTCACTCAAAACAATTTCCTTTCATTGAAGTAAAACAGTTGAAAGCGGGAGGGAAAATCACATCATGAAATAATGTTTTCTCCAGTACATGTTGACTGGAAATTATTAGCATGCCTAGAAATTCTCATTAAATGGGGCAGTCGTGGCCTAATGGATAGACAGTCGGACTTGTAACCCAGAGGTCACGGGTTCGAGTCTCAGGTCCGGCAGAACCCCCAACTGCTCCACGGGCACCACAGCTTTGGCTGCCCACTGCTCTGTGTGTGTGTGTGTGTGTGTGTGTGTGTGTGTGTGTGTGTGTTTGTGTGTTTGTGTGTTTGTGTGTGTGTGTGTGTGTGTGTGTGTGTGTGTGTGTGTGTGTGTGTGTGTGTGTGTTCACTTCTCACTGCTGTGTGTGCACTTGGATGGGTTAAAAGCAGAGCACAAATTCCGAGTATGGGTCACCATACTTGGCCTCACGTCCTTTCCTTTCCTTAATAAAATATGTCTGAAGTAAACTCCTATTCATATTTACATTTTAGCACACCAGGGTGAATAAAAAGCCATGACTTTTCTATTTCACAGGACTATAAATATAAATAGGGAACACACAGGCCAAAATCCCTTCATCATCCTCACGTATGATGTGCAGAACAAGATTGCTAAACTTCACAAATTAGAAAGTGGCTGTAAGTAAAGAGCTAAAGCATTGAAAATTGCTACAAATCTGCATGGAAGAAGACGTGTGTCTGTATTTTGTCTTGTTGCGTGGTGAGGAGGAGCCAAAAGACTCTCCAAGTGTTACAGCTGGAGAATTGCAGAAATTAGTTGAGTCTTGGGGTTAAAAAGCCTTAAAAATATATCAGACATCACTTACAAGCTGTTTGGGAGGATTTCAAGAGAAAAATCTTCTGCACACTATTCAACTTGCATATTGTATATAAAAAAAGAAAACAAGTGCAGTGACAGATCTCTGTAGCGCCTCAGTTCATGCGACACACGTGAACCGATCATCTTTTCGTATTTACTTAAAGCATGAAATAAACATGAATGAACATCAGAAGGTATTTTATTTCAACCATGGAAAGAATATTTGGAATGAAAGATCAAAAGTATAAACAATGCAGAACTTTTTTTTTCAGAGTATTCTTTGCTCATATTTACCAAGGGAGGGGGCTATAATTCTGAGCACAACTGTAAATTTATGTAGCACTTTCAGAAACTGTGTTAGGGTCCTGTGTGGAAGAAATGTTTTTTTTTCTCCTGTTAAAGGTCATAGTTTTGCCTGACGAGCCGTCAGCGGATACTGAGGGGGTGAGTGAACTAACACCGCAGAAAATATAGAACAAGAAGAACATTTTATTTCCACAGAAATAAAAATAAAAGCAGATCATGACCCAATAATAACTGGTACTTTCTTCTGTGAAGGCATGCATTTATAGCTCTGTAATTCACTGACAGGTTGTAAAAATAGCTCTAAGATGTCCAAGCGGAAGAACGATCTGCAGGAGATTCCTCAAAACCTGGAGTTCTCTGGTGAGTCTCCCTGATTACTGTGATCTGGTTTGAGTAGAGAAGATGAAAAGGTAATGTTCATGTCTTATTATCATTAGCTGCTTCTTGACTGGATGATGAAGACAGGATATCATCCTGCTCTCTACACGCTGTGTACATCCTACCCCAGGACAGAGCTGATCGCCGCTGCAGGCGTGAGCCTGGAGGAGGCTGGCGTTCTCACCAACACAGTGCTGAATGTGGAGGAGAAAGAGCCGTCCATCACCTAAGAGCACTTCTGTTTCTGAAAAGCTTTTATTGGACTGAATGGAGCTGGTTATGGATATCAATGGCAGTGCAGTAATATCATGCACCAGTTGACAGGACTTTATTCTTTACAGGTGGCATAATTGGGATACATTTAAGTGCAAATGCTTTTCATTTGCCGATCTTAGATTTTCTATAAGACTTGAGAATCAACCTTTTCAATGTTTTTATTTAATTCGATTTTTTATTAAGTCAGCATAAAAATGAAAGCCAGTACAACCAGTGTTGGGAGTAACTAGTTACATATAACGGAGTTACGTAATTTAATTACCAAATAAGGTTACACTTTATTTTAAGGTGTCCTTGTTATAGTGTAATTATACATTTGAGTACTGAGTGATATTAATTAACAACACGTATTTATTATAGGTTTAGGATTAGGATTAGGGGTTGGTTTTAGGGTTATTGCATGTAATTATGCATTATTTTTGTGCTAATACTATAGTAATTACATGTAACGTGTAACAAGGACACCTTAAAATAAAGTGTTACCCAAAATAAGAGTTACTGAGAAAAAAAAGTGTAATTAAATTACAGTTACTTATGAAAATGTTAACGATTACAAAAGGGGTTACATCTGAATATTTACTCTCTCTCTCTCTCTCTCCCACACACACACAGATAGATTTAATTGATTTTTGTCCCAAATTGCATTGATTGCTCTGAAATACGAGACACCAATTTTTCATGAGTTTAGAATAGGACACATGCTAATTTGATTTTCTATCTTTTTCAAGGCATTGTTATATTCCAATGTTTCCTGTCATAGCAATGCAAGGATTTGATTTCAAAAACAGCATCATAACTATTAAACTACAACCCCAATTCCAGAGAAGTTGGGACATTTTGTGAAATGCAATAAAATCAAGAATTTGTGATTTGTTCATTCTCTTTAACTTTTATTTAATTGACAAAAGTACAAAGAAAAGACTTCCAAAGTTTTCACTGACCAACGTAAATGTATTTTGTAAATATGAACAAATTTTGATTTTGATGGCTGCAACACACTCCAAAAAAGTTGGGACAGAGGCACGTTTAACACTGTGTCACATCAACCTTCCTTTTAATTACAATGTTTCATTGTTTGGGAATTGAAGAGACTAATTGTTAAAGTTTTGCAAGTAAAATCTTTGTCCAGTCTCGCTTGACACAAGACTTCAGAAGCTCAGCAGTCTGTGATTGTTGTCTGATTCTCCTTTTCATGACTGGTCATACATTTTTAACAGGAGTCAGATCTGGACTGCAGGCAGGCCGGTCTAACACATTCACTCTCTCTCTACGAAACCACGCTGTTGTAGCACATGCAGAATGAGAGCTGGCATTGTCTTGATCTAGTTACCATGGACTTCCCATGAAAGACATCATCTTGATGGCAGTATATGTCTCTGTACCAGGGCCGGCCCAAGCCTTTATGGGGCCCTAAGCAAAATGTTATTTGGGGGCCCCTCGGTGCCGCCAACATGACTGGTTATTGTCAAAGCTTGATTATTCACATACTATAAATCTAACACACCAATTATCAGTTTTGTTTGTTGTAGCTGTGTTGCTTACATCATACCATTGTTTGCCTGCATGTTTTTACCCTTCTGTGATTTTTAATTGTAACAGTTGCAAATTTATTAAGTGGCATACTTGATGTGGTGTACTGAAAAGTAGCCAAATAAACCAGCAGACAATGCATTTACAGAACAGAATGTTATTTTAACAACATAAATATTTAATTGAAGTTGTACTTTTATTACAAGTCATACTTTCTTATAATAAATATTAAACACAGCAGAGAGCATCTGTACATAAAACAACAACTCTTAATCTATATCTAGCTAATTGAGGCATAATGATATTGGAATAATAGCAAAGACCCAAAAGGGTAGGCTAAGGTAAATAATGTTAAGCTTTTATCAGTTTATGCTTATTTTTATTACAAAAATATAAAACCAGGAAAGTTATTTTTACGAAGACAAAAACTTGCATCTAATATTAAGTAAACTGTTATATTATAATATATTAAGATGTCAAGGCTATTTGCTGATGTTTTGATATTCAAGCATTAGCGTCATTAATTTGCCACCCTCCACCCCCAAAACGCATCGATTTTAACCCTTTGACACGCGCACGCTTTGAGAGAGACGAGCTCAGAAGAAAAGAAAAGAAAGACGCGCTCAGTGCTTTTCATATTTCATAACTGTTCAGTGTTTTCAACCGAATACAGTTTATTTTAGGTTTTTCAGACATTTAAATACACTTCAATTAAGTAAAAAAGTCATTTAGTTTGTTAAATACACACTGATTTCTATGGAAAGCGGCAATAATAATCCTTTCAATTAAAGGGCGACTTGTTTTATTCCTATATCAAATACACATTGTGTAGGTTACTATAAAGTTTACTCTGTTTTTCTCCCAGCTAACTGGCCAATTACTTTCATGTATTTCGGGAGAAATAGGTGAATTTACGTGATGTTAATCCGACAGATCCACACGCATCGTCCAGCGCATATTATCAACATGGTCATTAGGCTATAGTGCCTGCAGGACACGTCGCTATGAAAATAATAAAATTATATGTATGGATTATTTAATATTGCGCTTTCGTATAATTACCATTGTCCGTTGACATAATATATCTCCAATTCAATAATAATAATAATAATAAAATAAAATAAACTGTAATTTCATTTAGGCTACTCTTGGGGACCTCTGGTGGCCGCGGGGGCCCTAAGCAGCCGCTTAGATTGCTTATGCCTTGGGCCGGCTCTGCTCTGTACAATCCCAATATATGCCAGTCACCCATGGTGCTCTGCTGCACTCATATACCATGACAGACGTTTGCTTTTGCTGATGAAAGTCTGGATGGTCCCTTTGGTCTTTGGGACTGAGAACTCAAAATCCACTTTTCCCGGAAACAAGTTGAAATGTGGACTGCACACATTTCCACTGTGTTTTTGACTATCTGAGACGAGCTCTGGCCCATCACTGCATATAATTGATGTATATCTTTCTTCTAGAGTAACTCGATATTTAAGTTGCATTTCTTGATGCAGCAGCAGACTGTGTTAAGTGGCAGCAGTTTTCTGAAGTACTCCTGAGCCCATGTGGCTATATGTTAACATTTCTTATGCAATGCCATCTGAGGGGTCAGAGGTCAAGCACATTCACCTGAGGTTTACTGCCTTGCCCTACATGTACTGTGATTTCTCTGGATTCCCTGAATCTTTTCACAATATTACGTGTGGTACTTGGTGAAAGACCTAAATTCTTTGCAGTTTTGCACAACGAAATGTGATTTTTGATTTGTTTTGACACTTCTCTCGTGACATTTGGCACAAAGTGATGAGCCATGATCCAGCTTTGCTTGCAAGTCAAGTCACCTTTATTTATATAGCGCTTTTAACAATAAAGATTGTGTCAAAGCAACTTTACAATATCAAAATAGGAAAATAGTGTCAATAATGTAAAATGACAAGATTAAACACTAAATTTTCAGTTAAAGGCATTTCGTTATTGAATTCAGTGATGTCATCGTCCAGCTCAGTTCAAAGGCTTGCAAAGACTGAGATGCTCCTTTTATACCCAAACATGATACCTTGACCCATTACCAGTTCACCTGCTTACTGTGAACTGTTTCAAAACAGTGTAATGTGGATATTCTTTAACCTTTTCACTTTTATTTTGCCTCTGTCCCAACGTTTTGGAGTGTGTTGCAGCCGTCAAAAACTAAATTTAATGTCTGATTTTGTGGTGGCTATGCTTTAAAATTAAATTATTATAATCTTAATTCAAGTGATGAGGATTTTGAGAAGTCTGACAGTAATGTTGAACTCTACTGTAAGGTTAACCCTGCCTGCTGTAAATATTTGAAAATGATTAACATTTGAAAACATTTGTTAGAAATTTAGAAAAGTAATCTGAAAGTAATCAAATGTAATCAGTTACTTTAATAAAGTAATTTAAATAGTTACACTACATTTTAGGGTAACCTGTAACCTTTCACATTTCCAAAGTAACCTTCCCAACACTGAATACAACAAATGTTATGCTGTATAAATTATTAATTTTATTTGAGATTAATGTTCATACACGAAAAAGTTTAGGGTCAGTCTGGCTTTTTAATTTGATACTTTCATTCATCAAGGGTGCATTAAATTGATCCCTGGATCCTTAAAAACGGTATCTCAGTTCTGGAAAAACCATTAAGTAGCACAACTGTTTTCAACATAGATAAATATTTTTTATAAACACCTATTGGTTTTCCTTTTCGGCTTTTCCTTCACAGAAATAAATTACATTTTAAAACGCATTTAAATAGTAAAAACAGTAATATTGTGAAATATTACAACTTTTTCTGTTTTATCAAATAAATGCATCCTTTGTGTGCAGAAGAGACTTCGTTCAAAAACATAATTTATTTTGCGGTCAGTAAGATTTTTTTATATTTTAAATTCAAAAACATGCCCTGGTCTTAGTGTGAATGATACATCAGTTTGTTATTCTCATGAATATATTTCATCAAAATGTAATAACTTGCCCCACCTCTAAAACAAGTAATATCTGCTGTTGTAGGTGCTGCAGTCTTGCCAGTTGTTCACACCTTGTCAATTATTCACCCAGTAATGCTGCTTAACATTCACGTAAATGTTACGGCAATAACCGTTCATAATGCTAGAACTGAAAAAAGTGTCCCTATTGGGATGTGTGATATTCTGGGTAGTGACAAACTTACACTCAGCTCAGAGACTTCAGGCTTAATATCTGAAGAGAGCTAACCATTTGCTTTGACTCCTTTACCATGTCATGTATCCCAATCTTCAAGCAGAAGGAACTAGATGAATATTCTTAATAATACCAGTCCCAAAGATGCAAACAGGTAAGGGGGGAAAAGGTGAAAACATTGCGGAGATCGGGGGCATGATCCACACAGAATTTATTTTAAAGATATTTGCTTTACATGCTCATTTGTAGTTACTTTGGGCTTTCCTGTAGCTCAAATGGTAGAGCATGGCGCTAGCAACGCCAAGATCATGGGGTCGATTCCCAGGGAAAGCAAGAGCTGATAAAATGTAAAACTGTAACTTGAATGCAATGTAAGTCGCTTTGGATAAAAGCGTCTGCTAAATGCATAAATGTACTTTAAGGTATTTAAAACTATTATTTAAAATATTTAAAAATAAGTATTTATGAAAAAAGTATTTTAAAATATTTTTTATTACCTTATATGTCCAAAACTGTCTTTTTTTCACAAAAAAAAAAAAATGAATAAAAAACATTTTTTAACATCTTGTTGCAACATTTTAGAAATCAAGAATTAATATATTTGGTCAAAATCCCATGTTATAAAAGACAAAGTACTATGCAGGCTATTTAAGACAATATTGGCTGATTAGATCTCATAGGTGTCTTATTTTGATCTCTAAAAAGTGAGTTGTCACTGAAAGGTGGAGTTTGCATCTATGCAGTCCAGTCTGATGTGTGCTGCAGCCTGGAATCAAACCACACCAGGCTGGTTTCGTCTGGCCCCCGACTGAGCCTGGGCACCGATGGAGTCTTGGTTCCTTGCCACTGTTGCCTTTTGGCTTAGTTGGGGACACTTGATACTTGGCAATATTATCAACTTGATTGCACAGACACTATTGGATGAGAACTGAACTGAGCTGGACGATGCATCACTGTTCTACATAGGTGCTTTATAGTAGATTAAACTCATTTCATGATTGATGAACTTCACAGAGTTATTAAACTGAACTGAATCAACAATGAACTGGTTAGTACTGTCCTTTTTATTTTCCTGTTTAACACTGAAAAGCTACTTCGACACAATATGTTTTGTACAAAGCGCTACTTAAAGTTAGCATCAATGGCGGGTTACTCATCTGGAACAAACCCCCAAAAGAGCCCCCTATACCAAGAAATCAGTCACTGGTAAAACACTTACCATGTAAGTAATGATTTTTTTTTTCTCAGAATACAGATATTTAGGACCATCTGTGAATGAAGCAGCTCTTTGCAGCCAGAGATTGTAGTTACAACTTGTATTGACAGAAGACTGTGCTAACCAGTCAAACCTTGAAAAATTATCTGCACCCTTTTTTTATGATCCAGTCAATTAATGCAAAACAGAAAAATAAAACGCAACTCTACATTAATTATGGCTGCTGATATGTCCTGTTTCACATCGTTTCATTATGGATAATATTAACTATCAATTTCAAACAAAAGCACAACTAGTGTGTAGTAGTTTTGGAGTAGCTTGCGATTAAAAGTAGTTTATTAGTTCAAATACACCAAAGAAGAGGCTATCACTTATTGACAAATACATAGAAGACAGGTAACACAAAAGAAAAGAAAATGGTAAGATTAGACAAAGAGGGACAGTCAGATAAAGTCCATATACACTTGTGTGTACACTCCCAGAACGGAAGAGGCACGTCCTTCGGTTTCAACATTCCTTCCCAATGGTATTTTTTTTTTTTATTGTGAAGATAAGGAAAGGATGTCAGCTTGTGTGCACTTGTATAAAATGTTACCGTTTTTTCACATGCCTGGCATTGCCAACTTAAAGCATTTTTTTTTTCCAGTGATACTGTGAGAGAGAAAGCTAGTCACTTACATTTGTTGTTTTTACTCAAGAGTAATTTACAATTGAAGAACGAAGGGAACATCTCTATTCATTGTATACAGCAGGCAATTTGCACTATAGGCTAAAACGAGACACTTTGTAGCAGTACTGAGACAGAGCGATCAGATTTGGGCATCAAATGCTTGTATGGCACATTTTGGTCCGTGTTAGTGTTGTTGTGTCAGAATATTTCCCCCATTTTATATACACATTGGATGAATAGATCGTTTGGATTTGTCATAATTTTCCGCTTGCTTCAGGGCTCTTTCATGACAGGCCAGAACTCGCTTATAGGAAGTAGTCGGGGGTGCGGCGGGTGACGTGAGGCTCTCCGCGTCGAGGAGCTGGATCAAACTGAAGGCTGGGGAAAAGAAGAAAAGCTGCTTAAATGCACAGCTCACTGTTCAAATGACTTTCACTCCAAAACCTCAATAAGAAAGAAAATGTTTTGCAGAAGGCATGACAATGAAGCATCATTTTAGGACTATTCAGAATTTTTGCACTTAGACATTTTAATGGCAATTAAGCACATTTTACCCCACAGTACCACTCTCATTAGTTTTATTACTGCAAGTAATTTATTCTCTCTCCTATTCAGGTTTAATATGCAGTGAGACATTTATAGTTTGATCTTCCTGAAGTAAGGCCCTATGATTTCCGCGATGTGGAGAACACAGAAGCAATCGCGGAATCCAACCATAAAAACAGAATTTACTGTTTAACGCGGGAAAGTCACGGAATTTGCCAAAATTTGGATGGATGCGTCAAAAGTAGGTTAGTACACTTAAATCAAAACGCGATATGAACTGTCTGTGTATACCATTTAAATATGAATCCTGCATGTTACGAATGTGTGAATGAATGGCGCAGATATGCGGTTTCATCTTCACAGGAACCCGTCAAAATAAAAGTTTGGTTTAATTTAAAGAAACCTAAGAAATAATACTAAGAAATGTATTAAAACATTATTCTTAAAGGAATATTTAGCAGGAAAATTATTTACCATAAGTTTGTTTTGCAGAAAAATGTAAATACACAACACAGTATTTCTGGAGAAAAAATAAATAAATAAAATAAAAAATATTTTTTTTTGCTTTTCTATGCTTTTGATTATTAATATTTAATAAAATATTACTTATTTGAAACAAATATTTCATTAAAATAGAATGCAGAAAATTAATGGATTTGGTCAAAATAAAACTGAATTGAGAAAATTAAAATATTTTTTTTATAGGGCCTTAAAAATTTAACTTTTGTTCAACGTTTAATAAATTGCTGTTTAATATTGTAAGTTTCATTATTTCAATTAATTAAACATGCTTTTTGATTAATACAATTTAATTTAACCATTAAAACAGTCTTGAAAAACGGAAAAAAACGGAATTTTGAAAAAAATAAAACTGAATTTGGGAAAAAAATCTAATGGATTTCATAGGGCCCTACTGAAGTGTCCAACACAAGCGCTGTGAAAACATTACATTGTGAACATTCATGGGAGTGTTCAGAAAACCTTCTTGCAAGTGGCATTTTGTGGGCAACTGCACACTTCACTTTAAAATTAAAGACCGTTTGCATTGCAGCAATTAAATATTGTGGGGTTAGTAATGCCAACGAGATTTTTTTTAAAAGTCTAAGAAATAGGCTTCATTTGTATTCTTGAAGTGAGCCGACTGAAATATAATTCAGACACGTAGTTGAAATCACATTTTATATGACAGTACATATTTAAAAGATTATCATGAGATGCGCAACTTACAACGAATATTTAAGAGTATCGTCCAGTTCCATAATGGCTGCCTGATTTCCACAGCGATAGCAGTAGTTTGGCGCACTGAAGATAGTGACAACGTTCCTATCATGACACCAGTTGTATCCCTGGGGGGAAAAAAAGTAGTTTTATTTGATCTGATTATGATCTTCATCCCACTGAAGGGCTGTGAAGAGCTGAACTGGATCTCTCACCTCCATGACCAGCTGATGAGCGCGGGACACCAGCGTGAGGCCGTTAGCGTGGTTGAAGGTCTCAGAAATGTCCTGTCCAAACGTGTAACCAGCTCCACGTGGAGAGATTCCCCAGCCACCGCGATCATCAGGGTCTGACCACAGCAGATCACACATGGGTCCCTGAAACACACACAGATGTGCAGCCGTTCTCCATAAACCAGCCAAATATTTCATATAGATGCCACATATCTTAAACACACTTTAAACACTCAACATTTACAAGCATAGCTGTTATCTTGGTTATTTCATCTAAAGAGCTGATAAAAGTTGGAGACACAAAGTTCGGCTTAAAACCCATGAATCTGATCTTGATAAGCGCAAACGAAAGCCCATAATGCACTGCAGGTCATGTGAACGAGTGTGAGAACACACATCCTCAGCAGTGGCTCTGCATGCCATAAGCACTTCAGAAAATAATACATGTCCCGTATTTCTGAAAGCTGGTTAAAATCAGAACTTGCAATGCCATTCGTCAATTAATTTAGAGCATTTTGCATATTTTTTAGCCAGTAAATTAGCCAAACGGGTTCGCAAAATGGTATGATTTGATTGGAAATTCAACTGGATTAGTTCAGAAAGAAAAATTTGAAGCAGTTTCTCAGTCAGCGAAGCCGTTATCAGGACACAGAGAGCAAATCGAGGCTGGTGTACATTATAGAAACAAGCAGAACAATTAGATAACCTTTCATTAATTAGTACTGTCAATGTTGCACCAGTCAACTGGTCATAAATCAGAACCGGATGGTTTTTGCTCCAAATGGCAACTTTTTTTTTTTTTTTTTTAAAGGGGTGGTTGATTGCAATTTCACTTTTTTAACATTAGTTAGTGTGTAATGTTGCTGTTTGAGCATAAACAATATCTGCAGAGTTGCGGCGCTGAAAGTTCAATGCAAACAGAGATATCGTCTTTTAAAATTCTGGCAGTTTAATGCCTACAAAAACGACAGGTAAGGGACTACAACGAGTTACTTCCCGGGTCTGATACACAGACCCAGATAAACCCCGCCCCCGGGAACACGCAGCAAAGGGGGCGAGGCCATGTTGTGCTGCTTCAGAGAAAACTAGGGGTGCACGTAAAAATCTATTCATATGAATCGCGATTCTGTCTTCTAACGATTCTAATGGATTCTCAAGTTTCAAAATCATTAAAGCAGCAGTTCTTAATACTGTTACTCCTGTCGCCCTGCTCTGCATCTCTCTCTCTCTCTCATTCAGATCATCAGATAAGCTCCAACAAACATAATTAATGCATATTAAAGTATTTTTTAGAAGTGCTGTGCTACTTTTTTTTTAACAGCAATAACCAAGGAAATACTGTATCACTGCTGGTCCATAAGCGCCACCTGCTGTCAGAGAGTGAATTTGCGCCTCTTTTAGCCCATCTGCTGATTTGGTTGCATTAGGTTTATTTTTTGTGGCATAATTTCATAAAGCTAAATTCAGACCACTCTGTTTTTGCTTTATTTTTTTGTAATTACACAATCCAATTTAAATCAAAAACTGCACATGCTACATGTCTGTAGCATCTTTGTTTGGCTCTTGATTAAAATACAGTGGATAGCTTAATTTTTTTTTTAAATGGCTACAGATTGTTCAGCCTATAATAGAGCTAATAAACATATGGTTTTGTCTCTTGCTTTAAAAAAAAAATATTTTTTTAAATCAGCAACGTGTATCAGAATTGGCCCATTTGCTTGGAAAATAATATCAGTATCAGCCATGAAAATTTTAAATCGGTGCATCACTAGTTAATGTTATTAAACAACCATTCACACTAAACACATTTTGTTTCCTATGCAAACATGCACTAGATGGGTGTTATTGACCACTACATTGTGTAGAATCAAATGTTTTGGTGTTGATTTTGCATCCCCGCGTATTAAAACTCTTGCAAACCTCCCCTGCCTCACAACAGCGGGAAACCCTTCTGGAAGTAAAGTGCTTTTGATCTCTGCAATGGGTCAGATCAGATACATCAATATAGGGCTGCACGATTTGGGGAAAACATTGAACAGACTCCAGCTGAATAACAACACTACTGTCTGAGCTGCTTATAGCTGAACTGAACTTGTTTCATAATGAACTTTACATAGCTACTGAACCTACACTAACGTGACTGGAGCTGAATAATGACACTATTGTCTTGTTAGAGCTGCTTTACAGCAGAATTTGGATTTGCCTGATTTTTAAAGTTTGCATCACTTATTCTGTTACCTTCCTGTTTAATACTGTGAAGCTGCTTTAAACAATCTGTACTGTATAAAGCACCATAAAAATAAAGTTGACTTTAAAGAAAAAAAAATCTTATTGTGATTTTTCTATGAAACAAATGACATTGAAAAACTCCAGGTTTGCTGTACTTTTTGTAGAGCTGCACAATTTGGCCAAAATGTTATGATTACACATCAATATATCTATAGACCTAATGTAGCTCCGCCCCTTTTCAGCACTGCACTCTTTGGCTTGTCTTCCGTTTGTATTTCTGCAGCTTGAAGGTAAGGTTGTAAGAATTTATAAATCATCCAGTCATTTTAAAATTGTCCCAGGCTACTGACATTTGTTATGCCATCCACTTCAAACATTACAATGCTCACGTTCGTTAACTCCACAGTATGTAAACCCACTTCAGCAGCTAATTACTCTTCAACAGAGATGCTATAGAGCTACCGTAGGGACTGGGCTATATGGGCACATCGGTCGATATCGATAATTATCACAATAAATGTCAATCTTTATTTCTTTCAAGATTAAAGCCAGATTTTTGCTCCAAAGTGAACCAGACCATTAAATTTCCTTAAAATAAATAAATCTTAATAGAAAAATTTATTTCTTAGTTTCTGCACGTAATATTTTCAAATCAACAGGTTTGTGTTGCCTGACAATATTAATAATAATATTACTTTTTTGTCTCTTAGAAATGCACATTCGATAGTATTTATCGAACTCTTCATATTGTTTTATCGAGGAAAATTATATCGCGATAATTATTGTTATGGATTTATCGCCCAGCCCTAAGCTACCGCAAAAAAAAAACTAATTCAAAGACAATATTCTAAAAATGGCTTTGCACTTGTTTCTCTGACACAGTCCATTTAATAATCAAAATTATAATATATTATAATAATTACTATAATATAAATGACAAAAAAATACTGTAACATTCCACTGTAAAACAAATTTTTTTTTTTTTACAATAGTATTTTTTTTCTTTCCTTTTTTAACACCATGCCAGCTTCTTTGGCTCTGTTCATGGCGAGAGCCAAGTTTAGTTACTCAAAATTAAAATTAAATTCTAATTGATCTATTTTTCTTTTTTTATAAAAAATAATTTTACCCTCTAACACTAGCATTCCCTATTCTATCTACTCGTTTCTTTTTATTTATTATTAAAAAAAACTTGCTACGTGTTCTGCGTTAGGCTAACTGAGACTTTTCACAGCACTTACATATTATTGCTCTTTTGTTGGTTTTGATTGCTTCTGTTGTCCTCATTTGTAAGTCACTTTGGATAAAATTATCGTGGATGCGATCTGTAGCTGTACTGACCTCATGTGGCACCTCCTGCAGACGATCCAGTGCACGAATGTGATCCAGCGTGTCTATGGATGGAGAGAGGCCACCGTGCAGACAGAAGATCTGACACACAGAGAGTTATACGAGTTATTAACAGCCATGAGCAGCTGTCAAAGGATTCTGAGGCTGGCTATATTAATGATATCTTGACATTGTGAGAGATGTTAAAACTCCTCTGGTATTATTCTTATTCATTTCCCAGAAGAGAAGGAGCATTCCTCACCTGCCCATCCACCAGAGCTGTGAGGGGTAGGTAGTCAAAGAGGTCTGTGAAATATTTCCAGACGTTTGCGTTGCCGTATTTCCTCAAGCACTCGTCATAGAAGCCGTAAACCTGTGTGATCTGTCTGCTCTCGTGGTTTCCCCGCAATATCGTGATGCGTTCTGGATAGCGAACCTACAAACAAAGTAGACAAACGAACTGTCAAAATGTCTGAAAAGTTTGCAAGACCACTGTAGTAAATTTAGTAAGCATACCTTTAGTGCAACAAGAAGTGAAACCGTTTCCACTGAGTAATATCCTCGGTCTACATAGTCGCCCATAAACAGGTAGTTAGTGTCAGGTGACTTCCCTCCGATTCTGAAGAGCTCCATAAGGTCATGAAACTGTCCGTGCACATCTCCACACACTGTGACGGGGCAGCGCACCTCCTGCACATTGGACTCTTTAGTGAGAATCTCTTTAGCCTGCGGGTGTAAGAACAGGACAGTGTATCAGGCAGAGGTGAAGGTTTGAAAGCAGAATAATATCTGACAGGAACGTTTCGAAAGCCCAATGAGGGGTGTGTTTCCTAAAAGCATCGTTAGCCAATCATGGTTGTAAGTTCCGTCATTACCAACATAGTTCAATAACTTCGCATTTCCCTAAACCATAGTTCTAGTGAACATTCATCAGCAAACAGCATCGCAAACTTCTCAGGTCCTTGACCTGAGATTAGATGCAAAGTTTCTTGTTAGTATAACACGCAGAGATGCAAACTGTCTGAATAAACTGCATACATATTCTTTGCCTAAAGGTAGGGCTGGGTGATATGGCCAAAAAAATGATCATTTAGCAATTGTTTTCATATCAGTTGATAATTTATTTTTCAAGTTTAAAGCCAGATTTTTGCTCCAAAGTGAAAGTTCTAGAAACTGTTAATTGTCCTTAAAATATCTATAAATAAATAAAATATATTCTTCAAATCAAGAAACAGGTTTATGTTGCCTGATAATATTAATAATATAATTTTTTTTGTCTACACGTTTGACAGTAGTAGTAGCTTTAGTTAGGATGCAGATGTAAATTTATGTTCATTATCAAAATCAGTAACATCTGTAAAAAACTGTAGGAACAATTTTTATATGCTGAAATTTCATTATTCTGACTGAGTTTTTTTTATTATTATTATTATTGATCTTCCATAGTAGCATACATTTAGATTATGATAACCACAGTTAGAACCACACATATAACACCTCAATACCATGGTAAAATATAACTATATGGTTTCTAGATATTTGCATAAAAATAGTTGTCTAAATACATTTAGGATAAATGCACAAACGCTATAGCTTAATCACAAAAATACTGTAATTATATTCATTACTCCTTTAATATATGTCTACATTTATAGTGTAATAAAATTTGATAATATCTCATTTCTGACTCAATACCATGGTGTGGTTAGCGTTATTACAGTAAATCCATGGTAAATGATTAAAATGCCTCCTGACTGTATCGTTGCAAAGTATTTCTGCTGTCTGTCAGCGCTATATCATCTGACTCTAAACTAGTTTAAATCAAGTCATTTGTATTCTTTGCTGAATTCAAGCGCTTCACACTGGATCTCACAGCAGTGTTTAGCCAGACTCATCAGGGAGTAAACGCATCTGCTCTAGTGAGCTCACAACCGCTGTGCTGCCGTTTGAACTTTGAGCCGAGCGGATAAATGGTCCGTGTGTCGCGTTTCAAATGAGTCACGCTGTTTCACTCCGCTTTTGGCGCATAAACATTATATTGAACATTTATCGAACTGTTGATATCGCTTTATCAAGGAAAATTATATCGTGATAATCATCATCAATTTATCGCCCAGCCCTACCTACAGGAGTAAACTGTATGCCGATTAAATACTGCATGTTACATACTTCAATATTAATTGCAGTCTTGAATTGAATTAGAAGGTTTTTACTCCACGACCGGCATGTGACTTCAATAACAATTCCTATATTGCTGAACCAATGTGGTTCAAACAACAAAGGTTGGACCATGTTCAGAAAACTAGCTAGTTAGTTTCTACAGCAATGCATTTGTACACCCAGGTAGTTTTCTGTAAGTATGAGCTGCACACATCCAGCCTTGTTCCACACAACTTAAGCACCAAGTTTGCTTTAGACCATTTTCACACTTTATTAGTGGCGTTTGATCAAGCAAGTACAAACAGTGTACACTGTAGAAGAGAGGTGTGCTTTACTAAGAGACCAGGCAAGCACCACTCAAACTTACATCAGAAAAGGCTGATAATATGAGCTAAAGCTAGAACACGCTGAAAATGCTAAGGATAACAGAAGCAGGTTTTAAACAAAATATTAAAAGAAACCAGAGCGCTTATCAGATAGACATGAATGTCTGTGCACTCTGTATCGCTGTGAAATCAAATCAATATCTGCTGAGAGAACAACCCACATCAGTATGGAGACAGTATGAGTGTTTCCATGGAGATATCTGGTCCCATTTCTATTTAGCACAGTAGGAAACACTGTTTTACTTTTACCCCTTTCTAACAGTGCATGATTGTGTGCAGGAATACATTTAGGCCAGTACAAATCAAGTACATATTAGGGATGGGCATTGTGGTCACACGGTCTACTCGAGTACTCAGTAATTAGGGGTGGGGGGCTATTTTTTTTACATTTTTGCTCCATGTGTATACTTGTCAAAAAGACACCCTTTGACCACTGCATAACAAGTACAAACAAAATAAAAGCAACAATGAAAAAAAAACAGCAAACTCAAAACAATAGGCTTCATGTTTTGTTATATGAAGACTTACTGGCCAACTCAAAGAAAAATAAAAAAGCATGTTTCTCTGCTCTTTCTGAAGTGCTATATGGGTAAACTTTCAAACGTCAGCATGGCAAGTTGTGACAGTTAAGAGAAACACCTCTAGATTAAGCAATATCGCACAGTGTTGAGTGTGGTATTGCTCTAAACAACAGTTCAATACACACAAAAAAGAGAGAGTGATGAGCGGTCAACACAGTTTTGGTTCATCATACAACAAATTAGGGATGTCACAATTCTCAATATAATATCGAACCATTCGGTACCACATCCACGGTTCAATACGTGCTTGTGAATTGCGGTTTTGCATTTGAATAATTTTCCGTTTGTTTTATTTCTCATAGAATTGGCTGTGTGTGTGCCCGTGAGTTCACGTGCTGAGATGAGGAAACGCCTCCCCGCTTATATCGCGCATTTGAAAAAGCAACGCACGCCGAGCATCTTCCCTTGAAATGACTTGCTATGAGAAGTGTTTGTAACCCTGTTGTCCCACAATAGAGAACATTATAACTTGTTTTTACTACACAACATCAGTCGAGTGTTTGAAATAACTTCCTTATGTGATCTGATGTGGCTTCTTATCACAGAATGAAGCGGTAAATATAGTCTATACTGTAATAAAGGCTATGTCGATTAGCAATGGCTTACAAATATACTTAATCATTATGAAAAACCACAAAATGGCTTGAAGAACATAGATAAACCAAATATTGTCACAGGCAAGTGTTTTTTGTGCTTACGTTTCATCGTTCAAAACGTTTAACGTTATATCTCCTAATCAGTTCTATTACTTCTGTGAAGCATATGTGGATTTTCTGCACGAGGGCGCCCTCTGGCTACCAGTATGAATGAAACACATTACATGTGTTTATAGCGTTCAATAATGGCCAATACATACTATTTTGGGAAAAAAATCTGAAAAATAATACCTTTCTCAAAAGAAATAATATATAATATAATAATTCACACTTTTTCCAGTGTACAGAGGTTTACAGTAGTTTTTGTTGTTAATTTGTTGCAAAAAAACACACCATCAGAACCGAACCGGAAACCGTATGTATTGAACCGTGGGCTAACTGTATTGTTGCATCCCTACAATAAATGATTATATTTGCAACGTTCTGTCATGTCAGGATTAGATCTAGCAGAATAATGTGATGTAATGAAGTTGACTGTGACCTCAATTTTTAATATGCAATAACATTTATAAAAGCAATAAGGCTTTTGATACCACACTACAGACTACAGTTACTTGCTGTGCCCTGCTAATTTACAACATCGTTCTGCATCTCGTCTTAATGCTTAAACGAAAACCATCTTCACTTTAGACACAGTGAAACACTCCTAGGGTTGTCAATTTTCGATCATTTCCATAATCGATCGTCGTTTAAATTAACGATCAATTAATCGTTAACCTTAACTACTGCAAAATGCGTCTATTGCAGTGGCATACAGTCACCGGCATGACAGGATGTGCAAATGCCACTCAAAACACTAGCTTCCTCACCCGAATGAAAAGGGTTTTTAGTCTAAATAAAAGGCTGGTGGCAGGATGGTAAAATTAATGGATGTGATTACGATCATTTGATAAAATGAAGAGAGCGCGCCGTAGTTACGCACGGGATCATTATACTTTATGTGCTGTTTCATATCCTGTCACGGAGACCGCTGAATGCGCCTTTTTAAATGGTTTCATGGTGCTCGTTTTTTTATTTTTAAAACATCATAGCAATGTTTGCAATTGACATTATCCGGATTTAAAATAAAATGATCCCAAACGCAAGTTAGGGTGACCACCCTTTAGCGGGACAGTCCCGAAATTGGGAGCTTTGTCCCGCATCCCGCAAGATGTAAGCTGCGTCCCGCATTTCAATTATGTATTCTGTATTATTTTTTTTTCATCCCAGAAATTGAAATACCAAAATAAGAAATACATTAAAACTGTGACTGGCATTTAAAAATCCATTTGCGCAGCCGTCATGTTCTAGCTGTGAAAATAACCAACCGACGCAGTCGTAGAGAGAGGGGTTTTTCCGCTGATGACGACTGCGTGGACGGTGCAAAGGATGTGCGGACCTCATCACGTGCTCGAGCACCACCGACGGAAATGGTCGAGCGCACACGGATTAACACGATATTCTCCTTTCATTAAAAAAAAAAAAAAGCTTGCACCTTTCAGACACGACTTTCTTATCATTTTAATAGTTCGTTTGAGGCGGTTTCTATGGCGTTATTTTGATGACAATATCCAGAGCGCATTATTGTAATGCGAGAGCACAGTAGTGTCTCCACTCGCAGGATTCTCTTCACTCTCACACAAAACAGATGCGCTCTCTCTCTCTCTCGATCAGACATTACTACGTGTGTGTGCTCAAACTTTATACTCTCTCCTGGATTAAATGCTGCCAGAAGCGCAACCTCGAGTGTGGGCAATGGGCATCCACCGGCAGAAACATAAATCGGCGCACAAGACAACGGATGTAATTTAAATCAGTATTTAAATGGCATAACAGTAGTAAATGTATCGGTCTCACACGTGTCCCGCAAAATCATATCTACTGTCCCGCAACAGATCTATTGCCAGGTGGTCACCCTAACGCAAGTACGGCGCGTGGGGCTGTGACGCGCGGTCAGTGATCCGCTTCCAGAACCACCGGCGTTGCTACGGCAAAACACACTGTTACCCATTTGAAACATTTTAATGTGAGTATTATGACACAAGTGAGGTACAAAGCTTTGTTAATAAGATAAATTATTGGTTAGCAGGCAAATGTTACATCGCGACCATGCTTTTTGATTCATGCCGAGCGCATCCATTTAAATCAAGCCATACGCGGCTTTGTGTTCTGTTTTTCCGGATGGTCACGAATTTAATATTATTTATTGCTTCTTTTCCCAAATCCTCACTCTCTCACCCTCTAGATTCGCAGGTTTATTTTATTGTTGTTCACTTTTAATCACCGTTTTTGCATCTCTTACTGTGGTAAACGGGGGGAAATGAAAGATTTCGTGGCCATGAATTAAGAATTCGTTACTATGACTTAAATTGTTCCCGCATTTAAGTTAAATCATGGGTTTTCTAGGGAACAAATTAATGAAACATGGACAGCTGCCACAAATTAATATGTCATAGGAACGAATTAACAAGTTGTATGAATGAATAGACTGTCCTGCTCTCGTGCGCAGCCCTGTCAAAGCGAAGTGCCCGATATGCAACAATTATCCAGGGAAATTATAATTGAACATGACTTATTACTACATTTCAATACAAAATAACTTTGTACTGTATCTGTTTTAATGTACTTTTAAAGTTTGGATCATATTAAAAGCTTAGTTTGTACATTAGTAAATTATTTTCGTGCAAGATCCAGTCACTCACAGCCGTTTGCACGTGTTTTGCGCATGAGCCGCACGCACCCCAAAATGAAACTGCTTAATCGACCATCGACAGCTTTTAACGATTACATCTCTTATCGACAATTAATCGATCGTCGATTAATCGTTGACATCCCTAACTCCTACATTTCATTTCATCCAAAGAGGACTATGCTATATTGATTGCATGCATTTTATCAGACACAGGAATGTATCCATATTGGTACCCAGAACCATGGATTTTCACTGGTATTGGTACCAAATACTGAAATGTTGGTACCGTGACACTAATCATTATGTTGACTTAAAGATTGCACTTTTTCACTTCTTTGATTTATTATTAATGAAACTTTGTTATCCCTTAAGTTATATAACATGTATTTTTGGATCTTGCCAAGAGCTCTGTTAAAGACTTATTAATTTGAGTCTATATCTATGGAGTCATGATGAAATCAGCTGTTTTGTCATCTAGTGAGGTCAGAGGTCAGTGTCATTTATAAACACAGCTAAAGGTAGTGACTATTTTAAAATAAATAGAGAGAATTTGTTGGAGGTTACTATTTAACAACACAGCCAGTCAATTTCAAGTCTGCAGACTGTAAAAAACAAATCTATGCAACAAATTACAGATACTGAGGAATTAGGTACAAATAAATACAGCCTCAACTCTAACCTGTCTATGATATGATGTGATATATATTGACAACAACAATAATGGACACTTGTGTTGTGTTGGCTGTGGTGTTAATTCAGTCTAATGATGCTATAATAACTATAACACATGGAAATCATGAAATGGACAGACAGTGGTACAATGTTTTGCTTAAATATAATAATAAAACGTTTAATGTGACATTTTCTTTACCTTCTCGCAGAGCGTTCTCACTTGGTTCTCGCTCAGCTGTTTGCACTCGTTCAGCTGTTCGACCCATTGGTCTAATTCTTTGGTGAACGTTTTATCATCCATCGCCGGCGCGACGCTGCGGTAATTCTCGCCGAGTCTCCGGTAACGTTAATTAAACGAGCGCTGCGCTGGGCCGACGCGAGACAACCACCGAACACCGCCGTTAAACTCGGATATCAGCTCATTAAACACGAAGCGCCGTGTCACGGGTGTTTTTCATCTACACTTGGTGGGGACTGATAGATGTCTTTTGACGGTCTCCGCGGTCTGTCGTCGGTGGCTTTTCCGTTGACTCGCCGCGCTTCCGACCTTCCTCATGAACGCGCTGCTGTGTAATGGCCGCTGCTCTCGCCGCCCGTGACGTCATCGGAACGGCACGCTCCCGAGCGCTCTGCGCGAGGTGCTGCCCCCTGCGGCCAGGAAGACCACTAACAACTCACCAATGATACCTCTTCTTCTGTGACGTTTAATGGCGGTTGGCAAACCAGCTTTGGTGCATATTCCGCCACCTACTGGGATGGAGTGTGAGGCATTGATATGATGCCTCGTATCTTTTCATTGCTAATAAATGAAGGTCAGTACACTTTAATCAGTTACTCTGTACATGCAGTGTACAACCAGTCAGTCAGAAACGCAAGACATCACATGCATCTCTGCGCCTAATGCATAATGTTTAGCCAAGATTCCATGTGTATGTTCTGCACGCGTTAAATAAATACAAACAAAAATAATGTGCATATAAATGTGCCTGGAACCGCCCAACAGAAATAGCAGAGAAATAGCCTAAACTATTCTGGTTACTTAAATTACTCATGTGGAATTATTAAGTTATTCGTGATAACATACAACTTGTGTGTTCTGGTGCTTAAAAATAATAATAATAAAAATATAATAATAATTAAGAATATATATTTTTAAATAGAATAAAAAATAAAACAAAAGGAGCTGTCTCATTTGCCAAAAGATGGACCCCATATATATATATATATATATATACCCTACAAGTTACACGTTTATAAACAGCAAAGTAATAAAAGTCAGCAGCGTGATACTGTTGAGTTTTGTACAATAGCTGCCAAGATTGCATTACTGGATCTGTGTCAGAATCAGTGTAGTCTAGTAATGTAAGCAGGGCCGTTGCTAGTGGGGTGAAAGGTGGTGACAATTCTAGGGGCCCCCATTATATATAATTCTAATATTTTATTAGTTGTATAACTGAGATATTATGAAAACCACAAAAAAGCATGCAATTTGGTTCCATGCTTGTATATTGTAGAATATATGTGTGTGGGGAGCCCACATCAATATTTTTTCAGGGGGCCCCCAATCCTCTAGCTACGGCCCTGAATGTAAGTATCATGTTTCTAATGAATTTCTAATGAAATAAATGTGTTAGAGGTCACAAACAGTATTTATTTGAATGCAGCATTGTTATTTAGTCGGCTAATTGGCCAGAACAATTTTTCTTTGAATATGTAGAATTATCAAACCATTTCTTTATTCATGTTAACTTGTAGAAAACAAATGTTTAATTGCAATAAATACTACAATAAAGTAACTGACCATCAACTCTTTGTATAAAACATTGTTATTTACAGAACATGGAAGATTTTACCAGAAAATGTATGTTATATCATATATACACTAACGTCACATTAAAGTACATTTGCTTGAAAGCACCAACTACATTTGGGAATCAGTTTTAAGATGTTAAACTAGTAATTTGATATAATTTAGCTGTATAAGCTGCCCACTGCTCCGGGTGTGTGTTCACGGTGTGTGTGTGTGTGTGTGTGTGTGTGTGTGTGTGTTTACTACTGTGTGTGTGTGTGTGTGTGTGTGTGTATACTACTGTGTGTGTGTGTGTGTGTGTGTGTGTGTTTACTACTGTGTGTGTGTGTGTGTGTGTGTGTGTGTGTGTATACTACTGTGTGTGTGTGTGTGTGTGTGTGTGTGTGTACTACTATGTGTGTGGGTTAAATGCAGAGCACAAATTCTGAGTATGGGTCACCATACTTGGCCACACGTCACTTCACTTCACTAATTAAAACTGACTCACATGTGATTCGATCTCAGCTCATAGTACATTAGCCCTAAATGGTGTTAGGGTAATATCTAGCATCAGGGTGAATGGCTGCAGTGGAGCCTGTGGTGTATGTTTGTCCATTCAGAAGGAAGTAGGGGTAATGAATGGCTGGAATCGCGCTGGGCAAAGGGACATGCGTCAAAGCCTGAACCGAGAAAGGAGGAGGCATCAAATTTGTATTCAAAGGGCAATTTGGTAAACTATAAGGTTGTGTCATGGCTAAACTGAACTGGTTTACTTGTTCTTGTGAGAGCACAGGACAATGTGGTGCAGTGTTAGTCTGTTGATATTTAACACTGTCAAACGTTAGATGTGAAACACAAGAATCTCCTCGTAAAGTTGCCTGGGGAGCTGAGACTGAAGGCTGTTGAGGTCTTTGTATGTCTGCTAAAGATCTCCTCTCATCAGGATGTGATAAAGTTGCCCGTCTATTAGACAGATGAAGAGCATGTGCATGAGACGTGGAAGGTGAAGGTGGGAAGTTCGAGGCGTTCCAGTCTGAAACCCTTCCCCAATGCCCCGGATCCACTCCGTGAGGAAGAGCGTAGTAAGGGCTCGGCTTCTCAACACGGCTTGCAGGAGTTGTTTGGAAAAGGGGTTTCACATTATTACATTGTGTTAGGGGTGAGAGCGATGGCCTGAAGATGTTGGAAAACATTTATTACCCACACATTTCAGGATTGTTAAAAATGCACTCAAAACCAATGCACAATTCATTGATTCTTAAATTAAATCGTAAAAATGTCTCCTACCTCCTTTTAGCCATTTTATAAGCCACATCCTTGTCAGCATTTACACTCTAGATGATAAAACAAACAAACATTTAGAAAGATACACAAAGTTTTTCTTTGCAACCAAATGGGAATAAGCATCTCTCTCATCTGGTTCTAGCAGTTCTAACACCATTAAAGTCAGATGTGAAATGTGACTTTCCATGTGAAAGAGAGTTTCCAGTGAGGAAAACTGTACTTTATTCATTAGTAACTGATTATTGGATTGTAAAAAGTGGGTGTTATAGTTAATGTAAGTAGCCAGACCAAATGAGAGTTTGCTGTAATAATGCATTATAGCATTATAAAGAAAAGAAAAAAAGTGATTTCAGAGCAAGTTTTATTTAAAAGTTAGCATTAAATTAATATTTTCGTGATTTCATGTTCTTCACACGATATACACATACCTGTCAACATTTGGGTACCAAAATCCGGGAGATTGAACCGGGATATTTTTCTTATCTCTTACTTTTAATTGAGAAATCAAATGACAACAATTTGTATTCTGTACTATTTTTTTCCTATATTTCCTATATTTGTTTATATACTACAATTTTTTTTTTTTTTTTTTATCACAGAATAAGGCAGAAAATATATTTGATAGTTTCTATAGGCTACTGTAATAACTGCTATGTCAGTTAGCACTGCATCATCCAGATACTTTATTTATTACCTGGGGATGACTTGAAAAACACACATATACCATATATTGTCGCAATCGTGCATGTATTGCCTTCACGTTTTTTAGTAAGCTTAGCTATAGTGATCACTGGATGCCTTTGTCCATATAGTGATATCCTGACACGTCATAAGTTTTTACATCTATGAGTTCGATTTGGACTTTCTGCACGAGCGTGTATAATAATCAAATACACCCAGTGGGATTTTTTTATAGAAAGATTAAAAATGTGGGAGAAATACGGGGAAATATTTGGTAACACTTTATTTTAAGGACCAATTCTAACTATTAACTAGTTGCTTATTAGCATGCATATTACTAGCATTTTCGCTGTTTATTAGTACTTGTAAAGCACATATTATTGCCTTGTTCTGCATGACCATTTTAGATCCCGTAATCCTACCCCATAAACTTAACAACTATCTTACTAACTATTAATAAGCAGAAAAATAGGAGTTTGGGGTTACACTTTATTTTGACAGTCCACTTTAGACATTCTACTATCTATAAGTAACTATGCAACTACATGTCAACTAATTCTCATTCATTTGCAACTATATGTCTACTAACTCTCAGAGTAGACTGTTAGGTTAGGTTTAGGGTTAGTATAATAAGTTGACATATACTTGCAACGTTTCTCATAGTCAGTATGTTGTATGTTGTGGACCCATCAAAATAAAGTGTTAGAAGAGCAGACAGTGCACTAATACTCTAATAACTGCTAATTGACATGTAGTTGCAAAGTTACTTACTGTTACTAGAATGTCTAAAGTGGACTATCGAAATAAAGTGTTTCAGGGAAAACTCTTAGTTAATTGTGAATAAGTGTTCCCTATTCTAAAGTGTTACCAAATATTTAAAGAGGATGATAGTGGGATAGAATGGTAAAATAAGGGAGAATCCCGGGAAAAACAGGAGGGTTGACAGGTCTTAAAATCTTACCTGTGCAACACTGGGTTGAGAGGACGTCCATAACTGCGAACTCTTGCGTTTCCGAGCAGCATCACTTTTTTGTTTCTTTGGGAGCTCTGCTTCATTAATGGATGGAGGGGGCTGTTCCACTTTGTTTACGAGAGTAACACCTGAATCCGTCACCCCAAAAATAATCTGCGGGTTTGAACTCTTATATGTCTTGAGAACATCACTTGGTGCACTGTGACTCATGTCTTGCCATACAAGAACCTTAGAGGCATCATAAAGAAGGTGCTCGATTCCAAACCATGATACTTTGCTAATCATTTCTTTGCATGACTTCATGAAAAGAGCTTTTTCTTGGAGATATCTGCATGTGATGGACAGATGTTCTGCTTTGCCCACATCAAATGTCCCTGGCAACTGATCCGAAGGTGTTTCCACAAAAGTCATTATCACTTTGTGTATCTTTTCCAATCTTTCCAAGCTGTCTCCAAAATTGATCATCGCAGACATTGGTACAGATAAAAAGAAGCTTTTAATGTCATGGGGATTTCTGAGTGCAGCCTCAGCCTCAAGCAGCTCACGCTTACTCTTCAGATACATGTAGTAAGATGCATCAGGGACCGCATGGAGCTGTTGGTGCAAGGAGGATACCGCACTGTAGTATTCCTGCAGTTTACTGTAGCCCTCTTGTGCCAAGATCTTCTGAAACGAAGCAAACAACGACGACTGCTGCTGAAAGCCAACCTCCCCTTTGTAGAGCTCTCCATAAAGAGAAGGGTCATACCATAGCAAACTCCTAAACGTGGGTTTACCGTTCAGAAAGTTGATTTTGTTTTCTACAAACTGCCAAGCTTCCATCATCATCTGCAACTCCAAGTAAGAATTCACCGCTTCATATTTCAGGTCTACTTGTGCAGGTGGATGGTCCAAATATTGCTTCAAGATGAGGCACCTTGAGACGAAAGACTGGTTGAATGGCACTTTCTGATCTTGTTCAAAACTTGAGATAAAATGCTGCAGCATGCTTTTGCATTTAGACTGCAAAGATCCAAGTTCGTTTAATGAGACTGTTTGGTCAGCCATCTTAAGAGTGCTCGAAATGTCACCGATGCTGTATTTATTGTCAGTGAATGTACTGCTCACATTGCCGTCATCAATGATTTTTACAGTGTTCAAAGATTGATTCTCTTGACTCTGTCGTTCATATAAACTATTCAAATTCACAGAGGGATTTTGTTGGCCTGTTGTGTGCTTTAATAACTGTGCATTAAGGGAGTTATTGATGGAGATTTCTGGGAAAACAGCGCTCCGGTCGTTCACCTGGGGCAAAGGGTGAGGACTGTTATCTTTGATGGTGTCGAAAGCACTGGTACTGTCAGGACTGACACTAGTGACTGAGCTCCTCCTTGATCTTTGCCTGCTGGTTCGTTTGGTTTGAGAAGATCGTCGGCCTCTCTTAGATTCAACAGGCACTAGCAGGCAAACATCAGTTGCATGTCGAGCATGTTCACTTTGAAGAGCCTTCCTAGCTTGAACAGGGGCTTCTGTGTATTCACTTGAATTGTCTTTTTTAACAGCTTCACTCTCGTGAGGCATCGGGACAGGAACATTGACCATACAGTACTGGCTTTTTTCAAACAGCTGCTGTTTATGTCCTGTGCTGTCAAGCGTTATCCACACCACTGGTCTTTCTTTAAGATCTTCATTCACTGCTTCTTGTTTCTTGACAGTGGACTCAAATTTGGTCAAATAATCTCTTAGTTTAGAAATGAGCTGGGTTTCTGGCGAATGTGCCTCATCGGTTTTGTTTTGGTCTGGCCTTGATAAATTACAGTTGTCTCTGATTGCCGGAGTACTTGGTGATTTGGTAGAACCGAGCAAACTGGTGTTGCAGCTCTTCTTTGTGCATTTTGAGGAAATCTCACTCAAAGCTGGATCATCAACAGTAAGATCTACAACATTATTTGATGCATATTTCAAAGCCTCTGGACCACGCTGCTTTGAATCTGATGTTGTGTCTCTAAATGCCTCAGAATCAGTACTCCAGACACTGCTGACATTAGAGGTGCTGGTAGAAACTGGTTGGACTGATTGGTTCATATGTGGGATATTCTCTGACATGCATTCTGTTCCATCAAAACACTGTACATTTAGAGTATTTTTCATATTTGCATTTTGCTCACTACATTTTATAGTGTATGTCTCAGCTGTATCATTGATAGTATCCATCAGCTTGGCTTCTGGAGTCACGTTTGAACTGAGCTCAGTTTTATGACTGTTGCTTGCAGTCACATCACTGTGTGTTTCTGATGCCTCACAATCAGCATCTACATTGTCATCTACTGTAAATTTAATTGTGAAATGCTCCTTTCTTAATGGATTCAGTCCAGTCTCTGATGTTACATTTAGCAACATGTTCTCCTCTTCGCACTCTTTGATACTCCCATGTTTTTTCCTAGTGCATGTGATTAAGGATGTTTGGCTTTGATTGGAGATGTTTTCAGTTGTCTTCACTTGTTCTCCGTTGTCCACAATTACTGGGATTAGATTTGAAGTAAAATCTGTTGTTGCCTTCTCAGTGCAGACTGAATCACTTTTATGGAGATCTTCTGTAGGATTTATTGGCTCCTCTATCGGTTTGGTCTCAGGAAGAGTGGCATTAGTGGCATCACTGAGAACATGTAATGATTGTCCGTCATCAGATGTGTGAGACATTATTCTTAAATTAGAGTCTAGGTCTTGATCTTCGTGTTCTGTAAAGACTATTTCAGACTGACTGTTTGAAGAGTCTGGTGTTGCTTTGCTGTTTAATGTTTCATCAGCTGACACAGCTGCTCTGCTGAGATTCCTCTTTGCTTTCCAGAAGCGTGTCTTCATGACATATTTTCTCCTCTTTAGAGAGTGACGCAGTGATGTGTGCTGTTTTTTAAAACATGCCTTCTTACAGCCTGGTCTGCTCAAGCTCTTGCATTTCACATAGAGTTTAGATTTACTGTACCTCTGAGCTAGTAGTTGTATTAGTTCAGCATTACAAGTTGCAGTTTCTTTGTATCCTTCGCTTCTGCGCATTTGTGTTCCTGGGCTTTGAATCATTTTGTTGTTTCTTTCACTCAATTTCTTTTGAAGGCCTTTGATTTTTGAAAATCGCTCGGAGAGAGAAAGCACTTCTGTAGTATGAGCAGATGTGTTGCTGGATTTTAGAGTAACTTTGGGATGGATATCTTCCCAGAATCTCATGTTTAGGTTTGTTATTGCTTCACTGTGATCTTTGCTTTCATTTTTTAGTTTGGACATGTTGTCTGCAGGTCTGCTCATATCTCTGTCCGTACTTGAGGAGAAAACATGCTTTTGAAACATGCTTGGCAATAGTTGATCAAGTTGAATTCTTTTGTACAATTCCCAGTGAGTACTGTTGTCCTGCTTTACTGTTTCCATAAGCTCTGGAGATGAGTCTTCACAGCATTTTATCCATCTAAATGCACCCACCTCTTGAACATCGCTGCAACTTTTCCCATCTTCCTTTTGCTTTACTGTCATGGGAGGACTGAGATCACAGTTGTCTGATGGTCCACAGCTAGAGACTTCAACACAGCTTTCAATATCCATGACTGTGTTATCCATGACGTTGTTTGCAAGGCATGATCCAGTGCTGAGATTTTCATCCAAGTTATCACCTGGAGACTGATCCTCTACTGCACTTCTGGAGAGCTCGCTTTCATATTCTACGCTGTGACTAATCTTAGCTTCATTAGAGGGACAAGTTAAAGGACTTGGGTGCTTGAGATCAAGATGTACACTTTGTGTCTCAGTTTTCTCACCTGTGAGGTTGAGGTTCAATGATCTCAGCACCAACGATTGCTCTGAAAGTTTATCTGGAGGCTGAAGCAGACATCTATCAGGATGCTCCTGGTGAGTCTCTGGTGCTTGATCCTGTCCCTTTTCTGTCAAAATTACTGCACTAGATTCTGTATGATACAGATGACTGGTCTCATGAATGTGTGTTGTGCTGCATTTACCCCTGTTATCTGACAAACTGTTTGGTTGGCACACATAGGACTGATTGTGCTTGTATGTATCGTCTTTTGTCTGTAAAATGTGATTTTCTTTGGTCTCTCTTTGAGAAAGGCTGGACTTTGTCTCACTAACATTTTGAAAGATCAATCCCTTTTTATACTTCTGATAATAAGCTTCATAAAAATGTATACGTTCAGCTAATTCTTGCTTTTGTTCTGCTGACATATTTTCTTGTGACCATATTTTTTGATGCCTCTCTTCCTCATTCATTCTAAAGTAGGCAGCATATTTTTGGAATTTCATTTTGAATAACTTCATTGAGGGCAATGTCAGGGTATGCGAACATTGGTCAATCTTTGAGGTTTCTCTTTGAGTGTCCTTCTTTGTTGGCTCTTTTGAATCACATGTATTTCCAGCAAATCCGTAATTGTCTTGGTTTTTATCGGCTGCTTGGCGTTTCTTATTATCACATCCTGATCCAGTGTATGCTACCCTGGCCTCTGAGTAGTTGGTCTGTTGATTTGCTTCTTGTCTAGATAGACGAGGATCCCTAACCAAGCGTGAAGAATACACTACGCTAGAAATGTTGGCCAGTGGACTTTGAGGTACTATGTCCCATGCATTGTCATTTCTTGCAGTGCTCTTTTTGTGATTACTCAGGAATAATTTCTTTCCCAGCAAGCTTTGAGAGAAAGCAGTGTGATCCATAACTGGCCCTGAACTGCTGGAATCTGTGTCCTCACTGGCAGCAATCCAGTGCTGTTTTGGGTTGAATGACTGAGTGTTTTGCATATCGGTCTTTTGAAGTGGAGCTTCTACTTCTGGTTTCTGAGGTGTATAATCTGTCTCAAAGCAGCCCGGCGTGCCAAAGTGTTTGAACATAATGGTGGCAGTGCCTCCTTTTCCTCTTCTATCTGCCACAGTACGTGCCTTAAAACGGTCTGTTGTATTTTTCAGGGATAAAATAAAAAACACCTTATTAATTAAAAGACTTGACGCATTATAAACACAGAGACATACATTTCTGCATATGAATTATGAAAAGTGCTATAGAAATAAACTTGACTTGATAATGATGGGCATCAGTGTTGAGGGTAATGCATTACAAGTAACATGAGTAACGTAATCAGATTACTTTTTAAGTAACTAGTAAAGTAACACATTACTTTTTAATTTAGAAGGAAATATCTGAGTTACTTTTTCAAATAAGTAACGCCAGTTACTTTGCTTCCCATGTATTGACTGACAGCTCTGGTGTTGCCATGTTGAGAGAAATCAGGAGTAAGTGCAGAGTGTTGTGTGTGAACATGATCTTACTGTAGTTCTAGACTAAATATGAACATGTGTTTACTCATCTCACCTGCACATAAACACATTCAGTATTCCTCAAAATGAATAAAAACAGTCAAATGCAAACTCAGAATATTATACAAACATGCAATAATTAAATATGTTAAATAAGACAAATATCATTTATGTATTTAATCCCATTTTATTAACTAATGCCTAATTAATCCCATTTTATTAACTAATGCTACTGATCTTCGATGATCCAATTCAACCATACTAAGCAAAAATGACACATTTGTGTTTGATTTTAGTTATTGCTGAATAGTGTTGAACTTTCTTCTCCTGCGTCAAATTCTTCATGTGATTAGTTTGAGCTGTGTCCTCTACTGTACAGACGTGAATTTACATTTCCTTCAGCCTGAGGCGTATGCATTTCATTTTTGGTGTGAAAGGACTTTTACATTTGTAAAATAAGTTTTTTATATTAAAAACAAACAAGCAAGCCCTGCCCAGATTGAAAAAGCAATTCAAAAGTAACATAACAAATTACTTTCCATAAAAAAATAACTAAGTAACATAATTAGTTACTTTTTTTTAGGGAGTAACGCAGTATTGTAATGCTTTGCTTTTAAAAGTAACTTTCCCCAACACTGATGGGCATGCATTTGAAGTCTTAATAAAAAGGTTTGTGTTTTATCTCACCATGCACTTGGCCAATAGGTAGCGCTGAAGCTGAGAGTGTTAGGTTTGTAGGCACAGTCAGAATGGCACTGCTAACAGGAACACATGAAACTACAGCGTACGGCAAACACTGCCTGGGACTTTCAGTAAGTTCCTGCTTCTCGTTAAAGTCAAACAGAAAAACCTAGAAAGACAATGTTTTTAATTAGACTAATAAATTGATTATCCAGTCCATTTGATTGGATAATTTGCTATTCTGAGATTAAATCAACTCACAGAGGAGCCCAGAACTTGCTGGTGAAGAGTGTCTCGATGGGACACTGCATCTTTACACATGTAGCAGTCAAAGCCCACAGTGGGATCTTGCGTTTTGTTCCAGTCCAAGCTTGGAGTGATTTTTTTCACCTTTCCATAAAGAACCTGAAACCCCAAAACATAACAATGTTCACTACTTCCTGTCATTCCATTAATAAATGTAGTTCCACAATACTTAGACTATACAGGACACAGGAAACATTCAACAAACCTTGAAAATTACAACTTTTGTCAAACTTAATACGCTGGTATTAGATTTCAGAGCCACATCGACATGCCTAAAGAGATATACTCCGTGTGATGGCTTTCCCAAGGCATACTGGACAGTGCTGCCAACCCGCAGACCGTGCTGATAAATCTGGGACGCCATTTGATCCGATGCAGCTAGAAAACAGAATCTTTCTTCCATTTCTCTCCCATGTCTTCCTTTGGCTCGCATCTCTGCCCTGAAGATGAGCAGGTAAAATAAGTATTTTTCTCAGTAAATATATTTTTATAGGTGCTGTTGACTTGAAATTTTCACTAGATGTTGGTAACAACCCAAGTAATCCATACATACAAAGAAAACAAAACAAATAAGTTTAGTTATGTGTTATAAAATGCAATGACACAGGTACTGAACTACTGAAATTTATTTGATACTTCGTACAAAAGCCTTTGTTGGTAATGACAGCTTCAAGACGCCTCCTGCAGGAGAATCTAGTCGTATGCATTGCTCAGGTGTGATTTTGGCCCATTCTTCCAAACAACCAGTCTTCAAATCTTGAAGGTTTCATGGGCCTCTTCTATGAACTCTGATCTTTAGTTCTCATTTTCTATTGGATTACAGCATGATTTCACCATCCAGCTAGGTTCTTACCCCATCAACTTCGGTCAGAAATCTTGGTGTAATCTTTGATGACCAGCTGACCTTCAAAGAACACATTGCAAAGACCGCTCGATCTTGCAGGTTTGCACTACACAACATCATGCCCTTTCTGAAAAGAGCATGCTGCACACCTTCTTGTCCAGGCCCTTGTCATTTCTAGGCTGGACTACTGCAATGCTCTTCTGGCTGGACTTCCATCGAGCACAATCAAACCTCTACAAATGATTCAGAATGCAGCGGCACGACTGGTCTTCAACGAGCCCATGTTACACCTCTCTTTATCTCCTTGCCCTGGCTACTGGCTGCAGCTCGCATCAAGTTCAAGACATTGATGCTTGCATATAGAACAACCACAGGCTCAGCACCCTCCTACTTCCACTCACTATTACGAATCTACATCCCCTCCAGAAGTCTGGGATCTGCTAGTGAGCGACGCCTCGTGATACCATCACAGAGAGTCTCAAAATCACTCTCCAGAACATTCTCGTTCACCATTCCTGGCTGGTGGAATAATCTTCCCACCCCTATCCGGAATGCTGGATCCCTGTAAATCTTCAAGCAACAACTGAAAACTCATCTCTTTTGACACTACTTGACTTCATCCTAAACTTAAAAAAATATATATTTTTTTATCTTTCTCTTTATTTATTCCTTCCCTTGCAAGCTTGTACTTATTTGAACAATGCCTGAGACTTGGTGTTACGAGCACTTTCTCTGTCTGTTTGCCTCTTTAAGATGAATCGCTTTATGTATTCCCCAATTGTAAGTCGCTTTGGATAAAAGCGTCTGCAAAATGACTAAATGTAAATGTGGATTCAAGTCTGGTGATTGGCTGGCCATTCTAGCAGCTTTATTTTCTTTCTCCGAAACCAATCCAGGGTTTCCTCGGCTGTGATTGGGATCATTGTCTTGCTGAAATGGCCATCCTTGTTTAATCTTCATCATCCTGGTACTGTAGGTGTTGGGACTGAAGCTAATATTAATTTCCACTGACTATGGGCAGGATTGCTTTCTAATTACTGATAGATTTCAGTTGGTGTCTTGGCTTTCCATGCCTTTTTGCACCTCCCTTTCTTCATGTGCTCAATACTTTTTCCCTGTGTCATTCCATTTTATTACACATAACTTAATTTCTGAACTTATTTGTTTTGTTTTCTTTGCATGTATGGATTACTTGGGTTGTTACCGACATCTGGTGAAAATTTCAAGTCAACAGCACCTTTAGAAATATATTTACTGAGAAAAATGGTGATGTGTTCAATACTTATTATACCCGCTGTATGCAATGAAAAGCAACATTCGTTTATAGTGGAAAATTTATTTTAATTTCTGAATTTCTGTGGTGCCACAAGAGCAAAGCCTGCAACTACTCTGGAAAATATAACAACAGGCCAGCATGTTATTGCATGCTGCATTTTTATGTAGTTACCTTTTTTCAGAGAACTTTTTAAGGAGCTCCTCATTGTGCACTAAACAAACATCTTTCCAGACCCATGCATTTGCTCGGTCCTCTCTAGTGTCCAGCTTGGCATCTCTCAGTTTTGTCTGAATGAGATTGTAGTCGCGGCTTTCCTCTGAACACCGTTCCAAAAAGACTGACCCAAAAGAAGCCAAGAAGCACTTTTTAAAAACAGCTGATCAACTCAACAGTAGCTCTGGATTATGACAGCACTATCATGAAACAGTCTGGATGTTTAGTATGCCATCACAAATATTATTTTGTTGATTTGGATTTTAAGAAAATCTAGTAAAACCTTCTCCAGAGGTGCGTTTCTTCCTGGGTATGGTGAAGTTCTTCAGTGCTAGCGTTCCTGTTAATGTTGACTGGTTTGATCTGGAGCCCTCTAATGTCTCCTCACGCTGTCTTTTCTCCATACTGGTTTACAACTGATATTCACTCTGAAAAAAAACATACATTAATCTAACATGTAGAAGAGTGTATTTCGTCTGATGACTATTTGCTCAGCAGATATTCCCAAAACTATCATAAGCTGCCACCCGCTTTACCAGAGCCAGGCAAACAGATAATACACAGAAACTGTAAAAAACGATTTGCTCTTTCACTACATACAGTTGTTTGTATAGATTACGATGAATATACAGTAAAACTAATTCTCCCCAAACGTCAAGGCAGCGAGAGCTTCACTCATTAACTCACATTCATTAACTTATGCTTGAATGTTGTTAAACCTGGTCAGCTCTTTGTTTGTACAATTTACCATGTGACTGTATGACCATAAAACATTGATGAAAACAAAACATGATTTTTTTTCAAAAACCTTTTAAACACATTAATAAGATGCTATTTGGTACAAAAGGTGTTATAAAAATCTTTACTGAAAAAAAAATGCATCTTGGAAAATAATCACATTGCCACAGCAAACGTCGACACACAGCATGTAAACGTCGACAGGTATTTAAGCTTTTACATGTAAAACAAACATCCTTCAGAAGTGGTCAGTTAAAGCGTTACTAAACTCATGGTTTGGGGAATGTTGCTATAATTCAACATTGACATGACTTCTAGTGAAAGATTTGGCTAAAGCTGTATTATTAGTTGTATTAAAATACATGCAGGTTTTGTTTCCCACGACAGCACGACAGTGTGAAAGCACAGCTATGTATACATGTGAAATGTTTATATACAAGTAAAATCACGTCTACAGCACAACCGAGCAAACAAACTAACATGCATCAACACATTGAAAGAAATAATCATTTCAACTATTAATATCAAACTTTTGGGTACTTACCATCATGTAAAATGGCAGTTGTGTATGTATGACATTATCTAAGATGTCTTAGCAGGGAACTGTGCAAAGTTTGTCACTTCAGTTTGAGGAACATCAAGTGAGACATACCAAAAAGGAAATCGCTTGACCTCAAACGCTGAACAGCAAAGGCACAGGAAATTACCTAGTACTGTTACTAACACCACGGGTTCTTCTTTAGTCCAACCACCAGTGAGCCTCGAAAATATCGCCCACATAGACAAGAGATCAGAACATTTGGAACTTTTTGTTTTAAAATATATATATATTTTTAAATGTTAGTATTATACTATTTGTGAATACTTGATATATAGGTCAGGGGTTGCCTTCATATGAGAAAACACTGCTCATTAGAAAAAGCGTAGCCAGTACATTTCTTTACAATGTATTAACATTCTAGATGACTACTTTTTTAAACTTTAATTTTTTTTTTTTAACTATTTAATTACACTATTTCCAATGAATAACATGTGTGTTATATTGTTTCAGATTGAAGTTCTTTGGCTCATTTATGCAAGAGGGTAAATTATTTTTACTTTGAAGGAGTGCACCAACTGACCATCATTCTCAGAAAGAGAAGCTACTATTTTCAGCGTTTACACCCATCATCACACACTCACATGAAGCTGCTTCCTTTTTTGTGTTTTCTTTTTTCCTTCTTGCGAATGATTCTGATCTCTAACAAAAGTTCTTAAAGCACTTAGACATTCTACGCATGTTGCCCTGTAAAACAGCTGAAAATGATTACTTGCTGCAACTATTAAATCCTTCAGAATTAACCAGTAATTCTGAAAGAAAATACTAGAGAGGTTAAGATCGAGCAGCTATCAGAAATCATGGCCCAGCACTTGAGCTCAAATGACCATGAGTCAGAGGGATATTTCTTCCTGACATATGTGGAGATTCAGTATGCACATATCTAGCCAAACAAAAGCACATAACGTCTCAAAAAGTAATAGATGCTTAGGTCTCGAACCCTAAATGATAGCGCAGTTATTGAAGCACTAATTTAAAAACATTCACATTTTCTGTGCCAAAAGTACTTCATATCAAAATACTGTACAAATGACTACCAAAAATAAGTTATGAACTCACTTTAATGTGGGAAAAGATAAAAACAGTCAATAATATATAATCAGCCAATGATATTTGAAGAGGTGATCAAGAGACACATTCTAAACATAAAAAGAGTTGTACTTTATTAGATTGTCTGTGGAACTTTTACACACAAATATTGGGTAACTGTTAATAAGCATCACACATTTCAGCATGTACTTTGGTGAGGATTTCCACCACGAGACGCCAACCGATTCAAGCTCTCACCCACCAGTTTTATAATGTGCTGTGTAAAGACTGAGTATCAGCCATGGCGGATGGGCTGCTCCCTGGTTGCATGTCTGACATAGTTTCTGCAGCTTGTGCACCTTTCTTATATCATCCTGTTCAAAGCAACCTTAACTGGAGAATTAAGCCAGACTTGTGTGCAGGGAGCCTCCACACACACGACTGCACAGACACAAGTGTGCATGATTTACAGTTACGCAAAACTGCTCGAGAAAGGGCATCTTGTCATCAATCTCGAGACTGAAAAGCCTCGGGTTTGCTCTACTGTTTCCATTGTCATTCAACAAGCATGCAGCTAGGGTCCAGTTCAGCACCTTTAGTTTATATATTCTCATATAGCACCATTTTTTCATATATATTTGAAGTTTGTCAGGACCCTACTGTTAGCATGCACGAACGTCAAATTTAAAACTTTCAAAAAATTTCATCAGATACGTAACCTACATATTTCAACCTTTTATAAACATTACAAGGCAAATCAGGAATATTCATACTGTACCATACATGTTAAACAGAAACTAATACAGTACTCACGTGAAAAGAAAGTGCTACTATAGACAGAAACATGTCTTTCTTGTTTTTGAGTCGTATAATATTTGAAGGCTCTACAGGAGGACACACTACATTACATTATCTAAAGATACACCAAAACATATTTTTTTTTATTTTGCCATCTTTTAAAATCATTTAACAAACACTGACACGTCTTAATTCCAACCGCAGATGGTCAACACAAAGATAAAAAGGAACAACTCAAGAAAGCTTGTGAACAACCTTTCTTTTTTCTTTTTTTGAGAACGTCACATTACCCACACCACCATCAAGAACATATACAGAAGTGTATGCATCTCTGCTGTTATATTTTGATATTCCCCGAACTGAAATATTTTTCTATTTTGCTTTTATTGTCCGTTTTATTCACGAGGTCACTTTACCGCATTCGAAACACCTTTCCCCCGGTTCTTTTGTTTTCGAACATCATGCGTACAAAATGTTACATTTTAGAGATGAAGGCAAACTACGTTGGAACGACAATTCGTAACCCTAAAGTCAATCATTACAACCACAGTGTAATGATTTTAAGGCCTATGGGCTGAAAACTGTGACTTCAGTACATGTTATGCATAACAGTCCAATTTCATGAATTCAAGTGTTTAGAGTAACTCTGATATAGCTGCAATATAATCGCATTTTGAGATGGCCTTATAAATTGACATACGTAGCTGTTTCCTCTAACAATACAGGAAAATAGACATCAATCTTCCCAAATAATTCCTTTAAAATTAAATACGCTGTTTCATCAGGGCGATAAATTGTGTAAATAGCAATATTTGTATACCACCTATACATAAAGCGAGAAAAACATCATACGAACACTGCTCTCTTCTGGTCATGCATTGCACATACACCTATAACAAGCATACTTCTACTCGTTTCTATGTTGGGAACAAACCTGTACTGATTTTTAAAGTGCACATGGTTCATTAATTTTGCGCCAGCTTTATACGCTTACTGCTTTAGGTAAAAGACGACAACCAGATGCTAAGGTAACTTTCTAAATATTCTGATGCCCTTCGTAGAAAAAAGGATCCTACCTTTTTCAACCTTCCTACCTTCTAAATACGGGAAATCTGCATACTAGGCATTATGATGCAACATTAGTACATACTGCCTCCTCTAGCAGCCCTTATTGTAAGAAATCCGTGTGCAGACAATACAATACAATACAATCACAGACTGAATACTCGGGTGTCAGTGATATGCTAATCAGACCCTTGAAATGACACATTGCAACCAATGATCGAAAAGAACCAAGAAGTGCACAGAGCAAACAGATGAATGCACTTCTGAAAGGCTGAGGTGTTCATTTGGGAGCACGATTGTCACTCTTTTCATATGGGGCACAAATGATCGCAGTGGTAAAGCAGATGAAGCAGCTCAAAGTGCTGTTTGAATAAAGTGCTTCCTGTAGGAGGTGTCTGTTATATATCAGCATCTGAACACTAACCCACAGAATGTACCCATAATTCAGTTATATTCTTCTAATACATAAATACTCTCTTTCTCACACACACACACACACACACACACACACACACACAGAGAGAAAAAAGAAGTGCCGAAACGAATTGCTTTTCCCGTCAGCTGGACAATAATTACAGTACAAATAAACAGAAGCCAACTGGAGCCAGACCTAAAACCAACGAAAATACTCATTAGTTGTGCTTTAATGAGAAAACAACTGCCTAGATGCATGTATGTCCATGCCTCTAAATGCTACAACCCCAGGAAAAAAGTTTTAGTAAAGGCAACTAGTTAACATTTGCTGTGTTTTCATTGTGGTACACTACAGCTTAAATTTTATTTGAATGAAATTCAGTATGCAAAATGCATTCTGTGCATAGTACGCCCAATTTCAGTGTAGATTTTAAAACTATATGCCAGTGAATTGGGTGTGAAGGACATCTGGGGATGCTGCAAATTGCTTGTTATTTTTGTCACATTTTCTCATACACTATTTAAAAACGAAAGATTACGTAGAACATGTGTATGATACTATTATGTAGTTTTAAACAGCTATTGTTTTAATAGGAATGATCAAGTGAAATGCATTTAAACATTTTTATGTCTGTGTAAATCCAGTCTGACAATTCTTTTCAACATTTCACACAAGACCACATAACCCTGCAAACCAAGCTAAACTAAAGTCTGTTATTTTAAAACGAGTCTATTAGTTTGCTTTGCTTTTACACAGTTCTCGTTTAAACCCAATGACAGGGAAAAAATTTATATTGCACACCTATCAAGAGTCATTTAGCATTTGTCTCGTCAGAGAGATTGATATCACTAAAATCTATTATTTAAAGCCAAAAAAAGCTAATTTTAGTGTGTCCGTTCATTTATGCTAAAGCATGGCCACACAATGTCACATATTTGATGCTTTATAGTTCAAGCAGCCTCATCAGGTTAGGTATTTTTCATATGTAAATAATTCATCCAAATAATGTAAATATTAATGCACTTTTTGGTTTCTAATTTCAAACGGGGAACATAGTATTTGTGCAATGGAAAAATGTTGCAGTTCTTTTGATCATTGAGACAAAAAAAAAAAGAAAAGCTTCACTTTGGACCATCAAAATACGCACTCGTGTGCAGTGCATCTCTGATATAAGTGCTGTTACACTTTATTTTGATAGTCCACTTTAGGCATTCTACTAACTACTATAAGTAACTTTGCAACTACATGTCTACGAACTCTCAGAGTATACTGTTAGGTCAGGTTTAGTAGAATAAGTTGACATATACTTGCAAAGTTTCTTATAGTCAGTATGTTGTATGTTGTGGACCCATCAAAATAAATTGTTAAAGGCTGATGATACACTGGGCAACTTTTTGAGCAATTTTGCCAGGCACCTTTGTCGTAAACGGGCAACCAGGAGCCTGTACCATGATGGTAGATGAACAAATTCAGAGTTATAGGATTTGTTTCAAGTTGACAAAACCAAACCACTCCAATCCGGCTTTGTAGGTACCATGATGCTGATCATCAACTTTCTTTGTCAACTCGGGCTTTGATCCTGAGTTTGTGGAGCACGTGCACATGAATGTGTGACATCAGTGCCGAACAGCCAATCACAACACAGAGCAAGTGTGATTCACTTCTCACAGACAGCCAGCGAGATTCAAAACCTTTTGTTAAAGGTTAAGAGATTAAAGAATATGAGGAATTTAAACATTTCCACTGAAGTACTTGTCCATGAAAGAGGAAAAATAATAATTATTATTATCTTGCTCTATCAGTGCAGTCACAAGTGAAACTTAACTTGATAATATATAGCGATAGAGACTAGCCATTTTTAAAGTGTTATCTATTGATTCTACCACTTATTTATATTACATATGATCTGTATATAGTAATATTCATTTAAAATAAATGCTTTATAATAATTGTTAAACTAAAAATGCTTGTGTGTAATGATTAATTATAATATAAATCATATTATAATTATATAAATCATATGTAAATTGTAATTATCATTAAAGCCAGACAATTTTGTTGCAATTTTTTTTTAAGGTACTTTATAGTGACCTTTAATTTGGAGCAAGAGAAACTGGAGGAGTGACTAAAAGCCAAGCCACTTTCATGGTACCTAAAACCCAGGATTGGGGCAAACTAACATTAAGCTAAACCGGCTTCATGGTACAGGCCCCTGGTGAGACACAGGGCCCACAACTGATCTATGCAACTTTTTTGAGCAATGTTGCTTGGGCACTTTCCCACTGCATGTGTAACAAATTTCTATCTGGATACTTTAAATCAGTCGTAGGCCCTGTATCTCACCTGGTTGCCCATTGATTAACCCAGCAATATTGCTCAAAAAGTTGCTCCATGTATCATCAGCTTTAGTAAAATGTCTAAAGTGGACTATCAAAATAAAGTGTTACCTAAGTGCTCGATAAGACCTTGATTATTTGATTCCCAGCTTTGAGAAATTGCACAGCAGCCCCATACACGTTAAGCCTGGGAAGAAGTATTGGATGTAATAACACCAAATCCTAATGCACGCGCTCTCACACACACACACACACACACACACACTGCAACCCCAGCAGAGCCGCTTGGATTCTGCTTAGATTGAAATCAACAGTAGTGGGCATGAACGGGACGGGCCGCACGGTAAAGTGTCCGGTGAGTACAGCAGGAGGCTAGAGGTACAACTAACACCAGAAGCTTCATCATCAGAAGCAGCAGAAGCGTGCGTCAATCCTCCTGCTCCTCCGCGTCAGTCCGCTTCTCTTTATGACAGCTGAAGATGTGTCGCATCTCCTCCTCGTACCGTATGAAGTTCTCGCCGAAGCGGGCCCAGGCTTTCAGCGGGACGGTGATCGTGTTCCGGTAGGGCTGCCGGACCTCGCTGACCTTCAGGAAGACGCCGAAGCGGTTCGAGCCCACGTCGAAGTAAAAGCGCTTGTTGTCGACGCGGAACGACGCCGCCTCGGGCAGCTCGGGCGACGGGTCGTGGTTCCGCGCGCAGGGCTCGTCATCGCCGTAGTCGTCGATTAACTGCGACAGCGCGTCTCTGAACTCGATCAGGCCCTGCGCTGGCAGCACGATGCTCTGCTCGATGCCCTGCCCGTAGTACCCCATGCCCCCGTGCCCGCGGTTGACGGTCTGCCGGATGCGCAGGAACCGGCCGCGCTGGTTCTCCTTCAGGTCCAGGTAATACTTCCTGTTGTCGCGCTCGATGAACTCGCTCTTCAGTACGCGGTGCGTCTGCTCCTCGGACACGGCCGAGCCGCTGGGGGACGCCGCCGGATCCGCTGCTCTCCGGCGGGGCTCCGGTGCGCGTCCCTGGCCATTGCTCTGCCCCTCCGCCGCCGCCTGGCATGATCCTCGGAGCCCGATGTGCGCGTAATAATCGATGAAGTCCCCCAGGCAGAAGCGCAGATCGGGCGCCATGGACATGGAGAGGGTGAGCTTGCTCTTGCGGATGTTGTCGTGCCGGCCTCGGCCGATCCACACCTCGGCGATCTTCAGGAAGCGTCCGCGGGTGCTCTGCTTCACGTCCAGATAGAAGCGCTTCTTCTGGATGTCCACCCGCTTGGACGCCAGCTCCTGTATTTCTGACGCTTTGCCGCTCGCGTACTGCTGCGAGTATCCTGAAGTCATCCTGCCTCTGCCTCTGTCCGTGTCCCTTCGCTGACTATCGGCCATAATCATTCACGGCGCTTCATCGCTTCGCTCTGTATTATTCCGCTTATCGAGCACCGACGAGTCTCCTCAGCTGACCTGGAAACGGCAGGAGCGGCTCATCGACTTCCTTTGTCCTGATGAAAGGTCAAGCGAAGCGCGGAGGCGCGTACCGTATGCACCATGTTTTAAAAGCTCTTGTTTTTCGCCTCGCCATCCATCTGACACATATTCCTGAAGTGAGAGTGTGAGCGAGAGAGACAGCGGATCTGCTGTAGTGCGAATGAACTCAATGACCCATCCCCCTCCCTCCAGCACACAGGCACAGATCGCTTGCGTACTATAGTATGCACTGCGCTGCGCACAGAGAAGTATGCAGTATATCAGTACTCCAGAATGAGGGCATACTACTTCAGACAGAGGGTATGCACGTGCCGTGGGAATGCTCCACCCACTGAGTGGCAAAAAGACTGCCTGCGTCCCAATGTGCATGCTAAATCCATCCTAAATTATATGTGATATTAGTGATTTTCAATACTATTTAGGGCAGATAGGGTGGATAGTATGCACATTGGGAATGAATGCGGTGACAAAATGCACAAAACACACCTTAAATGAGAAAGAGCTTTGCAATTGACTGTACAAATAGATCTGAAAAGAAATCAGGTATATTTTTGAGGTATATTTTTACAGACTGCCGAAAACTAGAAAAGAGAGAAGCAAATGAATCGCTGCAATTCAAAGAAACAAATGGACTCCAGGCAACGAAACACTGATTTGCAGTTATCATTTTATGTTAATATGCTGAATCTTGCAGTAAAATCATACCCTATATATTGTATTAATATATCATATTGACACCTCATCAATTTAATATTTACCATCTTATATTCTGCTTAACTGGATGTATTTAAATTAGTGCTGTCAAACGATTAATCGCGATTAATTGCATCCAAAATAAAAGTTTTTGTTTACATATGTGTGTGTACTGTGTATATTTATTATGTATATATACACTCACATACAGCATATATTTTGGAAACATTTACATGCATACACATTTATATATATTTATATTCTTATATTTTCTATTATATATAATTATATTTAATATATAAACATAACATTTTTCTTAAATATATTCATTCATGTGTTTGTATTTATATATACATAATAAATATACACAGCACACACACATATATTATGTAAACAAAAACTTTTATTTTGCATGCAATTAATCGCGATTAATCGTTTGACAGCACTAATTTAAAAAAACACTGACAAAAACTAAGTTTTTGGGCTGGATGATATGACAATATTTATAACATTGATATAAGTGATCACCTGTATTTAGACCAACCTAAAATGCTTTCACAGGCAAATTTGCTTTATTTATTTCCCTGGCGTCGAAATCAGGCACATGTAAATGTCAGGAAACACGATTCTTGGCTGCATATCAATATCCATGGACCACTGGATATTTGGTAAGTTGTAAGCAACACTATATCGATTCCAGCAACTTTTAGTTTAAACTGATTATCGTTTGTTTTACTGGTGTTTTCGCAGCTTCCCTATTAAATGCATTCATGCAGCAGCTCTTTTGCCACTCAGTCCGGCTGAGGGGTGTGTACCGGCGGGAAAGTGACGTCAATGCATACCCTAAGCATCCAACAGGACCATGTGAACAGTGTGGAGTAGAGGAGTCAGTGGAACATGTTATTTGTGTTTGTCAAAAGTATTTTAATGAAAGAGAAATAATGAAGAAGGAACTCAGAAAGGTGGGAGTGGAAGAAATAAAGCTTAAAAGTATAATTACTTACGGATTAGAGAGCTTATTTCTTTATTTCAAAAGAACAGGGCCCATATTCACAAAACATTTTAAGGCTAAAAGTAGCTCATAACTCACCAATTTAGGAGAAAATCTTAAAAATAATGGGCGTGTCAGTCCTAAATTTAGGACTCCTAGATTTTTGGTCTACTTAAACTAGCTCCTAAGTCTGTGAAACGTTAGGAGTAGTGAAGAGGACTCCTAAGTCACTAAGACCAAGCCACAAACTATCCTAAAATGGCTGTTGCCGGCAATCTGCCTCAGAATATAAACATTTTAGAAACTTTTGACGATAATGAGCTTTTAAAAAGGTATCACCTTTGGTTTTGGAGGTTATCGCAACTCCAAATTGTCCTTGTTTTCATTAATCAGCTGGGCAAGAGGTAACATGTTCATGCATCCAGTTTGGTTTTCTTTTACATTTGCATGTCTTACTATCATCCATGATTATTCTACTCTGTTAATTAAAAGGCTGTTTATTTGCATATTCAGTAATTATGAGAAGCATACATGTAAGAGGCTGACAATTAGCTGAACACATGCTTGTTTAATTTAGTGACACTTAACCTGCATTTTAAAATGTTTATTTGAATGTGGCAATTAACAGTTTTATTTTTAAACCTTTTTTGAATATGGCAACATATTCTATGAATAAATCTCTGACAGAGACCCCTATCAGCCAATCCCTGTGTGCATGGTTAATAAGCATGCTGACATCATTCATAGCAACAAGGTCAACCCCGCCCCCTTAATCTTAACTTAAGACTTCTCTTAGTGAAAGTTTGTCTCAGCAGCTTTGTGAATAGGTTTTAAGAGAAAACTCTTAGCTAAAAACTTTTACTGCTATTTAGGAGAACTCTTAGTGGTAAGATAAAATGTTGTGTGAATACGGGCCCTGAACTAATAAAGAGAATGTAATTTTTTTTTTTATGAATTGGATAAACACAGTAGGTGGCGATATTGCACCTTAACGCTAGTGCTACCCGCCATAAAACCGAAGAAGACATAAACTGCGTCCCAAATGACGCACTATACACTATGTACTTATGCACTGTGTACTCAACCATGTAGTGCATGGATTTTATAAGGTTATTTTGTCATTTATAATCTGAGTTTGATAGCCCCTCGCAACGTAATTAAAGCTGTGACAATTGAGTGCATGAAGTGTTCAACAGTCCACACTTCATTTTTTCGGTTATTTAAGTGCATCATCCGGGTATTTAAAGTGCACTTTTTCTTTTTGGATTTTTTTTAGTGTGAACGCACTGCTCACACTATTTATACAAAAAAACCCCGTCATAGAATAGTGCATAAATACACAATTTGGGACACACCTATACTACTTCCACATGTTAGTCTGTTCATCAAACTGCTTAACTGGCGCAACCCCCCAAAAAAACATTTAAAAAGCTTTTAAGAATTCGAATCTTGATGTATACTAAGATCCTTTTATTATCTATTGAAACGCACAATAATATTTAAAATATTAGTAAGCTTAATATACATAAAATCATAATTTATTGGGTACTTTCAATTGGGAGGTGGCTGTCCCAAACCCTAACCCCTACATTTCAAATTATGAAAACAATATATATATATTTTTATTCTATTGTTGTTTTAAAAATATCTTTTTTTTTTTTTTAAAGTGAAGTTTAAAAAATATTTATTTAATATTTTTGTAAATCATGAAACTTTTTGTAAATGTGTCCCGCATTTTCATGTCACTACCGTCAATACAGTCAATTGGTTAAGACTGATTTTAATCACACCCCTAAATTTATGATCAGGAAATATTCCTGTGTCCTCCTCTCTCATAACTACAATGTGTGAGTAGATACACTGTAAAAAAAAAAAGTTGGGCAAACTTAAATTTTTAAGGCAACCAGCTTCAGCAGATTTTTTGAGTTTTCTCAACTTCTTGTTTTAAGTTTATACAACAAAAAGTTGAGAAATTTCCTAAAAAATAAGTTGAGAAAACTCAATAATAATAATCTGCTTTAGCTGGTTGACTTAAAATTTTAAGGTAGCCCAACTTTTTTACAGTGTAGATCCCATTATTTTGAGGTAAATTGTTTTCAAAAGACTAAAAATCTGTGTGTAACTTTAAGGAACGTCACTACCGAACACTTTTTTTCTGCAATTAAGCACACTTTTTTTGGGAGTTATTCCATAATATTTCGTTTTTATATGTGTACAACTGTTCAGAACTGTGCTAGCTAACCATGTGCTGATTAGCATTTTTGAGGTAGGCTCATTTGGTGGAGTTTCGGTGACTTCATTGTTTTTTTGGGTGTTATTCCATAAAATTGTCACTACCGAAACAGTCACGACCGAAACATGTCACCATTGTTTCAGTAATGACAAAAGAGTACACATAATCCTTTATTTGCGGGAAATAAACAACATTTTAGTACAGTTATGCAAATATTTTGCATGCTTTAGTAGTGTTTTAGTATGTGAGTTAAAATTCTGCAATGTGACTACTGAAAAATAATTTTTTTTCATGTTTTGTCAAAAATAAAGTATATTGAATTATCAGCTATGATAGTGTTTGGTTCAATGCATATTCAAACTAATGAGTCCTTAACTTTGAAATCAGTATGATCAGCTTTTATGCCTTTTACAAAGAAAGATTGGATTCAAAATAGAATAAATCTCATAAATCACACTTGAAATATTGTTAAAATTTTAATTGTTATTGATTTACCTCTAAAAACTTTTTAATAAAATAGCAAAAATATATATATTTACAATGTAGATGTAAACAAAATCTTAAAAGGTAAATATAGCCTTTCTTATTAAATTATAAATTATTGTTTTGGTAGTGACAAATTTGGGGAGAGGAAAAATATTCGAAACCTTTCTGAAAATACGATATGAGAATTAACTGCACAATTTGACACAATCTGTATTGTTAAAAGAGCTATATAAATAAAGGTGACTTGACTTGACTTGACTACTAGAAATGTGTACCTTGCTTGGATATTATACAATTTACATACATCCAAAATTTGTGGGAAAATACATATTTTTTTCAAGATGTTTCCAACTCTGACTTTGTAGGGGATGCTGGAGCCAGGGAAAAACCCCGGATGGATGGCCACAGGGATACGATGGTTATCATATTGTCATCATTCATTTATATTATTTTTAAAACATAACATATGAACAGAAACGTTCCAAATCTTTGTGTTTAAGTATTTTGAGAGAGTTATGCTCTCGTAATTGAAACTTGTAAACTCACAATGCATTGAAATATGTCTTATTTTATTGTAATGAACTTATGAATGAACACACTGATCAATTTTCTGTAATATAAAATATTAAAGATTGCATCAGAATCTAATGTGTGAAATTACGCAACCTTCCTGTCACCACCCCACCTCCTATATAAAACCTCATTGTGCCCCTTATTGCACTATTTATTTTTTATGAACAATTTTTTCATAAATATAGCAAATAAAACAAATGCATATTCATACTCAACCACAGAACAACTTACAAACATCCACAAATAAGAATATATGTGACTTTCCATTTTCTATCCATTTTTCATTATAGACCAGTGCTTAAAGTGGAAAAAAGTGCTGGTACTCTCTTGTGCACCGGCTGTCATATGCAAATCAATATTACATTTGAAATATCATATGTGACCCTGGAGCACAAAACCAGTCATAGCACGGATATAGTATTTGTAGCAATAGCCAACAATACATTGTATGGGTTAAAATTATTGATTTTTCTTTTATGCAAAAAATCATTTGGATACAAAGATCATGTTCCATGAAGATATTTTGTAAATTTCCTACCGTAAATATATCAAAACTTAATTTTTGATTAGTAATATGCATTGCTAAGAACAACTTTAATGGTGATTTTCTCAATATTTTGATTTTTTTTGCTCCCTCAGATTCCAGATTTTCAAATAGTTGTATCTCAGCCAAACATTGTCCTATCATAACAAACCATACATCAATGGAAAGCTTTCATTTTTATTTATTCAGCTTTCAGATGATGTATACATTTCAATAAAAAAAAGATCTTTATGACTGGTGTTTTTGGTTCAGGGTCACAAATGTGAAAAAATAAATAAATAAAAATACTTGTAGATTGCTGTTACCACTTCGAGCACTGTGTTGCATTGTAACTAATGCAATGCACAATTATTAGTATTGTGCCACAATACTGGTTCCATAACGACATTGTTCACATAGATGATTTACTTTAGACAGTGTTACGCCATTCATATTAAACAACTGAATAACGCGCTTATGATGACACTCACTCAGTAGTAGCCTAGTAGTGTCCGTGCCTGCTTTTTTAAACACAGCCAGCTTGTTATTTCACTCCAGTCCCACAGGTGGCGCTGCGCGGTGTGTCACAGCGAATACAGCGCGGGAGAGTTTGGCTGAAGTAACGTTAGCTGGAAGTTGCTTAGAAATATACATTGTTATTCAACACGTATAGACAGGCTGTGAGTTATTAAAGCTTTTAGAGGAATATGAATATGAGACATTAATTTCAGGGTGAGCGGTTAATGTGTGCTTTGTAAGTATAACTTACGTACGCCAAATGTGATATTAATATTATTATCACACTAAGTTAGCCTATATGTCACGCTCGGAAACAGCCATTATTGTTTTATACTAACGTTAGTTTTACCATGTAGTCGTACTAGCTTTGTGCTGTTTTATTGTTAAAGACGGATGAAAGGAAGCTATAATGGGTGACAGGACATTACCTGAATGGATGAACAAACCTCAGGAAGAACATGTGAGAGAAGTCAACAACACACACACACACACACACACACACACACACTTATAACATAAACTGACCTGTTTGCTTGAAGCCTGTTCTTTTTCCTCTTTTATGCACGTCTTCTTCATTGGTATGTTATGTGCAGGAGGAAATGCTCTCTGTACCTGTGCCTTCACTAATGTGTATGTTTTCCATTGGCTGAGAGAAAGTTAAAGCCACGTATTTGCATTATTTACTGAGACACCTGCAGCACTAAGCTCATATTCAAATCTAACCAAAGCACTGTTTGCAGGTCAACAGTCAAGAAATACTGGTTTAATGTTGGTCTACTTACACAGGCTCATTTTATTACACATCAATTTATAAATGCGTTGAAAAGTTGCTCCAAATGTATTAAGTTTCATGTAGCGCAAGTCTAATCAAAAGCTTTTATGATGTTTGTTTGACACAACTAGTCTATAACATGACCTGTACAGTTTGCATGTTATGATGCTTTCATTGTATTGATGTCTGTTTCCTGGCATTGAAGCATGCTGTACTGTGGATATGATATTTGCATGCCACAGCTTCTACAAAAATACACCTTCTTTCTTGTTATTCGACATAACTTTTATTTTTATTTTTTATTATTATTTTAAATGTTCTAGTTATTTATATTTCTAAAAGTTGGTTTAAATTGTGGCTAACCAGTTTAAAGTAGAGAGGAAATAACTTATTTGTCTAAGCTGGAAAACAAACATGGTAAGATTAGAGCTGAGTGCACCTGTATGAAAAGCACCTGGCAGCCCTCCATATTTTTATGATTTTGTGTGTTTTTCTGTGCATCATGTATCTTTAGTGACAGTGCTGTCATTGCATTGGCTTTTGCTTTGCTTGTTATGCGCTTTGCATTCTCTTACAGTTTTACTAAAGTAAATATGCCTCAGATTTAGTTTGAATGGGCATACTGTGTGTTTTCACAGACACCAGGACCCTATAAAAAGATCATTCTGGAGGATGATCTTCCTTATCTGGAATTTGGTGGAACAGTCATATACAGCCAGGAAAGACATGACTGCTCATTTTTATCAGAAGATTTGAGGTAATATATCTGGCTGAATCTCTTAAAAACATGTTTAGGTAATTCCCCCAAAACCCATTAAAGACAGAATTAAAGAATTTTGTACTGGGACTTTTTTTAAATGACAATTCCAGGAACACTACAAATCATTTCTCCTAGTTTTTGTTAGAAAATAATTATTGAGCCAATGCATAATAAACAGTGTTGAGAATCAAAAGAGAGTTCTTGATTTGAGTCACTGAAATGGTACATCTGCAATAATGATTTACATGTATATTCAGTGGTAATTAAAGCAGGCTGTTATAGTGACTTGGGTAAAGTTGGTTTTATATTCACACATTCACACATTTCTGCGTTCAATAACTTTCTAATTATATGTGCAATAAAGTTATTTTTTGCAAATTCTAATCAGCGACATCCTTGTCAACCTACTCAATTTTTTTCACAATCGATCAAAATGGCCAAGTATTGTTTTGATGGCATATTTACTTGCGAATGTCCGCTGAATGTCCAATGTAGTGTGCTTAACAAAGTAATTGAATGCATAAGTCCGAATGTGCAAATATAAAACCAACTTTACCCAAGTGTTATAGTGCCAGATATGCTACTCACTTGCTCAGATGGTATCTTTTTTTCATACACATCTCGTAGGATGTTGTTTTTTTGTGCTTACTATCTATGAACTTGGTTTAGCTAGTCAGATCCGCTCTGAGTATACTGATTAGAGGTAACCATGACTAACTATCTGATTCCTCCGCATGGAGCATGAGTGCTGAAACACAACGGACATTAAAAAAGAAATAAACTTCCTCAGGAAGGAGTTTGCAGTTTTATGTTTTATCCACAGATGTCAAAAGAGGGCACTATGGAGCCACTAAATTATGGAGCAAATGGGAAGAAAAATTATGTCAGTGCTTTTTTTTTATTTTTATTCAAGAAATTGGATGAAAATATACAATCATCTTCAGGAGAACATTAACAAAGAAAAGAAGATAGAAGTGAGAAAGAAAACACAATAAGGGTTTAGCTTACAATAAAGGGAAAAATATAATAATAATAAAAGAGCAATGAAGGAAAGCTATCTAAACTTAGTCAGAGTCAAAAAAAATACATTTATCATATGATTCCAAAAACCTGACACATTTTTTATTGCTAGTCAAACAAAAAGACGTGAGCAGTGAGTCAACCTCAATCTGAAAATGTGAAAGAGTAGGAATTGAGCCCATAATTTTTTGTTTATGGATGAAAAATTTGCCAAACAAAATATAAAAGTTGAATATATATTCTTTAGATTTGTTGGCAGAGTCAGAGTAATAACTAGGGGTCGACCGATTATCGGCCTGGCCGATTATCGCCGCCGATATTAAGCATTTTTACGATAATCGGTATCGGCCATTTTCAAAATCGATGTGCCGATAAAATAATTTAATTTTGAAACGCGCTATTTGGCTCTGACCCAGCCTGTCGGAGCTCATCACTCTGTGGGCTAGAGCAGTCTCCGCCCACCACGCATCTGATTTGTTGGGAGTCACGAGTCCGACCAATCAGCGTGGGAGACTAAAGGCACTCTCACACCGAAAGCGCTTTCTGACTGGAGCTGCTTGTTTCAGTGATCACGCATCAGTTGTCTCTCAAAGGCAGGAGCAGACGTTGCTTAAGTTGTAATAAATCACAATCCACTACACTGAAGTTGCAAAACACCTCAATATTATCTACTTATGGTTTCCGTGATGGGGAAAACGCGGACGGAATCGCGGAATCCAGTCATATAAATAGAGGTTGCTGTATAACGCGGAGTCACGGAATTTGTCAAAGTTTGAATGAATTAATCAAAAGTAGGTCAGTAACGTTACACTTAAATCGACTCGCGCTATGGACTAGTATCTGTAAACATTAAGCCTCAAAAAGACTATTTAAATATGAATTGTGCATGTGCTGCGTGTCTCTGTATATGTGAATGGCACAGACGCGCGGTTTTTACTACACACACACACACACACACACACACACACACACATAACGCTCGCGGTGTTTTCAGCATCTGCCGTCTCACTAAATGAGGACATAAATACTTGAACAACATCCTCAGAACTGCTCTGAGAGTTACTTCATGAGCATTTGACCGTTTCATTTGAGTAAAAAGATCGTCATATCATACATAGGCTACAGAAGCTTAAGAGTTCCTCACGGCAACCCGTCAAAATAAAAGTTCGGTTTATTTACTAATACAACAATTATTAATACTTTTGTTTAAAGAATAATCACACAATATGCTATTTCTTCCATGTTTTCATTTTAATAGTAAACCCATTTCTTTGCCAAAAATAGAGTTTAACTCTCATTTGATTAAAAGATAAATTAAATTAATGTTTTATGCCTTCATTTGCACTGCACTATAAATTAAAACTAATAGAAATTACTGTCACATAGGCCAAGACTAAGATACTGTCACATAGGCCAAGATTAAGATACTGTCACATAGGCCAAGATTAAGATACTGTCACATAGGCCAAGATTAAGATACTGTCACATAGGCCAAGACTAAGTTATAGGCTATTGAACCAAGTGTGCCTATAACAGGCTATTAGTGTTATAGTTTCATTAAAATAGTTACGGTCTTCTTAAGGAGCTATGAAGACAATTAAATTATTTACACTTATTATATACATTGTGCTTTTTAAGTTAATCAATTGATGTGCATTAGATGATGAATTGAATAGTCACCTCTTGTAGGTTATGATTTAATCATCATAAAATAATTAATGAAGAATTATGAGAGGTTATGCTATTATTACACATACATTTCCAACATGTAAATTAGTGAAGCCAAATACTTACATTTCCCCAAGCTGTTTAGCTGTAGTACAGTATTCATAGGCTTAATCATGAAGCATACAGTGGCCTAGGGCTGCACGATATATTCCATGCGATAGTCATGTGCATCTCGTCAGTAAAGCCGGTTCTGTGATTAGCAGTAAATCTCCATCTCCTGCTTTCAGATGGAGCGGCATTTAATACACAGAGCCGTAGTTCACTGACAAGCTACACAATATCACGTTCATTATCAAAGGCAATTCATCTGTGATTATGAGCACGAATTGCATAGCTTGTCAGTGAACTACGGCTCTGTGTATTAACTTCCGCTCCATCTACTGGGTTGGAAAGCAGGTGATGGAGATTTAATACTAATCACAGAACCGGCTTTACTGAAGAGATGCACATGACAATCGCATGCAATATATCGTGCAGCCCTACAGTGGCCCCACTTTTAACTCTCTCTTTATATTACCCTTATTGTAGATGGATGCATGGAGGAAGACAAGAGTAAGAAGTGCAACCAACACCAGGGAAGGCAGTTTTTGTCAGAGCCCTTGTTATTCTTAATTTTGACATTAATTGTCATTTTTACACCAGACATATATCGGTTCAAAATATCGGTTATCGGTCTACTTGGTCTGTAATAATCGGTATCGGCATCGGCCCTGAAAAACGCATATCGGTCGACCCCTAGTAATAACAAATAGTATCTTTCATAATATGTCGGTGCTTTTGTTCAGAATAACTGAAATGTAGATTTTTTTCCTTACGCCTCATAGCCACACAAAGTTTTTTGGGGGAGCGTTGAAATATACTCTCATTGTTTATTGTTCCAGTGTTCACTTCAGTGTTTCATCCTAAATTCTCTTTATTGTAATGCAAAAACGAAAAAGAAAAAATTCTACTGTGAATATTATTTTTTTTTACTTTATTTGCTTTACTCTAAAATAATAGTCTTATGGTAATGATAATTTGCAAGGGATTATTCAGTATTCTGAATTATCAATTATAAAAATGTATGCAAAATGTCTAATTTCACTCTTTGGATTTGGGGTGAAGTTTGTCTTGAATGTGTTTTTGACAGGTTTTGTGGGACTTTCTTGTGAGAGCCTGGCCTAATGCAGAAGTATCTGGGCTGCGTTTCCCAAAAGCTTTGTAAGCCTGAGTTGATCATAGCTCTATTGGTTTCAAAATTAAAGCTTAAGCTTACAATGTTTTGGGAAACGCAGGCCTGGGTAGTTAATTTACTCCTGTGTCGGTTTGAGCCCAGAAGCACACACAGTTACACAGAGGTGGAAAGAGTACGAAAATATTGTACTCAAGTAAAAGTACCATTACATTAATGAAATTTTACTTAAGTACAAGTAAAAGTACCAGTCTAAAAATCTACTCAAGTAAAAGTAAAAAAGTAGCTCGTTTAAAATTTACTCAGAGAAAAATTACTTAGTTACATTTTAACAGTGGGAGAGAGGCAAAAATGGGATATGCCAAGGGTGTCAAACTCAGTTCCTAGAGGGCCACAGCCCTGCAAGTTTAGATATAACCCTAATTAAACACATCTGATCCAGCTAATCTAATCATTTATGTTTATTTGAAAACTACATGGTTTGTGTGTTGGAGCAGGGTTGGAACTAAACTCTGCAGGGCTGCGGCCCTCCAGGAACTGAGTTTGACACCCCTGGGATAGGCCTATAAATCTCAAACTAGTTGTTTTTAACCTGCAGTTACAAATACAGAAATAATAAATAAAATAATAAAATAAAAAGATGCTTTAAATGTGAAATTAAAACCGCCAGTAGGTGTCAGCAAGTCACTGTTAATAAGTGAGTCATTGCGATTGAACCTAATTATTTAAGCGGTTGATTCATTCAGGAATGAAACACCATCATTGCTCAGAGACACAAAACTGTGCTATGGTGGCTGTGTTTGGAATTATTTTTGTCGAAATAGAGTAAAAACAGGGAATATGGTGTCTAAAACCCAAGTCTCTGAATTAACTTCTTGTTTATTGAACTGTTGTAAAAAAAATCTATATGTAATCATGCTGATTTATGGAGGAAAAAAACGGCACTCTTCATGTGATATTGATTTACTATATGAAATTATATAAATATATACATTTTTGGGGGGGTTGTTATTCAAAACATTCCCAAAAGCATTAACTATATAATGAAAATCTCGATTGTCTATGCATAAAAACCTGTCTGTAACAGATATGGGTGTCATGCCATAACATAGGCCTATTTTCAATACGACTGACTTTATATTTAATGTGAATATTAAAGACATTGTAAGTTAGGCTACTTATCATAACACTTTCATTGTACAGAAAGAGAGCAAAGAACATTTACATTATCAAAGAACACTGACAGTCAAGAGTTCAAGCACTCAAAACCTCACATTAAAATCACTGAAGCTGTTTACACTATGAAATGAATATCTTACTTACAGATTCATACACACATTTGCACTTTGCTGTTTCTAACGAATGAATTCGCCAGAAAGAGGTATTCAGTCAGCGAGCAAGTGAAGAAAACACCGACATTTTAGGATGACTCATCTGAACGCCTCTGATTGGTCATTGCATCCATAAGCTCAACAGAATCGTGTGTGATTGGTTATAATGCGCAGCGCTGTAAAAAACGCGTCTGTCTCGGGCTCAGCGCCAGCCAGCGAACGCAGATTTGAATTTAGCAGCTGATGATAGACGCATTGAACGATCTAATCACGCTGGTGTGATTGTATCAAATATAGAAAATATTATTCGGCTATTTTTTTGACTTTTGGAAGCTGCATTCAAAATCCACTTGGCTCAAAAATCTGAGGTAGGTGCCCCCTCACTTTGAATGTTCAGGACGCCTCTGACCTTACCTCTACATGCTCGCGAAGGGTTGATGTCCAGATTTTATAAGCTGCTAGTTTGGTCTCCCTAGGCAAACACAGCTTACACTGCATAATAGAGCATAAATATGGCCAGGGGTTCACTTCATTTCCTTCGAGTTCAACTAAAGCAGAATACGACGTTGTTTCATTTTCAGCTGGGTCTGCACCATAACCCATTATCTACTGCAGTAGGCTAGTTACAAGGGAGTTTTTTTTTTTTTACTCAATAATTTAGGTGTTTTAAAATGTAGTGAATTATAATACTTCTAAAAATATATACTTAAGTAAAAGTAAAATTACAGATTTTAAAAATTACTTTAAAAAGTAGAAGTACACAAAAAAACTACTCAATTACAGTAACGCGAGTAAATGTAATTCGTTACTTTCCACCTCTGCAGTTACATGACGTGTGCTGTGAAGATGTTTGTTAACCTTCCCAATCTCTCCTTATATTTGACTTTTGTGTGTCTCCTCCAGATCTGGTTTGGCGTCAGGCTCAGCGGTGGGGTTTGATCTGGAATGGCCGCCCAGCTTCACCAAAGGGAAGACAAAGAAAGTGGCTGTAGTGCAGCTGTGTGCATCAGAGGAGAAATGTTATCTGTTTCACGTCTCCTCCATGTCAGGTGGGCTCAGGCAGAAGCTGCCTGTCATTGCTTGGTATTATTTTATTATCTGCTCATGTACTGTATGTCTTATATTTCAGGGTTTCCTCCTGGCCTGAAAATGCTTTTGGAGGACGAAAATATCAAGAAAGTTGGAGTGGGAATTGAGGGTGACAAGTGGAAGTTATTATCTGATTATGACATCAAATTGAAGAATATTGTTGAGCTCTCTGATCTGGCAAACATGACGGTATGCTGTCTTAGTGTTTATAGATGTAATGCAATCTAGGAAAACCCACCACATGGTGAAATTTTACCTATTATATGTTTTGATACCATATAAAAGCTGGGTTCAAGCAATTTCCGAAACTGGTTTTATTTTGTCCATAGCTTGAACATAGCAAAAGTTATCAACCTACTTTTTGAATTTCCTGAAAATGTCCCAGCGTGACATCCGATGGGTTTTCCTAGATCACATCACATATATACAGCATTCAGTAGTTTTGTGATATGGTGTGAAACCTTTACTCTCTTTATTATTAGTGTTTGAGGAGTTAAGTATCATTGTTACTGGTGCTCAAACTTGTTCAAACTCTTAAAGGGATATTTCCCCCAAAAAGGAAAATTGTCATTGTTTACCCACCATTATCACTGACCATTAACTGTTCGCTTACCAACACTCTTCAAAATATTGCAGTGAAATATTACATGAAAGCAATTCATACTGGTTTGGAACAACTTGAGGGTGAGTAAATGATAAATACATTTTATTTTTGGGTGAACTATCCCTTTAACACTAAGGCCCGGTTTTACAGACAGGTTTAGACAAAGCAAGGATTAGGCCATAGTTCAATTAGGACATTTAAGTAATTTTTATGAATGTACTTAGAAAAAACATTACTGGTGTGCATCTTGAGACAAAACAAAGGCACTGATATATTTTAGATCAGTCAATGCAAGTTTCTTTCAGTTGAAACCGCTCAGATTTACATTTTAGTCTAGGACTAGGCTTAAGCCTTGTCTGTGAAACCGGGGGAAAGAATTAAACTCCCAGCATGAATGATTACTTAAATCACGTGTCTTCTTTGCTTGGTGGGTGATGAGTAAGGGGTAATGTACAGTAAATTACAGGCAACCGGTCACAAAATAAACCCTGACAGGGTAATCGTGGGTTTATTTTGCGAGAGTAACTGTCTGACTGTAATTCAGCTTATTACACAGCAGCTCACCAAATAAATAAATACAAGGCAGTGTTGTTATTGTTAACTAAAATTAAAACTGTTAAAAATCATTTTCAGTAATTGAAATAAAGCTGAAATGAAATAAAATGCAAATATTAGACTTGGAAATGTTGTCTTGGCAATTAACTGAAATAAGTTTGTTGAAGGACTAAAACTGAAAGTGAAATAAAAATTTAAGTTATATAGGAAAAAAAACTACAAAACTACATAACAGTATGTGATGTAAAATGAAAATGGAAAATTTAAAAAGAAAAACTCATTCAAAATGTTAATAAATACTATAATGCTAAAGTAACACTGATATATGAACATGAAATATTGATTTTCAGATCAAATGATCTATTACTATCTTGAAGCTTTGGCAAAGAAAAAAATAGTCCATTACTGTGTAAAAACAAATCAGTCTAGCAACTGTAATTTTGTTTTAGTGTTCATGCTAATGTAAATGCCAAAGATTCATGTTGATTTTGAGTGAGATAAGTTCATGTTTATGTGTTGTTTGTTTTATTCAGCGGAGATGTTGTGAGAAGTGGAGTTTGGACGGTCTAGTGAAGCACTTGTTGAAGAAGCAGCTCTTCAAAGACAAACTTGTGCGCTGTAGTCACTGGGACGACTATGGTCTGACAGAAGACCAGAAGAGATATGCTGCCACAGATGCTTACGTGAGTCGAGATAAACAGCTGCATTTAAGGAACAGTTAATGGGTAAAACTGTGGCATCGATATATATCTGTCAAATCGATTAATTTGACAGATATTGATCGACCAACCCTCAGACAGCATACAGAATTACCAAATTTTGCCATAAGTTAAATATATTAAGTTTCTACAGTATATATATATATTCTAGAAACTTAATTTCCTGTAAAGCTGCTTTGCAACGATTGTATCGTAAAAGGCGCTATACAAATATACTTGAATTGAATTAATTGCGATTAATCACATCCAAAAGAAAAGTTTGTGTTTACATAATATATATGTGTGTACTTTGTATATTTATATGTAGATACATAGATACTTATATATGTACAGTTGAAGTCAGAAGTTTACATAGACCTTGCAGAATCACTGATGCTTCAGAAGGAAAAAACGATGCATTAAGAGCCGGGGGGTGAAATCTTTTGAACAGAATGCAGATGTGAACATCATTTTTCTTATTCTGCCTAAATATCATATTTTTTCATTTAGTACTGCCCTTCAGAAGCCACAGAAAATACTTACAAGTTTCCCAGAAAACAAAATAAGTTAAATTTACCCTGATCTTCAAATTCAAAAAGTTTTCTTAAAAAGGCTCTTAATGCATTTTTATTCCTTCTGGAGCATCAGTGAGCGTTTGAAACTTCTGTAATAGTTGCATATGAGTCCCTCCGTTGTTCTCAGTGTGAAAGGATTGATCTCAAAATCATACAGTCATAGTTGGAAAGGGTTCAAATACACAAAAATGCTGGAAAACCAAAGAATTTGTGGGAGCTGAAGGATTTTTCTGAAGAACAGCAGCAGTTTAACTGTTCAGGACAAACAAGGGACTCATGAACAACTATCACTAAACTAAAAAACACAGCTGTGGATCATTCAGCTAACAACAAAGTGTTAAGAATCAAGGGGATGTAAACTTTTGAATGAGTCATTTTTATAAATTCAGCTATTATTTTCTCTTGTGGACTATATGTCAACATCTTTTATGTGAAATATCTTATTCAGCTCAGTATAAAAAAATAACATGCATTTTGTATGATCCCTCTTATAGTGGTAAAATGATTAACATTTTGCAGATTCTGCAAGGTGTATGTAAACTTTTGACTTCAACAGTATGTATATGAATATAATAGTATATTATAGATTTGATATTTACATCTTGGTGTTAATAAAAATCTTTTATTTCCCTAACAGGCTGGATTTCTCATTTATCAGAATCTACAGGAAATGATGTCTGGTGAGATCAGTTGTTTTCTTGTTAATGTTATGGCTGTGCTATTCTAATGTACTTGCATGTTAAGATGATCAAATAATGTTTTGTCAGTTTTTTTTTTTCTTTGTCTTTTTGTACACTTACTCTGTGTTCATTTGCCTGCAGGCTGCTCAGAAACCTCAGCGCTCGCTTTGAAACAGAGAGTTTTTCATATTGCTCGTGATCTTAACGATCTCGCTGATAATCTTCCAGATGAGCTTGACTGCGTGACCAGGTCAGTGCTATTTATTTTCTATGAAGTCCAGTGATAATGTTAGGATTGGGTCCAGTATTGTTGGCATTGTATTTACTCTTATCATTAGTTAAATATAGAGGTCGACCGATGTAATAATCTGACAACAAATGTCTGATAAATGTTGTTTCTTTTTCTCAAATAGCATTAAAAAGCTTATTTTAATTTAAAGTGTGCATGCGCAGTGCTAAACGTAGGGCTGGGCAGTATATCGAGTTTGTACGATATATCGATATATTCTTTATAAGCGATACGGTATAAAGCAATACCATTAATATCAATATAAAGTAGTTTGATACGAGTGCATCTGAAAAAATATCTAGGGAGGACTCAGACTGAACTGCTGCAGAGAAAGTGCATAATACAATTTGTTCTAAACATGTGACAAGCTTTATATGAAGGGCTTTAAAAAACTCGTAAGATATAGTAGCCTATAGTTTATAGTTTCAGTTTAAAGCGGCTCTGAAAGAAAGGCTGCGTGTGCCGCTGACAGACGCGCTGTTTATTGTGTCTGAGATGTGCTGTTTTCCTTAATGCATAACTTAAATTTCACCGGTAATTTTACTCCATCTGTAAATGTTAGAAAGCCATGGAAATATTTCCATTTTGCTGTCAGAAGTGCATGAGCTTTTTTGCTTTGCGATTCTCTGCTAAACTTCACAGACTTAATTTAGAAAGAGCGCCGCCGCGCGCCAAACAGACAGAGCGCAATGAAATAGGAGCGCAATAACTCTGACTAAAATATACATTTTGCTGAAATATTTGTAGTTGGACAATAAATATGACATATGTACAATTTTAAACCTACAAGTAAGAGTATTTGTATGATAGCACTAACTGTGAAGTGTAAGGGGGTAATCAAAATAGCCTTTTTACTCAATTAGTCTGTGCTTTTTTATTATTTTCGTTTTTAGTTTAGTAAATGTAACTTCTGCTTTAAAAGCATTATATTTGTTTTTAGATTGCAATGTTACAATGTTAGAATGTAATGTGATTTTAACCCTTTTTCACATAATATATGCCTACATTACATTCACTTTATTTGTTTAATCCAAATACAAAATACCGAGATATATACCGTATACCGCACATCAGCCAAAAATTACAGAGATATTAATTTTTGCTCATATCGCCCAGCCCTACCTAAACATGTTCACACCAAGAATGATAACTATAAAGATAACAATATTAGTGTCCACACCAGCGAACGATATCGTCTGTTTATTCTCAGCGCATGCTCATCTGCCGCTTTAAATTCTCCAGCTCGTGACAGCAGGATTGATTACGATTGGCTGTCAATATTTTTATCGTTCATCAGCTGGAAAAAATCGTTCTGAAAGTGATTCCAACGATATCGTTCCTCTGTGCCTTTATCGTTATAGTATTGGTGTGGACTCTGCTCTTCTTTAATATTGAGAATGGTTTTTAGAACTATATATTTTGGACACAGAAGGCCACCAAATGGGAATTAAATATTCCATGGAGGGATTTATAAAATATTTAAAAATAAATATGGAGGGTAACTCGAGGGAACTGCAAGGGTTTTTAGATCACAATTCAAGCGGGAGAAGTCTCATATTACGGTCGGTCATCACAACATGCAGAAACAACACTGTTCATGTATCGCAGGGTACGATTAAATTAATGTACATTTAACCAGTTTAATATGAAGAGAGTGAAATGTAGACCTTCGTTTATGTGTTTTTGACCTACACTGTACAAGACGCGAGAACAGTCCGCTATTTAGGTTTGTACGTTAGCATGGACTCACTAACTTTAACGTTAGCTAGTTTTAGCCAGAGATACCTTGCTAAAGCACACGATAACATTAACGCTCTGCTTGAGCAGATGAAAATCACAACTTAATGAGTGTATGACAACCAGAAAATGAATGTTTTTGTCTTCATTTGTATTGGGGTTGAATACTTAGGGACATTTTGCTCTGTTTTGTTTGGATTCAGGAAAAGTAATAAAATAAATGATATTGCCCGTCCTCTCAGGATACCTGGAATCAGTGTTACAAGTACCCCAGGCACATCGTTTTTACATTTTTGAAGCATAAACCCCATAAAACCGATGCGAGCTTCGGATCTTTCAATGTTTCTCTATGGCGCTGAAACCTAAAGATGTCCGAGTTCCGCTCCCCGTGCAACTGATACTCGACTGCCATTGGCTAGTCTGCATTCGAGGGGAGGGGCTTACCGATAGGGCAATTGGCTCTTTAATTCAGAAGGCGGGGCTTCCTTCGATAGAGTCGCTATATTGAGCGTTTCATTTTACCCCATTCAAAACATGTCATTAGACAATACAAGCAAAGCCACTAGAAGGCAAGCCTGCAACCTTTGGCCAAAATAGCGTAATGCTAATGCTTCCGCTTTGGCAGTACATGGGAAAGCAGACCAAAGGCTGTTTTTTTTTTTTAATGGATGTCAATGTAGGAGAGGCTTCACTATGCTGAATAAACAGCTTTTTAGAGGAAACGGCTTATCATTTAATGAACCAGACATCCTATCTGCTAATCTTTAACATGTTTTACACTAAACAGTACTTTTGAATTGAACTATTTTTAGAGTTTACCATGAAAAAAAATGCTGTTTTATAAGAGAAGTCACTGACTTTTTGCGACAGGTGGGATTCTGCTTAAGGTACTCATTCATTACTATGGGATCCGTAAACGGCGATTGATGCCTTGTCCAAATACCCACACTTGCGGTCTTTGCACTTGACCACTTGACTACTAATATGATGTATTTCCTGTATTTGGCCCAAGTGTTTAAGTGAGCATGAAGACCACAAGTGTGTGTCGAACTTTTCATTACCTGATGGGACACTTATTGTGTTGTAAAAATGCAACTTCTAAATGTCTGTTCAGTAGTCCCTATAACATGACACAATTGAATTTGGTGCTTCTAATTAAGTGATGAAAAGCAGTTGCACATGCTGTAAAAAATATCATCACTACTCATCTTTGCACCAATAAAATGTGCAACAATTATATGTAATATCTAATTATCATATTACTATTTAACTTAGACTGGAAAGGTTTCTGTGACCTCTCACGAGATCTCAGCAAAAAGTCTCACAATTTATTTCCAGAACATGATGCATGATGCGGAGTGGTATTGGAGATAGTGTGCATTAAGGGCACTGCGCTTTGGCATTTTTAAGACCTGGGACAGTCCTGCGCACTTACTTCCTGTCGCGCGCAAAGTTTGATATCACACATGCAAGCAACATGCAAACTTTGCGCAAGAGTTATGCCGGTGAACGTCTTAATCTCAGTCAATTCACCAGAAAGTAAAAGCTGACGAAGCTTTCGGCATCTGACGCTGCATTAACGGCGCCAGGGCTCTCCTTTGGGTGGTGCAACTGGTGCGGTCACACCGGGCCCCAGACATAAAAAAAAAACAAAAACATTTTCAATGAGGAATTATCCTCACATGCGCTATGAAATTATTGCGGGGCAAATTAACTGTAATATTAATTTAATAATAAAAGTAACCTAATAATAAAAATGTCAGAAGATCTCAAACTTGTTAGAAGAACACATCTTATCAATCAATCTTTAACATTTATTTGCCAGGTATGCATAATATACAAGGAATTTTCTGCTGGTATGAGGCATCCCACACACACCCACACACACACACACACACATACAAAAATACAACTTACATTACAAAATGACAAAATTACATGGTAGAATTTAGAGTTTTTATGGCTACTGGAAAGCTATTCTGAAATCTGGTAGTTCTCGTTTTCACCAGACTATAACGCCTTCCAGAAGGTATATGAAGGATATGATGCTTGATGACTGAACAGTGCATTTAAGCATTTGTCAGTTTTAGATGTTAAATGACTTGAAACAAACTCTATTTTAATAGATATGACTTTATACAACAGTTAGATTTGGTCTGCGAATCAGATGATCTTTTTGAGAATGGAAAAAAAAAAGTTTAGGCAGCCTGTACCAAGAGGAGTATCGGGGGAAAGGAGACACAAATATACAATATAGGAGGGCTGTTCTGTGGGATTTGATTGTACTGCAAATCAGAGCTAAATTCGGTAGGACATGGCCCTCCAGGAATAGAATTGAATAGCCCTTCAATAATGTATTGAATATTGTCACATTGTATGGGCATGATTAGGAAAGGCACGCGTAAAATAAATGTATAATCACGTTTGATTTTTGATTGAAGTATGCATCAAATACAGCATTTTTCTCCTAAAAAAATCTTAAAGTTCTCTCTTTTGAAAATGTCGTTTTCAGTCAGCAACCTACATTTTTGACAGACCACATTTTGGTGCATCTCTAATTTCACATGATATTAAGTTCCCTGCTTGAAATCACAAAGCATAAATTGCACAATGTGTTTCATAATTCTCCCTGTGCATGATTATTATTATTACGTGAGTTATGATGTTTACATGATTTGTATTGATTTTTTGCAGTGCTGCGAGACTAGTGGATGATCTGTCTCAGACCATTGCATCTCTAAGATGCGTTTTGTCGAATGGCAGCAAACCGTTTGATCCGTCAGTTGAAGAAGCTAAGACTAAGCCACAGAGCCGTAGTCAGTGTGAGGAAGATGCTGGCAGGCACACTGAGAGAGAGGCTGTGATGTCTCTGGATATCTCTGAGTATGAGCTACAGATGCTGGAGCAGCAGGCCAGACAGGAGCAGCTGGAGGAAGAGTGTATCTTAGCTTTCCAGGTGACTGCTGCATTCAGCTCCTCCGTGCTTTATCGGTGTGATTACTGATGTTTCATGACTGTTATGGTTTTCCTCAGACTCAGCAAGCATCAGTCCCCAAGAACTCTAATGACTTGGAGAGTGATGAAGATTTTGATGATGAAATGATGAAGGTAAAACTGATTGCTGCAGAGTGATCGTTCACAAAAAACATTGTCACCCTTGTGTCTTTGAGGCTGTTATTAAATTAAGCTTGTCAAGCTCCAAAATAGCCAAGGAAAGTCCAAAAAACTAATCTTGAAACACTTGAGAATGAGATAAATGATGGCACTTTTTTCTGAAAACTCAAGATTTACTCAAATAGTTTGATGTCTAATAGTTTCCAAGAGTGAATCTTTACTCTTGCCGTGTTTCTCTTCTGTTGTTTGTCAGTGTGCTGCAGACATAGAAAGATTAAATGGTGAACATGGTCATGAGAAACAGGCACTTGTCCCACGGTCTGGTGCTGAAGATGATGACGAGGATGTTGAGGAAGACGAGGAAGAGGGGTTTGGTAAATTTACTGTCCTTGATCCTTTGAACATAGATAGCCTTCCCAGATTTATATACAGTTATATATTTTATTGTCATGTAATCCCTGACTAAAGACGTGTCTTGTTCAGCTTGAATATTCTTCACACTATGTATTTATATAATGTGAATAGCATTCAAGCTGTACAAGACGAGTCTTCTGCAGTATATAAACTGCCCAGGACAACGGAGCTATATTTTACAGCGCTGTCTTTGTAGCTCTGTCCAGAGCCCTGTTGTCCTGGGCAGATTTCATATCACACTGAGCCTTAAAGGGATAGTTCACCCAAAAATGAAAATTCTGTCATTACTTACTCACCCTCATGTCGTTCCAAACCCGTAAGACCTCCGTTCATCTTCAGAACACAAATTAAGATATTTTTGATCAAATCTGAGAGCTCTCTGACCCTTCATAGACAGCAAGGATATTACCACGATCAACACACAGAAACGTAGCAAGGACATCGGTAAAATAATCCATGTGACATCAGGGGTTCAACCGTAATTTTACGAAGGTACGAGAATATTTTTTGTGCGCAAAGAAAACAATAATAACATAATTTATTCAACAATTCTTCTCCCCTTTTGCCATTTTGGAGAGTATCCCAGAACGTAATCAGCGCTGCTGACGTTGATTACGTTCTGGGGTACTCTCTAAAATCCTTGCTGTCTGTGGAGGGTCAGAGAGCTCTCAGATGTGATCAAAAATATATAAATTTTTGTTCTGAAGATGAACGGAGGTCTTACGGGATGGGAACGACATGAGGGTGAGTAATTAATGACAGAATTTTAATTTTTGGGTGAACTAACGCTTTAACATTTATTGAGGAATATTTTAAGGAAAGTTTTGCCACTTTCAGCTTTATGCAAGCATTAATACAGCTATAAAATAAAAATCTAGAATAAATACAATAAAGTAAGCTTTGGATTTCTATTTAAATATAAATGATGAATGATATTCTCAGTAACACATTATCTATCTTTTCAACCAAATAATCTGTCGGATCAATCTAATCGGATTGATGGCTCAATCGCACTGAAAAGACCTAATTGATCTAATTAAGCTCGATCTAATTCAAACTTCGATCAGATTGGAAGAGGTGGTGTAGACCTTTTCTAATCCGATCGAGAGGACATGTAAACATTTAAGACCCGAAACTGGAAAGTACTGCGCATGTGCAGTGATGTAGAAATGGCATAATGACGTATGACGCGTGGAACGAGCTGTTGTTTTTGCAGAATCAAGTGTCATAAATGACTGTTATTTTAAAATTCTCCTTCCAAGCTTCGTCTGTGAAGTGGAGCAGAACAACGTCCCATCAGTCCTCACTTTATACTCTCATCCACAGATGGCTTGTTTTGGCCACAGGATTTTACTGCTTAATAAAAAAAAGCAGCATGGCACAAAGCTTCACATGCTCATCGTCTCCTAATTAACACACGAAATACATACATATTAAAGGGGTCATATGATGCTATTTTAAAGATCATTATTTTGTGTATTTAGTGTAACAGAATATGTTGACATGCGTTAATGTTCAAATACTGTACATTATTGTAGTTCCTCTATTTTTTTTTTAAATAGCCTTCGTGCACAGCCAGCCTTGTACTCTCCTAGGTTCACGAAACTGTCATCCATAAAATGTGTTGCACAAATTCGAACATTTGGGCTGTGCTGTTCTGTTGTAAACAAATCTTAACCAATGATTCCTAATTGCATCTACTTTCGGAAGGACAAATAAAGTGCTTTTGCTTTCGCATAGAAACACACAGCATCTCCCTGACATGACTGCCTGCATCAACACTACTGTGGTTACTGAAACCACACCTTCTTTCTTTGTGGGTTTTGAAAAACATTTGGGTGGCATTACACAAATATTTCCACATTGTGACGTAGACATGTGGGGGCGTGTTTTAATGAGGCGTTTTAGCCCGGTCTGGATCAGCCTTCTCAGGGGCAGTCGTGGCCTAATGGTTTAGAGCAGGGGTCACCAAGTTCGGTCCTGGAGGGCCGGTGTCCTGCAGAGTTTAGCTCCAACCCTAATCAAACACACCTGAAGCAGCTAATCAAGGTCTTGAAACTTCCAGGCAGGTGTGTTGAGGCAAGTTGGAGCTAAACTCTGCAGGACACCGGCCCTCCAGGATCAAGTTTGATGACCCGTGGTTTAGAGAGTCGGACTCGTAACCCAAAGCTTGCGGGTTCGAGTCTCAGGGCCGGCAGGGATTGTAGGTGGGGGAGTGAATAACCAGCGCTCTCTCCACCCTCAATTCCACAACTGAGGTGCTCTTGAGCAAGGCACTGAACCCCCAACTGCTCCCCGGGCGCCGCAGCAAAATATGGCTGCCCACTGCTCCGGGTGTGTGTTCACGGTGTGTGTGTGTTCACTGCTGTGTGTGTGCACTTTGGATGGGATAAATGCAGAGCACAAATTCAGAGTATGGTTTACCATACTTGGCCACATGTCACGTCACTTCCACTTTCACTCTTTTAGATAGAATAAATCCTTTTGTGGGAGACTTTGAGCTTTGTAACTCTGCAGATCGTATACATGCACAAACAGCTACATAACACACTAAAGAAAAGGAAAACAAGAAATCACATCAAATGACCCCTTTAAGTCTTCACAAAGAAAAGAAGCAATGGTAGGAGAACAGTATGTGCAAACAGCAGGAAACTCTGTATATGTGTGCAGTGTGCGCATGTCAAAAGATCAAACACGATACTGAAGCTTGTGACATAAACGCACACATCAACCTGATAACGTTATTTAGCGTTCATATAAACACTCTGTTTGGATTCATCAATCGGAATGATTTCATTCTGATTGAAACAAAAGGTGTCCATTTAAACATAGCGAATATCAGGTTTCTTTTTTCCACGTATAATTTCAGAATTTACTATAATCCATAGTAATTCAATACTTTGAATTACTATGGATATTATCAGTACGTAAACTATGTCTTGTTATTCATTAGCAGCGGTTTTAAATTTCAACAAACTTATTTTTTTTTTGTTTTTTTCTGTTAAGATTCAAGCATCCCACAACCTGTTCCTGAACAAGTTAAATGTCTAAAAATGTACTTTGGACATCATAGCTTTAAACCGTAAGTTTTGAAGTAGTATCGGTGTGTCTTTTACTATACTATTGTTATTATTGAGAATAAGCATATATGTAGTTGTTATTGCCATTAGCAAACTGTTTGTATTTCTTGTTTTTTTTTTTAGGGTTCAGTGGAAAGTGATTCACTCTGTTCTCACGGAGAGGAGAGATAATCTTGTTGTCATGGCAACTGGTATAACTTTTTCTTGATCATTGAAGTTATGAGATATTTACTAAATGATCTTTAGTCGTTATAGTCATTTTCTGTCCAGCTCTAACCTGATAAATGTGATTGAGACATGAAGATATTAAGAAAAGTGCTATACAAATAAATTTGACTTGTCTTAGTGTGTGTTCTGCTCTCATGAATGGCTGTGTTGGCAGGTTATGGGAAGAGTTTGTGTTTCCAGTTTCCTCCGGTGTACTGCCGGAATGTCAGTGTGGTCATTTCTCCTCTCATCGCTCTCATGGAGGACCAGGTGCTTCACCTACAGTACGTCACAGTTCTTTAACTTCACATCACATAATTTTTAACTATTTCATATCACGATTTTTTTCCAGAAAATCACGATTTTATCACGATTCTTTGTCATGTTGGTTTGACTATTTTGCAAGTTGTCTGAGCATTACAGCCAAACTAATTTCCCTATTTTAAAAAACAAAGCCTTACAAGGTAACAAAATATAAAATAAAAAAGAATGGCAGATATTTAGGCCAAAGAGGGCAAAGATGAAAATCTTTGTCATTATTTTATCTTCGTTGTTTAAATATAAGAACAAAGATACACATTACAAATACACATAATATACAAATAAACCAAACAGTGCTTTATTTTTTCTGGTACAGTAGGTGTATTTAGCAGTAGCATTCAAGAAATTGAATGAACAAATATAAAAATAAAACGCTATATACACTTCACTGTAAAAATTATAAATTGATTGTATTAAAGCTCTTCAGTCAAGAGCAGTGAGTTGTTTTATTAACATTTAAAGGAATAGTTCACCCAAAAATGAAACTTTTATCATCATTTACTCACTCTCAAGTTGTTTAAACCTGAATTAGTTTCATTCTTCTGTTAACCAAAAGAAGATATTTTGAAGAATGTGGGTAACCAAACAGTTGCTGGTCCCCAAAGACTTTCATAGTATTTTCCCCCTACTATCAAAGTCAGTGGGGTCCAGCAACTGTTTGTTTCCTGCATTCTTCAAAATATCTTCCTTTGTGTTCAGCACAAGAAAGAAATGAATACAGGTTTGGAACAACATGAGAGTGAGTAAATAACAACAGAAGTTTAATTTTTGAGTGAGCTATCCCTTTAATGACAAGCGGCAGCATGTTTAGGGCTATTAGTCTGCTGTCACTTTAAGAGCTGCACGCATCTAATATACAGACACGCATCCTTTTTTCTCTCAAATGTTTACTTTTACTTTATTTTACTTTCTCATAACCAACTGTTTATATATAAACCTTGCATGTTTTTGACCGTATTAGTGCAATCAGACGCGAAAGATAACTTAAGTAATCCAGTAATCCGACGCTGTTTGGCAGGATTTTTTAGTGTGCGCGCGTGCTTCAGGTGTACGTGCTCAGAAAATCGTGTCAGAACAGCACGCAAATGAAAAGTTTAACCGGCAAGACTTTAAAGCACATGCAAATAAAGTACTTTTGTGATTGTGAATAAGTGCATTGTCCCGTGAGTGTAACTTTACTGCTGAGTTAACATTTGATGTGAATATATGCTGCGTTGTACAGTATTGTACAGTGAATATATATATAATACTGCAACTTAAATGTTCAAATGTAACTAAGATCTGGATGCAGGCTGATGTAGTGGCATGGTCAGCCTGCAACTGAGTGGTCTACATAATACAACATTTAACATAAATTTCAAAAAGAAGATATCGCATGGCAGAACATTGTGTGTTTGTAAATGAGATGCATGAGACCTCCACTGATTTATCTTTCATTCATCTTTGTGTTTGTGTTGCAGAATGTCAAACATTCCTGCTTGTTTTCTTGGATCTGCTCAGACCAAGAACCTGAATGAGGAAGTGAAGAGGTGAGAGGCTAGTTGGCATGAAATACTTTTGGGAGCTTGTCCTGTGATGTTACATGCTACACTCCATCTAATAAAAAAGATTCAAAATGTTGAAAAAATAGAATATTAAACTATAAACTATTAAATAAAAATATTGCATTTACGTATAAATTTATCTCAAATTTAGTTTTGTTCTGATAAATTTAAGCATGCATTCACATACAAACACTGATGAACGCACATATAGAGCGCATCAAATACAGCTCAACTGTGCTTGATTGACACGTGAAAACCAATGAGGTTTGTTCTCGAGCATCAAGCAAGTGTGGTTGAGCTTCCATGCTCTATGCATTTGCGTCAATCAGTATTAAATCTGTTCTTCATATGAAGCGATTGTGTCTCCTCGGAAGACCTGGGTTAAACTGGTCTATTCATATATTATTTATATTCATGATGTTTTTGTGAACTTGTTGAAACGTCAACGTTTTGATGGAATGGACTTTAAATAAAGGGACAGAAATCTCAGATTTAATTCAAAATATCTTCATTTGTGTTTCAAAGGTGAACAAAAGTCTTATTGGTTTGGACCAACAAAAGGATGAGTAAATGATAACAAAATATTAATTTCTGGGTGAACTTTTTTTAAATCTTAGAGATACTGTGGAAAGATCTCGAGAGAGAGAGAGCCATTTACACAATTTTGTGAGCAATTATTGAAGAAAACCAACTCATTCCAAAGGGTTCACATAGTTCTTTATGCCACTGTATATTGTCCCTTATATATTTATTTTAACCCTAAAAAAGGCAAAACCAGAAAGAGACATCAGAAAATTAATTTATTGCTATTTTCCATCTTATTGGAGCTCAAATAGATGTCGCCCCTTTGGGGTATAAATTCACTGAAAGCAGAACACTTGTATATCAATGCTTGTTACAACATGGTTGTAATGGAATACAGACCTAAGGTTGGTCTCTTTTTAAAGAAGACACATAGCAGATTATTATAATTTTTTTTTTTTTTTTTTTGGCCTGTCAGTAGCACAGATAACACATGACAGTACATATGCGTGGCTATGCTATCATCATTCACAGCCTTGTTTCTTTTTTTTTTTTTCTTTTTTTTTTTAATTAAATATATTTATTTATTTATTTATTTATTTTTTATTTATTTATTTTTTTTATCTTTTTTTTTTTTTATTTATTTTTTTTATATTAATTAATTAATTTAATTTTATATACCCTTTTACTTAACCACACTGTGACAGACAAGACCAGGGGACAGAGAAAACAAGAGAGAGAAAGAAGAAAGAAGAAAGGAAAAAAAAATAATAAAAATAAATAAATAAATAAATAAACAAATAAAAAAAAAAAAAAAAGGTTGTGGGGAAAGTCAACAGAGAAGGGGGAGAGAGAGAGAGAGAAAAAAGGAGAATGGGGGATAGAGAGAGAGAGGAAAAAAAAAAAAAAAGACAATTTGCTTCGATACCTGCTGACAAAAAGAGAAAACAACAGAAGAAAACAACTGAAGACACAACATCAAAGAGACTGCAGCAACAACCAACATCTGTATGAATCACAATAAATTCTAAATGTTAAATGTTATTGAGCAGCACACATAACTAATATTACAAAATAAGTTTTGAAGCAACAGTAGATCAAGACAATGTGTGTCTGTGAGCACCTGTTTTTATACCAATGTGAATGCTTGAGTGTACACCTGTGTGTGTGAGCGCGCTTGTGTTCATAAGGTTCCTCCATGTAAATGTTTAATAGTGTGTGTGGGGAACAACAGCCCCATCCCGCAAGGCATGAAGCAGGCACGGAAAAGACCCGGGCCCCAAACATCCGGAGGCCCCCCAGGGCACGGGACCCCCAGGAGAACCACCGCAGGGACAACCGCGGCCTCCACCCAGAAAAGGGCAGAGGAGAGCCCGAAGGTGGGACCTCCGACAGCCACAGTGTAGATGCCCCAGGGTGCCGTGGCGGCAAGCCCGCAGGCTCCACCGGCAGCCGACCACACCAGGGCGGACCGGGCCCTGGGCCCGGAGACCCAAAGGCCCCCCACCCCACAATCGGGGCCCAGCAAGGCCAGTAGGGCCAGGCCCCGCCAATCGACCGCCGAGAGTGGGCCGGCGCTCGCCCGAGCATCCTGCCCCGGCGCGAGAAATCACCAACGCACCGGCGGCATCCTCCACCGGCAGGGCATGGTGGTGGGGTGGGGGTCGACTAAGATGATGAGTGAGGTGGAGTCTAAGGCCCGACCTGACACATAGACGTAGACGACAAGCACACATATACACAAGCATATGTTCCCACCCTCATGCACGCAAACGAATAATCACACCCTCGCTCCACATGTAGACACACAAAAATGGACAAGGTACCCACACTCACACTCCCCATATGCACTCTATACTCCTAGGTCCAGGCACCACCACCCCCAGAGGGGTAGTCAGCGCCCGATCCCGGAGCTGAACCCCCTTTGCTCCGGCGTGGGGACAGGAAGACCACCCCGGTCCCCGCAGCAGCAGAGAAAATCAACAGCCCAGACCCCGACCGGGCGGCCAGCTCATCCTCACAGCCCCCGGCCCCAGACAGAGAACAGAGAACAGGGGTGTGAGAAAATAATAATAATAAAAAAAAAAAAAAGACCCCATGCTTCACCCCACCCGCTCAGATGTAGTGTTGGTGTATGTTGTTCTAAGGTGCTTTAAAACAGGGGTGCTTTAAAACAGGGGAGGGGCACCCTCCACAAGCTTGTGTCAGCTCGTCCCCTCCCTAGAGCCCTCAATGTCTATGTGCAACTTAAAATTGAGAAGTGGGCACTGGCACCAGAGGGAAGGCTGAATGAACAGACCGCCCTCCGGATGCCATTCAGTGTGCCCACCCCCAAGGCCCTATATGTATGTGTCATGTGACAGTAAGTAATGAGAATGTCTAAGCTGTAATGTGTAATTGAGATGCAGGCGGCCACGAGGAGACAGAGGAGTACCACCTCCCCCGCATCCCAGCGACGCACCCGCACCTCAAAACCCTACCTATGTGTTGGTGTGATGGAGCGGGAGAAGTGAAGCCTTAGGGATGGGGAGGAAAGCATCAGAGGGGGCAAAATACCCCCCCCTCTGGAGCCAGCTCCCCCGCTGACCCCCATAGGCACCCCCGTTACCCCAAATCTGCCCAGGCCCATCCAGACCAGGGCCCATGGCAGCCCGGGGCGGCCCACCAGACCCCACAGCAGAGGAAAAACTACCCCACCCCATCATCCAGTCAGTTCCCAAACTACATAAGACAATAAGACACCCAGGTAAAGCCCGTTAACCCCGCCTCTATTGGACCCCCCCCCCCCCCCCCCCCCCCCTGCGGAGGCACCGATGCATCGAAGACCCCCACACCAGAGCCGGGCCCAAGCGCATGCACCAACCCATGCTCCCGGCGGCACACCAACCAGGACCCAAGCCCCCCAGGCCCAGCCGTAACCCCAACCCGGAGGCAGAGCGCCCCCAGATCCCCAAACCCCCCCCCCCCCGGACCAACCCCGGAACAGTGCGGCCGCCAGGCTGGCAACCTACGTCCGCCGGCACAGGCATCCCCAGCAGCGCCGCATGCCGCCGCCAGAGAAACAGCATCCAAGAGTCACCAACACCCCATCCAGGCCAAGGCCGCAGCCCCAGCGCCGAACCCCCCAAGAAACCCACCCCCAGGGAACCCCCAGATGCCCCAGGCCCATATTGCCACCCCACGCCAACAACAAAAACCACAGCCGGACAGAATCGGGACCCCCACCCACACTAGGTGATGGAGCTGATCAAAGGAGCCCAGAGAGATTGATCTAATGTGTCAGCAGAAGCTGTTTCAAGGCTAATATAATCCCACAAATAATCTCTATATTGGTTGATATTAAGATTATTTTTATTTTTCCAGTTCATGAGGACAGTCTTCTTAGCAATGCATAGGGCAGTGAAAGCCATGTGGATTGTGTTATCTTCTGTAGTGACACCATCTAGGTCGCCCAACAAGCAGACTAAAGGAGAAGCTGGAATAGAGCATTTAAGACACTTTGATAAGTCTTCACAAATCCTGTACCAGTACCTCTGAACAGGTGGACAGAACCATAGAGCGTGGATGTAATTGTCAGGTGTATTGCCTTTACAGTGTGAGCAGTTGTTAGAAGCTGTAAAACCCATCCTGAACATCCGATGACCTGTGTAGTGCACTCTATGCAGAATTTTGTATTGTATTAATTGTAAACCAGGATTTCTAATCAGTTCAAAGGTTTTTAAACATATCTGAGACCAGAAATTATGGTCCCAGCTTACTGATAGATCTGCTTCCCATTTTGCCATAGGAAGTGATACTGATTCATCTATTTTGGAAAGTGCCCTGTATATTTTAGACATTAATTTGGGGGTTTTGAGATTAAGAAAATCTGCCACACTTGGTGGTATTTGTAAATTGATATGATTAGACTTAAATTTCCTTTTTACAATAGATTTAATTTGTTGATATTCTAAAAATCTGTTCTTATTAATCCCATATTGTTTAATTAATTTGTCAAAGGGAATAAAGTCTGTCCCTTCGAATATATGTTCCAGGTATTTAATACCTTTACAACTCCAATCTGTGAAGTTTATCATATTGTTGTTTAGCAATATATCAGGATTGTTCCAGATGGGGGTACGTTTGCATGGGATTAGTGAAGACTCCGTCATTTTAAGAAACTCCCACCATGCTGTCAGAGAAGAGCTGATACTGATGCTTTTAAAGCATACGTGTCGTTTACTGATCGAGCTAATGAATGGCAGATCCGAAATCTCTATATTATTGCATAATGCCTGTTCTACATCTAGCCAAGGCTCATCTAAGAGGGTGTGTTTTAACCACCCTGAAATGTGTTGAAGCCTATTGGCTAAGAAATAGTGGTAAAAGTTAGGTAGATCTAGTCCTCCTTTATCCTTGGTCTTTTGCAGCGTTTTTAAGCTAATACGCGGGGGTTTACCTTTCCAAAGGAATTTAGAGATGGAAGAGTCCAGAGATCTAAACCAATCAGGTGGTGGTTTGCTCGGGATCATTGCAAATAAATAATTAATTCTTGGCAAAACCATCATTTTTATTGAGGCGACTCTTCCCATGAGTGATATGGGTAGAGACCTCCATCTGGTTAGATCATCTTCTACCTTCTTTAAAAGTGGGATGTGGTTTAATTTAATCAAATCTGCCAGCTTAGGAGAAACATTAATACCTAAATATTTAATATTTCCAGATTCCAGTGGAGTGGAAGAATTCTGGAAGGAGCAATTAATTGGAAGAACTGTTGATTTTAACCAGTTTATTGAATAATCTGAGACTCTTGAGAAAGAGTTTATTAATGTAATTACCTCAGAGAGAGTGGTTTGTGAATGTTGAAGAAAAAGTAACACATCATCTGCGTAAAGACTAACTTTATGCTCTACATTCTTGCATTTAATGCCTTTAATCACTGTTGCCTGTCTAATTACTGCTGCGAGTGGTTCAATAAAAATTGCAAACAGTGAGGGGGAGAGGGGGCATCCCTGCCACATAGCAGATTATTGATGAAGTGAAAGCATTTCAAAAAAAGAAATGATAAAAAAGTTCTAAGTTTAAGTTTACAATAAAGATAATCTAGTGTACTATTTTTATTTAATTTTATATAAAATAAATATTTTATAAAATTTGTTGCACTGTAAAATTGCTAAGAAATCAAAGCCATATGCCTAACCAAGTTATGTTCCAAATTGAAGTTGATATCACAAAAATTGTGGTTCCTGTGATTTTGTTTGGGCACTATACCAAAAATAACCACTGGGTTACACCCAAACGCTATAAAATTTTTCTGATGCAGTTTTCTCACAAATCAATAATTTTCCGTCACAATATCACATCTATTATAAAACAGTTACCAAATATGGAACCTTGACTGTCAGACCTTTCCAACGATTTGTGTTTTGTCAAGATTGCAAAAAGTTTGGCAAAAGGCAGGTTCGAACTCGGGTCGATCGCGTCAAAAAGCATGCTCCTTACCATCTACGCCACTGAAACTGATGTTAACCGAGCGTCTTTTTTGAGTGATGACTCTCCCAATCACACATTGGTGGGCGGAGATAGTGTAAATAGCCTCTGCCAACAAGGCGGGCTATTTGCACTTAGACAGTAAATAAATAGACAGTCCGTTTTTTTTTTTATGCGATATTCCAAAATGCGCATAAAAATAGGTGGATGGAAACATAGCTAGTGACGTGTGTTTAGCCACTGACATTATTTTCCCTGTTCTCTTGTCTTCAGGGGTCATTTTAGGGTGGTGTACATGACACCTGAATTCTGCTCTGGGAACATTCCTCTGCTTGCGCAGCTCGACAGGACTGTTGGTAAATCGAACAGGAAGAAGTAAAATGCCATTTAAAGTGATTTAATCCTTCATTTTAAACGAGGAACATCTTCACTGTGTGTGTTTGTAGGTTTATCACTGGTTGCGGTAGACGAGGCTCATTGCATCTCTCAGTGGGGTCATGATTTCAGAAGTGCGTATCGTGACCTGTGGAAACTCAAGAAAAACCTCCCTGGTGTAAGCCATATTTTCTTTTGAAATACAGACTGATAGTACTGAAAGATTGATTTTGATCATTTATTCGTGTCATTCCTAACATTTGAGTCTTTAATCAGGTGCCTATTTTGGCGCTCACGGCTACTGCGAGTCCGTCTATCCGTGAGGACATCATTAAGAGCCTTGATCTGATCAACCCTCTGATCACCTGCACCTCGTTCGACCGACCAAACCTCTACCTGGATGTCAATCGCAAGTCTGGTGACGTTATCCAAGACCTCAAACAATTTCTCATCAAAAAAAAAGGGTAGGCCATGTTGATTCTTGTAGTAACTTGTGAGGAATATTCTTTGCATTTTCTTTAAGTATTTTTCTAATTGTGTGAAAATATTTAGAGTAGAAATTTCTATTTGTGATTAAAAAGTATATATTTTTTTAAATCCCAGTAATCACAAACAACTTGAAAACTCATATATGTGACCCTGGACCACAAAAACAGTCATAAGGGTCTATTTTTAATTTTTAATCTTTCCATTGATGTATGGTTTATTATAATAGGACAATATTTGGCCGAGATACAACTATTTGAAATCTGGAATCTGAGGGAGCAAATTGTTGTCCAAATGAAGTTCTTAGCAATGCATATTACTAATCAAAAATTACATTTTGATATATTTACATTAGGAAATTTACAAAATATCTTCATGGAACATGATCTTTACTTAATATCCTAATGATATTTGTCATTAAAGAAAAATGGATAATTTTGACCCATACAATGCTTTTTTGGCTATTGCTACAAATATACCTGTGTTACTTATGACTGCTTTTGTGCTCCAGGGTCACATATGTTCTGTTGAACAATGAAAAACATTCAGTCATTGAAACTTTTTGGATTATTTTAATGAATTATTTTAATTATCTATAAATGTATATAGATATCTATAAAAAAAAAAATTATTATTTTAATGTATTTCCAAATTCCAGTGCCCACTCAGAAAATATAATTTTGACCAGCAAATTACACAAAACAACAATTTAGTTCAAAATCTAGAATTTGCCATTGTCTTGCTCATTTTACTTATTTTGCCATTGTCTTTGCCATGTTTTTTTTGTAAGTATATAAGTTTTGTTTTGTAGGGGTGGTTTTGTGTTTGAAGGCTCAGCTATTGTGTACTGTCCATCAAAGAAAGAGGCGGAGCGCGTGACAGCGGCGCTGTGCAAGCTGGACATCCCATGTGGAGTTTATCACGCGGGTCTGAGCATCAAACAGAGGAGAGAAACCCAGCATCAGTTCATGAGGGATGAGATTCAGGTGAATGCCATTCAGTCTCGCACCAGAAACAGAGTGTTTTCTGTACGTAACAGTGTTGGTTCTTCATGGTTTTGTCGGCAGTGTGTGGTGGCCACTGTGGCGTTTGGGATGGGCATTAATAAATCTGATATCAGGAAGGTCATCCATTACGGAGCTCCCAAAGAGATGGAGTCGTATTATCAGGAGATCGGGAGGGCCGGGAGAGACGGGCTGCCCAGCGCCTGTCACGTCCTATGGATGCCCGGAGATATGGCCCTGAATAGGTGACAACTCATCCTCATTTTGTTAACTAGTTCAACTTAGAAGAGTTTTTTCTGTTGGAATTCTTAAAATATAACTTCTTTGTGATTTCCTTTTAGATTCATTCTCAACCAATCCAAAAGTGAGCGCTTTAGAGATTACAGAATGGACATGATGGCAAAAATGGAAAAGTATTTGAATTCAACCAAATGCAGGCGAAAGTAAGTGAATTTAACTTTCTAACCTGTCCAAAAAATGTCAACTCGATCCAAAGAAAGAAATAAACTAGTGCTGTCAAACGATTAATCGCGAAAATCCAAAATAAAAGTTTTTGTTTACATAATATGTGTGTGTACTGTGCATATTTATGTATATATAAATACACATGCATGCATGTATATATTAAATATATTTCTATATAATATAAATTATATGAATATAAATATATAAATGTAAATACATGTAAATATTTTCCAAATATATACTGAATGTGTGTGTATTTATATATAATAAATATACACAGTACACACACATATTATATAAACAAAAACTTTTATTTTGGATGTGATTAATCGCGATTAATCGTTTGACAGCATTAAAATAAACATTAGAGTTTCACAAAAAAACATGACTGCTTAATAATGTCATAATAGTATCATGAATTATTAGCAAGTTTTTATTTCTTTCTTTTGATTTTTGGCATGAAATGTAACAGGTTTACATATTTAGAAACACTTGCATTTGCACCAGCTTTGATTAGACATGACTTTCTTCATACTGTAAAAATTTTTATGATATTTTTAAACATGATGAATTGTATTCTAGGTTGATTTTGTGTCATTTTAAAGACAAGCGTCTGAGGAAAGTGACTTCTGGAATTATGGGTAGCAGTAATTGTTGTGATAACTGCAGGTCAGGGTGAGTAAGTCTGCTGTCTGTGTGTCTCCAAACTGTTCTAATAGTTCCCGAAGGATGACTTGTTTTGGTGTGGTTTCAGTGTAAACGGAGAGGATCCAGAGGTGGTCCTGCAGGACTTTGGCTCGTGTGCGTATCAGCTGATGAAGGCCGTCAGCGCTATGGATGAGAGATTCGGCATCACAGCGCCCATCCTCTTCCTGCGGGGCTCAGTACGTCAGAGAATACCCTTTAACACCCAGTAATATACAAAACTAAACTCTGCTTTGAGTCATAAAGATTTGAGCTTAATCACAATCAATTATCAAGTCCAAAAAGTCTGTGCTCAAAATATTTCCATGAAAGGAACAAAAGGATGAGAAAAAAAGATGTATATTGATTAGTCCTGTCAAAAGATTAATCGTGATTAATCACATCCAAAATAAAAGTTTTTGTTTACATAATATATGTGTGTATACTGTGTATATTTATCATGTATATACAAATACACACACACGCATGTATATAGTTAAGAAAAATATGTTATGTTTATATATTAAATATTTTTATAAATAATATAAAATATAAGAATATAAATATCTAAATGTATATACATGTAAATATTTTCCAAATATGTATACTGTATGTGTGTGTATTTACATATACATAATAAATATACACAGCACACATATATCATGTAAAAAAAAAATGTTTTAATGCGATTAATCGTTTGACAGCACTATAGTGTGTACTGTGTATATTTATTCCGTTTTTATATATATATATATATGCATGCATGTATAAATGTAAGAAAAAAATTGTTTAAATATTAATTTATATATAATATAAATTATATAAATACATACATGTAAATATTTCTAAATATACTGAATGTGTGTGTATTTATATGTAATAAATATACACAGTACACATTATTTAGACAATAACTTTTATTTTGGATGTGATTATTCACAATTAATCTTTTGACAGCACTAATAGTGATGTACATTGAAAGATATATTGATTTATCGAAAGAAAGCATAAATGAAGACGACAGAAGACAGGACAGGACACAGATAATAAAATAATAAACAAATAGGCAATATACAAAATAGCAAAAACACAATATATAATATAGACAATTATGTGTGTGCAGGTCTGAATAGTGTTGTGTGTTCCATGAACACTTGGCATTAAACGTGGAACACACAACACTATTTACATTATTTATTCATCACACATACTTATTTTTTCATTTCAAATTTGCACATATCAGACCTGTACACACATAATTGTCTATATTATATATTGTGTTTTTGCTATTTTGTATATTGCCTATTTGTATATTATTTTATTATCTGTGTCCTGTCCTGTTGCTGTCATTCTGTTGCACTGTGGAGCTTCTGTCACTATAACAAATTCCTCGTATGTGTAAACATACCTGGCCAATAAAGCTCATTCTGATTCTGATTCTTTTTTTTTTCTATCATCTTTTACATGCGAGTTAGAGCTTTACAAATGCATTTCTCATCCCTCTGTTAGACCTCTCAGCGGGTTCCCGATCGCTTTCGGAAGCACTCTCTCTTTGGTATCGGCAGGGAAACGTCAGAAACTTGGTGGAAAGCTCTCAGCCGAGAACTTATTGCTGAAAAATATCTGATGGAAACCACGGGCCACAACAAATTCTCCACCCTATGTAAACTCACACCCAAGGTACTGGCTAAAGATTAGCCATGAACTATTAAATGAAGAAAGTTAGTGTCACTATAGGAGGAGAAAGGAGAAAACCCCTGCATTCCTCCCCAAATAATTCAGATGAAGCCCCCCGTTTGTTCTGTGTGTCTCTGTGAGTGATGTAGTTTCATCTGATACACAAACTCAGACACACGAGACTGAGTGTCACTTCGAGCTTTTCTGTCAAAACTGACACTGAAAACTCAGAGCTCTTCACAACAACCTGCCAAAGTAACGGTCGGTTCAACATGAAGAAATTATTACAGAAATATATTACTTTTATTATATGCGAAAATGTACTTCTGAAAGTAACAACAATAATATATTATTATTTTTTAAAGAAATATTATACAACCAATATATACAGTATTTTCATCCATGTTTTGTACAGTTCTTATACATCCACACTTGTTTTATACATCCATTTATACAGTTCTGATTTGCAACATCTTATTTATGAAAAAAATAAGATGTAAATTAATTGGTATATATTCATTTGATTACATTTTTAATGATTGATTCATTTTGTTTTTTATTTATTTCATTAGACCCAATTTTCAGTGATAAATTTGTATTAAATCATAAAACACAGAATCCAGAAAAAATAAAAACAAATGGATTTCACAGGACCCTTAACTCAATCTTGTGGCGTTTAATTGTGAACAAACCAATTCCTTACATTCATTCTCAAGGTCTAACAAACATGTGGAATCGACAGAAACGGTTTCCTTTTTTTTTCTTCTTCATTGGAATAGTGTTTTTATCTTGCATTTAGAATTTTCATTTTCATCAATAGAGTTTGCAGGCCTTTTTTGAATATGGATTTTTTTAGTCTACTCACCTGATTTTGGACTCTTTTTAAGGCGCAGTGAGTTTTGGCTATTTTTTGTAATATGGAGAGAGCATGAGACAGAAGCATGTTACTATAAACTGCTCGAGAAGGAGCACAGCAGCTTGAACTCTGCATTGGATTTATTGTCTGGATGTATTTTAATCTAAAACTGCCTCATGATGGTGATATTTATGTTGTAGTATAACAAGGGGAATGTGTAGGGTTCAAGCACAGAGAGTGCGTATATAGTAGAATTATTATTTTTATCAGGGCCCAAGCACAGAAGGTGCAAAGACACATCTTATATTTGTTTGTGTTGTGTTGTTATATTTGTATATTTGTCTACTCTGGAGTTAAATGATTTCAGTTTCCACCATACAGATGTCACAAAATCTGTACATTTTAATTTGTTGCAGGATTCAGTTGGAAACATAAATATTAAAAGTCTCTAATAAAATACAGGCTTGATGCATAAAATGTTAAATTTTTCCACACAATTGTGAAAAACCGTTATGTATTAATCAACATTGTAAATGTTTCACTCAGGGCAGATCATGGCTGAGTAAAGCTGAAGATGAGAGGCACAGACGGCTCCTGCTGCAGCCCAACAGAGATCTGTTCAGCAGAGTGTGTGTACCGCGGTAAGACCCTCACATCTCACCATCAATGCTTCAACACACGCAAACTCATGTGTACAAAACTCACGTGTTTGTAGTTGAGGGCACATTGGGTCCCTGTGGCAAACCTGAGCCACCAGTCAAATTCAATGCATGACCCAATTTAATGTTCATGAGTGGCCGTTAACATGGACAGAATAAATTTTATGTTGTGATATATCTGGAACAGAGAACAGACTGCATTAGCTATATCCCTTTCATTTTACCAGTTATTTTACCATTTTTACATAATCTTTTTTATGATCAAATATGTTCATCAATGCTGTGATAAGAGAGCTAAAACCTTTGTGGTACTGGTTTTCTATTGGGTGGGAACTGCCTTCATGTAGCTACGCCTTGTCATGAGGTGCTTTGCCAGAAGCATGTGTCATGTTCTTTTGCTTCTTCTGCACAGATTCCAGTGCATTCATTCTAATACTCAGCTTAAATCCAATGAACATGTAGCTGTGTTTTTTCTTCCGTGACTTTTGTATTTTGTTTGCTTTTTTCCCTAAAATACCTAATGCAACATTGTGAAAGTTGTCCTTTTGTGACATTGCAGAATAGTAGGCACTAGACATTTTCCTGCCATGCAAAACACAACGGCATGAAGATCTCTGAATGCATTTTTATTGTATTCCTGATATGTCCTTGCAGGAAAAAAGCAGATCCAGCACATGTTGAGTCTACTGCTTCTAACCTGAAGTCAGATTACACTCGGGTCAGTATCATCCATTAATGAATTCAGATTGTTGGGGTGTTTTTTATCATCCCTTTTAATGTATAGTTTTACTTTTATTTTTTTCTGCAGCCCAGTCTTGTGTCATTTCAGAGGACAAAGGTCATTTCTGGAGTTGACACCCATCAGATTGTGCAGAAAGCAAATTTACCATCCGGGTATGAATCATGCATAAATATTATGAACTGACGTTTTGACTTTGACTGGCCTTTTTTTGCTTATGGTTTGTGTATTTCGTTCAGAGCTTTTCACCACTAAATGTGCCACATTTCAAAATCCTTAGGTTAGAGTTGCATCTGTCTGTTTGTGTGAAAAATGACGTTTACTATTTGTATACAGATCAGCTGTTAGGCCAACCCAGATTCACACTAATGTCAGAGCCCAGACTCCAGCGGTCTCAGCTAGAGAAATCCAGCTGCAGGTACTGAATATTAAACACTCATGTTTCTTATAAGTAACTGGGTAATTTCTGAAGGACGCACAGCAGTGTATGTCTCTGGAAACAACTGTCAATATCAGTTTTTCTCACAGTTTGTCTTATTTTTACAGTCTGAGCTGTATGGTAAGCTGGTTTCTGAGCGTCAGAAGTTAGCTGGTCTCAGAGACATCCCACCAGCTATACTGGCCACCAATAAAATACTCCTGGATATGGCAAAATCAAGGTAACATTTGCCTTTGGATGGTGTAGAATAGTGTAGTCCTCCAATAAGAGCATTTCCTTTAACTTTGAAGTTAGAGTTGCAAAATCCAGTCATTCCTGTAGAAATCTGTGCAACTGAGAGTTTCGCGTCACCAGTGGAAATCTGCTTTATACATTGACAATACACTATGGACCTTTTTGGCCACAAAATTTTACTGAAATTTCACTAATGTGACTGCACCTTAATTATTAAAAAAGCCAAATTTGTACTGACGCGTAATGTTAAATTTATTGTCCTTAGGTAGACATGACATTTTGTTAGTGGTCATGTTTTGATGTTTCATGTTGATTTCTTTGGCAGGCCGTGTTCAATATCCAGCTTGAAACAAGTGGATGGTGTTGCAGAAGCCAAAGCAGCCATGTTAACACCTCTGATTGATGTCATCCTCACATTCTGTCAGACACACGGCTTACAGGTACTGCTTAACATTGTATATTGTACACTACATTTTACTACATTATGTTTACCAAGGCTGCGTTATTTGAAGCATTTTATTGTTTGTTGCAACTTAATGTCTCCTTGCTGAATAAACGTATCAATTTCTAAAGAACTTATTGAATGGTGTATATGTTGCAAAAATAATGACTGTTCACAAACGGTTCGGTGCGCACCTCGGTTTTGACGTCACGGTTCGGTATGGTTTCGGGACAGCAGGGGGAACAAAACTAAAGATAAAATTACTTTTTTTGTTTTTATTAAACAGTGGTTTACTGAACAATTTGCTCTTTTTTTTCCAATTACAATTAAAATTTTCCTAGGGATAAAAATCTACCTCAGCTTATGCTCTAAATTATAGGGAGCTCTTGTACATTACTATAAGGTTACAATTAACAACAGAGACCAAACTTAAATTTAATTACTATTTATTTTTAAATGTAACAATCAACACTAAACTTAAAAAATGTATGCAAACCTGTCAATTGCACATAATGCAGTTTTTAAATTAACTTCTGAATTATAACATTTTTATTTGTTGTTGAAATATTCATTCATTTACACAGTGGCTGTTTTATAACAGAATTATTTAAACATACATTAAATAATTAAAACATCACTAACAGGTAAAGTAAAATATGAATATATAGTCCAGTTTTTGCATTCAGGCTGGTAGAGATGCCCAAACAAACAAAATAAATGTTTTGATAATGCCACAGTGTGTTGTGTTGTGTTCAACCTGCCAATGATATATAGTTGTCACTGCATATTAAACATGGGGTATATAAGCAATTCAACACATAAAATGATACACTTCACCTTTAAGCACTTAGGGTTATTCTGTATTATGAATGTGTTCACAGTAGGGGTGTCCCTGATTTAGGATTTTCATTGTCGAACCTTGCCGATAGTTGACTCATATGTTTGGGGGCGGGGGGCAAAATACATTACCAAGAGTCAAGCAGTCAGACATTTGACAGTCATAAACACTGACATTAACACACATTTGTGTGGGAAGATGTGTAACGGACGCCTCACAGATACAAATGAGGTAAATAATGTTTTATGTTTTGATTAAAAGATAGGCTAACTTAGTTAACATTAGCTGGCCGCATATCATGTTGTTTATTACTTATCAGAGCTGATGAAACTGGAGATTTGCACTAAATAAAACCAAATAATCCACATAAGATGAAATCAACAGATGCAAGGAGCATTCGATGAAGCCCGTGTGCATGTTTACTCTAACTGTATAGAGATTTTCACGAAGGAAATTTACAAATATCCTGCTCATTTTTCCGACTTTGAAGCATAGCCTACTGCCACATAAAACTCAATGCGATCGCATAAATATGAGCTGCTGTGAAAACTGCTCAAACACAGCTAGTTTTATCTAGACCCGCTTCCAGAATTAAATACTGCGGGTGCTTCAGAAAGTGTGCTCTAGCCTCAATTCACATACAATTTCACATATATTTTTGTCCCGTCCATTGCTTTTTCGAGTGTGAATCGCGCATAAATATGCGGATGTCAACTTTGCAGCGTGTATGTGGCAGAAAACTAAAAGTTCTATATAAAATCTAAAATATATAGCCTAGAAAGCACACAGAGCACAGCCTTTATATTCACTAAAAAGCTGTCCCTCATCTACATCACGATCTCATTAAGTTTTGCCAGATCAGTTACGCCAACATGATAGTGAATAGATAATATCTCAAGTTTTTATGTGGGTGCTTATCCATTCCCAAGCACCCACAGGATTGGCGCCAATGTTCACACATGCAAAAATCAAATTAGAACCGGGTGAAATGATTTGAAACCACTTGCACCCTACCTAATTGAAAAAAATCCAGTCTTTCACTCTGCCTGTGTCGAATGCTCCTGTCGGTCACGGATTATGGAAAGTGAAACTTAAAATTTCAATTTGAATTTATACATTGAGTACCCTCATATAGCCAAAATGGCATGATCATAACACCCCGCGAATATTCGACTAGCAGCTAAACAGCTGTTTCATGTCACAGCTCAATCACCGGATTGACCCCAACCACATATCCATTTTATAGTGGCTCTCACTGGCTCAGGGCTTATGGGCTGATACTGTTCAGTATGAAGTGTTATACTGTATGATAATGAGTTGTTCTGTGAATTAGGTGGATGATTCCTCCAGCTCTACTCCACCTGTCCAAACAGAGTCTAGCCATGAGTACAGTTGTGTGGGTCAGTCTCTACCGGACAGTGTCTCTGTCACATACAGACTGTTTCAGATGGAGCACAAGAGCATGGTACGACATTCACTCCTAATACTCCGTTTTAATGTGGTATCTGTCCTGTTTATCACGGTTTCTTATATGCAGTTATGCAGAATTACTCCATCAATAGTTAAAAACAGCAAATAAGGCAAAATAAAGGTATCTGAGGATTTTTAAAAAATGACTACAGCAATGCACAACAATTAGTTGAGGCTGACAAATGTTAATTTCATGCATGTGTGTAGCATGAGACATATATTTGGCCTTTTTGCCATTTGTTAAATATTACAACATTAAAGAGACAGGACTCAATGTGTGAGTAGTTCTTTTTGATGTGTTTTTGAGAATTTGAAATTTTAGACATTGCTAAAAATGCCATTTTAAACTAGTTTAGCAGCATTTTTTTTTGTGTATGCTTCATTGCATCATCAACAATAGCAATAATAAAAATAAAAATGTGTCCCAGACTTTTTTTTTTTTTAAACCAAGAATTCACCCTTTTAATAAGAAATCATGCCCCATAAAATTATTAATTGCCTTTTTATGAATTTTAAATATCTGGATTGCATTTTTATTATTTGAACATGTTTTTTAAATGAATTTTGGATAAACAAAATGAGCCTGATGTCATGAAGCCAGTATGTTTTGATCCTGAAGCAGCAGTTATTTGATGTGGATGTACGTGTTGTCTTGTGTAGAGGCAGGTCGCAGATGCTCGCAGTCTGCCCATAGCTGTGGTGGAGTCTCATCTGCTGCAGGCTCAGAAGATGGGCTGTGCTGTGGACACGGACAGAGCTGGACTCTCAGCGTCCATCTATAACACCATCAGAAAAAGCATCGCCTCTCCTCCAGTCAGCTCAGGTTAAACATATTTCACCAGAATACAATCCAATATCTCTTATCTAAATGTGGAAAGGTTTGTTCTTCTAGAGAGCTCAAGAGTTGGCGATTTTGTTCAAAAACTGTATGATGCTACTGAATTTATATCAATAAATATAAATTGAATGAATCGGCTAAAAACACATCTCTTCCATCTTTATTTAACTCTAGCACTCTCTATTCTAATACTAGTCTTTAAAAAAAAAAAACTTGCCCCTTTTAGACTTGTGCACTATTCATTTACTAACTGCTTGTTTTCTTAAAAAAATAAAAATAACACTAGCTTCTCTAATCTTTTTGTATTCTATCTATTTGTTTTCTTTTTAATTATTATACAATTAACAAAAGCAAAAAAGGCCTCTAACACTAGCTTGCTATATTCATTTTCTATTCTATATGTTTACTTTTTATTATATATATATATAAAAAAAAAACTTTGCTACGTGTTCTACATTAAGCTATCTGAGACTTGTTACAGCACTTGCATATCATTACTCTTTTGCTGATTTTGATTGCTTCTATTGTCCTCATTTGTAAGTCGCTTTGGATAAAAGCTAAATGACTAAATGTAAATGTAATGAATTCTAGGTTACACTTTATTTTAAGGTGTCCTTGTTACACAGTGTAATTATACAGATAAGTACTGAGTAATATTAATTAACTACATTTAGTTACTATAAGGTTAGGATTAGGATTTGGTTTAGGGTTACTTGCATGCAATTATGCATAATTAATTGTTATTATAATAGTAAGTACATGTAACGTGTAACAAGGACACCTTAAAATAAAGTGTTACTGAATGATACAATTAATACAGTTAATTACTGAGTAATATTAATTAACATGAACTTACTATAAGGGTTAGGATTTGGTTTAGGATTAGTTGCTTGTAATAATGCATAATTTACTGATACTGTCTATTACTATAGTAAGTACACATAACATTTGTAACAAGGAACACACCATCACTTGTATTATTTCTGTTTTATTCCTGAACAGATCTGAGTGATTTTAAAGCGATCCGGTCTTGTGTCCCTGAAGATGTCAGTAACTTCCTGCTCAGGCTGGCGCTTTATGAACTCCAGAGAGAAGCTTCATCCACAGCACATCATGAGATCTCCTGGATAGAGCTGGTGTGTTTCGCTCCTGTCACTTTGAACTCCAGTATTGAACTCCAGTATTGAAATATTCATGTTTGTCTGAAATGCACCAGCAGAGGTCAGCACAGTGCTGTCGCTTGAAAACACGTCTGGATTTGTTTGTGATATACTGCTAGCTGCTAACCTCACTGATTTCACTATTAATAATTAGTTTATAGCTGCTGTCCATTATTTATGTGTAAAGGTTTATCATTTCTTTCCTCTTCCTCTGTGCTGAGCAGGATTTTTGATGGTGTCTGATGATGGCTTGTGATCCGATTCATGCAAAATACATTTTTACCTATGCCATTAATGACAGGAAAAGGAAATGAGTGTTATCTTAGAAATCATGTACCAAGGTTTTAACAAAATGAAAGACCTGCCATCAGTGTTTTGATTCAAGAAACATACTGTACTCAGAGATTCTTGTAATGTGACATGATATAATCCATCTAAAACTACTTTATAATTATTAGATATGCAGCTCACATTGATTCAGACACTAAATGGAATATTTTAACTTTGTATTAATTAATTGTGTGCACAGAATGTTTTTTTTTTTTTCTTACACATTCACGTTTTAACTTAAAATCTTCATGCCATTGCTACCCATTGACAGGTTTCAGTCTAATGACATTACACTGGCAGAAATAATCAGATTTTATTTATTTTTTGCTCACATCTGACTCCGATTGGAATTCGTTGCACATGTGTAAACACAAAAAATCCGTACAAGATCTGATTTTTTCCGCATTCAATCTGAGACACTTCCAAATGTGGATTTTAATCAGATACATATCCGATATCTGGACATCCGACCTACGTCTAAACACACATCCGATTCCCCCCAGGACTCCGAGCCACCACAATGCGAGGGCGACACGTTTGCTCATAAAGATAGTGTTTTAATGCCGGTGTGCTATAAATGCGCTTGCATTTTATTGGGGCAGGAACTTTATACTGTATGTGGAAACGGCACAATATTCAGGAGCTGGTTTTCAACCCCTGCCCCATGAATTTTATAAAAACAATAGCTTCACTGCTAAAACCTATTATATTTCTCAGCAATGAGGTGATAAACTTAGCTGTTTTGTAATTAAACCAACAAGCTTCACTATTAGGCTGCTCTATTCACTAATTCACTATTAATTCATTCAAATAAGTGTAATCTTATAATGTGTAACTACTTTATTTCACTTCAGAATTCTACATCTAATGAGCTGTTGATAAAATAACAAATGAAATTTACCGTTATTTTCCGGTCTTTATCCGTTCTGTCAGATTTTGAGCTGCAAAACATCAACAGCTGTTGTCCATGCTGGCAAATAATAATGTCCATCCGACATGAATTAAATAAATAATTTTAATAGCACGGCCATTCAAAACCTGAGGGCCTAGTACCATGTGCATAGTAATGAGATCACTGGCCGGGAATTAATGTAAACACAGATATCAGATACCTGTCAAAGTGAATGTAAACGGGGGCCAACAAATCGGATATGGTTGACAGATCGGCTCTGTGCATTAAGACTTGCAGTGTAAATGCAGCCATTGTTGAGCTCTTGGAGTTTCTCGGTGTCCTGACACTTTATGAGACTAAGACTTTGACGTAACACCTGCTGTGTCTTTCAGACTGATTATGGCAGCCTACTTTATTTGTCTTAGCCATCATCCCTGCATGCCCATCTCCAGATGTGGGATCATCCGCTTTTGTCCATGGCTTTGTGAGCTGTACAGTGTTGGGGAGTAACTAGTTACATGTAACGGCGTTACGTAATTTAATTACAAAATAAATGTAACTGTAATTAGTTACAGTTACTAAGAAAAAATGTGTAATTAAATTACAGTTACTTATGAAAATGTTAACGATTACAAAGGGGTTACATTTGAATATTTACGCACATCCACATACAGATTTAATTGATTTCTTTCCCAAATTGCACTGACTTGACCGTTTTTTTTCTAATAAATCACTAATCGGTTAGTCTGACTGACAATGCTTCGTCTCGCGCGCTCCGCGTCTCCGACAAACGGTTTCGAGCAGAGTAATCAAGAGAGATTTGACAATGGAGAGGACTGTGAAAGCGCACAGGTGGAGCAGAGAAGCAAAACTACTGTTCAGGATTTCAAGTTCAGGTCAGATTCATCTGTAAATATGCTATTATAGTTTTGTCTTTGTTTAGTTAAGCAGCAGCCCATTGCTCATCAGTCGTCACTCAAAATACTGTGGGCCTATAGCTAAAGGACATCATTATTAGCCTATCTATTGTAAAGTTACAGTAGTAATGTAGCAGACAAATAACCATATCGTTTTATAATAGGTTTAGAGGGAGCTAGGGCAGACAACAACACAACCCTTACGAAAGTTAATGATGATTTTACTATAAATCCAAAGACAATATTACTATTGTTAAACCATGGTAACCACAAATAACCATGGTTTATGCTACACTAACCATAGTTTAACCATGGAATTTGAAGTATAAATAAATATACAAATGGTAATCCATTTGCCAAAAGAAAAAAACATGGTTACTGTACTTTTGCTGTAATAAAATCAGGGTTAATTTTTATAAGGGAAAAATATGACTCATGTTCAGTATTAGGATTTTTCTAGAAAGAGTCAGAGAGATCCTGTGTATCACTCGTGGTGTTTTCAGTCTGCCGCCTCAATATATATGAGTACATGAACACATAAACAATATCTAGAACTGCTCTGAGTCACTTCATGAGCATTTTACAATTTAGTTTGAGAAGACTATCATAATATATATAAACAGACACCAATGTTTAAAAAAGACACCAATGTTTCAGGAGTTTAGTACAAAGAATAGGACACATGCTTATTAGATAACCGTATTTGGGTTGATGTATATGCTTTTATTTTTACATTTTTTTAATGAACTGTTATTTTTTTCCAAAGCATCGTTAGATGCAGTGTTTCCTGTACTTATGCGAAGATTTGGTTTCAAAAACAGTATCAGTAAACTTTTTCTTATGATTTTAAATCTGCATTGAACTTGATCAATCTCAAAGTAAAAGGCGGTACTAAAGTCTGATTTTGGTGGATGTTCAAATTTTATCATCTTAATTCAAGTGATGAAGGGTTTTTAAAGTCTGACAGTTATTCGTGCTGAATACTAAGGTTAACCCTCCATGGTGTAAATGTTTGAAAATGATTAACAGTTGAAAACATTTATTAGAAATTTAAGAAAGTAATCAAAAAGTAATCAAAAGTAATCAGTTACATTACTTTTATAAAGTAATTGAAAAAGTTACACTACTATTACATTTTAAATAGGGTAACTTGTAATCTGTAACCTATTACATTTTCAAAGTAACCTTCCCAACACTGGAGCTGTAGTATATACTTGTCTCACTGAAGCCTTTACTAGATTTTGATTGTTTTACTGCTGATGTCTTATAAAAAAAATTGTGGATGTTTTAGCCAATAACTGCTTCCATGCTTGTGCAGGTGATGTTCTGTAATGGTCATGTTAGCATGTGCGTGAGTTTCTGAGATACTCGTGTGCAGGGATCAAATGCTAACAGATGTGTGTCATCGCTGCAGGATAAATCAGCGACTGCAGACAGACCTGCTGTTAAACGTGTGATTGGAGAGTCGCAGCGTGAGACAGATGTCATGGACACAAGTGAAGATGAGCTGTTCATCAGTATTCCCATGCCACAGGTGACTCACATCTGTCTGTCTCAGAATGCCAATTACACAGTGAGTTTATCTGCAGATGTGCACGCATTGTTTCTGAAATCTGCACGTGCGGACAGACTTGAGATGAAACACTGATCTTTCATTTAGACTAGTTCTGATCTCTAGTCTACCTTCTGCACACTGAAAAAAAAATAACTTGTAGGATTTACTTCAAAAAATCTTCATAAAAGTTTGTGTAATTTTTATTTAGTCAAAGCTTACTTTGAAATACTTTGATTTTACTTAATATAGCACCTAATTAAACCATAATTTTAAAGTGTATGTAACTTAGAAACATTTAAGTAAATAATACAATAGATGTATGGTGATTTACTAGACACCATATGTACATAATTAGTAATGCGGCACTCATCTGAACACAGACACTTCAATACTTGGTACACAATACATGATGATGGTAACATTCTGTGGTTCATTTGAGTATGAATGTATCATTTTGAGAAGAAAATAAATTCCAGATGTAATAAAATCATAAGCTACTAAACCTAACAATAAAAGCAATGATAAAACAGTGTAAATACAGCTGGAAAACAGGAAAACATCAACCTCATTAATTATTCATGCCCCAGTGTATGATGGGAACTCCAGTATCAGAAAAGTTGAGTAGGTTTTACTGAGTTATAACGTCTATATTTATTAGGGATGTGCATCTCCATAACTGAGGCTGATGCGATACGCATCTCGATGCATAGCCAACGATACGATACAATGAAGATACATATGAAGCAGCTAGCGATGCGATGCGATACGATTCACACCTATTACGATGCAGTGCGATTCGATTTCGATTCAACACAACGCGATTTCGATGCAATACGATCCATTTAAAAAATTTGATCGCTTTTATTTCTTTTGGTTCTTTGGATCATAAATGAACTTGTGTGTCTTCTGACTTCTAACGCCTCGAGTCCTCTTTCATAAAACAAGTTTACCAAATAGGCCAGGCTTATTTCAGTTAGTCTGACTCACTGTCAAATGATATGGCTCCATAAAGCAAATTTAACAAAGATCAACCTCAGTCACTGTGGCTACTTGTGCTGGAAAGCTAACCTGGTTCAGGGCAGGCAAACTTTCAGGCTAAGCTGAGCTCACTGACCAATAGGAACGCAATGATATCACCACTGACTCTCTCACATACTATCATAGCCATGCAGCCTTTCTCTCTGGTTTTATAACAGCTATACCTTTTATAGTTAGAACAGATAGCATTAGAACATTGCAATCTAACATTGCTCTTTAAAGCATTAACAATCACTAAACTAAAAGTTAAAATCACTAAATTAAAACTACATTTTAACTGCTATAAGAAACACACATTAACTCATCTGAGCTTAGTAATTAGAATTGTATTAGCTTACATTTTATTTACCCATTACAATAGTCCCTTTACAGTTACTGCTATCATAAAATGCATATTTGACTGAGAATTATTGCGCTCCGTCAGTTTAGCGCGCATGCGTGCAGCAGCGCTCGTCCACTCGCGTAAGCCCACTCCTGACAGCTAAATGGATATATTTGCATGACTTTCTAACATTTACAGATGAAAAATAGACTCGTGACATGTCAGTTATGCACTGAGGAAAACAAAATGTCTCAAATGCTTTAAACAGCACAGATATATTCGCTGTTTGCCATGGTGGATCGATTTGATCCATGATCGACATTAAGGGCTGCTTAAGAATAAGCGTCCACAAATTAGTGAGATTGTGTGAACTTACATTGTCGTTTATAACCGTTTTAGCCCCGATTGATTTGTTAGGTTATTTCAAGTCAGGTTTTGGACTTTAATCCCCGCTTTTCCTCAGGTGTTCCTAGTGTTGTTGTGATTCGTCATATTCACGCGCAGCAGTGATGAGAGAACGCGCTTGAGAAACGAGAGGAGAAATCAATCTACATATAAAATATTGGTCACAGATTATTGGTCACTTTCTAAACAATAAAAGTGTAGCGCATCCACTAGTAATTATATATAAATAAATTATATATAAAAAAAATTTACCGATGCAAATATGTTAGAAATGATGCATCGCGATACAAATGCCAACTCGTATCCGATGCACACTTTTTAAACCAATGCATCGCATCGTTAACGTTTTTGCCGATGCACCGAGCGAATCAGGGAATCTTCCCATCCCTAATATTTACGCTTTAACTTCTACGAGCTTGAATTGAGAACCAATATAGAATTTACTTTTATTTATTTATTGCCTGAACTAGCTGTTTCATATAGAAATTACATGTTTTTATGTAGTATTTACTTCACCACAGAATCATTTTTATTAGTGCACAGGTGTTTTTTTTCTGTGCCGGGATCAACATGTGAAGTCTGCAGAAATGCATGTATACTTTTTGATGACAAGTCCCATAAATGTTCATACGCTGTCTGTTTAGTTTCTGATTGCAGCTTTAAATGTTGATCAGTGTTGAGTGTGTGGTGTATCTCTGTCGGTGTGTACAGGATTCCTGTCTGAAGTCATGTGACCCGGTTCCTCAGAGCAGTGGAATGAACCTGGTCTCCTGGAACCAGGATGATAACCTGGATAAAGACACACAAGATCTCTTCAGCGATTCACCTGTGAAGGTATGATGTGTTCTTGCTGAGCTTTTAAAGAACTGGACTGATGAATAATTTACTCAAACACATAATTCAAAGAATAATACACTACAATTCAAAGTTTGGAGTTAGTAATTATTACTTCATGGATACATTAAATTCATCAAAAGTGACATTTATGATTTTACAAAAAGGTTCTATTCTAAATAAGTGATATTTATCAAGAATCCTGAACAAAAAAATCTTGTATCACAGTTTGCACAAAAATATTGTACTCTGATAATCATCAGAAATGTTTCTTGAGAAGTAAATCAGCATATTACTAGGGCTGTCCTCGACTAAAGATTTTTCTGGTCGACTAGTAGTCGTTCATTTGAAGCATTAGTCGACTAATCGTGCGTTTATTAATAAACCATTTAAATCATAATAATGAGCCTTTAATTGCCTAATAAGCGCTCAAGCACGCACATAAAGCTTGCCACAGCACACCAGCAGAAGTAATGATTATGAATGTGTCAGGTAAAAACAGTAAGGAGACTGCATTAACGTTTTAATAATTCATTGATAAACTAGTGCTTTTTTGTTTTCGGTTTAAGAGATGAAGTCTGCGACACTGACTCGTTATCTCCGCAGTAGTGATGTTCCTGTATGCATGTTTCATACGGATACGGATTCATAATCTGAGAATATTTGTTTTCCTGTTTGCCTTCATTATTTTACAAAAGCGCCATGTTTTGTTGTTATTGTGAGTGCACACAAATAAACGTAGAGTCTTTACAGATTTGAAAGATGTATTACTATATTTCAGATGATAAGCCATATTTGAGGTCGACAAATGATAGGCGAGCGTTTGGATGTTCTGCCCGATGTACTGTATTACCATAGACCAGTGGTTTTCAAACTTTTTTAAGCCCTATTTCTTTCTTTTTAAATTGACGCGACCCATTTATATATATATATATATATATAGTAACACGGTTCGTAGAACGGGAAGGAGGAGGCGGGAACCGGCGAACATTCAAAAGACTTTAATAAAATAAACAAACACAAAAGTAAAGCGGCAGCCCCTCACGGACGACTGCCGCACACAAAACACAAACTAACGTCCAGGCATGGTCCTCTCTCGTCTTGCACTGTCGTCGCTCCTCCTTTTATCCTTCCGGAGCTCCTCCGTGGGACTCGAGACCGGTGAGTTGTGCAGGTGTCGCCCATTATCATTAACTCCACCGGCCTCGCTCTGCTCCCACGACTCTCGGCCCCGCCCCACTCACTACATACCCCCATCGCCCCTCGCAGGCCGGGGGGGTACCCTCGAGACTGCGCTCTACTCCCCCCCCCCCCTCCTGGGGGGGCCCGTCAGGGCGGCGTACCTGGGGGTAAGGACAGACGAGGCGAGAGAAAAGGAGACGGAAGGATGAGGAGAGACAGAGACGAGAGAGGGGAGAGAGGAAAAGAAAAAAAAAATTCTCAGTCCGGTTCCCGGACACACTGCCGCTTGGTCCTCAACCAGCTGAGAGGCTCTCACTCGCAGTGCCATGCGATGGTACTGGACATCTTTGGTGGACGGCCTAACGCTCCTCCGCCTCCTGGCGGACGGCGATGGCTCCTCCAGTCGAGGGCAGCCGGCGAACACTTAAAATACTTTAATAACATAAATAAACACAAAAGTAAAGTGGCAGCCCCTCACGGACGACTGCCGCACACAAAACACAAATTAAAGTCCAGGCCTGGTCCTCTCTCGTCTTGCACTGTCGTCGCTCCTCCTTTTATCCTTCCGGAGCTCCTCCGTGGGACTCGAGACCGGTGAGTGGTGCAGGTGTCGCCCATTATCATTAACTCCACCGGCCTCGCTCTGCTCCCACAGCTCTCGGCCCCGCCCCACTCACTACACACACATATATATATATATATATATATATATATATATATATATATATATATATATATATATTACAGAAGGAAAGACAACTGCGCTACAGACCGGTCTCGAGTCCCACCGTAGAGCTCCGGAAGGATGCTCTGTTCCAAAATCAAATCACTGTCGGTGCTTCTGAAATTAGTGAGGGTGCTTTGCTTTCAAGCACATCTATTCTGACATATCATATTTTGTCCAGTCCATGAAAATGAAATTTATATAAAAATTCTGAATGGAGAATAGGCTACAGCAAAGAAAGCGTGCAAAATGCGCTTCCTTAAAAAGCTGTGACTCATTTTAGTTTATCGCAATCTCAGAAAATTCCGCTATAATCAATGAATCTGTCAACACAGCACAATGAATCTCTTATTTACATCACCTCTGCACTTTGTTCATTATAATCAGAGGATTCGCGTCGCGAGCTTCCAGAACTCTGGACTGAACAAGAACACTCGCATTCTGAGCGGTGAGTGGATTCTGACTCACTGAAACTCCTCTGATTGGCCGTTGCGTTATAGAAATCAACAGATATGTCTCTGATTTGCTACAATGTACAACGTTGCAAAAACAGAGCGCAAACACAAATACACATTTGATTCTGACCTGAGGCGGCTGCCGGTTACTTTCATTTTGTTGTTTGTTTATTTAGTTGCTTCTCTCCTGAGTCTTGAACTTGGTTACATACGTACGTTTTCCTTAAATCATCCTGGCGACCCATTTTTTTTAAGTCTCAGGTCGCGACCCAGGGTTTGAAAACCACTGCCATAGACTAACAGTTAACGATCTGCGTGACTTCGCCAATGTGGATTTATATTTATAATTTTTTTTCTGTGACTAATAAAATTTTGGTCGACCAAGCCTCTTCTCGTCGACTAACGGTTAGTCGGCTATTAGGGGCAGCCCTACATATTACAATGATTTCTGAAGGATCATGTGCCACTGAAGACATCATAAATTACATTTTACTATTGTTAGATTTTGTTGTATTTGGCTGAGCAGTAGTTTGGGTGGCTCGCCAATGTACTAGATTTATCTAATACATAAAATAAGTAAGCTTGATCAAAGTTCTTGTGGGGAGAAGGATTTATTGAAGGTAGCAGTGTAGCAGATCTTCAGCAGCGATGTTAGCAGGTCATCCTTCAAACAATCTTAAAGGGGTCATATGATGCTTTTTAAAGATCATTATTTTGTGTATTTGGTGTAACACAATATGTAGACATGCTTTAATGTTCATAAAACGCATTATTTTTTAAATACTGTACATTATTGTAGGTCCTCAATGCCCCACCTCTCAAACGCTTCGTTTTCTACAAAGTCCCTCCTTCCGACAAGCACAGTCTGCTCTGATTGGCCAGCTGAAACAGTGCATTGTGATTGGCCGAACACCACAAGCCACGTCGGAAATGTAACGCCCCTTTCCATAATCATGAGCTTCAGCTTTAAAAATGAAAGTAAAGACAGTTAATAATGTCCTCAGAAAATCAATTCCATCAGTTTAAGCCCGAAAGAGGAACAGAGTCGCGTCTCACACACACACACACACACACACACACATACACACACGATGCGCAAAACTCTGCATTTGAACAGTCAATAGCAAATACTTAAACTAAAAACAAAACATACAGTGGCTGATTCAGAAGCGCCAGATTGTCATAGCAAAGTCAGAATTACCTCCTCTCCTAGGTTAACGAAACTGTCGTCCATTGTGATAACATCTGGGTTGTGCTGTTCTGTTGTAAGTAATCTTAATGATTCCTAAATGCATCTACTTTCGGAAGCCAAATAAAGTGCTTTTGCTTTCACCTAGAAACACACAGCGTCTCCCTGACACGGCTGCATCAACACTACTGCTGTTACTGAAACCACGCCTTACGCAAATATTTCCACACAGTGACGTAGACATGTGGGGCGTGTTTGAATGAGCCGTTTTAGGGGGGCGTGGCAGAGTCTTAACTTTGATAAAGAATATCTCTTTGGTTTTGAGACTTTAGTCTTTGCAACTTCAGGGATCTTATCTATGCACAAACAGCTTGTAACACTCCAAAGAGAAAGCAAAACTTGAAATCGCATTATATGACCCCTTTAACCCTTGTAAGGGTCCTAGCTTCTTCCTAGTTTCTTCCAAAGTTCGTAAAGTCTGTACAACAAAACTTTATACCTAAAGACAAATGGCTAGAAACAATAAATACTGTCAGGACCTCCCGCTGGAGATTCTGCAATCTACAAGAAGTTCCCAAGGAGTGCTGTTCTTTTGTTATTCTAAATTTATGGACCATTTGGTTCACACCTTTACAGACAGTTCCTGTTGATTGCATCTGGGACACAGTCACAATGTTAATGCATCTGACTAAAGATACACATAATCTTTCACTATATATTCAAATAATTATTTTAAATTGTAATATTTCACAATATTATATTTTACTGTATTTTTGATCAAATAAATGCAGTCTTGGTGAGCAAAAGATCTTACAGATCAAAAACTTTTAAATGGAAGTTAACTCAACAGACAACATGCAGACATGTAAATATATTACAACACTACAGAATCTGAAAAATGGATGATGCAATTTCATTTTATATGCATTGATAATAAAAAAAATCTAAGAAAACAAAGATAAATTTCTAATTTCTATTTGTTGACCTGTATTAAAATTAAAAACACGTGAAGCATTCTTAGAAAAGCTTTGAGGGAAAAAAGTGTTCCCCTGCATTGCTTTGCTTTTGACAGCTGAGCAGTAGTGGGTACAGAAAATTATTTTATTATATTTAATAAATATTATGCATACGAAAGGAATTGAAAATTCTTGGGAAAATGTGAATTAGTAGTAAAAATAGTAGAATTATCAGAAACGTAACTGATAATTTTATTTACTGGTAACTTTATTATTGTTCAATACAATCTGAACACTGTGTAATTATCATTATGACACAAGGTTTAACTGTTTTTGATGAATGTGACATCTTCAGACTTAAAATAGCTAATCACATGATGTTAACACTGAGATTTTTAGGCTGTAATCTGAATCCCGACCCTTGGTTTAGGTGTAACCCTGTCTGCTAGAGTGATTGAACATCAGACAGCCTCCCCTGAAGTGATGAGCGCTGTGTGCTGCTTTAGCGCGAGCCAACTGTCTTTAACCTCTGCTTGACCTTTGACTCGTGCTATTACCCGATACCTCCCCTTGTAAGCTCAAAGCCATTAAGGTCATAAGGTTGTGACCTGTGTCACTGCGCTTCACGTCTGATCTCAGGAGGTGTGTCAGGATGGAGTCGTCTTTATTGTCACAATCTGTTTCTAAAAGCAATAAAAGAAAGAGGTGAAATTAAATTATAAATATTACTAATACAATGTAATAATGCTGCTTTTTATAAAGACTAATGTATTGTATAATGTTGTATTTGCGGTTCAGGTCTTTTCCAGTAAATTCCAGCCATTACTGTCTAGTGCGCATCTCTCTGACCTGTTAACGTGGAGATAATGGTGATGAAGCTTGTTTGAAGAGCACGTCCATCATGGCTCTTTTGTCCTGCAGTGACACAAGCCTGTAGATCAATATGAGATCATTTGGGCGGCGTCTCTAAACACACCCTCCCTCCTGATATTCCCTTGCCCACTGAGTCACACAAATGATTTAGCATGGAGACCGAACAGATTGCAAGACAGGGAGATAAGACGAGCTGGCTGGGAGGAAATGGAGTTTGGAGGGGCGCAGAAATGGCTTGAGAAGAATTGTGATGGATGTTAATCCGATGGTGGGCAGTGCGGGGTTTTCCTCTGTTGATGCAGCTGTCTGCGTCATGTAAGCTGTCACACTCAGGATATTCTCAGAGATGTGGCTATAAGCCAGCATTAGTTGGTTTTGAAGCATCACTTTGTTGAACCGTCTGCACAGTTGAAGGGCTGAGCCATTTGGATGAATGCAGTAAAATTCAACATGAAATCAAGTTACTTTGATCTTTGTTTGAAAACATTCCAAAGTTTCCGTCCACACTAAGAAGGCGTTTTCTTTACGGAAAACTGAGCTTTTTGAAAACGCTCTCCAAAGTTGATAAATTTGAAAACGCAGTTTTTCACATTGTAGTATGGACTATGAAAACTGAAAATCAATTCCAAATCCAGAATCGGATACTTGTTGTAAAATTAAAATTTCAATTCTACCTATCTATTCCTGTGCACATCTTTTTTCTTTTTTTTTGAGAGCAAAAATGGGTTGATAAAATTTTATTTGTCTTTGAATTAGGGCTGGGCGATATGGCCAAAAAATTATCACGATAATTTTTTTCATATCAGTCGATATCGATAATTATCACGATAAATGTCAAATCTTTATTTCTTTCAAGTTTAAACCCAGAATTTTGCTCCAAAGTGAAAGTTGTAGAAACCAGACCATTAATTTTCCTTAAAATAAATATCTAACTAGAAAAAATAATTTCTTAGTTGCTGCAAGATCTAATGAGTGATATTGTTTCAAATCAAGAAACAGGTTTGGGTTGCCTGATGATATTAATAATAATAATATCTTTTTTGTCTCTTAGAAATGCACATTTGATAGTAGCTTGAGTAAGATGCAGAGGTACATTTTTGTTCATTTTTAAAATCAGTAGCATCTGTAAAAATTGTAGCAACCTCAGTTTTATATGGTTAAATTTATTCTGACCAAGTTTTTTTTATTTTATTTTTATTTAAGCATTGGTCTCCCATTGTAGCATACATTTAAATCATGATAAACACAAATAAAACCACACATATAACACCTCAATACCATGGTAAAAATATAACTATATGGTTTTTAGGAGCCTATTTGTATAAAAAACAGTAGTCTAAAAACATTCAGTATAAATGCACACATGCTATAGGTTAATCACAAATATATATATTATAATTATATATCTTTACTCCTGTAATAAAATTCAGTGTGAATGTCCCACATCTGTGCCACAATACCATGGTGCAGTGAGTGTTACTACAGTAAATCCATGGTAAATGATGGCGATGTGTAGATTGAAAAGTCTCCTGTTTGGCTATAAACTAGTTTAAATCACGGAGTCATTTGTGTTCATCGCTGAATGCAAGCTCTTCACACTGGATCTCACAGTGCTGTTTAATGCTTGCGTGACCTAAACGCATCTGCTGTAGTGAGCTGGTGCCGCGCGCAGTTTGACTTTGATCCGAGCGGATAAACGGTCCGTGTGGCGCAATTCAAATGAGTCGCGCTGTTTCGTTCCGCTTTTGGCGCATAAACATTATATCGAACTTTTATCGAACTCTTCATATCGTTTTATCGAAGAAAATTATATTGCAATAATTATCGTTATCGAATTATCGCCCAGCCCTACTTTGAATCATTAATTCAAGAGATTCATTCAGAAACACTGATTCATCCAGTAATGAAACAAGTAAATCTTGAGCGAGTCATTGAATCATTTCATTCATAAATTCCATGAGATTTTGTTTAGTTGTCTAATATTATTTTCTTCAGAATTGTGAGAGAACTACAACCTGCATTAAAAAAAGTCTAAATTTAGCCAGAATCGTGCAGCTCTATTTTGCACACAAACAGCTCTTAATCGAGTCCAGTTTTTATGTAGCCGGCTGATTTTTGTTCATGGAATTCAGCAGCAATTAAATGTTTTTCAAAAAGAGAGACAGAATAAATTTGTTTGATATCTGAATGTTTGACTTGGAATTGGAATTAATAAAATTCAAACGATACCCAACCCTAGTGAAAACAGAGGCTTTTGAAAACGATGACGCATGTTTAGTGATGTGACACATATTGTACCAATAGATATCTACAGTATGTTTATAATGGTATTGTCCTGTTATGTGCTGTTCACGTTCACACTGTTGTTACAGATGTGTTACTTTGTGCACTCTTCATATCACAGATGACAGAAAATTTACTGGCGATTGCTGTTTGTGGCAAAACTTGAGGGCAGTTGCGTTTTAGATCAGACATACACTCGTGAGTGACCTGAATGCATCAGTGAATAGTGAGATATTTTCCTAAATAAAATGATCCTGTCAGAAGAATTGCATGAAAACATCTGTTCCGTCTGTATTGCCTCGGTGAGATTTTCTGAGGCTTTATGCATGTTTTTAAAGCGAATTTAACGTTTTCTGATGTTTCAGTGTGGATGAGAAACGTTTGGAAAACGCTAATGTGGATGGAGAGTGTTTTAAAATAAAAACACCGTTTTCAAATGAATGCGGATTATTGTAGACATAGCCTTCATTAATATGTTCCTGGTCTTCCCTCAGTGAAATTATTTTAAAGAAAAATAATAATCTTAATCATAATCTTTCATAATAACCAGGGGTGATTTTAGACTATCATTACAGGGACACAAGCCCCCAAGAATTTACTAAAGTACAAAATTAATCATTCATTCATTTATTTATTTATCATATTAACAAACATTACTTTACTGTGGAGGGCCTTGTTCAATTTTGTTTTTTAGATTTTTTTTAAAGATATTTTTGATAAGGATTTTAATGACAAAAACTCCATATATTTATACCTATAAACTCTATTATTAGCTTGGTAATTTTTAAACAATTATCAGCAATATTTACTTTATTCATGCAAGTTATTTGATACTTGACCATACCTAATTTCTATTAAAATAAACTTGTAAAATACTTTTTTTTTTTTTATGGTTTTGTTTTGGAACACAAAGCTGGCATCTGAAATCCCATCACAATAATACCAATGCTTTTAGAAGTTAACAAATGTTATTGATCAAATCTGTTCCCAGCAAATGAGATCTAGAAAATGGGATGTCCTTGTTCAGCTAAATACAAATTCAATACTACTCATTAATAGTGATTTGTATAATCTTGGTAGTTACCTCTATCTTTTCAGGTACCGTGTCGTATTATGAATTTAGTAGAAGTTATAAATTCTTTTATAAATATTTATCTCTTAGACTCAAGTGGTGACAGTCTCTGCTGTTATGCTTAAATGATCATAGAGAATTGATGGGGTACACAGTGTTTGAGCAAGTTTCTTCCTCTAATCTTTGTAAAAACTGTGGTTTTGAAAACATGAAGTCTAACGAAGGCCGTGAGAGCCATGCAGGTAAAACTCACTCCTCTGCCCACAAGAGGTGCACTAGCAACAGATGTAAGCGGCTGCAGTGTTTAGTGAGACTGGTTTGAGTCCTGATCGCAGTATGAATAGGACCAGTTACACTCGCTACGTTTACATGCACCCAAATAATAAGTCTATAATCAGATTAATGGCTCAGTCTAACTGAAATTCATCTAAACACCTAAATCGATCTGAATTAAATTTTGATCGGATTGAAAGAGGTGGTGTAGACCTGAAATAATCAGATACATATGGTTTCATAATGTTTTATGATCGTGCGTATGTTTATTTGGTCACACTTAAGTTTGGCGAGCAGTTCTCGCTATTAACTAACTATTAAATATGACTTGCCTCAGCAAACTCCAAATAACTGCTTATTAATAGCTAGTAAGGTTAAATTAAGGGATTAAGGGATCTAGAATATGCTCATGCTGAATAAGGCATTAATATGTGCTTTATAAGTACTATAACCTGCCAATATGCTAGTTATATGCATGCTAATAAGCAACTAGTTAATAGTGAGAATTGGTCCCAAACTACCGTTTATTTTTATCTCGCATCTTATGAACTGGTCAGTGGAGGAGACTTAAAATGTGCTAAATATTTGCTAAAAAGCTTTTGCTGATATATATGTCGACGACGTCAAACTGTCTTTTGAGTAGAACTAACTACAGGCTGATGCTCTTTGTTTCCACAGATTGAAAGTCAGCCTACAAAGAGAAAACTGCCTGACTGGGCTGAAGGACCAAGCACTTCAGTACCTGCTACGACTGAGAAGAAAACTAAAAAGAAGAAAGGACTTTTCATTTGATGCTTATTAGGCTGTATAGTGTACGTTTTGATATTTTGTACAAGATTTAAATAATTACATTTTGTTGATGGTCCTGAAAACTGATATGACCTAACTCTACGAGAATGTCTTGTTATTTTTCTGTATTTGTTCTCAAGGCTCCTGTGGTCTGCCGCCAGCTAGGTGTTTTTCATATTTCTTACCGGCTCACACACTAGTTAGGGAATCTTTCTCGATTTGTGCATATCATGTTTCTGCTTCTGTGAGTGGCCTGGAGCTGTTCTCCTCCCAGAATCCCGTGCAACTCCCAGACCTAATTTCTGAAGCATGGTGGGACTTTCTTGAAATAGTTCATTCCTGAGTGTAAAAATATTAAATAATTGACCTGAGATGATATGATTTTGTTAGTTCAGAATATTTATTGCCAAGAAGCAAATTCTTTAATTTGTAAAAATAAAAAAAAAACGAACATCTGTAATTAATACAGTATTGATGCAGTTTTGGTGTTCACAGAGATGCAGTGATTTTTATTAGACTTGTGCTATATGTTTATTTGACTTATGCTTGCTGTAACTGAAGCAGCACATTCACAGAGCAGTATTTGTGTGCCGGTCCTGTAAAAGTTAATTTGCAAGGCCGGAGTAAGCACAGGCTTTTACAGTCCATTCCACTTCTGTTTTCTGCCACAGTGCTAAATACCCACATAACAACAGAGCCTTAAAGCATGCCACATTTCTGTCCCTTACACCTTTCCCTGCCATCATCATCCCCAAAACCCAAGTCTTCTCCTGAGCACCACATCACTGAGTCTACCTCTGTCCAGCTTTAGTTGTGCCACAGTGAAGCACAACTGACTGATTTTGAGTCTGTAGCCCTTTCTTACCAGTGTAAATCATTGTTTTGTATACAAATGTAACAATAATAATCAAATAATTAAAGGTTTGTAACTACCCGCATCTGAGTGCCATGAGTCATGATCCAACACAGATCTGAAGAATCAAGGAGAAATGCTTTAAATGACATGATTTAATGTACACTAACATTTCATACATACTGAACAGAAGTTCATTACGGATAAAACTACAACTTTCCTAACTACAAAGGCTTTCTTGGTGCTCTTGCTCTAATCTGATTATCTGAAGTCATTTATTTGTGTAGCACTTTTTAAAAAACACAGTTTCAAAGCAGTTTTACAGAAAATCTGGATATATATAATATATATAAATTTGCACATATATATACTGAACTTTATATAAAGAGCAGACAATGTTATAGTTACATTTTCAATGCTGTAAACAATCAAGCTTTAATTTCCTGTAGCTAACAGTATGAATGCAATGTAATGGCTCAGAATAAAAGCAACTGCCAAGTGTATAAATGTAAAAAATTTACTGTTGAGTGCACCTCTGAATATACACTATATTGCCAAAAGTATTGTGTCGCCCCCTACTAAAGAACAGGTTTGACTACTTTAGTAATTTCTATGAGTACAAATCTTAATGTTAAAGCATATAATGATATTCTAGGAAATTGTGTGCTTCTAATATTATAGCAACAGTTTGGACAGGACCCTTTTCTATTCTAACATGACAATGTCTCTGTGTATAAGACAAGGTTCAAAAAGAAAATGATTGATTCAGTCAGTGTGGAAGAACTTGACTGGTCTGCATAAAACCAAGTCCTAATCCCAGTTTAACACCTCTGGTGTGACTGGTGTTTGGTGATGAGTTTTTGGCTCAAGGTCTGCATTTACAATGACTTGTACATATGGGTTCAGTCATTTTAGACACTTCCAAAACTGTTGCAACAGAGATGGAAATAAAAATTTTAAATACATGAATTATGTTCCCATCGTTGTTGCCACAGATTTGGAAGTGCATTTTTCTGTTCTAAAGAAGGGGGTGTCCCAATACTTTTGGCAATATAGTGTATCTTTAGAGAATGTGATCACAAAATATACACTGCCTGTCCAAAACAAAATCACAAAAAAGCATTGTTTCGACCATGCTGTGCATTGTCACAACATTTATTTCCATCAAGGGTTGCATTAATTTTTGGCCATGAGCTTGTATTGACAATGGGAGAGTCGAACCACTCTGTAAAGTCGACTCCAGCACATCATAAAGACTTTCAATAGGGTTAAGCTCAGGACTCTGTGGTGCCAAATCATACATGAAAATGATTGCTTATCCTCACTGAACCACTATTTCATATATTAATCTCATCACTGTCGTCCTGAAAAATGTACAAGGGTACTGACACGGTTGATTAAGAAATAAAAAGCTACACACTCAGGGTTCAAAGACTTGTTACAAAACAAAACATGCCAGAAATACATTAATAACTGCAAAAATTATTAAAAACTAAAATTTTAAGAATTTGCTTATTTAAATCAAATGATCTACTTGTTTGTTTGTTTGTTTGTTTTTTTGGGGGGGGGGGGGGGCACTCGGGGCAGGCAGTGTATATTGCTTATAAAAAGATTTCTAATTTGATAAGAAATTAGTTTTTTGTCTCTAAAAAAAAAAGTAACATACTGCTGTTGGAGAGGGTTGTCATGTAATCTACAGCAGTGTTACATGAAATCTAACAATATACAATTAAAAAAAAAATCAAAAACTTTGAAATTTTTAATTTGACAAGTTTTCTTGTTCCTAATAATAAATATCATGCAGAAGAAACTTTTAATATTTAATAAGTTAGTTTTTTTATGTATTATAAAATGATCCTCTAACCACTAGCATTCTATATTCTTTTTCTATTCTTTTGACTTTATTTTATTTTATAAAAAAGACCCTCTAACACCTTTGTTACCTATTCTTTTTTCCTATTCTATCTACTTGTTTTCTTTTTAATTATATATATATATATATATATATATATATATATAAATATATATATATATATATATATATATAAACTTGTGTGCTGCGTTAGGCTAAATGAGACTTGTCACGGCACTAACATATTATTGCTCTTTTGTTGGTTTTGATTGCTTCTATTGTCCTCATTTGTAAAAATTGCTTTGGATAAAAGTGTCTGCTAAATGACTAAATGTAAATGCAATATGGACTTAATCAGTTCTAAACTGCTCATTGCATCATATAATCAACAAGAATCATCAATGTATGAATCGCATTCACTTCTCTAACGTACATCATTTTATTATATCCATGTATGCTTTTACAGATAAATCATGCAGATTTTTTCTGCTCACATAGTCCTCACTCCTATTGCTTGTTGCTCCCCAACAACAGTGGCTGTTTATTTAAATAAAGTCAACATTTCTGAAAGGTTTCTGAAGTCGCTGGACATGCCTCCATCCTGTCACCAACATTTGCTGTTGCTCGTGGAAAAATACAATTCTGTTCCATTTCACTCCATGAGAGTGTATCTGGATGTGAGCCTTTTGCATGCATTTGATTCTTGTCAATAGTGATGCACTTTTCCAGTCACAATGATAAGACGCTTAAAAAAATTGTTTCAATCATTAAGCTATGCAAAATTGTAGAACTTGCAGCATACATATAACTACTGCTTTATTGTACTTAGGTAATCTTGCTTGGTGAAGTGGATGTGTGCGTCTGGACAGAGAGCCAGAAAGGCCTCCAAGAGACCACAAACAGGCAATTTCACCCTGCCCAACCATCTTCTGCTTAGGCATTATAGGCTAGAAGTGCCTGTAAAAATATAAAAAGAATAGTTCCTAACTAGTCACTAGCACTAATTGGTGCTAAAAGCAATGTCAGGTATTTTGAAGAAGCTCTGTAAGCTTGCTGAAATGGGCCACAGTTCCAGCAAATCACTGCGATCTGAGAGACAATGGATCATTCCTGTCCAAAGTCTGGCATCTGTGCTTCATTTCAGTGGAAGTAACATTTTGGAATCAAAATTTGGTGGCTCCACAGAGAATACACTGTAAAAAAATAAAATAAAAAATTGGGCAAACTTAAAAGTTTAAGGCAACCAGCTTCAGCAGATTTTTGAGTTTTCTCAACTTCTTGTTTCGTTTATACAACAAAAAGTTGAGAAAACTCAAAAATCTGCTGAAGCTGGTTGCCTTAAACTTTTAAGTTGGCTCAACTTTTTTTTTTCTCCTGAGGCTTTTTCTCCTCAGGAGCACAACAATGTTCTTATTTATTTATTTTTAATTTTGAAATGCCTGTTGAAATTGTTTCATTTCATTTTACTTTATTTTAGAGGCAAGGCTATTCCTGCTCAGTATTAGGTTGACCAAATATCATGAGGTTGGCTACCAAATTAACCACGCAAAATCTTATGTGCATGTTACATGGCCTTTTACCATTATACATGTTCTTTTAGTTCTGTGTCTAATCTTTGTGACTGAAATAATTTGTGTCATGTGAAATCGTACATAAGTAGGGTGCCAGTGAATGTATGTGCTGTGCGTTTTAAAGAGCTTTTAAAGTTTTGACATCAAGTCTGTATAATTCATCATTTTTGGGAACTCGCCAGGCAAGGCCACTTGGAGTTCACAGAAGGTAATCTTGGATCAGACAAGCTGGGCCACATCCAAATACATGTTCCAGTGAGTTTTCCAGCTGAATATAGAGGAGTCGGGGGCTAGTTGTTAAAAGGGGAAGTTGTCACAAGGTTTTGTATATCAGTAATTAAGGTTTTGAGTCAAGTACAATTACGCAAATAGCTGTTTTCTCTTTTAGATTCATAATTTTGCTAAAATTCAATAGCACCATCATTTTTGTAATGCCTGTTAACAAGTAAGCAGTAAAAAACTTGACAACATTTTGACCAGAGTTGCCATAAAATGAAGCAAGATTTGGAGTGAAAGGTGCTATTTGTGAAATCAAGAGTATTTCCCAGAAATGTCAGATCACTGTCAGGTGTTTTATACAGTATGTTATACACAGTGTTGGAGAGTAACTTACATGTAATGGAATTGCGTAATTTAATTACAAAATAAATGTAATTGTAATTAATTATAGTTACTGAGAAAAAAATGTGTAATTAAATTACAGTTTCTTATGAAAAGGTTAATGATTACAAAGGGGGTTACATCTGAATATTTTCACACACACACAGATTTAATTGATTTCTTTCATAAATTGCATTGACTGCTCTGAAATATGAGACCAATGTTTCAGGAGTTTAGGACACATGCTTTTTCAATAACTCTTTTATTTCCTATTTGGGTAAGTGTACAGTATATGCTTTACTTTTTTAAGATTAACTGTTGTTTTCCAAGACATTGTTAGATGCCAGAGTTTCCTGTCATAACTATGCAAAGATTTGATTTCAAAAACAGTATTGTAGCTATAAAACTATCTCTTATGATTTTAAACTTGTGTTTATCCTCAGAACGATCTCAAAGTAAAAAGAGGTGATAAGTTTGATTTTGTGTTGGCTGTGCTTTAAAATTAAATTATTATAATCTTAATTCAAGTGAAGAAGGATTTTGAAAGTGTGACAGTAATCAGTGTTGAGCACTACTGTAATAAAAAAGTAATCAAATGTAATCAGTTACATTACTTTAATAAAGTGATTGAAATAGTTACACTATGTATTACATTTTAAACAGGGTAACTTGTAATCTGTAAGATATTAGCAAAGTAAACTTCTCAACACTGGTTATGCATGTACTTTAATTTTGATTTTGGTTTCTGTTGGCCAAACAATGGTTTAATATTTTTTTAATTGTTGCCTTTAAAGTTTTTGCTGTTTTATTAATTTTGTTTCAAAAGCTGTTTCAGTATTACCCAAAAATCTTAGATAGCTTAATATTATTAGACTCTTAAATGTTGTGGAAGATTAGGCTACTTTTTTTATTATTATTATTTATTTATTTTTGAGTTTTTGAGTTTTGAGTCTAAAATCTAGTTTTGACTTTCATATTTAACATATTTTCAAATCCCTTGCCACTTAATTGAACACTTAATTGAATGAGGAATTCTGTCGGTAATTCCACACACGACGCGACGACCCGTCCTGCATCGCGTCGCGGTGGGAGATCTCTCACCCCGCCTCCTGTAATACGATCAGCTGAAGAGCCAACACAAGCCACGCTCCTCTCGCTTCACTTCTTCTGCTCCACTTTAATTCATCCAGCTGAACGCAAGAAACGCGCCGGAGGATGCGTGCGATTCCGTCGGGACGCGGTTCTCTCTCGGTCTCCGCTCTCTGTGGAGCGGCGGTGTGTTTGTCGCTGTGGACGCGTGTGGTCCGGAGCGGGAGCCTCGCTTGCTCTCCGCCCGCGGCGTCGGTGCAGGAGCTGGCGCGCCGCGCGGGGGTCGTGTTTGAGGGGAAGCTCCAGGAACAAGCGCGGAACGGGACCGAGTCGCCGGTGAACGCGTCGCGTCAGGTGCGCGTCAGGGTGCAGCAGGTGTGGCAGGTGAAGGCGGGAGGGCTGCTCAAGGACTCTGTGGTGTCTCTCGTCTGGTTTGAAGGTGGCAGATGTTTCCAGCTCAGCACCGGGATCCGGTACATGTTCTTTATGGAAGCCACAAACGACACGTCGGTGTTCACGGCAGTCTTCCCGCCGGTGGAGACCAAGCGCGCCGTGAGGAAGAACGTGAGTCAGGTGCTCTGTCAGGACTGCGGTAAGACCCTTTACCTGTTCATATATGTTCATGCACGTGTGAGCCGATTCAGTGACACAGCAGCAAAACTAAATTACTACTTTGCTGTTTTGTTTTGTTTGCTTTGTCTCCTGTTGATCTTGGTGCTGAAGTGGAGCTCAGGTAAAAGCACGGTGATGCTGTCAGATGGGTAATATCGTGGTACTTAATGATACATGATGCTATTTTACATGACACTCCAATACATGACACTTCATACAGCGGTAATGTCATTGCATTTAGTGGTAGACATGCATTACAGCGTGCATATCTGATGTTCATTTAAAAGACTTGTTAAGCACGTATCCTCTGAAGATCTCTGCCAGACAGACACAATGTTGTATTAAAACTTGTTTGAACAGCTTGACATGACCGTCATAGATGGACGCAACAGTGATTTTTAATATTTGGCTCACTAAAGCTCACATTATGCAAAGGAATTATTTAAAAGCTGGCCTTAAATCTGTGTTTTTGGCAGGATTTCTGCAGAGATTATTGCCACTAATGTCATCACCAGATTCTGATGGATTACACAAATTCCTGCTCAACCTCGCTGCCTCTGCATTAAAAGCTAACCCTAATAATTTCAGAAGGATACTTTTGGCTTGATGGACTCCTGCATAAAGCTGTCAGGTTTCACTCTGATTAGCTCTGAATCATCTCACATCACGCAATGTTTGTAAAACCTTTGTGCACATACAGAACTTGTTCGGTTAGATGAGGTGTTAGTATTTTGATGAATGATGAGAGAAATCTACTATCAAACTTTTGCTTGCTATACTGACATATTTTGTCTGCTAACCTGGTTACCTACAGTTAGCTGATTTTACTTGATGCATAAACACAAGGTCCAAGTGTAGTTCAATTTTAATATGAGCATGCATTTTAATAAGAGGCTACACAAGTTGTTATGCCTGTTTTTTTCCATACAAATTTATTATTTTTCTTATTATTATGTGCACCAACAGTCTTGATGTTCTAGCGCTACACATTAGTGAATCAATTTGTTTGGGTTTTAATGATTATGAGACCAACACGCATGTCTGTGAAAGGTTGGTATTAGAAAACGAACATCGTGTTAAACTAAGGGCTGCAGAGAGGAAATGGCACAAATCCAAAAACTCTACCGACCTTACTGTGTATCAGTCACACCTCTCTTCCTTCTCTGCAAATGTCTCCACTGCTAAAATGACATACTACCACAACAAAATTAACAACTGTTCCGACTCTCGCGCACTCTTCAAAACGTTCTCTTCTCTTCTCTGTCCACCTCCCCCTCCTCCTTCATCAACTCTTACAGCTGATGACTTTGCAACTTTCTTCACAAATAAAACAAAAACCATCAGTGACCAATTCCTCACACTGCAAACTAATAATAACTTCATAACGACAAATACACAATCTCTCACCTCCTTTTCTCCTCTCTCGGAGACGGAGGTTTCCAAACTCATCCTTTCCAATCATCCCACTACTTGTCCGCTAGATCCTATCCCCACTCACCTCCTTCAAGCCATTTCTTCTTCGGTCGTACCTGCTCTTACTCACATTATCAACACCTCGCTTAACACTGGTACATTTCCCACAGCATTTAAGCAGGCTCGGGTAAGCCCACTGCTTAAAAAACCTGCTCTAAATCCAGCACTTTTAGAAAACTACAGACCGGTATCTCTTCTTCCATTCATTGCAAAGTCACTTGAGCGAGTTGTGTTCAACCAACTCTCTCTGTTTCTTGCACAGAACAACATTCTGGACAACAACCAATCTGGCTTCAGAAGTGGACACTCAACTGAGACTGCCCTACTCTCGGTTACAGAGGCCCTGAGACTGGCAAGAGCAGCTTCCAAATCCTCTGTACTCATCTTGCTGGATCTGTCTGCTGCCTTTGACACAGTTAACCACCAGATCCTCATGTCCATCCTCAGAAAGATGGGCATCTCAGGAACCGCCCTCCTGTGGATCGAGTCTTACCTCTCCGATAGGTCCTTCAGGGTGTCTTGGAGGGGTGAGGTTTCAAAGTCACAACTTCTTGCTACTGGAGTTCCTCAAGGCTCAGTGCTTGGACCACTTCTCTTCTCCATCTACATGTCGTCATTAGGATTGGTTATTCAGAAGCATGGCTTTTCCTACCACTGCTATGCTGATGACACTCAACTCTACTTCTCATTCCAACCAGATGATCCGACGGTAACAGATCGCATTGCAGCCTGTCTGAGTGACATTTCTTGCTGGATGATGGACCATCACCTTCAGCTCAATCTTGCTAAGACAGAACTGCTCGTGTTCTCTGCCAACCCATCACTTCACCACAACTTCTCTATACAGCTGGGTTCATCAACCATAACTCCTTCCAGGACTGCCAGGAACCTTGGAGTTGTGATCGATGATCAGTTAAGCTTCACAGACCATATTGCTACAACGGCCCGGTCCTGCAGATTTGCCTTATACAACATTAGGAAGATTAGGCCCTTCCTGCAAGAGCAAGCTGCACAACTCCTTGTCCAAGCTCTTGTTCTCTCCAGACTGGACTATTGTAATGCTCTCTTGGCGGGCCTTCCCACATGTACTATCAAGCCTCTGCAACTGATCCAGAATGCAGCAGCCAGAGTGGTCTTTAATGAGCCAAAAAAAGCTCACGTTACCCCTCTCTTCATCAGGTTACACTGGCTACCAATAGCCGCTCGCATCAAATTCAAGGTACTGATGTTTGCCTACAAGACCACAACTGCCACTGCACCAATATACCTAAACTCGCTGGTTCAAACTTATGTGCCCTCCAGAAGCTTGCGTTCTGCAAGTGAACGACGCCTTGTGGTGCCATCCCAAAGAGGTACCAAATCACTCTCACGGACCTTTTCCTGGACTGTGCCCAGCTGGTGGAATGACCTCCCGATCTCAATTCGAACAGCTGAGTCTTTAGCCATTTTCAAAAAACATCTAAAGACATCTTTTTCGCCAGCACCTGACTAACTAATACTAACTTACCTATTCTATTTAAAAAAAATAAAAATAAAAAAAAATCCTAGCTACGTGTACTGTGCTAGACTAACTGAGACTTGTCATGACACTTGTATACTGTTGCTCTCTCGATGGTCTGATTGCTTCTATTGTTCTCCTCATTTGTACGTCGCTTTGGATAAAAGCGTCTGCTAAATGATTAAATGTAAATGTAAATGTAAAACCGAACATGTATTTTGGCTTTGTGATTGAGCTGCCTTTGTTTGAATTTGGCATCAGTTGTAGTCGCAAGATGAAATCCTCCAATTCCAAGTATTGCTTCATCGACTGCATGCAGCAGTAATGCTGTAAGAAGCTTTGAGATGTTCATGAGCTCAATGTTGCTTTGTGTTTTCTCACTTATATATAGTACAATAGATTCAATAACTTGGAAAGCTTGCCTTGAGCATTCCAGTAGTGCTGGATGTTACACTTGCACACAGATGCCTGTCGAGTGTGTTTCATTACCACTTGTGCTGGTTTTGTTGCCATATGACGAGGTTAGTGAAGGTCATTCTTGTTCCAGTCCTTCAGTGAATTCTGTCCTCTCCTCATGACCTGAGATATCTGTCCTCTGTGTGCTTTGGCATTATGGGAATTTGACGTTGAGATTTCTAAATAGCTTGTGGACATCTAGTCAATTTTGAAGAAGAATGAAAAGCATATGTCAAATGTGACTCTGGACCACAAAACCAGTCATAAGGGTCAATTTTTCAAAATTGAGATTTATACATCATCTTAAAGCTGAATAAATAAGCTCTCCATTGATGTATGGTTTGTTATGATAGGACAATATCTGGCAGAGATACAACTATTTGAAAATCTGGAATCTGAGGGTGCAAAAAAATCAAAATATTGAGAAAATCACCTTTAAAGTTGTCCAAATGAAGTTCTTAGCAATGCATATTACTAATCAAAAATTAAGTTTTACTATATTTATGGTAGGAAATTTACAAAATATCTTCATGGAACATGATCTTTACTTAATGTCCTAATGAATTTTTGGCATAAAAGAAAAATCAATAATTTTGACCCATACAATGTATTTTTGGCTATTGCTACAAATATACCCCAGCGACTTAAGACTGGTTTTGTGGTCCAGGGTTACAAATTAAAACATTTAACACATTGCTGATATTCACCTTGCCTTTTTTGTAAGTGAGATTTAGATTCAGATTGTGATCTAATATCATGACATACAATACAGTTAGTGTAAGCAAGAAATGTTGCAATAATAATTTCGAGGACAAACAATTTATGTTTAGTTAACCATATTTAAAGCACTTACTTTCAAAAACATTTTCAATTTCTATAATGGAAAAGAAATGGATTGATTTTAAAGGCTTTGACTCCTAAGGGAACTACAAATTCCATCCTTGTGTCAGATAATAACGTTATTTGTTTTCTTTATTGAAACTTATTGATTTACAATTCCCTGTTGGAGAAGGTATTACTGAATGAACCCTGGCTTTAGCAGAAGCAAAGTGAAATATATGATGAAGACAAAAAAAAAATTCACCTTCTAGCACATTGTAGTGAAGTTTAAAAGGGCTGATGCTGTTGGGCTTTTATAAATCTATAGATGGATAGATTTTTACTTGTGAATGTTTTCATTGTTTTACTACAGTGAATAATATCACTCACAAAATCCAAAGTTAATGCTTCAAAGAAAAAAAATCGCATCATATGCCAAGCATTACAGTTTTTTTATGAATCTTTTTGTTTTGTTTTTATTGTATTGCATAAACGTTTGCGTGTGTACTACAGATAATTTCTTTGTAGGACAGCACACGAGCTGGATCTGTGGCAGATGAGTGAGAGCTGAAGTTAAGTCAGGGCACATATCTCAGAAGGGTTACAGAGATAGCCCAGTCATAATCCTCTGTCCTTTCACAGATTATCCCATAATCCCATCTTTATTCTGCATTCAAATGGCCCACATTCAACATGAGCTCCTAGAAAACCAAAAGTGTGACACCCTGCAGTTTTATGGTGTTGCTTACTATCTAATTACAATTGCAAGTGCAGTGATATTTTGCTATTTTAATGGGACAATTTTGTATTAGAATACAAAATAAAGTAAACTGGGTCTGTATTTGTGTTATGACTTCAGTAATGCCACTTACAGTTGCTTTAACAAAATTTAACAGTGAATTAAATGTATGTAAATTGTATATTTAATTGCAACATTCAGGACAAATGTATTTAGCCTATTATTTTACTACCAATGCCGAGCTGTAGTTTAATTAATGTAGTGCATTGCAGAATTTCTCTGTGCCTCAACTGACCTGCAGAGTTCAGGTCTGATCAAACTCATCTGAACAAGCTAATCAAGGTCTTCAGGATTACAAAATTACAGGCAGGTGAGTTAAAGTGAAATACACTCTCGCCTGAAGCTAAGTTTATACTTTTTCCCAGCACCTCACCGTGACTGTCCACGCAATTCAGAGACGTTTATACTCGACATGCTCGCCGCTGTACTATTTTCTGAAATGACAGTGCAGTGGTTTCCAACCACGTTCCTGGAGCCGCCAACACTGCATTTTGAATGTCTCTTTAATCAAACACACCTGATCCAGGTCACCAGCTCTTTAGTATTACGTGTGTCAGACAAAGGAGACGTAACATGTGCAGTGTTGGGCTTCAGGAACAGGTTGGGAACCACTGCAATAGATTAGAGCAGTGGTTCTCAATCCCAGTGCTGACGACCCCTGCTCTGCATATTTTGCATGTCTGTCTTGTTTAACACACCTGATTCAGATCACCAGCTCGTTAGAAGCGAGCTCGATGCATGAACTGTGTTCCGATTGACAGGGTCCCTACACAGTGTTCATTGCTCCCTATTCCCTGAGCATGTCTGAAGTGATAAGAGATGCGTACAAAATGAGCAGAGTGGGGGGTGTGAGGACTGGAATTGAGAACCACTGGATTAGACAACAGATTGGAGAAAAATCCTGTAAACCAACAGAAAGTAGAGTAAAATAAGTAGTTTGATTGAACCACTAGTTTTTGTTTTTATGTCAAATATTTTTTGAAAAGATTTAAAGGATACCTATTATGGCCTTTTTTGCAAGATGTAATATAAGTCTCAGGTGTCCCCAGAATGTGTCTCTGAAGTTTCAGATCAAAACACCCCACAGATCATTTATTATATTCCTTTGCCCATTTCGAGTGTAAGCAGAAACACTCTGTTTTCGTGCATGCATCTTTAAATGCAAATAAGCTGCTGCTCTCCGCCCCCTTTTCCAGAATAGGGCTGTGCCTTTACAGCTCATATCTCTGCCAAAAAACATACGTTTGGTTTTGATTATCATATCTATCGCACTGAAATCATGCGTTTTAAACCATATTTGTTTAAACTTCTAAGTTTTTCTGAGTGCACACATCCGATGCACGCGCACAGAAAGCGGCTGCACATGGCATGTGAGTACTAAACTCAAAAAAGTCCGATTTTCATGTCACCTTTAAAGATTTACAAGGATTTGGAAATTAATAGTGAAGATAATTTTTATAAAAATGTGTATTCTATATTTATATATATATATTTTTTTAATAAATAAATGAATGAAATAATACTATATAAATAAATAGGGTGAGTTCAGGTAAAGTGGGACATTTAGGCTTGATTGTACTGTGCTCAATGGGTTGACAGTTATAACAGATATCTTTAATTAAAGGGACACTGGTAACACTAGTGATTGTGGCTATGTCTCAACAAAGGACTCCTTCATCATGAAAGCTAGTAAGCCTATTGACATTTGTCCTTTCTAACTTATAAGGTTTCCCACGATTTGTAAACAAATATTTTTCTGTACTTGAATTATTTGTTACTGCATCTAACATGGATTAAAATGCAAAGAATATGTTTTTCTTGTAAGGTGGTTAAATATTGCTGACCCACTTTGGCTGACTGCTAGATGAAGTGGGCCAATTTGAATTCTTTGCTAATTCTTCACTAATTAATTAAATTAACATTTACTGATCATTTCTAATTTCCATTTATATTTTTTTTATAACAGAAATGAGTGTGCATTCAAGTAACTCAATTCAGAAATGGAAGGAAGGAAAAGAGAGAGCGGAAAAGAAGGCAAGGCATGAAAGTGAATCTGTGGAGTGAAGAAAGGATGAAAGGAGATGTAAATGATATCAGGTAGCAGGAGGCCTTAGATTCAAATCTAAATGTGCGTATCTTAGTGATCCTAAAGACTTTGATTACATGGCTACTTGTCACATAAGTAAAAAATTAGACATAACATACTGATTTGAGTTGAAATATTTTATTAGCTCTTTAACCGCTATGCTTCCACAAAGAAAAACTGTCCCTAAAAAACTGTTAAGCCTAGATGAAGTTAAGACAAGACTGACATCTAAGGCGTAATGTTCAGACATATGACTAATTACACAGCATTTCACTGCAAGTAAAGACAAGGACATACAATGCTAATTAAGAAGAAAAAAAAATTGACGTGTTTATCTTAATTATGAAAGTGTACAAAACAATCATTCTGGCAACAACACAAACATTTCAACAATATTACCACAGGCCTACTATTATTAATGAAGTCCTCTGGTTTCCTTTTACAGTAAATACCGACCAATCAGAATCAAGTATTCCAGAGAGCCGTGTAATAAATTCAACTAAATAATTTCAACAAAATCTGAATAACAGCTGCTTATCAAATTATGCATACAAAATGCATACAAATTTCAAAGAATTTTGAAAGAAAGAAAATAACTTTCCTTTGATTAACATTGATTGTATATTAAATACAAAAATATAATATACATTTATGTTTGATTATCTGAGCATATGTAAACTTTTATTGGAGAAACATAACAGATTTGCAGTTTATGGAAGTTTATTATCTCTTGCCATGTTAATAAGGTAATTATTGTGACTATATTGTGCCTATATACAAATATGTACTTATAGGGCTGAATAATAGAAACCTTTTAAAAGCATCCAAGAAAAAGTACCAGACAAATACTTGTATTTATTTACACTTGCATTAAATTATTTTTTGTATGGCTAGCTTATGCGTAACTGCATATGTACTTGTGTAATGTGTATATGGTATATTTAAAATAATTCCACTCAATTTACAAAACTAAACAGCAAAATCAATGCACACTCTAGCAAACTTGTCACAATGACATGTTGTCATTTTGTCATAATCAACCAAGCAAACTCATGGGCACGGCGAGTATAAACCAGGTTTGAAGCTGTGAGCACTTCAGTGTTTGAGCCGTGTCTTGCATTACAAGGTCAAATAATTGTTGTTGTGGGTATAGTCATTTTTAATGGGGAAGTTTGGCTCAGACATTTGTTGTAACTTGTTACTCATTTGGCAAGTTGAATGGGAGTCATATGAGAAGGGAAGAAATCTGCCTTTACCGCTGGAAGTACCCTGTATCAGTTCCAAGTCACGCTTATGGTCCTGACAAATGCTGCATCCACATTTCTAAGATTTGTGGAGCTGCTGTTCTGGCCTGTGCTGAAAAATATGCGTCATCTGTCTTGATGATATGAGTGTTTAGATGGAAATTTACAGAACAATCCTGAAGCCTCAATAAATCGCTTCTGTGTTGTTGGTCTCGATATAAAGGTTAATAAATGTTATTCCTCAGCTATAATGGACAGCAATGGTCAGTGTGGGAAAATATCCAGGAATTATGAGCTCTTGAAATGCTACACATTGTGGTTAGTTTGACATTAACCAGTGAAAAATGTCAAAGATCATCGCAGCTTTATGGAAGATAGGTTGTCAGATGCACACCTTTAGGGATCCAATAGAGGTCTTAATTTCCAGATATGTGAGATTTGTCACAAATGTATTTCACCATTAATCACACTGACAGAACAATTAAAAAAACTCTCATTGCAAAATATTATTTCAGGTCTGCAGTTCTGAGAATTTCTATACCTAGTCTTGATATAGTGATTGAAATTCAAGGTATTATAATCAGTTGATCCAGATCCTCTTTTTTTTGGATTACATATGATTCTAATTTCATTTGACATGGTTTGGATTAATTTTGTTGTGTCTTCATTTAAAACCCACTTAGCCTGCTACAAAACAGCATAGATCAAATGATTGTCAGTGATCGATTTTTATTTATTAAAGCATTCCTAAAAGATTGGAGACATTGATTAGAGGGAGTAAAGCATTTCGGTTAACACTTTAATTAAATCCTTTATGTATAATGCATTATAATTTCAGATGCATTAATTATGCCTTGTAATGCACCTTATAATGCTTTGTACAATCTCATGAATAATTCTAACCACAGTTAATACATTATAACACTTATCAATTCATTTTACACTATGCATTTTAAATTCGGTTATAATTATTTACGACAAGATGTATTGTATTACAACGCACATTATGAATAATTATAATGCATTATAGCCAAGTCAAGTCACCATTATTTATATATAGGGTTGGGTATCGTTTGGGTTTTTATCGTATCGGTGCCAAATCGATACTTTTAAAAAGGTACCGGTGCCTGAACCGATACTTAATTAAATAATTTAAAAAAATTAAAATGACCAATCAATAATTGGATTGGCCATTAGCACAAAACACATGATGTCTTTTTCATTCATACTGGATGCCAGAGGGTGCCCTCACACAAAAAATCCACATATCCAGGCACAGAAGTAGCGGAACTCATGAAGCTCCAGGAAATCCCCAATATGGACAAAGGCATTGCTATGCTGTAACTGAGTAAACAGAAGATATAAACGTTTTGAATTATAAAACAAATACAATAAACTCGCGACTACGACAATGTATAGTTTATCTGTGTTATTCAAGCCATCTCTGGTATTTTCATAATAATTAAGTATATTTATAATCCATTGCTAATCGATGTATATTAGTAGCCTATGGAACATATATTCTGCCTCATTCTGTGACAAGAAGCTACATCAGATCACAAAAGAAAGCATTTAACTGGTGTTGTGGACTAAAAAGGTTATAATGTTATCTTTTGTTGGACAACAGGTTTAAAAAGGTGAATACAAGAGAAGTTTAGCTATAGGCATTTTAATTTAAGCATGTTTAGCTTAGCTAGTTAACAGAAGGAGCAAGTGTAATTTCTGCATTCACACGCTCCTCGAATGCTCTCATTTCCCGAGTTGTGCTTTTAAGTCAGAATGTGAAAACAGCACACTCAAAGACTATAAAAATTAGTTGGAGTTGTATTATTAGAGCTTTCCAACTTGAGTTCATGTGCATTTTCTCAGTCGGGAAATTATTTTTCACGTGCGGTGCCGGTAATGATGCTTTCTTTCATCCGTTTCGGAGAAACAAAGGACAAACATTTCAATTGATCACTCAGACATGGCACCGAAATCTGCATTCTGTTTAGTTTCTAGTACATACTTGTTACATAGATACTGGTGCTATATTGGTACCGGGTTTCAGTACCCAACCCTATTTATATAGTGCTGTTTATAATGCAGATTGTGCCAAAGCAGCTTTACAGTATTAAACAGGGAAATAGTGTGTCTAAATAGTGTGTCGTTCTCCTCTGGCCAGATGAAACCAGCAGTTTAATTTTAGGATGCAACAAAGTCAGATTGTACAGAGGACTCATCTGGTTCCCGTGGTCTTGTCCCGATTGCTGTCTAGGTGACGAGGTCTTCGGAGGGGATCTGTCTCTGGGGCTCATCTAGTTGTCCTGGTCTCCGCTGACATTCAGGGCTGTAGAGGTCATCTCTAGGTGCTGATCCACCATCTGATCTGATTCAGACTGGATCTGGTGGCTACGGTGACCTCGGAAAAAGAACAAAACAGACTAATATTAGCGTAGATGCCATTCTTCTAACAATGTAAGAAGTACATTGTGTGTTATGGGAAGTGTTCCTTGTTCCGGTTGACCTAATTTATGCAGCCTAACAATCCTTTAACGGATTTGAATAATAGAAATGTATTAGTGTGTTATGTGTAAGACAGGTTAAAGAGATGGGTCTTTAATCTAGATTTAAACTGACAGAGTGTGTGCTTCCCGAACAGTGTTAGGTAGATTATTCCAGAGTTTGGGCGCTAAATAGGAAAAAGATCTGCCACTCTCAGTTGATTTTTATATTCTAGGTATTATGCAATTGCCAGAGTTTTGAGATCGTAGTGGACGTGAAGGACTATAATGCAATAAGAGCTCGCTCAAATACTGAGGTGCTAAACCATTCAGGGCTTTATAGGTAATTAGCAAGATTTTAAAATGTATACGATGTTTAATAGTGAGCCAGTGCAGTGTTGACAGAACCGGGCTAATATGGTCATACTTCTTGGTTATAGTAAGAATTCTAGCTGCTGTATTTTGAACCAGCTGGAGTTTATTAAGCTCGCAGAGCAACCACCCAATAAAGCATTACAATAATCTAACCTTGAGCTCATGAACGCATAAATTAACATTTCTGCACTTGCCATTGTGAGCATAGGACATAATTTAAAAATACAGAAAAATACAGAGCTTAGTATCATCAACATAACAGTGAAAGCTAACACAACGTTTCCTAATAATATCTCCCAAGGGTAACATGTAAAACGGGAAAAGTAACGGTCCTAGTACTGAGCCTTGAGGTACTCCTTACTGCACTTGTGATCGATATGATACCTCTTCATTCACTGCCACAAATTGATGGCGGTCAGATAAGTATGATTTGAACCATGCCAATGCACTTCCTCTAATGCCAACATAATTTTCTAGTCTGTTCAAAAGAATGTTGTGGTCGATAGAACGCGGCGCTTAGATCCAGTAGCACTAATAGAGAGATACAACCACGATCGGATGATAAGAGCAGGTCATTTGTTACTCTAATGAGAGCAGTCTCAGTAATATGATACGGTCTAGGCCTAAATCCTGACTGGAAATCCTCACAGATACCATTTTTCTCTAAGAAGGAACATAGTTGTGATGATACTACCTTTTCTAGTAACTTTGACAGAAAAGGGAGATTCGAGATTGGTCTGTAATTAATTAATTTGTTGGGGTGAAGTTGTAGTTTTTTAATGGGAGGCTTAATAACAGCCAGTTTGAAGGTTTTGGGGACATATCCGAATGACAATGATGAATTAATAATATTCAGAAGAGGATCTATGGCTTCTGGAAGCACCTCTTTTAGGAGCTTAGATGGAACAGGGTCTAACATACATGTTGTTGGTTTAGATGATTTAACAAGTTTATACAATTCTTCCTTTTCAATTTACAATTTTACACTATGCATTTTAAATTACAATTTTAGTTACAATTTTAAAAGGAAGGAAGGAAAGGAAAGGACGTGACGTGTGGCCAAGTATGGTGACCCATACTCGGAATTTGTGCTCTGCATTTTAACCCATCCAAGTGGGTTAAACACACATAGCAGTGAGTAGTGAACAAAAACACACACACACACACACACACACACACACACCGTGAACACACCCCCGGAGCAGTGGGCAGCCATATATGCTGCGGCGCCTGGGGAGCAGTTGGGGGTAGAGGTCTGCAAGCCCGGGCTCGGGTCAGACTCTGGCTCATTTAGCTTCTCTCCTTTTATTGTGCTCATATGCACGCAGAGCACACATGGCTACTCTATGAAATACTGATTATATTATAAATATTACACATCGCCTGCGCAATGCATATTCGCATGCATTAGCATACAGGTGACAGTTAACCATGCAGAGCATCAGGGAGAAGTTGGAGCGTGGGGAGTTACTAAAAGTTCCCAGTGCTTCGGGAAAAGCTGCATTTTGGATCATCCATGCCATTTGATGATGATCCTGACTCGCCGTCTCCTCATTGGATGCGCCTTTAGAGAGAAATGCATCCTTAGGGATTTTATAATGAAATTATACATTTTATAGAGTTTTTGTTTTCGATTCAAATTATTTCGTTTTAAAGTAGTAATTCAAAGCTTTCTATAAATACTATATTTATCAAGTCAGTGAGGCAAGTATTCGCTGTGTTTCGGTTTTTCAGAAGCGCTCCTGAAACTGTTTTTTTTTTCTTTATTTATAAAAGCACGTTTTGTTGATATTTTGAGTGCACACAAATAAAAGTAGACCCTTTACAGTTCCGAACAATAGCCTATTACCCTTACCTTTATGAGCAAAAATGACAGAGTATTTTGAAATGTTTCCAATGCAAGTGATCGCTCTGGTGCATCCTGTAAAGCGCGCTTCAGCTTCCACTCTCCGCACAAACGACTGGATATGCGTCAGTGCACATTTATCTAGGTTAAGCATTTAAACTAACATTGTGGAGCTGTTTTATTTTTATTTTTATTTTTTTTATCACCTCACCTCGGGCCGGTAATTCTTTTATAACTATAGATTTATTTTTAGACAAGTCGTGATGATTTGAGAAGGCTAAATTGATCAAACATAGGTTATGATTGGTCGTTACTTTAAAAAACAAAAACTTACATTTAATGAATTAAAAAAATGCTCCAAACAAATATTTTTCTAAATTAACTTAATAAAATAACAAAACGAAATGCAATCACTTTGTCATTTCATACAAAACTGAAGTATTTTAATAGCTGAAACAATAGTATAAGCAGTTTTGGGAGAAGGGGAAAAAAAGACTGGCTCGGGTTGGACTCGGGCCGGTAATTCTGATAAGCTGTCGGACACGGGTCGGGCTAGGGCCTGAGTATCTCGGGCTAGGGCCTAGATTTTAGGCCCGTGCAGGGCTCTAGTTGGGGGTTTGTTGCCTTGCTCAAGGGTCTCACCTCAGTCGTGGTATTGAAGGTGGAAGAGAGCGCTGTACATTCACTCCCCCCACCTACAATCCCTGCCGGACCTGAGACTCGAACCCACAACCTTTGGGTTACAAGTCCGACTTTCTATTCATTAGGCCATGACTGCCCCCAACTATTTATCTCTAATAGTATCGATGTTGGAAGTAAAGTAGGCTAGTTCATAAAATCATTACTACTGTGCTGTTGGGAAATGTCTGCACCTGCTGATGTTATATTTTTTGTTAATTTAGCCCCTCTGTATTGAATAAATACTTGGGGTTGTGTTTGTTTTCTTCTAAAATAGATGAGAAGTAATCGGATCTAGACATTTTTAATGCTTTTCTTTAAGAGAAAGTACTTTCCCGCTATGCAACACGAAATACCTCTAGTTTTGTTTTTCTCCAGCTGTGATCCATTTTGTGTAAAAATTTGGTGTAAGAGTTGTAAACATCAATTAAATTGTTACCCTTGAATTGTTTTGGATGTTTTTTGTGTTTGCTAGTTCAGGGAACAGACACAGTCTCTATAATGTGATGTCTAGGTGAAAGAGTCTCTATGTGCTGAGAATTAACTGACTTCTGTGATGAGAAGCGGCTAGCAGACGGTCGGTTTAGCCAGTCTGTCTGCTTCCTGACCTGGGCTCCAGCTAGTCAAGTACAAAGTACAAACATTATAGTCTTTAATAACCCTTTATAAAGCATTATACATAAAGGCTTTAAGTAAAGTGTTACCAGCATTTCTTTCAGGTCTTCACTGATGGTGCATTTACCTTTATTCATTTTTAATTAACCACCTACAGCAGGGTTGTCCAATCCTGCTCCTAGAGGGACACTCTCCGACATAGTGATCTTAAAGATGTTGGCTGCATCCAAAATCCCATACTTTCCTACTATATAGTAGGCAAAAAGTGTACAAAAGGAGTCTGTCCGAATTAACAGTACTGATAATAGTAGGCAAAAAGTATCCAGGTGACCTACTACTATGTGATTCTGAAGTGTGCCTACGATGGAAACTTTGCCATTCACAAATCCACTCCCGTGGACTCATGGGATGTAGTGAAGCGACACAGCTGACACTGGTAGATCATGTGACAATGACAACTTGGCGAATGTAATAATTCAGATTACTCTTATTACTCACACGCATACTATATAGAACATCCTTTTTTTAGCAAAGTAATTGCTTCTTCATACTCAAAACAGTATGCGATTTCAAATGCAGCCTTTGGCAGAATGAATAACCTATAGTGGAATCAGTGGCGTGGCTACATAAGGGCCAGGGTGGCACTGGTTCATTCAGATTGACAGCTGGTCCACCCAATCAAATGAGACACAATTTTGTATTTTTTATTTTTATTTTTTTTGTGGGAAAGAAGTAAAATCCTGCATATGTTACAATAATCATTAAATACATAACCATATGAGCAACTTGCATTTGTAAACATGTAAAAGAAAAAATATAAGTAAAAAGTATTAAGATCCTGGTGGATGAGCCAGTTTTGTGCTTCTATTCTGTGGTGAATACAAGAGCTGTCAATATGAGCGATCAATCCAATCCAAGCGCGCTCCCACTGTAAAGCAGTCTCCGATTGGTCTTAATCATCATCCCACCCATCCCACTGAGATCCAACTTCCCAACATTTTAAAATGACTTTGGAAAATCATCATCATCGCAACGCGATTGGATCCTGGATGTTAAAAGCAGCATGTAATGTGTAAGTGTATTATCTCAAGATCTATGCATCGTGCTCTAAATAAATAAATAAATATGTGTCATCTACTATGGCCTTCCCCTGGCCATGGGTCAGAAATTAATGGTTGCTTGGGGCAAAAATGCCACCAAATTGGACAAAAATGCCCCTGCACAATTAAACTAAATCTGTTACGGCTGTCGCAAATAAAGTGAAAATGAAATGAAGAGTGTCAATTGTGGCATTAAATTTAGATATGATCATATTTCATCATATTTCTTTTTATGCGGTTTACAGTGTTGAGCATTATAATCAATCACATATATGATTCTGTTGAGCTTAAAATTGCAATGGCCAATCAGAAGCATTCAGATGAGTTATCGCTGAAACGCCAGACTTTTGCTCAGTGCCCACACTTGCAAATTATCTTATCATAAAAAACAAAGTGCAGAGGTACGTGTGATGCAAGTAAGAAATTAATTTCACTGTGCAGACAGCTTCTTTGATTACAGTATTAAACTCGCATGAGTTCTTTCCTAATGTAAGTGTTATAAGTGAGGCTCCCATACCGCCTCCTCTGCACCATCAGAGTGAACCTTCACCAGAGTATTGACTGAGTATCATTTGGACTCCAATTCCCATAAGCCCACATACCTGGGACTGATTGCACACACACACACACCTGCAAGTCATTACAGACACACCTTATAAGCACACCACGTTCACACACTCTTTGCGAAGTCTTGATTTGCTAAGGTGATCATTTCTGAGCGTTTCTTCATTGTGGATTGTTTTCTGTTTGTGACCTGGACTGTTTATTGGACTGTGATTCTCTGCCGCCTGCCCTGACTCGTATCTGTTCTTTGGATTGTGATTCTGTTTGCTCCCTGTCTGCACCGATCAGTACCTGTGACTGTTTATGCTCTCACATTACTGTTTCCTTTGATCTGTTGTTGTTAAACTGCACATGGATCCTTACTCCGCCGACTCGTCATTACAGTAAGTATTCTTTGCTCGCTTTCTGTATTTAATTTATACACTGCTTGAATAACCATGGAAAAGAAACGTTATAATTAACTTTAAAATGTTTTTATTAAATTCATATTAAATACAAAGTCAGTCATATTAAAATATTTTGACACCTGGTTACTAGGGCTGGGACAATATATCGATGCATCGCAAATTGAGAAATGATTCAGCATCGATTCTGAGATTTTCCGAATGCATCGCGATTCCTCTGGAATCGATTCTGAGCTTAGCTTTGAACAGCAGATGGCGCTGCATGCTTTAGAAACAGCCGTACTCTGCTTGTTTCCAAATCCTTACACACACTTGAACCGAAAATAATCATTCATAAAATTAGAAAAGGTTGAAGTGAATTACAAGGGTGTTCACATGGGCTGTGTTTAATTAATTTCATGTCATAAATGCATTCTGAGCCGAGGTGAAATTACAGACTCAGCACTTTTCTTCATGAGCATTTGAGTGTGGATAAAAACTAGATTAGAGCACTATGGAATCAATTTAATGCCACATATATATGCAAAAGAATAAAGTTTTGCAAAAGAAAATGAAAGTATTGAGAAAAGTAAATGTGCTTTTTGTAAACAAAAATAAAGAATTGCAAAAGAAAATGAAGTATTGCAAAAAGAAAATAAGTTTTTCAAACAAAAATAAAGAATTGCAAAAGAAAATGAAGTATTGCAAAAAGAAAATAAGTTTTGCAAACAAAAATAAAGAATTGCAAAATATAAATGAAGCAGAGCAAAAGCAATGATTTTGCAATACATATTTTCCATGGCCATATCTACTAATTTATTTGCAACGCTGCTTTTATTTTGCGTTTCAGTCAAGTTTGAGCTTGCAATACCGTTTTTCACTTTGCGCTTCACGTTTCTGCGCGTCACTTTGTGGCACTGTTTTGACATGGGGGTGGAGTCAAGGGACGGGGGCATGTACAACAGGCCTGGCCACGCCTCCCTGGAAGTGACGTCATCGGCCCGAGACAGATCACAACTCATCCAGGCACCGTCATTGAGTTTAGGTATTTACTGTTTTGTATTCTGGTTGTGTATGTATTTTATTGCTTTGCCTGTATCCCCTGTGAATGTTATGTTTAATAAATAAAAAAAAGGCACCTTCATTGAGCAGAGGTGGATCATTTCCTTTTATTCACTACATATAAAACATGCATGTTTTCATTTTATTAACTGCATTAACAAATCTATAAGTGTATTAGCAGCGTTTGCTCAAGTTAAAGAAGTTGTTAATATGAACATCTGCTGTTTTATAATGTACTACAATACTGAGGTGCAAATAACTGCCACTATTTGCAATAAGTAGTATAAATAGCAGAACATTCCTATTTTAAGTGTAAATAGAATCTATAGCTATTTGCACTTAGTGTAAATAGTATCTATCACTAAGAAAATAAGCTAGCCGCTGCCATTTATTTCCTTGTAATTCTCGTTGTCATTGCAGGCTGGTTTATATTCATCATTAAGAAAAGTGACTAGTGTAACCTGCTTAAAAATAGCTGTGAACTTAAAACAACAGGACAAAAACATAGCTGATGACTAAAAATAATCATTTTATGACTCTAGACATTGTGAAGGCAGTGGCATAATACAGTGACATATTTAGCCATATCAAAACAGTAGTCACGGCATGGGTAAAGTTTACCCGCTGGCACTTTTATGTATACAGTGACCTCTGGTGGTTGAAGTGTTAACCATAGGCTACCGGACTGTACTGCACACGATGTAGACAGCATTCGAATTAAGTTTATTATAAATAAATGTTATATAAAGAATATATAATAAAATAGGCCGGCAAGAAAACATTTTTATCCATCCCACAAGTCTTTTAAGTCCATGTATTTTATTATTATTATTATTGGTAATATTTTTATATTCGTTGTTATGTATTTGATTTATTTTCCGCTCATTTCGATCTCTTAACGTCCAGGGCTGTATAATAATAATAATAATAATAATAATAATAATAATAATAATAGCCTAATATACACATTTATATTTATATTACATAAAAAGTCACGATCAACGGACTGTGGGATGGATAAATATATTTGATCAATCTCTGATAATCCCAGGTTGCTATGGTCACACGGGTTTGTTTATGCATGATTAAACTCGTGGCCACGAAAAAATATGTTGTTCCCGAGATAGGATCTCAACATACAGTATTATCACATTCCCACGACTTAATATCTCGTGGCCACTGCAAAACTAAACCAAACAGACTCGAGCTTCATTTTTTTTTTTTTTGCATCTTCCAGTGACAGTCATTTCTTAATTTATGCCAGGAGATATGTAAATGAAAAACGAAGTCGAGATCGATATGATTGAAGCTTGAGTCTTAGACATTTTTAATGATGTATAAGTTAATTGCATTCTTTTACATTAAAACTAGCAGTAACTCTGAACTAATGTAAACAAAGAACGCTGTGCGCTGGCTTCCTCCCACAGGTTAAGAGATTGTAAACAAGCACTGTTAATACACATTTAGTTTACCAAATGAAATAATACACATTTTAATGCTATAAAAGTGTGCACATTGAGAGAAATAAACAGCAAATGTTCACAACTTCTTTAACTTGAGCAAACGCTGCTAATACACGTATAGATTTGTTAATAAAGTTAATAAAATGAAAACATGCATGTTTTAAATCTAGTGAATAAAAGGAAACGATCCACCTCTGCTCAATGAAGGTGCCTTTTTTTTTTTTTTTTTATTAAACATAACATTCACAGGGGATACAGGCAAAGCAATAAAATACATACACAACCAGAATACAAAACAGTAAATACCTAAACTCAATGACGGTGCCTGGATGAGTTGTGATCTGTCTCGGGCCGATGACGTCACTTCCAGGGAGGCGTGGCCAGGCCTGTTGTACATGCCCCCGTCCCTTGACTCCACCCCCATGTCAAACAGTGCCATAAAGTGAGACGCGCAGAAACGTGAAGCGCAAAGTGAAAAACGGTATTGCAAACTCAAACTTGACTGAAACGCAAAATAAAAGCAGCGTTGCAAATAAATTAGTAGACATGGCCATGGAAAATATGTATTGCAAAATCATTGCTTTTGCTCTGCTTCATTTATATTTTGCAATTCTTTATTTTTGTTTGCAAAACTTATTTTCTTTTTGCAATACTTCATTTTCTTTTGCAATTCTTTATTTTTGTTTACAAAAAGCACATTTACTTTTCTCAATACTTTCATTTTCGTTTGCAAAACTTTATTTTATTTTGCAAAACTTTATTCTTTTGCATATATATGTGGCATTAAATTGATTCCATAGAGCACCATCTGCTGTTAAAATCTAGGCTCAGAATCGATTCCAGAAGAATCGCGATGCATTCTGAAAATCTCAGAATCGATCCAGAATTAATCCAGAATCAATGTATCGTCCCAGCCCTACTGGTTACTTAAGTAAAAAAATATGGATTTTATGCGTAGTTAATAGATTACAATAACATTAAGCTACTTTTAGAATAATGCTGTAGATAATGCTCTATAATATCTTCAGATAATATCTGAATTCCATGAGACTGACCCAAACCAAGTGACACCTAATCATAAGGCAGACTACACAGTCTTATGCTACTCATTTAAGCAACATGCAAAAATGGATTTTAACAGGAACATAAAAAGCTAAAACAAAATCGAGCATAATTGTTTTGATCACAATAATTGATTTGATATGACCTTTACCTAATTAATGTTATTTTATCGTTCGGTTTAATTTTTTCATTTGGCTCTCAACCAATCATGAATTCAAATAGTAAAGCCTAAGCAAACGTACTTCTGATGCATCTATCTTAAGTGAAATGCCCACGCTCAGTTGGCCAGTTGCACTGTGCACCATATGCTAGTGCAGCTTTTGGAGCTCAGGAGTTTTTGCGAGGATGTCACCAACAATTAAAGAACTACATTTAAGTGAGAATGAGATATATATGATGCACCGCTGAGAGCACATGCAGGTGGAAAAGTTTGGAGAAGGTCTCTTCATTGACAAACAAAGGGCTTTCACGCATTCAACTCAAATTCAAGCCTGCAGACGCAACTGGCTATCAGCAACTACTTTATTGCTGCTTCTACTATTACTTCTGCCAATACCTCTGCAAACAGAAGTAAAATAAAAAACAGGAAAGCTCAATGAGTTGTCCTCTTGCGTCCTTCAGACTTTGAAAGCTGAATAAAATATTGGCTCATGTGATTTGAAAGTCTTTTAGTTTTTATTTTATTCAAATTTAAAAAACGTCCCAACATTTCCGGAGTTTGGGTTGTATCAAGCCTCTGAGAATTACTCACAAGAACACTGCTAAGAATTGACCAAAGAGTAAAAAAATTATTTGCTCAAGGCTGCGCTTAAAAGTTAGTTAACAAGCATCTCAGTCGTAATATAAGTGAAGTGCAGGACTAAATCTTAAGTGTCAGTCTTGGAGATGATTAACGACACCTTGTTGTGCCACAAATGGGATTTTGGATGACGACATACTGTAGGCATGGACCAATCACTGAATAGATTTCCTTATTTAAGAATATTCTCAGATAAATTCACATTGAATGATGAAATTCCTGAGAGGTGTTTACATTCAACACACATTTGACAGTAAAGAATGTTCAAAAGAATGCATTATGATATACACATTGGAAATGAAAGATAAGCATGTTTTCCACCAAGTCTTGATTACAAATTTTAAACTGCTGTGCTGTTAACTGACCTGCCTATATTGCCTAGTTATTATGGTCAGCCTCCGTGGATTCCAAAAGAAAACCGAACTGGTGGGAGGAAGAAGCGCTACTGCTTGCTGAATTAGTCGAACAGCAGAAACATGTAATAAAAGGAAAGTTTAGGGTCATAAAAAATGCCATCACAAGCCCCTACTTGCAACTCCTAACCACTTAAGAGACCTCTCGAGTCTTAAATAACAGAGAGTAAGAGCAATAACTTGCTCTTATGCTTAAGTTTAAAAGTAGGAGTAAATTTCATGAATTCTCAGCACTTAAGACTAAAATGGCACTTTGAGAAGCTTGATAAATATGGGCCCAGATAATCAAGGTCTTTAGGCTCTCTAGAAGCTTCCAGGCTAGTGTGTTGGAGCTGGAGCTAAACGCTGCAGGACTTTGGCCCACCAGGAACAGGTCTGCAGATCTATACCTCCAACCCTGATCAAACACGAGTTAAATAGATCATTAGGATCTTCAGGAGCACTTATTAATTAGGTGTGCTGGAGCAGGTTTGGAGCTGAACTCTTTAGGTAGGTAGATCTCCAAGAACAGGATTGGGCAAACCCTCACCTTGAATGATGATAAGCATCATCAAATGTGGTCTGTGCCATGAATTAATAGCTGTCAGCGAAATTTAATTTCCTTTAATCCTAATGCAATAAAAATATTAATTATTAATAGCTTTTATTAATTTGTATACAGGGACAGGGGTTTGTTCTCACCACCATGGCCCCCCTGAGTGTAAATGGACACAACCATACCGTTCTTGAAAATTTTAACAGCAGTATATGTGAATAGTGCATTTGTCTTTCTTTTTTCTTCTTTTAGATGCAAGTCTTTTTTGTTTTTTCCAGGTATGCAGAGATTTGAGTGAGTGAGACATTCTTAAAATAGAGAACTTACCAAAAACATTTATTCATCTCTGAATACATAGCAATGTGCAAATGCATATACCATCTTATGTTTCTATATATAATATATATAGTATTGTAAAATAAATCATAGCACTTGCATATCATTGATCTTTTGTTGATTTTGATTGCTTCCATTGTCCTCATTTGTAAGTCGCTTTGGATAAAAGCGTCTGCTAAATGACTAAATGTGAATGTAAAATGAAATACAAGCAATGCACATGAGAGAGTGTTACTTGGAGAATCTGCGAGCCGTGTGCTGATCTGCAGTTATTCCCCTGATTAGAGCTGTTAGAACGACATGCTCTGCACACACCTGTCCTGCTCTGGCGTGTGCCCACTAAATACCTTCCTAAACACATTTCCTCAGCTGCTGAAGACAACTGCAGATCAGGCTTCCTCTCGCTGCGCCCACTTTACAGGATCATAAGAAGCCCATTGTTGGAGCCGTGTTCAAATTTCAGGGCTTTATGCTCTGAGATTCCTGTCATAAAATGCCAAGACATTCAGCAGTTGATTTATGCCAGATTTGTCTTGCTTGCAGTGAATTATGTCCTTTTTGTTAGAGCTTTTGACAGAACATATTTTGCAAAAAAAAAAAAAAAAAACAGGGAACAAGTGGAGAGAGATTTGTTCCTTTTTTTTCTGATGGTGAAGTTAAGCAATAATGCTTTTTAGGAGGAATGGATTTATTTAGCCTGGCTGTTGTTACCACAGCAGGGTTTATCCAGCCTTGGCCTCTGGCCTTATGCGTTCGTCCAGTTTGTGTCAGCCTGAGGTGGGTAGAGTAGCCAAAAACTTACACAAGTACAATTACTCAAATGACCTTTAGCAGTTTTTTCACTGCAAGTAAGGAAGGGTTTTGGCTTTGTTTCTATGCATTGTTGTGGAGCGTCTTTTAAATGGTTTGAGGATGGAGACTGAAGTCTCTCCAGGTGATGAAAACAGATAATTTACATTTGCATTTAGTCATTTAGCAGATGCTTTTATCCAAAGAGACTTACGAAGTAGAAGCAATCAGACCAATGAGAGCGCAACAATATACAAGTGCTATGACAAGTCTCAGTTAGTCTAGCACAGTGCACATAGCAAGGTGTTAATTAGATCAGCGATGAGCACATCACTGCAGAAGAGTGTCAGACTGCTAATGGACTGATGTGTGTGTCTTCTTAATAGTTATTTTCAGTTAATAATATTTAACATTTTCTGACATTTTTCATGTTTTCTGTATGACAATTTTACACCAGTGGGACCCATAGATCTCGCCCATAAATCCACAGGCTAATCATACTCTTATAATTATAATCGATTTTGCATGTATATTTACATTCATATATGAGCCTGTGTGAATGCTAGATCAATAATGATGTGTATGTTTGTCTTTGTATGTGCCTGTGTGAGTTAGAGGAATAATTCAGGCATGTGTTGTGATCTGTTGGGTTCTCAGCTCTAATGGATAGTAGCAGCTGCCTCTTCATCTCCTCCAGACACAAACCACCATTGTATAAGTTTGCTCTCCCTTTCCAGTACATTCCCTCACTGTAGCCTAAACTAACCTCTGATTGACTCGACTCATTCAGTACTCTAGATTGATTCAATGTAAAAAATATGCTACATTTGTAGAGGTGCCTGTGGTGGACATGTCACCGTATTTCACAGCCATTTAATACTGGTGCTGTAGAAAACTGTTGATCTGGTTTTGATTATGCATGTGTACAGTCTCCAGGTGGCAGTGTTGCACAATACATTTAAACAGTGTATATGGCTCTCCTTAGTTGCCCATATGTCTGTGTCTATCTCAGTTAGCAGCAGGGGTCAAGCTTTGGCAGTTTGCCCTGCTGGTAGATATTGCAAAAATACAGTTATGGAGGGAAAAGGCTCTTCTGTACTGATGGCCAAAAGTATCTGTACATGCAAAATACATGTTGCTAATATTTCATTAAATTATAGTAAATGGTATTTGGGTTACACTTTATTTTGTGTCCTTGTTACAGTGTTATTATACATTTAAGGACTGAGTAATATTAATTAACTACATGTACTTACTATATGGTTAGGGTTTGGCTTAAGGTTACTTGCATGTAATTATGCATAATGTATTGTTATTATAATAGTAAATACATGTAACAACAGCAGTGCATTCAGAGTTGGCCTGAAAAGTTCAAGCTAAAACCGAGATGTTGATGTTAAAGAAGCAACATAAAGCAATGCTGAAATATTGCAGAAGTATGTTAAGCTATAATTACCGATTCATACTTGTATTCACAACAATTACAACAAACACAACACATACATGGTTTAGGACCTTTTTCACCACGTTCATACATTTCTTGTTATCATATATTATGGAGAGTGCCACTGAATACATTTTTATAGTCACAATATTTTTAAATGTTTTCCGATAACATTAATTTAAGCATTCGGTAATACAGCATTACGGTTACTCCCTGATTCAGATTTATCACTCTCTCTGGGTGGGTTTGTTCAGTATTGGATGGGCTGAACATGTTTTACAATCACAAGCAAAGACTATCAACAGGAAATGTTGAACAGCCCTTCAGCCTCTGAGCATAAACCATGATCTCACTGAAGCTCCATCAGTCTTTCCATCAGAATGTGTCTCCGAGATAAGCTTTCTAATGAAGTCAAAATAATGTCAGTGTGCTCTCTGTTTAGTATGAAACATATTACTATTGAACTGATGCTCATGCATATCATTTTGCATTTAATTTTGTAATGTTGACATACAGTAAATGTAATGCTGGCTCATTGTTTATGAGACTGTTGCAGTGAGTAGAGAGCTAGCTTCAATGTTTTTTTTTGTTTTTTTTTGCTGGATCAATCAGTGTTGGGGAAACCACTTTTAAGTTAACTGAGGCTTGCCAATCTACAAGATACTTAAAATGCTTCAACTAAAATTAATAATGTCGATAATATATATGTATGCATTTATAGTGATTTTCACAGGTTATATTGTGTAACTAACAGCAGATAAATAGCACAAAGTCTGTGGAATTCTTGAGTGATTACTCTTATGAATTGGTGAGTACTTTTGTACCCAATAGATGTGAACCAGTAGCTTTTTGTCACTGGACATTACAGGAAGATAACTGAGCTATGGTCACACTACTGAATTACATTAAAACACAATGTACAGATGCAGTAATCTTTGTACTTTTGGTAATTGAATATCTTGTGGTGGTTCTGTAATTGTTATTTAGATATTACACAAATAAATAAGCTGATTGCTCTTATAAGTTCCTTAATGAATCTTTCTGATTTCTCTGCTCTCAGGGCTCTTTGAAAAAAATATGTTTACATGTGATCAAATTGGAAAGTAATCAAATTGGAAAGGCTTCATGTAAACACCTCAATCAATTTAAGCAAAATTAAGCTCGATCCAGAATTTAAATCAACAATTAAAGTTTTGGTAGCTCTGGTGACATTATCATGGTGGCATTCATCGGTTCTGAACACTGGGTGCTTCACATGCAGGATTTTGTGCATTTTGTTTGTAATACATTTAATGTAATGTAAACAAATGTGCATCATATTGCAATGTTTAGGGTTCATATAAAAATAACTTTAAGAATCTGAAATGAGATTGGACTGTCAGAAATCAGCACATGAAAACATACCTACAATATGTGGCATGATGTGCAAATGAACGATAGAAAACATCTCTAGGTTTATCCTATCCTATTCTGTGTATCCCTGCGGAGCACATCTAGGGCGAAAGGACGGAAGAGCCTGGAGTGGCCTGCATGTCAAGGCCGTAGAACCTGACAAAGATCAGGGGCGTAGACCATCCCGCAGCGTTGCAGATGTCCTGTATAGGGACACCTGCGAGGAAGGCCTTGGCGGCCGTCACACTCCTGGTGGAGTGAGCCTTGACTCCCATCGGTGAGGGGAGATCAGAAGACTCATAAGAAATATTAATAGCATCTACAATCCACCGACTGAGGGTCTGCTTTGTAGCAGGCAGACCCCTCTTAGGGGGACCGTAGCAAGCTAGCAATTGGTCCGCCCTTCTCCACATGGCAGCTCTGTGGACGTATGCATCCAGTGCTCGCACTGGACACATACAGTTAAGCTTTTGCTGGTCTGGCTCCCTGAAGGGAGGCGGGCTAAAGGCCTGCAGTATGACAGGCCGTGGCGTGACGGAAGGAACCTTGGGGACGTACCCTGCACGAGGGTACAAAAAGGCTTTGGCCATGCCAGGCGCAAAGTCCAAGTGAGTAGGGGCCCCTGAGAGGGCCTGCAGATCCCCAACTCTCTTTAGAGAAGTAATCGCCAGAAGAAATACAGTCTTCAGAGTGAAATGGCGATCAGAGATCTCCTCAATAGGCTCGAAGGAAGGCCTACAGAGAGCTTCCAACACCACAGCCAGGTCCCAAGGTGGAATACGGGACCGTACTGGAGGTCTTTGCCTCCGCACATTGCGGAGGAAACGCGTAACCAGGGGGTGTCTGCCCACTGACTGTCCACCAAGAGAGGCGTGGTAGGCCGAAATTGCCGCCACATAAACCTTCAAGGTGGAGTGGGTTAACCCTGTGGAGAGTCGAGCCTGCACGGACTCCAGCACTGTACCAACCGGGCAGTTTACTGGGTCGAGCTGGCGGTCTCCGCATCATGAAGTGAAGAGTCTCCACTTCAGGGCGTACAGTTTCCTTGTTGAGGGAGCTCTGGATTGGAGGATGGTCTCAACAACCTCGGTTGAGAGACCGGAAGCTATGAGCTGTGCCCCCTCAGGGGCCACACCCACAGCTTCCACAACTCCGGCCGGGGGTGCACCAGGATGACCCCTGCCTGTGAGAGGAGATCCCTCCTGACGTGAATCTACCATGGAGAGCCGTCGAGGAGAGAAATCAGATCCGAGAACCAAACTCGGCCCGGCCAGAATGGGGCTACTAGCAGCAGCCGAACCGCGTCCCGGTGCACTCTCTCCATAACTCCGGGGAGCAGAGCAATCAGGGGGAAAGGCATGCAGACGAAGCCTCGGCCAAGTCTGTACCATGGCATCCAGCCCCAACGGAGCTGGATGAACTGGAGAGTACCAGAGGGGACATTGCGATGTCTCCCGAGTCGCAAAGAGGTCCACCTGAGCTTGGCCAAACACTCTCCAAATCTGCTTCACCACCTCGGCGTGAAGCATCCATTCCCCGGGCCTCGGCCCTTGCCTCGACAGGATGTCTGCTCCCACATTGAGATGCCCTGGGATGTAAACTGCTCTCAGCGAGAGGAGTTTGCCCTGGGACCACACAAGGATGTGGCACGCCAGCCTGTACAGGGGGCGTGACCGCAGACCTCCTTGGTGGTTGATGTAAGAGACCACCGCTGTGTTGTCGGTGCGCACCAACACATGGTGATCTCTTAGGTCTGGGAGAAAGTGTTTCAGAGCCTGAAACACAGCCATCATCTCCAGCCAACTGATGTGCCAGGTGAGATGGTGACTACTCCACAGACCACGGGCAGGGTGGCCACTCATGACCACGCCCCAACCGGTGAGGGATGCATCCGTCGCTAGTGTTACGCGGCGACAAGGAGCTCCCAACACCGGGCCCTGAGACAAGAAGCAAGGTTGTCTCCACATGTCTAAGGCACGTAGGCACCGCCGCGTGACCTTGATCATGCGAAGCGGGTTTCTTGAGCCACCACTGTAGGGGTCTCATGTACAGCAGGCCAATAGGTATCACGTTGGACGCAGCTGCCATCAGACCCAGCAGCCTCTGAAACTGCTTGACAGTGAGTGTGACTGGCCTTCTCTCACTCTCCTGACTGCTGTGAGGATCGACTCGATCTGAGCAGGGGTTATACGTGCCTGCATCGTGGTCGAATCCCACACCACACCAAGATAAGTGGCTCTCTGTAATGGAGAAAGCACACTCTTCTTGGCATTCAGTCTTAACCCCAACACTTCCATGTGAGCGAGAACAACATCTCGATGTTGAGCCGCCATCCGCTCTGATTGAGCGAGAATCAAACAATCGTCGATGTAATTGAGTATGCGGATGCCTTGTAGCCGCAACGGAGCTAACGCGGCATCCACACACTTTGTAAAAGTGCAGGGTGAGAGTGCTAGACCGAAGGGAAGAACCCAATATTGGTAAGCTTCGCCCCCGAAAGCAAACCTCAGGAACTCCCTGTGAGTGGGAAGGATGGAGATATGGAAGTATGCGTCCTTTAGATCGATCGTGACAAACCAGTCCTTGGACTTGATCTGAGACACGACCTGTTTGAGTGTGAGCATCTTGAACTTCAGTCTGCTGAGTGAACGGTTCAGCTGACGCAGATCTAAAATGGGACGCCACCCTCCATCCTTCTTGGGAACTATGAAGTACCGGCTGTAGAACCCGGACTCCCTTTTGTGAGGAGGGAGCACCTCGATGGCCTCCTTCCTTAAGAGAGTTTCTACTTCTCGTTCCATTACCAGAGCCTGCTCGGGGCCCACCAGAGTGGGATTCATCCCGTTGAATCGAGGCAGAGGAGAACCAAACTGGATTCTGTAGCCTCTCTCTACAGTGTGCAGGACCCACTGAGACACATTTGGCAGTAGTTTCCACGCTGCCAAACAGTCTACTAAGGCAGGGGTTCCCAACCTTTTTTACTCCGGGGCCCACCTTCTTCTCCGGTCAATTTTGCAAGGCCCCCCTATGCCTGACATTTCCTTATACTGTAGGCATACTTCCGCAGCAAAGAAAAAAGTGTTTAATTGTAAACTTTTTTTTTTTTTTTTTATTATCCAAAACATTTGTTTTGCCTTATTCTTCTTCTACTGCATGTTAGTTATTTATTTATTTATATATATATATATATATACATACAGATTTAAAGCTCCTGAATTCTTTACTTCAGCCATACTTTACAACTTCAGAAAACTTTTTCTTAAATAAGTGAACCTGCCATACCAAACAGGACAACAGATGCCAAAAGACCACTCACTAAACCTGTCCCTTTGAACTGGACTGACTGAATATCTACTGTTTGTATCCATTAAAAAATAAACATACAAATGAAATATACAGCAAATGCATTCTAAATCTGTTGAAACGCATCGATCTGAAGGCGGTTCGACGAAGATGGGATCAGTAACCAGTTACTCCGTCAGGGCGCGTCTGATGTGCATAAACACCACTGAGCCTCTATGGGTGAGCATCCATTATAAAACACTCACAGGACATTCATTTGGACAACTATGCAAATATATTGAAATTTAACGCAAAAATACGATAGGGATCAGAGCTCCGAGAGCGCACATAGTTTGTGAATCAGTAATGCGTGCCTAATGTACGACTCTGATATAGGCTACAGGAGTGTCATACATTAGGCACGCGCAAGTTCGTTATTATTACTCTAATCGTCTTTACCATTATATTAGCGCAACGGTTTGCTTCATGCAGCGGAGAGGTGTAGTTTGCGTGCAGCGGTTGGAAGTTTTGAGCCGATGTTAAGTCTGTATTTAACAGTGCTGAGGCTTGCTGCGCCGAGTCCGAAGCAATCAATCACAGAACATGAGAGAGGATGTGCTTTGATCATTTTAATTTCACACATTAATAATGAAATTAAACAATTATAGAATCATATTTAAATTAATTTTAAGATGTCTCGCGGCCCCCCTGGAGCATCATTGAGGCCCCCTAGTGGGCCGCGACCCCCCGGTTGGGAACCCCTGTACTAAGGGAACCAGTCTCTCGAGACTGGCCTCTGGTGTACTCAGAGTGGCTAGTTTGGTGCCCTGCCGTTCTAGCTGCTCCAGAGACCCTCGAAGGGGTGGCGAGCATCCCAGCTGGGCAGAGACTGGGATGTGTGCTCACTGGAGATCGCTGCGCCCTGGAACACCGTACGTGGCAGGGTTAGCAGACCGATCTCCTGAGGGCACTGAGGAGAGACGGACACCATGTAATGCGGTGAACGCCAGGGCTTCTTGGCCAAAGACCTCTTTGCCTAAAGGACGGTCCGCAGATCCGGCTTAGGCTTCGAGGCCCCCGACCGAGGGGGAGCACGGGCGGCAACACTCTCTTTCTGGGCCTCCCTGTATGAGGAGCCAGCACGCTGTAGGGACTGCTTTCGCCCAGCAGCCCCTTGAGCTAGAGAGCGGCGAGGGAGAAACCGCTGGAATGACGCCGCTTGCTTCTTGGCCTCCTGGTGCCTGTCGACGACAGCACCAACGGCCTCGCCGAAGAGGCCAGAAGGCGACAGCGGGGCGTCCAGAAGGAAGACCCTGTCACGATCCTTAATATCCGATAGGGTCAACCAGAGATGCCTCTCCGCCACCACCAGAGCTGCCATAGACCGCCCAATGTGCGCAGCGGCTTGGAGGGCAAGGTTGGAGCCTTCAGAGACCACGCAGCGTCAGGGGACAGATAGCTCGCGAGCGTCTGTTCCACCCGAGGAATCGCTCTGTAGCCACGCTCACTCGTCCCCGCCACATTACCGTAGTAATCGGACGAGGGAACGAAGAGGCGGGCCGAAAAAGGTCTAACCCACGACCTCGACATCTCTGTGTGGAGGTCGGGGAAGAATGGCAGGCTCCGATGTGGAGGTGGGGTTTTAAACCGCAGAAAGCGTTCGTCGAGCTTGCCTCTCCGCGGTTCAACCTGACGCTCGGCTGGACAATCGATGTTTAACACAGAGCGCTAGCTGAATGACAGAAAGCTGATGCGGGTTTCACCGCACATGCTTTTATACCAGCTGGTCATTACGTCACCTCGCCCGTGACGTCTCGCCCATCCATTGGACAGATTACACTTGTATTCAACCTCTGTATGCAAGGTTTTATTTCCACTTTGCTCAGGTAAGTATGATCAGACCTCTATTCGATCAAGCTGGAAACATGTTAAACTGAAGGTACTATCTGGCTATGTTAGGGTTGTTAATGCCAGGCACATAGACTCTAAGTTTCTCTCCCTCTGTTTGTTGCAGCTGTGGATGAATCTTGGGCACTTCATTTCCTAAAGTCTTTGCGTTTTTTGTTGTTAAATGAGGGCTGTGCAGCTGCAAGTGCACACTGAACATTATCCCTGCCCTGAAATCTGTTGTTTGAGTTGCATCTAGAGTCATTGTGTTGCTTTTTTCTTCTGTCAGAAAGAACAATAGAAAATTAAATAACAACAGCTGAAACATGTGCACTACTATAAACTGATTGTTTGAGTATGCATCATAATAGTATATGTATGTATATATATATATCTATCTAGTCTAGATATAGATATATATAGATAAATTAAATAACAATCGTTTATAGTAGTGCACATGTTTCAGCTGTTGTTATTTTGTTTCAGCAAAATAACATGTTTCATGTTTCAGCTGTACTTCTATATATATATGTGTGTGTGTTTATATTGCAATGCCAATATGCCTTGTTTTATACAATTTGTTTTTCTACTTGAAGCTTAGTTTCTGTTTTTAATTTATTTCATTTTAGCTTTATTTCACTTACTGAAATGCTGTATTGGGCCTCAACTAAATACTTTTAGTTCGGATTGTATACTAAAATATCTGTTCTAAGACCAGGGGCCTGTACTATGAAGCCGTATTAGCTGGCTAGCCAGGTAAGTTTCAGTTTAGTTTGCACCAATCCTGGGTTTAGGTACCATGAAAGTGGCTTGGCTTTTAGCTGTGTTCATTGCCATAGTAACTTGCACTGCACAGCTAACCTGCTCCGGGACAGATAATGTTCTGAGTTAGAGTTCTCAAACTGAAATATGGACCAATCAGATGTGAGCACAAGTGACCCGTCTGACACAAAAAAACTCACTCCCCAGTTTATCTTCCTACAAATTAAAGGTCACTAGTACTAAAAAAAATTGTCTGGCTTTAATGATAATTACTTTATCATAAATTATTTTACATGATTTATATTATATGATTTATATTATTATTAAAGCAATTTTATTTTAACTAATTCTAAATCATTTATTTTAAATGAATGTTAATATATACAGATCATATGTAATATAAATAAGTTGTAGAATCAATAGATAATGCTTTAAAAAGGACTATGTGACCTTACATGTTCGATTGTGTATCGCTGTATATTTCCAACTATATAAACTATTAATTAACAAGTTTCACTTGTGACTGCACAGATAAAGCAAGATAATTTGTTATATTTGTCCTCTTTCATGAACAAGTACTTTTTTCATTGTAAATGCATTTAAATTAATCATTCTTCAATCTCTTAACCTTTAGCAAAACCTTTAACCAAGGCTCGTGATTGGCTGTTCGCCAGTGATGTCACACATTCATGTGCACTGCTCCACAAACTCAGGATCAAAGCCTGAGTTGACTAAGAAAGTTGATGATCAGCGCCATGGTACCAATAAAGCTGGATTGAAGTGGTTTGGTTTTGTCAACTCGAAACTAATTCTGTAACTCTGAATTTGTTCATCTACCATCATGGTACAGGCCCCAGCACTCCTCTCTTGCATAAAGTGCTGTGCATCTGTGTCTGTTCCTCAGTGCTTCCAGCAGAGGGCACTGCCTTCTCTTACTAACACTACTGATCTCAAGCCATGCACTGAAAGGATATGGAAATTACGGAGAAATTACTACTCAATTTCACAAACAATTGTAAAGAAATGGCAAGTAACACATTGAAGTAAGCGAGACATTTTTATGTAAAAAACTGAAATGAGTGTTTTGTTGTTAAACACTAATAATCTTTATTTAATTTTTTTTTAATTATGTTTATGATATCACCATGCTTTTAGCAAATCAGTTAGTATTTGACATTAGTTTGACATTTATGGTAAGACAATATTGATAGGTCAAAGACAAAAAAGGGTTTTCAAGCATCAAAACAATAAGTGTAATACAGCTTTGAATTGTTGTTGTTGTTTTTCAATACATTAGAAAGTGTCCTGTTTAATTAAATGGATATTTTGCATGAAATAAATATCATACATTTTTACCATGATTTACAGAAAACAGCCACTAAAATATCATCCATGTGTGACAATCTTTTCAGGCATATTTACCTCAAGAATCAGTTTATTACATAATAAAAGACTAATTAGTTTTACCCCAAATACTACTTGTAATTTTACATTTTTAAACTTTGCCACTATCCCATTTTGGCCATTTGTCAATAAGATTTTTTTGACGTTTTTACTCATGTATATTCTATGTATATACATTCACTTTTGTAAAATTTATTTTGACGCTTACATTTAAATGTCTTTGACCCTCATATACAATAAGCCTGTACATAATTCATAGAATAAATCTATCTTTAAGATGAATAACTTTTACTCAAGATTCTGTTTTGTCTGTCATTTGTTATTCAACTATTCAACTAAATTGAATTTTAAACAGAATAGTTAATTCAGTATTTTACATTTAATGACACTTTAAAAATATATAAATATGAACAGGACTGTTATCAAAACTCATTTATTCTATAAATGTTTTGTCACATGTAGTGGGTTTTACTCCAGTGGGCTAAGATGACCTCTGTGAATAATTTAACATTTTGTGCTGTAACAACAAAATTAGCCTTAAATAAATAAATAAAAGTTTCTATTTGTTTCCCTTAATAAAAACATTGGCTGATCATCATCCTGCACATGCTAAACGTATATCTAGCTTTTCTTGAAAAACTAACACTAGCTGTCTTTTTTCTATTCCATCTACTTGTTTCTTAAAAAAAAAAAACTAGATTTATTTTTTTCTATATTCTATCTACTTGTTTTCTTTATAAAAAAAAATATATTAAAAATAAAAAATACCTTGCTACGTGTACTCTGTTAGGCTAACCAAGATTTGTCACAGCACTTGCATGTTGATGCTCTTTTGTTGGTTTTGATTGCTTCTATTGCCCTCATTTGTAAGTCGCTTAGGACAAAAGCGTCTGCTAAATGACTAAATAAATAAATATCTAAAATATGTTACAGTTTAGTAAATGCACATTGTCTTAAGGGGCATCTTCCCCTGTCTTATACCCTACATATAATACACACAATGTGAATGTCATTTACAGAAGACAATAGATGAAGTGCAGTGGAAATCCTGACTGATATCACTGTGACGTTCACAACAAGAGTACATGGAGAGAGCTGTTTGTTTGACCTTCATCATACAGTTCTGTTTAAAAGAGATGATATTGGTGAATCTGCTTCTCCTAATCTGCTGCTTCACCCACGGAGAATGGAAACACTCCTTCAGTCCTATCAAGAAGAAAAATAATGAACTCATGCTTTCTAGCATCTCTATAAATAGATGCCACAGGCCGTAAAAACAGAAAATGATAGAGGATAGAGGAGGGCCAGGGACCTGGACCCCATAGGAGTTGATAGGAATAACAAATTACATTCTCTAAATTACATTAATTACTTTGTATTGTTTAGGTTTAAGGTGAAGCAGCTGTGAAATAACTAGTTTAGTCCCTCTCCTGTTATCCACTAGCACAGAGATGCAATTTTAATTGATTACAACAGGCTAAATGAATGTCTGTTAGTGTGTATTTGATTCTAGGATGAGTCGAGAGGATGGATAGTGTTTATTAAATGCAGGTTTTAGTCTTGTTTGGTTGTCTTTCATCGTATGCTGTCATCAGGGAGTGTTGTAAGTGAAGCACTGAAGTTAATCTGGAGATTACTGGACGTTTCCTCAGGGTTGAGTGGGTTTGTTTGAAGGTCATATCCTGTTGTAAGAACCCATCCGCCTCTTCTTTAGCTTAGTAATACACACATTGCCATCTCATGATGAGAAAGCGCAGGTGGTGGGCTTTAATCGGTTTGGCTTATTGTGCTGTTTACATTTGTTCATGTCAAGTTTCAAGAGGACATACAGTATATCTGAATGAAAGAAACCCTAACTAATAGGTGGGGAAGATAACAAGTTCACTGTAGGACATATGCATCACTGGATCTGAATCTGGTGGATATGAGTAACATCAACTCAAAAATAAATGATAAATAGATAAATAAAATGAACTGAGTCATGCTTTTAAGTCCTTCCACTTTCAAAACTGTCTGTCTGCTCATTTACATCTTGAGATAATTTGCTACATCACCTGCTACTCTTTGCTCAAATCTCTGGTTATGATGTTTCTGATTTACAATTAATCTAAACCCACTCATATTGGATACACAAGTGTCTCAGTTTTTTTTCATATCGTCAGCTACAGAAAACAAGCAAACATTTACATTATCAAAGAACAGCATCACTGACTTCAGTCTAGCACGAGTTTATGCTCTTTAAAAAACAATCCTGTTACTATCAGTGAAGCTATCTCTTATACTTGTATCTTACGTACATCTGCACTTTGTTGTTTATAATGAGAGAATTCGTGAGAGCAGAATTCAGTTAACGAGCGCGCGCTGAACAACAAAACACCGCTGTTTCAGCGATGACTCATCTGAACGCCTCTGATTGGCCATTTCGTTCATAAACTCAACAGAATCATGTGTGATTGGTTATAATGCGCAACACTGTAAAAATGCATAAAAATAAATATGATGGGACACATAAGCCCTAATATTGATTGGATAATACCAGCCTAATAATAATAATAATAATAGTCTTGATATCATCAAAGGCATCAGCCACAGGTGATATCTCTGACTATCGTCGATACACGATCAGCACAACACTAGAGGTTGAATTAATTTATGGCAGTAATTGACTAAAGATCATTTTACCAGTGAGATGAGTGGCAGGTTAGAGGAAGTAAGCACACAGGCAGCAAAAATATGGTTAATGTTAACAAAGTTTAATGAATTCTGTAAAAAATCATTGCTCATAATTTGTTAACTTAAGCTTTCACTAAAGTTAACAAATGGGACCTTATAAAGTGTTACCTTTTTTTTTTGTGTTTTGTTAACAAACACTCACTGTCAGCACTTAACCTATGTTCATACAAAGAAAAGATGTCATTAATCATAAAATAAAATAAAAATGACAAATTAGCCTAACAGTTCAAACAGTAAAGCCGTATTGTGGAAGGGCTTGGCTGTCATTGTTCATTTTTAAGGCTGTAACGGCAAACGCTGAATACAGACTGCTGGAAATGATACAGGTGGACCCACCACTCGTATAACAGACTGTGGACCAGACAGACCGTTATTTTGTAAAATCTAATTAGTTGGGCTTAATGATTGCCTTAAAAAACTAAGTGAAAGAGGAAAAGTATGTTGTACTGACAAATGCTTAGTATAGTTTACTTACATGAGAGTTCTAGTAACTTAAAAAGAACTGTAGGGGGTACTTGATCCTTTACTTTAGGTTTACTCTTGACTTAGTATAGCTACTCACTGACTCCCAGAGTGCATTGCGGCATGAATAAATTATGCAATTGCTTTGTTTTACTGTTGTTTTTATTTGCCAATTTTATTTGCTTTCTTGTGTCAGTAGTAGCACAACAAAAAGAGCAAATAAAATGGTTATTGTTACAATTACTAAAAATAAATAAAATTGAATTGTTACCATTGTTGGGATTCGCGTGCTGAATGTTGAAGTCTGTGTGTGACTCGAGCATAGTACCACAAATATTAAAGGATTATATCAACACAATGAAAAGCTTTTCAAGGTGTTTATGAAAAACAAGGAAATTGTAAAAGATCATTAATAAACAAAAAAAAATACAATAATGATTTGAGGAAATGAGTGAAAATGAGGAATGAGGAAATGAGTGAAAAGCCTAAGACTCTTTTTCTTTTCTTCTTCTTCTGTTATGTTGCACATTAGCAACATATTAGTGCATCTGCTGCCTTTCACTGGTTTAGTAATGTCATTGGTTCCTTTATGGATACTTTAATATTTTAAGTAAGTGTCACTCAAAGCAGTAAGTAAATTGTTTTATTTGCCTTGAAAGTAGCTGTAACTTAATAAAACCTAGTAAGCATAACAACTAAGTAAATATAACTTATTATAAGTAAGGTAAACTATTGGATTTTACAGTGAGGGGAAAAACTGCCACCAAATTGTTTATGATGTGTATAGATAATATATGACAGTGATATATTTCAGCCTAACCCTGGAGCTGGTTCACCCGCCGCCTATGGTTTCAGAAGTGAAGGGGTCTGATTGCTGACTGTAATATCACAATGACGTCATTTTCGGGTACTGTGAGCTGCTGCTTTTGACTAATCAACCAAAGGATGTGAAACGTGTTTTAACGTGAAACAAGGAAAACTCTTGAAATCCTGTAATTTGGAAGAAGCAGTGAACGGTATGAAACAGGGTTGACTTATTTTTTGATCCTCCAGTTTGTATATTTTTCATTTAGTGAGGTTTGTACTCAAAACAGTTGTAACAATATCTTGTATTTTGGTAACACTTTAGAATAGGAACACTTAGTGAACACTTATTCACTATTAACTACGACTTTCCCCTCAATAAATTCCTAATTAGCTGCTTATTAATAGTTAGTAAGGTAATTAAGTTTAGGTATTGGGTAGGATTAGGGATGTAGAATATGCTCATGCAGAATAAGGCATTAATATGTGCTTAATTATTACTAATAAATGGCTAATATTCTAGTAATATGCATGCTAATGAGCAACTAGTTAAGAGACCCTAAAATAAAGTGTTACCTATATTTTTATCTTGATTTCACGGCCCACACTGCTATTGTGCGGATCAGAATCAGAAAGAGGTCTTTTGCCACGTGTGCTTGCACACACAAGGAATTGTTCTCGGTAATGAAGCTGCCAGTTAACACACATAAATACAACAGGTCAGATAGCTCTAAATGACAGTAGTGTCATTATTCAGCTCAAGTCAGTTCATTGTTGATTCTGTTCAGAGAGAACTACACGATTGTATTTTAATCGTGATCACGGTTTCTGCTTGTCTTAATTTATTAAGCATGATCATCTGCGATATTTGCCTGCTGGTTATTTATCCAGCTGGTGTTTCATTTGAATTTGGCATTTGTATAATCTTGAATGGGCAAAAACAAGCCTCCACGAGTTTTCATTTGATGTTTAAAGCACTCAACCAGAGTTTTTCTTAAATAAATACATTGCCCAGTGGATTATTTATTCTTCCCAACCTGGCAACCTGGCACAAACACTCTCTGTACATTATGGAAAAAGTGCTGATGAGCTGAAAACACTGGCAAACAAGTTGTTTTTTTAGAAATCTCTATTGAGATATTCTACTTAAAAAAAAAAAAAAAAAGTGTAATACAGCCAGTCTGTTTTCTTTCACATGGCTTTTTGTGCTGTTGCAAGCCATGCAAGTTGACGAGTCTGTGTGGAGCCCGCCATACTCATCACTGTCCAGGATGAGGCCGATGACTTTGGGGTGGTTTGCAAGCTTCAGGAGCTTCACAGAGGGGTCTGTAGAAGTGCAGTCATTTGTGTAGAGGCAGAAGAGTAGTGAGAAGAGCACAAATCATTGTGGAGCACCAGTGCTGATTGTGCCAGGGTTAGATGTGAATTTATTACTATATTGTTATTTATAATTTATAGACTATTCTCTATATAATTCGTGTTTTTATAACCTTCAATTATGTCTGTACTTTCTGTACTAGAAGCTCCCGACACCAAGGCGAATTCCTTGGCAATAAAGTTATTTCTGATTCTGATTCTAACTACTAGCTGCTGCTTGTCTGTCTGGACGATTTTGCCCTATAACATCACAACGGTCAGATCCTTTACATTCACTGTCCCTCAGTGTTTGAGTGTGTCTCTTATAGGGCTGGTCCGAATACCATTTTTTGAGCTTCGAAGCTTCGGTATAAATCAACATCGAATATTCGAAGCTTCGGAGGGAGGGGCCTGAACATTTTTCTCTCTAATAAAGGCTCTCTGTGCGTCTGTCTGTCTGCTTGCATTTTTATTATGTCGAGAACCGTTCATCCAATCGACTTCACGCGTGGCGGGTGTGTTGCTGCGACGCAGTGTCGCATTTTGGTGCAATATGGACATGTGCCACGTTCAGAATTAATAAACTTTTAATAAACTACAGAACAGCGCGAGCCGGAAGCGGCGCGCCTCAGCAGGGCTTATATGCTCCGAGAACGGACACTGCACTAGTGATACAAAACACACAGGTCTGTTAAGAGCAATACTTTTAATAAAGTAGCCCAGTGCTTAATTTGTAAATTGAGAGGTCCCGGAATAAAGCGGGGTAACGGATCACCTGTGAATAGAGGAGGGAGATTGAAAGCGTGCATCAGTTGCTTTTAACAGGGTTCGTACGGTCATGAAAACCTGGAAAAGCTATGAAAATTTAAAACAGCAATTTCCAGGCCTGGAAAAGTTTTGTTAAAGTCATGGAATTTTATTTCACAAATTTCTGTATAATAGTTATTTATTTCTGTAAAATAGAGTTATATTTAATCAGGTCCTGAATTTATGTGTATATCGCATAGTTTTACTCAATCCCGCAGCTTTCGAGTTTATAATGAGTGAATTTCATGCAAACATTTATTGAATATAGCATGTAGGTTAGATGAGTAAATAAATCCACACAAACTAGCAGATTAAATCAGTCATTTGAAAACAGCGCGAGTGATTCAGCTGGACCGCGTCTTCTCTCTTTCACTCTCTCAACGCGGCTTCACATCAGCATATCTCGTCTGCACTACAAGAGCTACTGCACACTGATCCAAGACTTTCACTCTCACCTCGGGACAGTTGACAGAAAGAAAACGCATGCATCACATTCGGTTTTGTGATAGCAGAGGGTCCGTTCACATGTCGTGTCTTTTGCACGCTTAAAGGAAAACGCCACCGTTTTTCCATATTCCAATATGTTCTTCCCTCAACTTAGACGAGTTGATATGTACCTCTCCAGTCTCAGTCCGTGCACTTAATCTCTCTAGCGCGCGGCACCACTATGCTAGCGTTTAGCTTAGCACCATTCATTCCTTAGGATCCAAACTGGGATGAATTTAGAAGCCACCAACGCTACCATAGTGGTGCCACGCGCTAGAGCGATTAAGTGCACGGACTGAGACTGGAGAGGTACATATCAACTCGTCTAAGTTGAGGGAAGAACATATTGGAATATGGAAAAACGGTGGCGTTTTCCTTTAAGTTCATTATTTCAAATGTAGATGTGCGGCAAGCGCGCTTATAGCTAATAGAAGATTTTTCATGAAATATATGCATGCTATAGGTCAGCACGAACGTCTTTCATTGGCGAACAGTCTGTTGCTGGTGCAGATGTTCAGCCAGGCGGACAAGTTGAGAACCGTTCCGCGGGGGATGCCAGGTGTTAAAAAAAAAAAAAAAAAAAATGATATTCGAAATTCGAATCTCAAAATTGAAAATCGAATGCCAACCCACCGAACGAATATTCGAATAATCGAAATGACACAAAATGTACTTCAAGATTAGCAGCATCTTTCATATCAATGCTAGCATAGATGACCTAAGCTACTGTACTTTCACACTGGGCTTTGATTTCAGAAATTTTCCAGCAAATTGCCGCAGATCCTTCTGTGTGAATGCAAGCTGGAACCAAAATGCCAGAAAACTGGATTCTGACGTCAGACCCTGTAACATTACCGGGAATGAGCCTGTGTGAGCAAAGTCAGAACCAATGCCGTGAAGTGTGTGTCATAGTCAAAGAAGTTCCTTTTGTGAAGCTTTTTTTTTTTTTTTTTTTTTTTTTTTTTTGCATTACCCTGTAAACTGTTGCATCACATGTGGTACTGCTATGCCATATTATTTTGCCACATATTTTATTACTTAAAACAAATACATATTAAATACTTCTATATGACAACATTATATAATAATGTTCAACTCATCCAACTCGATCCGAGCATATCTAAAGACGCATATCTACACTTGACCCTCTAACACTCTCTCTATTCAATTTCTATTTCTCTACTTGTTTTCATTTTATTTATTATAATAAAAACTGGTAACACTTTACAGTAAGGTTCCATTAGTTAATGTATTAACTAACATGAATGAAAAATGAGCAATACATTTATTACAGTATTTATTCATCTTTGTTAATGTTCTTTGAGGAAAATACAGTTGTTCATTGTTAGTTCATGTTAATTCACAGTGCATTAACTTAGCACAACTTTTGATTTTAATAACACATTAGTAAATGTTGAAATTAACATGAACTAAGATGAATAAATGCTGTAGAAGTATTGTTCATTCTTAGTACATGTTTACTAAAGTAGTTAACTAATGAACCTTATTGTAAAGTATTACCTAAAAACTTGACCCTCTAACACTAGCACTCTCTATTCTATTTCTATTCTATCTACTTGTTTTTTGTTATTTAAAAAAAAAAAAAAAAACACTTGGCCCTCTAACACTAGCAATCTCTATTCTTTTACTATTCTATCTACTTGTTTTTCTCTTATTTAAAAAAAAAAAAAAAAAAAAACAAGCTAAAAAAAAAAACACTTGGCCCTCTAACACTAGCAATCTCTGTTCTATTTCTATTCTATCTACTTGTTTTTTGTTATTTAAAAAAACACTTGACCCTCTAGCTCTCTCTGTTCTATTTCTATTCGGTCTACTTCTGCACAGCAGTTACATTTTGTTGCTCTTTTGTTGGTTTGATTGCTTATATTGTCCTCATTTGTGTTCTGTGTCAATCTATACTTATAGACTTTATGCGTCAGAGAATCAAGTGCGCAGCCATCTTTAGAATCTTGTCTTTCAATTTCTGTTTTTTAGCGGTAGCTCTATAGCATCTCTGTTGAGGAGTAATTAGCTGCTGAAGTGGATTTACTTATTGTAGAGTTAACGAATGTACGGTGCCTGGGAGGGGCCGTCTTCGGTTCACTTAGTTTTGTCGTGGCCACGACATATTAACTCGTGGGAACGTGATATTAGGTCGTGGCCTCGAGATGTTATGTTGAGGGAACGACATATTTTTCTCGTGGTCATGAGTTTAATGTGTAAACAAACCTATGTGACCATAGCAACCCGGGATTATCAGGGATTCATTAATATTTTATTTTGAATTAAGAAATTATTATTTTAATTATTATAGAAATAATTACATAATTAAAATTATTATATTGACCATAGGCTACTGGACTGTAGGCAATTGCACGCGATGTAACCAGCATTCGAATTAAGTTTAGCACAAATAGGCTAAATGTTACATAAAGTACATAAAATAAAATAGACCTACAAGAAAACATTTTTATCCATCCCACAGTCTTGCTGGCTGTGTGTGTTCATTAACTGATCGTCTTTTTCCATAATATTTGTATATTATTATTATTATTAGCTATTATTATCATCATTATTATTATTATTATTATTATTAGCCTATTATTATATTTTTATATTAATTGTTTCCCTTCATTTCGATCTCTTTACATAACGTTCTGACCAGTTTTGTAAATAAGGCTACAGTAAATGGTCGACATAAAGCTTTGATTATGCTGACGGGAATATAGCCTACTGGAAATGCTGTTTAAAGGTTGAATTTAACACATTTTTTTTTTTTCTGTGAATTAATAATTATTAATATTATAGCCTACTGCCTGGTGTTTCGTTGAGGAATGAATCATTCACGTAGTTTCATTTGTAAATGAAAACACAACACGCTCATTTATCATCACGCACTGGCATAAATAGCCTACAATCATAAAGTATTGGCATAATTGTCAGGCATTTACAGTATTTGCAAAATATATGGTAGCAAATATCATAATTATACAAATCGTTAATTGGGTAAAGCCATACACGAATTGAAAGGGGAAATAATAAAATATTAGATTTATATGAAATAAATCTAAAAATATAGCCCAACAACTTAATATAACCTAATACTACTACTACTACTACTACTAATAATAATAATATACAAATATTAAATGAAAAGTTTCATGTTAATAAAAATGTTTTGTCCATCTCTGATAATCCCGGGTTGCTATGGTCACGAGAAATGGATGTCATTCCCTCAACATAGCATCTCGAGGCCTCAACATATGGATGTCGTTACCTCGACAAAACGGATCTCGTGGCCACAACATAATATCACTTTCCCACGAGTTAATATGTTGTGGCCACGACAAAACTAAGTGAACCGAAGATGGCCCCTCCTAGGCACCGTACGAATGTTATAATGAGCATTGTAATATTCAAAACAGATGTCATAACAAATATCAATAGACCAGGAAGATTTTAAAACAAGTAGTTCATTCTGTTAGATCGAGTCTCCATGCCAGATTATTAAGATCCAGCCCCGGACGCTAGATCCTGTCAGAAAATATCAGTTTTGTCTGGTACCCAAAACTCTGTTAACAGTCTTCTATCAGCCAAGAGTTGACTGAGGAAAGCCAGAGAAGAGCAGAAGCAGGAGACGAAGTGATGATGGTAAAAAAGGGGCAGAGTTTATTGTACAATCTTAGTTCAGTCAGGACCTCTCAAGTCAAAAAGAAAAGTACCACAGACAAGCCTTTAAGTCAACTTTTATTGGCATATTTACTAAATTTACATTTGGCGGTATGGCTCTGTTCCAAGTTCCCTGTCCTTTTCATGAGCTCCATGAAAGCCAAGACAGGGAAACAGCAGCCACTTCAGGGGCAACCCTCCTATTTTAGGAATAGGAGAGTAACACAAAAAACCCCAGAACAGAGCAAGCAACAATAACAACAGAATGACATCGTTTAAGTTAAACACGAGTTAAAGGAGGAGATGGGTTGCAAGCAGCGTACAGAGGAAGCAGCAAAGCAAGCAGACAGAAGCCAGGTTTAAGTAAGGCGCCCTGTTTAAGATTTGCCAATTGAGAGCTTGGGAGTCGGATCAGCTGATGGGGGCCGGGTAATTTCTCCAATCAGCTAATAGCGGAGCTTGACTACGAGGCCTGCCTGAACTAACGCGGAATGCTTGATTTGTGTTTGTCTCAATGCTCAGACTTCATCTGACAAACACAAATTCAACAAATACCAAACTAATTCACAACAACATCCCATAAACCTTGAATTTCCATAAACATTCCCTCTTATCTCTTATTCATACAAACAAAGCAGTTAATGAAACCCACAATCATGAAAATGCAAGAAAAATAATTGGAAATATTAAATATTAAAGCATAATAATAATAATAATAAATGAAAAAATGATAACGTAATTAAAATGTATATTTTTTTGTATATATATATATATATATATATATATATATATAATTATAGATGATAAAAATAGTCAAATAATAAATCATGTAAATGACTAATGATTATAAATGAATAACAAAACACAACACAGATATGATTGCTCTCTTGATGCAACACACACAATTTGCATTTGAGGATCCCTTCATCCTTCAATTCATAAATTCGTACAACCTTACCTTCAAGATGTGGAAATACAAACTGAGGACCGAAGACAACGAGAGCAGTGCTGAAAAGGGGTGAAGCTACATATTAAGGTCTATATGAATACTGAAAATTATGGATATGATGCATACAGCGCTGCAGGCTGTCTCTACCTTTAAATTCAGGTCCTCTTGGGTTAAAAATTGCTGTCTGGTCTTATATTATATTCTGTTTAGGGGCAGAATTTTCTTTCTGAAAATAAATCAGCTTTGGATCAGAAGTTACATAGAATAAAATATAGTTTATAGAATAAAATATATAGCCTGAAGAAATTTAGCATGACGCACAAGATGTGATGTGCTTAAACCTCCTCTGGATGACTCACCTTTGCTTGCGTTAACAAGCATCTCTCTGACTCCTCAGTGACTCCTTTGTTTATCTTTTATATTCCACTTTAATGTAAACTCTGTAATGAGGCTCATAACGGGACATTTAGAATGAAATGTATATATACCAAACCCCATCACAGCACTTTCATAAAGAGCTGTTTGTCTTTATGCAAATTTTCTTGATCCGTGACTTAAAGGTCATTTGGTCAAGATATAGCTAATGATAATTATCACATATTTTGAAACACAAGTAGGTGATTTAATAAACTGGTTTATAGTAACCGCTGGTCACATGTTGGGTAAAAACTGTCCTGTTGCCCCCCCGGAGGTAAAAAAGACCCCAATCACAGTTAGTTGGTTACAGACTGCCTGTGTAGTTTGTGCATGTGTGTCGTGCTCAGGTTGGCCTTTGTTGAGTGCACTCTTCCTTCAGTTACAACTGTGTTTATCAAACAATCCAAACAACTTCACTTTCAGAAATGTTGAATGAAAACAGTCCATTATGAGCAGTACACACAGACATCTGGATGTGTCTTCATGACTCGGCCTTTTCATCTCAGTATCTTCAGTGCACCAAAGCACAGGGCTTGTGTTTTACACTGGCTTTCACACAAATCATAATATTTATAGTATGGTTGTGTAATTATAGTTTTTGTCATTTTTTTTGGTTTTGATGACCTTTTATGGCTATGTAAAACATACACCTGCAAAATGCATCTATTGCGCTCAACACCCACATGCACCGCTCAAAAAATATTTACTTCATAAAAGGTACTTTTCTGTAAGAAAACAAAACAGAGTAAGTGGTGAGGACTTGGTTTGCAGGGTTAGATGATCATATTAAGTATATAAATAATACAAACAAACACACACACAATATATATATATATATATATATATATATATATATATATATATATATATATATATTAGTGTGATTAATCGCATCCAAAATAAAGTTTTCGTTTACGTAATACGTGTCCTATGTATATTTATTATGTGTATATAAATACACACACATAAAGTATATATTTTGAAAAATATATATAGTTACATCTATATATTTATATTAATATCATTTATATTATATATAAATATATTTAATATATAAATATAATATATTTTTCTTAAGTATATACATGCTTATGTGTGTACATAATAAATATACACAGTACACACACGTATATGTAAACAAAAACTTATTTTGGAAGCGATTAATGATGATTAATCATTTGACAGCACATATATATATATAATATACTGCTGCTCAAAAGTTTGGGATCAGTAAGATTTTTTATGTTTTTTAAAGAAATTTCTTCTGTATATCAAGGCTGTATCTATTTGATAAAAAATACAGAAAAAAACTAATTTTGTGAAATATTATTGAAATTTAAAATACCAGATTTCTATTTTAATATACTTTAAAATATAATTTATTCATGTGATGCAGTGCTGAATTTTCAGCATCATTACTCCAGTCTTCAGTGTCACATGATCTTCAGAAATCATTATAATATGCTGATTTATTATCAGTGTTGGGAACAGTTGTGCTGCTTCATTTTTTTTATTTGTTTTTTGGACCTGTGATATTTTTTTTAGGATTCTCTGATTAATAAAAAGTTAAAAATAAATTTTGTTAAAATATACAATGCTATTCAAAAGTTTGGGGTCAGTACATTTTTTTTTTTTTTTAAAGAAATTAATACTTTTATTCAGGAGGGATGTGTTAAATGAATAAAATGTCATAGTATAGACTTATTTTGTTAGAAAATATTTCTATTTTGAACAAATGCTGTTTTTTTAACTTTGTATTCATCAAAGAATCAAATAAAAAAGTATCACAGGTTCCAAAAAAACAATATTAAGCAGCTCAACAGTTTCAACACTGATAATAAATCAGCATATTAGACTGATTTCTGAAGGATCATGTGACACTGAAGACGGGAGTAATGATGCTGAAAATACAGCGCTGCATCACAGGAATAAATTATATTTTAAAGTATATTAAAATAGGAAACCAATATTAGAATATTATAGGCAGTACAATATAGTTTTGGTTCCTTGCCGCTGTCGCCTCTGGCTTGCTCAGTTGGGGACACTTAATTTCTAGCGATTATCGTCAATTTAATTTCATAGATATTATTTATACTAAACTTAGCTAGACAATGACATCTTTGAATTCAATAATGAGGTGCCTTTGGCTGAAAAATTGAGTGTTTGGTCTTATTGTTATACATTACTGACACTCTATCCTCCAACTTGATACTGTTAAGTGCTTTGACACAATCTGTATTGTTAAAAGCGCTATATAAATAAAGGTGACTTGACTTGACTTGACAATAGACAAAATCTCCAACAGTACATATTAGACAACTGTTGATGTTTCATCAAGTCTTTTGCATCACCGGATGTTTCAGTTTTGTTATCATGGAAATAACATCTCCAGAAATGTGACCATAAGTGGTAGCGTGTATCCAAGACAACGAAGCCCAAATAAATATGAGGAGAGCCGTCAGTGAAGGTTTTGGATGATGTTTTGATCTGTTCAAGTTCAAACAGGCTGTACGTTCAGACTTCGCCCCTCCTTGAAACTCATAGAGAAAGGGAAAGGACCTAAAAGTGTTTTGTGACGTCTGTAGAGTTTTGTGTTGCATGTCATTTATTGCTCATTCATGAATGTCTTTATTTTACTTTTCATGCTTGTAGGCTATTTTTTTTTTTTATGAGCTCTTTTCACAAGATCATCATGACCCAAACGATTAAAGGCGTACTCCTGCTGTCTGAATAGGCATTATTCATATTCATTTCATATTCATTATTCATAAGTGATGATTGCAAAAATGATTTTACTGTGTATTTCATGTATGCTGTATAACAAATCTAACAGATCCTGGAGCACGGAGGGATGGTCAAGACCTTGTTTTGTGTTGATGGGGACGAGGGGTTTACGCTTTACGTGTAGGCGTCATGTTTATACAGATTGCGCTCACGGAAAGTCTGCAATTTCTCAGAAAAGTTCTCTGGAAAGTTGAGGTTCTCTAAGTGCCTTGAACCACTACTATAAATTGTTTGTTCGAAAAGACTTGGCGTAGGTGAATAAAAGTCACCAATTACGCATCTTTGTCAGTTATTGTTTAAAGGAAATGACAGCATTGAGCAACGCAAGCGTCTATTTACAACACTATTTTGTAACATGAATCATATTTTTAAGCCTGTTGTAAACGGGAAGGGACGCTGCACCATCAGGTGTCTGCATAATAGTGCCCGTAATAAGGGTCTTACTGTCAATACTATGGTGAAATTCCTAAATGTCCCGATGACTTAGAAGTGAATTAGGTGGCAGGAAGCTGAACTCATAAAATACACTTTAATAAGTTACATAAGCCACACTTTAAATTAAAACACACTGCACATTGGTCCCGGAAATATTGCCAGAAATATTGCACGGATTGCCTTCTGTGTGAACGCAAACACGTCCCGGGATTAATTTCCGAGAGATTGATCCCGGGTTGAGGACCTAGTAACATTGCCGGGTTACCAGTCCCGGAAACGAGCGCTGTGTGAATTCAAAAGCCGGATCATATGCCGTAAAGGGTGTGTCGTAGTGATGACGCACTTTATCGTTCGGCAGTTTTATCGGGTGTTTTCGAAGGTCATGATCAACGTTCATTCACGATTGAAAAATATGTAAACTGGAATGAAGCATGCGATCAGGGAGCTCCTCACTATCCGCGCTGAAGCTGAAATCATTGCTCCAGTTTAGTGCAAATGGTTCCTTAGAGCGTTCGCATTATACACGTCACATGAAATGGTCACGTAGGTCTTTACGGGTATCTTTACGTGAAGTATGTGTGTGAATGCTACGCTTTGCAGATTCCTGGAAAATCACTGGCAGTGTGAAGGTGCAGCAAATCTGACTTGATCCGTTTGGAACAAATGCCGGATATCATCATTACACCTTTGTGTATTTTCAACGGAATCCTCTGTGTGAACAGGGGCTATAGAGCTACTAATACTAAGCTTTTAATGAAATTAAAAATATCATGCTTGCACTATGTATTTTCTTCTGAAATTATATATCAAAGATTTTTGAGCACAACAGGTACGCTTCTGCTTTTTATAAACATATCTAATATTATATTTTGCACAAAGAATATCAAATTATGGTGTGCTGCAGTGAAATTTCTTAGTTTCCAGTGAAGAGCTATTTGAGATTCCTTCAACCCAGGCTCACTGGAAATACGTGCTAGTGGAGATATTTCTGCAACAGCGATATTACGTAGCTTACTGTGTGTTTTGTGCCAGTTTTTAATGGGAAATGTCCCGTGAGTGGCATTAAAATGCTCATCCAATATGTCAACCGTGGCCACATTATTATTACGTTGGTACAAGCACGTATTGCTGCGCTTTTATGTTGCTTCAGGTATGTATTGTGGCAATTCAACTCAAACGTCTGGGGAGTATTGCTAAAAAATCAATGCTCTGTCGTGTTGGAAATGAACATACCCCCTGCTCCAAACGCAGGGCTGTCACTAACGATTATTTTGGCAATCGGGTAATTATTCTGACGATTAATTGAGTGATCAGATTATTCTAATCAATTTTTTGTAGTAATAAAAATAGACCTTTAACAATAGCCTTAAACAATAACCTTAAACAATAGCCAAATTGGTGTTTGGTGATGAGTTTTTGGCTCAAGGTCTGCATTTACAGTTCACACCAGAGGTGTTAAACTGGGGATTAGGACTTGGTTTTATGCAGACCAGTCAAGTTCTTCCAGCACTGACTGAATAACAAAATGCATTTTGTACCTCTTATTTTGGTAAAATTGGTCTTAGTCACTGCTGCTCAAAAGTTTGGGATCAGTAAGATTTTTTATGTTTTTTAAAGAAATTTCTTCTGTATATCAAGGCTGTATCTATTTGATAAAAAATACAGAAAAAAACTAATTTTGTGAAATATTATTGAAATTTAAAATACCAGATTTCTATTTTAATATACTTTAAAATATAATTTATTCATGTGATGCAGTGCTGAATTTTCAGCATCATTACTCCAGTCTTCAGTGTCACATGATCTTCAGAAATCATTATAATATGCTGATTTATTATCAGTGTTGGGAACAGTTGTGCTGCTTCATTTTTTTTATTTGTTTTTTGGACCTGTGATATTTTTTTTAGGATTCTCTGATTAATAAAAAGTTAAAAATAAATTTTGTTAAAATATACAATGCTATTCAAAAGTTTGGGGTCAGTACATTTTTTTTTTTTTTTAAAGAAATTAATACTTTTATTCAGGAGGGATGTGTTAAATGAATAAAATGTCATAGTATAGACTTATTTTGTTAGAAAATATTTCTATTTTGAACAAATGCTGTTTTTTTAACTTTGTATTCATCAAAGAATCAAATAAAAAAGTATCACAGGTTCCAAAAAAACAATATTAAGCAGCTCAACAGTTTCAACACTGATAATAAATCAGCATATTAGACTGATTTCTGAAGGATCATGTGACACTGAAGACGGGAGTAATGATGCTGAAAATACAGCGCTGCATCACAGGAATAAATTATATTTTAAAGTATATTAAAATAGGAAACCAATATTAGAATATTATAGGCAGTACAATATAGTTTTGGTTCCTTGCCGCTGTCGCCTCTGGCTTGCTCAGTTGGGGACACTTAATTTCTAGCGATTATCGTCAATTTAATTTCATAGATATTATTTATACTAAACTTAGCTAGACAATGACATCTTTGAATTCAATAATGAGGTGCCTTTGGCTGAAAAATTGAGTGTTTGGTCTTATTGTTATACATTACTGACACTCTATCCTCCAACTTGATACTGTTAAGTGCTTTGACACAATCTGTATTGTTAAAAGCGCTATATAAATAAAGGTGACTTGACTTGACTTGACAATAGACAAAATCTCCAACAGTACATATTAGACAACTGTTGATGTTTCATCAAGTCTTTTGCATCACCGGATGTTTCAGTTTTGTTATCATGGAAATAACATCTCCAGAAATGTGACCATAAGTGGTAGCGTGTATCCAAGACAACGAAGCCCAAATAAATATGAGGAGAGCCGTCAGTGAAGGTTTTGGATGATGTTTTGATCTGTTCAAGTTCAAACAGGCTGTACGTTCAGACTTCGCCCCTCCTTGAAACTCATAGAGAAAGGGAAAGGACCTAAAAGTGTTTTGTGACGTCTGTAGAGTTTTGTGTTGCATGTCATTTATTGCTCATTCATGAATGTCTTTATTTTACTTTTCATGCTTGTAGGCTATTTTTTTTTTTATGAGCTCTTTTCACAAGATCATCATGACCCAAACGATTAAAGGCGTACTCCTGCTGTCTGAATAGGCATTATTCATATTCATTTCATATTCATTATTCATAAGTGATGATTGCAAAAATGATTTTACTGTGTATTTCATGGATGCTGTATAACAAATCTAACAGATCCTGGAGCACGGAGGGATGGTCAAGACCTTGTTTTGTGTTGATGGGGACGAGGGGTTTACGCTTTACGTGTAGGCGTCATGTTTATACAGATTGCGCTCACGGAAAGTCTGCGATTTCTCAGAAAAGTTCTCTGGAAAGTTGAGGTTCTCTAAGTGCCTTGAACCACTACTATAAATTGTTTGTTCGAAAAGACTTGGCGTAGGTGAATAAAAGTCACCAATTACGCATCTTTGTCAGTTATTGTTTAAAGGAAATGACAGCATTGAGCAAGCAAGCGTCTATTTACAACACTATTTTGTGACATGAATCATATTTTTAAGCCTGTTGTAAACGGGAAGGGACGCTGCACCATCAGGTGTCTGCATAATAGTGCCCGTAATAAGGGTCTTACTGTCAATACTATGGTGAAATTCCTAAATGTCCCGATGACTTAGAAGTGAATTAGGTGGCAGGAAGCTGAACTCATAAAATACACTTTAATAAGTTACATAGAGCTACTAATACTAAGCTTTTAATGAAATTAAAAATATCATGCTTGCACTATGTATTTTTTTCTGAAATTATATATCAAAGATTTTTGAGCACAACAGGTACGCTTCTGCTTTTTATAAACATATCTAATATTATATTTTGCACGAAGAATATCAAATTGAGTTTCCAGTGAAGAGATATTTGAGATTCCTTCAACCCAGGCTCACTGGAAATACGTGCTTGTGGAGATATTTCTGCAACAACGATATTACGTAGCTTACTATGTGTTTTGTGCCAGTTTTTACATTTACATTTATGCATTTAGCAGACGCTTTTATCCAAAGCGACTTACATTGCATTCAAGTTACAGTTTTACATTTGACCAGCTCTTGCTTTCCCTGGGAATCGAACCCATGATGTTGGCGTTGCTAGCGCCATGCTCTACCATTTGAGCTACAGGAAAGCTGTGTTGGATGAGCATTTTAGTGCCACTCACTGGACATTTCCCTTTAAAAACTGATTTCTGATATTTAACACGTCCATAATATTGCTGCAGATAGAAGGAGGATCTTTAGGAGTTATTCATGCTATGTTGAAAGTAATTTTTTAATGCTTTTGCATTTTTCAATTTCCTTTTAATAAGCGATGATTGAAGGGTGAGTAAAATAATGTCACCTTATTGCACCCAGTTTTTGAAAATGCTTATTATTGCATTCATAAAGCGAACCTTTTGCTGATTGTTTACAGTGCAAACAGAAGTTACCCATAATTTGTGCAAAGCCTCATGGGGCATAGGAAATATGTGGATAATAAACCCAAACTAACTGCAATATGCACAGATGTAGTTTGAGACGCTCCACGCATGTTAATGATAACTGTTTGTGTGGAGCAGCGTTTACTGTGAACAGAGCCGCTTTGTGATGCACGTAACTAACCTACACACATGTAAATAATTAAAGTGCATATAGTAAACCTGCACCGCATATGTTTATTTAATTAGTTTAGCAATTTAGTTTTCTATATCATGCAGCCTTGGAAAATGGTCTAATAATGCGTTTCATGGATTCTCATCCGTGGACTGCGCCACTTCCGGTATTTTGCCAGTTACTCGACACGGGCAAATTGCAATCGAGGATTTTTTAAAATCGACTATTCAAATTGACTAGAGGAATCTTGACAGCCTTTAACCCAACCCTAAATCTACCCAATAGTGTTATACATAAGTCATATAAAAACGCATTCGCTGATGCAATGGTGCTATTTTAACTTCCTTTGGGTTTGGGCTAAGATTCACAGGATTCGTACCAGAGCACTTCACCTCACAAGTGCAACGCCGTATCGTATGACGTACCGAGCAAACCTACTGTGTTAGAAAACACATACAGTTGAAGTCAAAAGTTTACATAACGGTTTACAAATACTGGAAAACCAAAGAATGTGTGGAAGCTGAAGCATTTTTCTGAAGAACAGCAGGCAGTTTAACTGTTCAGGACAAATAAGGGACTTATGAACAACTATCACTAAACAAAAAAACACAGCTGTGGATCATTCAGGTAACAACACAGTATTAAAAATCAAGGGTATGTAAACTTTTGAAAGAGTCATTTTTATACATTTTTGAGTAATTTTTATATGTTCAACTATTATTTTCTATGGTGGACTGTATGTAAACATCTTTTATGTGAAATATCTTATTCAGGTCAGTACTAAATAAACAATAACATGCATTTTGTACCTCTTATTTTGGTAAAATTGGTCAAGTCACTATTATTTGTATAGTGCTTTTAACAATGCAAATTGTGACAAAGCAGCTTTACATCAGCTTGATATAAAGCTGGGTGGCTTTACATCAGCGTTACAGTATTTAGACGAGGAAATAGTGTGTCGAAATAGTGTCATTCTCCTCTGGTCAGACAAAACCAGCAGTTTAAATCTAGGCTGCAGCAGAGTCAGATTGTGCAGAGGACTTATCTGGTTCCTGTGGTCTTGTCCCAAAGGCCGTCTAGGATTGGTAAAACATTTAGCAGATTCTGAAAGGTGTATGTAAACTTTTGACTTCAACTGTACATATGAAGCTGTATATGTGACGCTAACGTTCAAAAAAGTATCAGTTTTCAAATCTCGCAGCATGTTAAAATCATTTTGAAGTCATTGCATAATATTGTGCAAAAATTAGGCTTTCTTAATCAAAGCTCTAGCCCTGTAAATCATACTTTGTGTGAAAAGGAATAAAAGTTGTTTTACCGCCTCTAGTGTTCAACAGGTGATTCATACGTATATGTGCATTTTTTGAGTTTTGCAGAAATGTAGGAGGCACGTATTTCCAGTGAGCCTGGGCAGGATTTCTTCCCGTCACTGGCGTCCTGTTTGAAGTCAGTAAGTGTAGTCTGTCTCTATTCGTTGAGACGGATCCCTTTGGATGAGCGCTCGCTGTGTTCACACATGCTCTGTTTGCATTGGAGCGCAGGTCTGCAGCGGCATGCTCCTGTTTATTGAAGCACACACTTTCTTACTCCAAGCTCACTTAACCGTATCCTTAACTGTAACCATATGTGTGACACACCAGCCTTTGTGAAGGAGGAAGGACTCCTGGATTTCCTCGATCCGACCGACCCCACCCACCTTTTGGAGACTCTCAGGATGACTGTATGGCGTCGACCTGGAGGGCTGAGTTTCATTCAACACCCACTGGGTGAAACTGAAAGGTTCTAATTAAATAAAACCGAGGACTAACTTTGAAGTGTGACCTGTTTGCTCAGTAACTGACGTGCCAGTGCTTGTGCTAAAGGAAATGGCTCGGGACTGGATTTGTGAGGGAAACATGTCTGAAATTACCACTGTAAATAAAACATTCTTGTGTGCCTTATCTGCCTACTTGTTTTCCAATAAAATACACTATATTGCCAAAAGTATTGGGTCGCCCCCTTCTAATGAACAGGTTTGACTACTGTAGTAATTTCTATGAGAACAAATCTTAATGTTAAAGCATATAATGATATTCTAGGAAATTGTGTGCTTCTAATATTATAGCAACAGTTTGGACTCTTTTCTATTCTAACATGACAATGCCTCTGTGTATAAGACAAGGTTCAAAAAGAAAATGATTGATTCTGTCAGTGTGGAAGAACTTGACTGGTCTGCATAAAACCAAGTCCTAATCCCAGTTTAACACCTCTGGTGTGACTGTAAATGCAGACCTTGAGTCAAAAACTCATCACCAAACACCAATGACTTGTACATATGGGTTCAGTCATTTTAGACACTTACAAAACTGTTGCAACTGAGATCGAAATACAATTTTTAAATACATGTTGCTGCCACAGATTTGGAAGTGCATTTTTCTGTTCTAAAGAAGGGGGTGCCAATACTTTTGTCTATATAGTGTATGTACAAGTCATTGAGTTTTTGACTCAAGGTCTGCATTTACAGTCACACCAGAGGTGTTAAACTGGGATTAGGACTTGGTTTTATGCAGACCAGTCAAGTTCTTCCACACTGAATCAATCAATCATTTTCTTTTTGAACCTTGTCTTATACACAGAGGCATTGTCATGTTAGAATAGGAAAGGGTCAAGGGTCTATTTTGTGAAGCTCAACAATCTTGTTCTTCACATCAGAACTATATTCTTTGGTTTTTCTCATTGTGATGGATGATTAAGGGAATTGACCTTTGTGTTCCTTATATTTATAATCCTGTGGAACAGGAAGTCATAGCTGGACAATTTCATGCTCCTAGTCACCCTGGTGTGCTACAAAATGTAAATATGAATGGGAATATACTTCAGAGATATTTTACTCACAAGAATTTCTATGGGTGCCAATAATTGTGGCCAACATGTATTGGAGAAAAACATTTATTTCACCATAAGATTTTCTCCCCATTTTCAATTGTTTTACTTCAATGAAAGGTACATATTTTTGTGAATTGTTTGAATGAAAGATAAAAAAGAGCAACAATGAAGATTTATTTTCACAGCCGCCTTTGCTCATATTTACCAAGGGTGTCAATATTAGTGGAGGGCACTGTATATCTTCTGAAATACACATTATCTAACATGACAAAGTAATTATTTATCTAAATGCTTGAAAAAAACTATAAATACAGTGTCTACCCACAATAAATACACTATAAGCATAAAAAGACAAAGATACTCCTATTTACTAGTAGTTATCAGAGACACTCAACATTAGTTTATTTCATTAAGCACTGATTTAAACATTTATATTGAAACATTTAATTCTGCTAACATTTCAGAAAGGAATGCACACTAACACTTTTTGAGTAAGAAGCTCCTCCCTTGCCATGGGATCAGACACAGGTCCTCGCTAGTGGCATCTAAAGTAAGATTTCATTTTAATAAACAGCTAATCTTTTAATTAGAACTAATGAGTAGTAAAAATAATGCTTATGTAAACAGTTACAATACATTTATTGAGAATAACCTGGCATTGATTAAAGGCTGTTACAGATTTTCTTTTAAAATAGATCAGTAACTGAATGTTGTGTTTTTTTTTTGGTGTGTACACACACAAGCATATATGTATTGTATTGTGTGTGTGTGTGTGTGTGTGTGTGTGTGTGTGTTTGTACCTGGTATTCACTACGTTATGGTCCAAATTTTAACCTTGAAAATCTAAATCTTCAGAAAGTTTAGTGTGAGGTGTAGGGTTAGGGGATAGAAAATACAGTTTGTACAGTATAAAAACCATTACGCCTATGGAATGAACCCATAAAACATGGAAACCACATTGATATTAGACATTTAATTAAAAATCTTTAAATACTCATCATAATACTCATGTTAAATGTAATTTTTCGCATATCTCCATATGAATATTCATTTTACATGCTGTTGCACATTGTACATGTTGTGATGACTAAACTTGTAGCATATGATTTTAGTTTGTAATGTTTCACTTTACATTTATAAATGTTTTATTAGTTAACAAAATAGTATGAAATTTTAATATTGGCCATATATCAGCCATAAAATGAAAATAACTATCTGACCGAATTTTAATTTTGGTGTATTCCTAAGGATAATGAATGACATTATATGGGATAGCAAACAGATGATTGTTCTATTTTTTTAAGCAATTTTTGTTTTATTGTTTTAAATGCACTCAGTTATTTGCTTAGTATAGGAAATGAGCCGTACGCCAATGATTGATTTGTTTAGTTTTAAAGATGTGATCATTATTATAATTATAGTGTAGCCCGATCAATCAGATCTGCTTTCTTGTTTAGCATATTTATTTTGAATGCATCCCCATTGTAAAGCTCCAGTTTCAGTGTGTTGTATGATCTTCTTGGTTGCTGTAGCCTGACATTTGTCCCACTTGGCGAACAAGACAGATCCACATCAAACAGTGATAACAACAAGAACTGAAATCAAGCATGTGTTGTGAACTTGGTTCTTCTAAAGTGTAGAAAACTCAGAAGAGAAAACCAGGAGAAATCGGATTGGATTATCAGCAGGATTCTTTATTGAGAACACAAGCTGTTGGTGCTGTAGTCATCGAAGTCTAACTATAAGTAACTTTACAAGATTATTTTATAGGCATTTTTGGAGGAGGGATTCTTGGAGGTGGAGCCAAACTTAAACAAAGCAAGCACATGAGGGACATACTAATTCAATCAACCTAACGAATCCACGTCTGGGCCAGGGATTCTTTGAATATACATTGATTCAACATAATCAAATGCATAGACACTAATCCAATCAACCTAACGAATCCACGTCTGGGCCAGGGGCCTCTTTGAATATACATTGAGTCAGGAAGAAGATAATAAGAATCTAAGTTAAACATTTAAACACAATGTTTCAGTTTATATACTATTACATTGGAACCTAGATTTATCATTTTATAAATTTGTAATCCCACAATTCCCCCTTTGAGAGTTCTAATAACTCTCACAAAATACAAATTTAGACACTTAAAAGTTAATTCTTGTAACTTGTAATCGTTACAGGCACATTGTACATGTTCTGTGTTGCTTATCTGTAATTGCATGCTGACACAGAAACAAAACAAAAACATGCAATTAGGGTCCGTGAAGTTCTTACGGGTAATACTCTTTTCTGGTTGGAACTGTCATTTCCTCGTGAGAGGCGGGAGTACAAGTTTCCGAACCATGAAGAATTATCTTCAGTCATCTGGTGTAATTTTGCTGAAAAACCAAGAATGTCTTGTTGGATTTTGTTCAAGTTCTCTGTTGGATCCATTAACCCTGTGCAGCATTCAGGACACTTTGCGTGATGTCCATGATGGTTAATAGTACGAAAATCTTGATCATGTTGATGGATGACTGAACTTCCCGTATGTGAGTCTCTGCGTTGTGTATTTTTTTCTTTCTTCTTTCTTTTCTCTTTCTTGTGTGATAGTTGGCTCGGCAATGGGTCTAGTTGCTTTCTAGAGGTTGTGGCTTCATCTGCAGGTGAGGAGGTCGGTGCGTATGGGTCTCAGGACAGCCATCAAGTGGTGTCTGCACAGAGGAAGAAAAAAAACAAAACAAAAGAGAACAACGGCACATAGCAGTATTTGTTGTAGAGTCTGCAAACATTAGGGTTGTATCCTCTGTTCAAATATAGTCTGCTATTGTTGTTCCTACTTTCCCTATTTCTCAATTCCTGCGACACCTAAAGAACAGTGAGGTAAGGATGGACTAGTGGATGGGGAAGGGCCTATGAGGAAATCTTCACCGCAGGGTTAGCCCCCGAAGCCTGTTGCATTCGGTTCTTCCCTGGGCTCCTCACTGGTCCGTGTGTCCTATCCTATCCCTGTAGGTGGGGGAACAACTTTACAGTGTGACACATGAGTCCAGGCTTTCCTTCCCTGACACAACACTGCAGCTGCTGTAATACCGATCCTGAAGCTAGCGTGCATGCTCTAGTTAAGGCTACTAGTTCTGCAGCTTGAGCTGAAAAATTATCTGGAAGACGACCTGAAGCAACTACTTAAGTGGTGGAAGTTACTGCATATCCTGCTCGTCTGTTACCTTCAATAATTTGAGCTGAACCATCAACAAACAACTCCAATTCTGCGTTCTCTATGGGAGTTTCTGCTATTTCACTTGTTGCTGCACATGTAAGCGTAACACAATCATGAGTCATTTCGCCTTCATCCTCTAACACAAATTCAGTCATTGCAGACATCATACATGAGGATGGGTTCGTGACTGGTGCACGCTGTATAACAATATTCGCGGCTGTGAGAGTTGCTAAACAATTTCCCCAACGGGAGGAGGTGACAGAAGTGACTTTTTGCTTAATTCATGAGTGCGGACACTGCATGAGAGCATCTTATGTTTACAGTCTGTCTTAACACCATTAGTTTTATTCAGAAAGAATCGTTCAGCTTTGTTGTACATTACTGGGGAAATTAAGCACTCACAGCCCTAACAGTTAACACCTGAGCAAACTGCTCCAACAGTTCGGTGAAGTGGGGAGGGGCTGCTTCAGAGTACTAAGTAGACTGAGTAGGAACTGAGTAAAGCTGTTAATTTCTCCTAATGTCTTTTTTCTTTTCCTACACTCTTTCATCCAGTGTCCAGGTTTAAAACAGTAATGACAACTGCCCTCCTTCTTAGGACATTTAGTTTTCTGTCGTTTCTCTGTGTTGACCTTAAAGGATGCTGCTGCAATCTTTACTCTGGCTTTAACATCAGAGTCTCTTTCCCAAGTAGCTAACCTGTCCAAGCTGTTTTGCAAGCTTCCAGTGGACCATGTTAGATCTAAGAAAGTCAAAGCAGATCTATACTCTGATAAAAGGCCATCAAACCATGTTCGAACTAATGGTCCTTTATGATCCAGTACCTTCTCTGGGGTGTCAGCTATTCCACTATATGCTGCAGCTGACTGACAAAACTTTTCAGTGTACTCACTTACAGTTTCATTCTTCTTCTGCACACAACTAGTGACTTTTGACCAATCCACTTTTGGTCCAACAATGTTCTTTAGAATTTTCAAAACACCTTCTCTCAAATCACCTTTACTGGCATGTTGTAGTTCAGAAGTAACAGCAGACTCAAAACTATTGAATTCAGATTCAGTTAGAATTTGTGACATCAGCTGCGTGACTTCTGCCAACGACATGTCATAAAGACGCATTTTACTGATCAATGTTCTTCTAAATTCAGAAAAATGTGTGCGTGCTGACGGTAAACTCTGAGATAGTCTCTCTATATCTTTAGGAAATAAAGCTTTGGCAACAGTTTGTATTTGCACAACAGAAGAATTGAGAGGAACACTATCAGTTTCCTCAATTCCCTGAGATCTCCTCCTAGCACCACACACATTGACGGAATTTACAGGCACATCAGTTACTGATTGGAGAGCTACATCTGTTTCAACAAACGCTTGTAAATCAGGGTAAATGTTATCAGGCTGAATAACTTCTTCCACATCAGTTTTTGCTGAAGCTTTGTTGCGGTTCAATTTCTTAGTCGAAATGGATACTCTAGCACAGAGTTCTTTGTTCTGTTCCTCTAACTCTGAGTTACGCTGAGACTGTTGTGTAGCTAGCGCTAAACTGAATTCTCTGTGACAACAGATAATGCCTTTCACATTGTTCTTTCGAATACATGTTCCTAGCACCTTTTTACACTCATCTACAGACCAATGAATCTCATATTTCTGCGTTAGTTCTTGTCTAACTTTTTCAGTGACTATTAGGTCCATTTGTTCCCCTAACAGCGTTTTGAATTCACTATCTGACCACAAAGGAGTCGCAAGACCACCTTTTTCAGTTGTGGGGATCAGTCTAGCATTCTTTCTAAACATTTTGTGAGTTTCTTTGTTACCACACAATCAAAACACTAAAACTTCTCTGATCAACAGAGAGTACACTTGTTAACACAGATCAACTAGTGTTAACCTTCCCTGGCAAAACAGAGGATAAACACAAATTACTAGCACTTTACGCTAATCTTCCCTGCCTACAAGAACAGAGGATAAACCAAACTTATTAGCACGAAATACTAAAATCTTCCCTGCCTGAGACAGAGGATAACTTTCATCTCTAAAAGAAAAACTTTAGAGGATAAACTTAGTTAAACCAACCTACAGCTGTCTGTTAACTCTTCTCTGACGGCGCAGAGGATACAAAATTGTACTGGTCTTAGGTTCTTTTGGATTAGAGTGACACTCACCAAACCCTTGGTTGTACAGAATGATTCAGACTGGAACGAAATCAGTTCTTTGTTGAGCTTGAAGTTTCAATCTGGATTCAGGTGAGGAGCTCTATCCGGGTCACGGCACCATCTGTTGTGAACTTGGTTCTTCTAAAGTGTAGAAAACTCAGAAGAGAAAACCAGGAGAAATCGGATTGGATTATCAGCAAGATTCTTTATTGAGAACACAAGCTGTTGGTGCTGTAGTCATCGAAGTCTAACTATAAGTAACTTTACAAGATTATTTTATAGGCATTTTTGGAGGAGGGATTCTTGGAGGTGGAGCCAAATTTAAACAAAGCAAGCACATGAGGGACATACTAATTCAATCAACCTAACGAATCCACGTCTGGGCCAGGGATTCTTTGAATATACATTGATTCAACATAATCAAATGCATAGACACTAATCCAATCAACCTAACGAATCCACGTCTGGGCCAGGGGCCTCTTTGAATATACATTGAGTCAGGAAGAAGATAATAAGAATCTAAGTTAAACATTTAAACACAATGTTTCAGTTTATATACTATTACATTGGAACCTAGATTTATCATTTTATAAATTTGTAATCCCACACATGTCTGGTCTTGTCAAGCTTGCCATGCTTGTGTCAGCAATATGTCGTCACATCCAAAGAAAGGACGACAGAGCATGACATAAGTATTATGTGTGTATAATATTTTTCTATTGATAAATTACTGCTGAGTATTTTGTTATGACACATTTCACAGTACTTAGAGCAATCACGGTGTATGAGTACAATACATGACAGCATCCATGTGACAACTTAATTAATTAATAAATTAACCAGGAGACCATTAGGAGCTGTGTGAAGAACAGTGTTGGGAGTTTCTTTGGAAATGTAATAGGTTACAGATTACAAGTTATCCTATTTAAAATGTAATAAATTGTGTAACTATTTCGCTTACTTAATTACAGTAATGTAACTGATTGCATTTGATTATTTTTTGATTGCTTTTCTAAATTTCGAATGAATGTTTTCAACAGATAATCATTTTCAAACATGTAAAGCAGGCAGGGTTAACCTTACACTGATTACTGTCAGACTTTCAAAATCCTCCATCACTTGAATTAAGATTATAATAATTTAATTTAAATCAAAGCCACTACAAAATCAGACTTTAGCACCGCTTTTTACTTTGAGATCGTTCTGAGGTTAAATACAGATTTAAAACCATAACAAGAAATAATTTAATAGCTGTTTTTGTAATCAAATCATTGCGTAACTATGACAGGAAACACAGCTAATCTAACAGCTAATCTTAAAAAAAGAAAGCATACACTGTATAAAAAAAAAATCCATAAAATTTATGGTAAAAAAACGGCAGCTGTGGTGTCAGCCGGAATTCTACTGTAAAAAATACGGTAACAACATTTTAGGTTTTAACTTAAATTTACAGTTAAATACCGTAATTTCATTAACTGATATAATGTTAATATACCAGCCTATTAAAGTACTGAAATCTGTTTTGTACCTTTGAAATACATTGATAACCACCAAATGCAGGTGGTGATGAGAAAGTCACATGATGAACCAAAGCCCATCACAAGCAGCTTTTGAATAATAACATATATAGAAGGTGCACAGTGTCATTCACACAAGCACTAAACACCATCATGGTGAGACTCATTAAGTAAGGAATAATTGACGACGGGCCATTGAATTATTAGAAAAATAATGCACACCCGAGGTGGTGATGCGGTCACAACGCAAAGTGGAGTGGCCGTTACACCTCAGGTGTGCATTATTTTTCTAATAATTCAACGGACCGAAGTAAATTATTCCGCTTATACTATGGTTGCCACACATCAAGACATTTTTTACTTAAGGTTACTTTAAGGTTTTTCTACTTAAATCGCTATTGTGAGTAGGATTATTTCTTCCGAGTCTCATCCAACACCTCCGTTGCTAATTCCAAAACGTCATTTTAAACTGTAACGGAGGCTTGAGCCGTTGATAGTAGACTAATGCAGTTAATACAGTTAATAACTAAGTTATGAGAGAGAGAGAGAGAGAGATAACGTGTCTGTGTGTCTCTCAAAAGTTTTCGGCAGCAATGTCTCTAGTTATAGTGAAACTTTTAAAGTTCATTTTCTTCACGGACAGCATTGTTACTTCGCTTGTGAGAAGCCATGTAGTTTTTAAGTTGTTAAACTGTTACTGATAAAATCGTCAGAGTACTGCTAAAAACATTAGCGCTCATGTTAACGTGTGTGCAAACTGTCTGTGAGGGAGAGAGAGAGTATGTGCTTTCCGTACATAAAACGTAATTTTGTGGCAAAAACATGGACATGATCTGTCGTTTTTATCCTTTTGTTTACTATATTTATTTGTTTAGCCAGTGTCATTGTGGGTTTTGGTTATTTTGGACCTTTGAAATAACAGAAATCATTTGGCGAAGTGATATGGACATGCAATGCGGTCAAGACCTGCCTGGAACTACGTTCTCCGTGCGTTTCCCTGAAAATAATTGCACACCTTAGAACGTTCATCAGCCAATCAGATTCAAGCATTCAACGGTCCTGTAGTATAAACTGAAATATGCAATAAACATTAATTTAACAACATTAGATGTAACATACAACCCTAATAAACATAACTGATAAGAAAAAACTAAGAAACATAGTTATTTCAAAGAAAAAACATCAAATTCAAACAAAATTTGAAATGCAACGCAGGAACGTCAGTTTACGTTTTTTTCCCTGTAAATTTTACAGGAACTTACCATTAACCATTTAACAGGTTTTTACTGTAGCATTTTCAGTTTTTTACCGTTAAAATCACAGCCATTTTTTACAGTGTATACATAAAACCAAATAGGAAATAAAACAGTTATTAAATAAGCGTGTGTCCTATTCTGTGTCCTAAACTCCTGAAACATTGCTGTCTCATATTTTAGAGCAGTCAATGCAATTTGGGAAAGAAATCAATTAAATCTGTATGTGTGTGTGTGTGTGTGTGTGAAAAAATTCAGATGTAACCCCCTTTGTAATCGTTAACATTAGTAACATTAGTAAATGTAATTTAATTACAGTTTTTTTTTCTCAGTAACTGTAACAGATTACAGTTACATTTATTTTGTAATTAAATTATGTAATTCGCTTACATGTAACTAGTTACTCCTCAACACTGGTAAAGAATCATGTCTTCAAATATTAAGTCTTCAAAGCAGCAGCAGCAGTCGCACTCTTAAATGTCCTAACACAGCTGTGGTTACTAATTGATAAATAAAGAAAAGCAGAGATTAGTAAAGCACACTGCTTGTAATGTGGGAGACGCAGAAATCTGACACATTGAGAGTTGGTCCCGCCTCTTTGAGCTGTAAAATACACATGCTCACGGGGAAGAGTTTCTGTTCAACAGTTGGCTGCAGGGAGTCCACGTTCACACTTTGACTGACTGACAACTTCACAGACCAGAGAACTCACAGACCTAAAGGCCATCATGTCTGAGAAGAATACAAGTAAAGATGGGAAAAGTGGCGTAAAGAAAAAGGATAAGGACCCTGAGAGATCAAGCATGTCTGACAACTCCCCGCAAGGTAAAGCTCTGCTCTGCTGAGGTGTGGGAAACGTGTCAGGTTTTGGGTGATGTGAATGGATTGACAGCTCAACTATTAAATAGGCTTCAATTGTTTCTGAGCTCAGCTCTTTTTACTCATGAGCTGTGCTTTTAGGTTACAGGTGTTGCAATCCACTGAGACGTTTGTTCGCCTGTGACTTTGTCAAAGGAGAAAGGGTAGAAATGTTTGTAACCATTAACATGACCCACCGGTCTGGTGACTTCATGGAGAGGGTTTCTATTTATCATTCAGTCTGCTTAACTTATAGAAGATTTTATAATAGTTCAGTGGGGTTCAACATTTCTCAAATCAAATGCAAATTGTACCTTTACAAATTCTATTTATTTGCATTATATTTATCTAAAAACAATTTGAGTGAAAGGTTGAATTGGAAAAATGTATTTAAATGTGAGAAGGTCTCAGTATGTCTTTTTTACTTTAATGACAGCAGCACTGGAGCTACATGAACTACACCTGATGATCATGTTCACAGCATGATCTGAGATGCTCCAAAGAGACCAAAGCAAAAAAAATGCAATATCAGGTGAAATTCTGAAATGCAATATTTCAATATTCCATTTCAGAATTTCACTGTTTATTTTCAAATTTAAATTAGATTTGAATCAGATGCTGTCATTTTTGGACCCCATTGTATGTAACTGAACACACACTCTTGGTTATTGATTATTAACGCTAAGTATTAACGTTATGTGTGATAAGAATTGAAGGTTAGTGAGTTTTCCATTCATAGCCTCATTTTTTATGTTAATTTTTTATTTATTTTATGGCAGCTGTAATGCAAGGGAATAGATTCTGTGAATTATCTCCTGGTGAAATATTAGGCAGAATAACTCATTCACATTTCTCAGCACTGATTCGGTAATACGCTCATGTTGAAACACGCTCGTGCCAGCTTTAGATGAAACTCGCTTGTGTAAAATGAGTCTTGTTAGTTGAGTTTCTGCACGGTGGCAGTGTGTGTGTGTAAACACATGCCAGGAATTACTGAAGTGTTTGGACCTTCGAGTCAACTTAAAAATGTCTGAATGTCTCTCCGTTAGACATAAAATATCAAAGCAACTTTTATTTTTTGTAAGAAATCTTTGAAATCTAATTATCTGACAAAGACAAAATGATAAAAAAAAAAAAAAATAGATCGTGTTTAAAATAAAGGCAAATGCATTGTGCCACTTTTTTGTGGTTAGTAGTCCCTGGTTAATGTGATTCTCTACACCTGTGGTTTTTCTGCTGGGACACCTGTGTGAGGAGAACTGACTTTATACATCACTAAAAATCACCAAAACACCAGCTGATTCGACTGAAATGTCCAGATTGAATACTGTATATGTGACCCTGGACCACAAAACCAGTCATATGGGTCAATTTTTCGAAATTGAGATGTATACATCACCTGAAAGCTGAATGAATAATCTTTCCATTGATGTATGGTTTGTTAGGATAGGACAATATTTGGCTGAGATACAACTATTTGAAAATCTGGAATCTGAGGGTGCAAAAAAATCTAAATATTGAGAAAATCACCTTTAAAGTTGTCCAAATTAAGTTCTTAGCAATGCATATTACTAATCAAAAATTAAGTTTTGATATATTTACGGTAGGAAATTTACAAAATATCTTCATGGAACACGATCTTTACTTAATATCCTAATGATTTTTGGCATAAAAGAAAAATCAATAATTTTGACCCATACAATGTATTTTTGGCTATTGCTACAAATATATCCCAGCGAATTAAGACTGGTTTTGTGGTCCAGGGTCACATATGATAGTTATGTAAATCCATCTACAGTATGTAAACTTTGTAAGTATTTGATTTGGAGTTTTGATGTAAGTTTGTGTTATAATCCTCCAGTCAAAGGTATATCACTAATGGATTTCCCCCCCATTTAATTACAACGGTTTAATTATTGTTAGGAAAAAGTAGGGAAAATAAGATCATGGGCTGATCTGTCTGTCTGAAACTCATATTAGATCATGGAATTCTTCTCTCGCTGAACTGGAATGTGGACCCTGATCCGACTCGATTTTGCGGCCTAAGAAACAGTGTAGGAGTTTCCCCAAAGGGAACTGGTCCGTGACATAAAAAAACAGCTGGATGGGCAGCAGAGACTGCGCCGAGTCGAGGAAACCGAGATCAGACACAAATAAAGCTGCTCAATGTTATGTGTCCATGATTTTACTATGGTAAAATATGACATGCATTTATAACGCACTCAGTGGAGCGTGTTGGTGGATGGACGGCATCTGGGGAAACCCAATAGGTGTCCCAGTAGAGATTTCTTTCAGGTCTGTCTGTATCGCTGTCATCACTGTGCTATGCAAACGATCCTTGTTATTAAAAGCACCTTGTCAAGAGGAAATGTTGTAAGATAAGGCAGTAGTCTCCTGCGGATGAGCAAGATTTTTGAGCTGCATAGTTTATCATTGGGAACTGGGGGCTTGGACTGATTCGGAGTTTAGTGTTTCTGATGATTCACAATAAATTGAGCAGCTGTGTCTGGTTTAAGCTGGCAAACAAACACCATCAGAATTCAAGAATAAATAGCCAGAATGAAGACAGTGTATGCGGGAAATAGACGTGAACCTGTGCCATATGAGCTTCCCAGGTCAAAAACAAGTGCACTTCCATAATGTACTTAGTGCGATATTTTCACGCACAAATGTTGTACTTAATATCCAAAAAATTGTTCTTTAGTACTTTTTAAGATAATCTTAAGAGCATCTAAGTGTACTCAAATGCGCTATTTTGGGACAAGTAAAATGTGCTTTTAACATACTAGCTCAGTATTAAAAAATGTATTTAGTTACCACTTGTAGTACACTGGAACCCATCTTTCATACACTCGTAGGTTCACGTGCACTACAAGTGGTAACTAAATACATTTTTATTTAGTTACAGCGATGTTAAAATCACATTTTACTTCATATTCCTGGTGTCTCAAAATAGCACATTTGAGTACACTTAGATGATCTTAAGACTATCTTAAAAAGTACTAAAGAACCATTTTTAGTATATTAAATACAAAATTAGTGCATTTTGGAAGTACACTTGTTTTTCACCTGGGTTGTGCTGTCTGTGGGGCCGTTATTGTAATCATCCCTATACCATTCTCACTATAATCAACACCGCAACATTAGAGGGTGAATAATCACAGAAAAACTCTCCAGAACATCCTCTCTGAATAAATGAAAAAAAAAAAAACTTTAGTTATTACTGCAACACTGCTATCAACCCCTGCTGGTCTGGACTTATAGCTAACAGTAGTCAGAAACTTTGTGCTGTGATGGGAAGATGTTAGTCTAACCCTATCTTTTAAAGAAGAAACACATGTAAATATTATTTAGTGTAGTTGTGAATCTACCTTTGCTTAAGTCATGTTATGATGTTTCTTTCTTTTAGAAAGATGTGACGTTTGTAGAATTTAAACCAAATAATTAATGAAAGGATTACATGTGAAAATACCAAAACCATTGTTTTATTCATTATAAATATATTAATAATACATTTACAACACACTATATAAAACGTGTGTGACAACATGGTATTTATCACACTTTTAAAACACTTTTGAGAACGCAATTCAACCTTTCAGTTTAAATATGCATTAATTAAAGGGGGGGTACAATGCTGTTTCATGCATTCAGAGTTGTTTACACTGGTAAAGAGTTGGATTGTCATGCTAAGCATGGACAAAGTTTAAAAAAAAAATTTGGACGTATAACAGAGTATTTCTGTGCCAAAAATCTCACTTCCGGATTCGTACAAGTTTCAGATAGTTTTTTTCGATCGTTGTTCTTGATGACGTAAACGACGGTGGAACTCCTTATATGGGCATTTCTCCCGGAAGAACGCATCCGTGCACGCATCGACCAGAGTGAGAGCGAGAGCGCGCCCATCAACGCGCTTCAAAATCGTTGTCCATGGCTGGACCAGCTTAACGTGGTCACTCGCTACAAGTGGTAACTAAATACATTTTTATTTAGTTACAGCGATGTTAAAATCACATTTTACTTCATATTCCTGGTGTCTCAAAATAGCACATTTGAGTTCACTTAGATGATCTTAAGACTATCTTAAAAAGTACTAAAGAACAATTTTTAGTATATTAAGAACAAAATTAGTGCATGAAAATAGAGCACTTTAAGTACATTATGGAAGTGCACTTGTTTTTCACCTGGGTTGTGCTGTGCTGTCTGTGGGGCCGTTATTGTAATCATCTCTATACCATTCTCACTATAATCAACACAGCAACATTAGAGGGTGAATAATCACAGAAAAACTCTCCAGAACATCCTCTCTGAATACATGAAAAAAAACTTTAGTTATTACTGCAGCACTGCTATCACCCCCTGCTGGTCTGGACTTATAGCTAACAGTATAATTAACGGTCAGAAACTGTGCTGAGACAGGAAGATGTTAGTCTAACACTATCTTTTAAAGATGAAACACATGGAAATATTATTTAGTGTAGTTTTGAATGACTTGCTTAAGTCATGTTATGATGTTTCTTTCTTTAAGAAAGATGATGTGACGTTTGTAGAATTTAAACGAAATAATTAATGAAAGGATTACATGTGAAAATACCAAAACCATTGTTTTATTCATTATAAATGTATTAATAATACATTTACAACACACTATATAAAACGTGTGTGACAACATGGTATTTATCACACTTTTAAAACACTTTTGAGAACGCAATTCACCTTTCAGTTTAAATATGCATTAATTAAAGCAGTGGTTTTCAAACCAGTCCTGCGAGCACCCCCAACACTGCACATTTTGTAGGTCTCTCTCTCATGAGAGAGAAAACCATCTGAAAACCATCTGACACACCCATTTCAGGTCTTGCTTGTCTCTACTACTGAGCTGATGAGTTGAATCAGGTGAGATAGATGAGGGAGACACAGAAAATGTGCAGTGTTGGGGGTGCTCGCAGGACTGGTTTGAAAACCACTGAATTAAAGTATATAGTGTCTCTTTTGTGTCAGCACATATGTTTGGAATTGTCATTATATATTGAGTATGAATTCAAAAATATTTTTGTGTTTGAAATCTACATGCAAACCACTGCTAGAAAAACATGAATTTGTGTAATTGGGCTTGATTAATTAAAACCTAACAGTTTAGAGCTGTGTTTGTATGACATCCGCTCAAGTGTGTGCACATTTTTACAAATTCAAAAATTTGTGGCTTTCAGTTTATTAGTGTCTTCATGCACTGTAAAAAGTGATGCTGACTTAACTTTAAAAAATTGAGGAAACCCTTTGCCTTAAAATTATTAAGTAAATAATAATTGAAAAAAAAGTTAAGTGACAATTGACAATTCACTTAACTTTATACTTTTTTATTATTAGTTACTTAATAATTTTAAGGCAACGGGTTTCCTAAATTTTTTTTAAGTTAAGTCAACTTATAATTTTTTACAGTGATAAGAAGCCTATTTATGAAATATTGTGTGTCATCAAGCAGCACACAGACTCAACCAGAGTAAAATATTTCATTGTGTTTGGGGCAAATATCTGCACTCCTTGAATGCCGAATTTGGGGGCTGTAGCTAACTGCTGTAATCACTGTAAAAAAGAAAAAAAATAATTGTTGTTTCATCTTAAAATAATTTGTTACCCCGCTGGCTTTAAATTTTTAGTTAACTAAAACTAAAAGTCAGCGGGGTAACAAATTATTTTAAGTTGAAACAACTTTTTGAAACTTTTTTTTTTTTTTACAGTGTGGGCACTTCTGTCATATACTGTACAACACAAATGATATTTATATAGCTCACTGTTTATTCTGCTGAATATCATATCAAAGCATCACATTTAACTAGACAGTTTCATGGCATCATAAAACATCTCTGATGAGGGGACAATTATGCTTTCTTTTTTGTCTGTGTTAGTGTTATGGATGTGGTTTGTGGTTGAAGAGCTGTAGGGATCTATTGAAGCAAATGTCTGGAATTATGTATTTCTTTACTGAGAGGACAGCAGTGTGGGTTCCAGAGAACATCTGAGTAATATTTAGCAAAAAATATTTTCTTTTTGTATTTTTGACATGATTTCATGACAATTAAGAAGAGCTTCTCCTCAAATGCCTCTACAATAAGAATATACTTAGAATGGGGTGAAATATTGCAAGATTCACCCTCGTGAGGGTTGATGGCTTTCTGTGAGTAATTTCTGTTTTATGTTCTGTTTTGGTTTCAGCGGAGCCCAAGTTAAAGGACCTGCGGAGCGTGACGGTGGAGGATGGAAAAAAGACCGTACTGAAGTGTGAGATTGTGGCGGGAAACCCAGCGCCCAGCATTAAGTGGTACAAGAATGGAAAAGAACTCACAGGCAAAAACAAACCCAAAAGCATAAAGCTTAAAAAAAAGAAACAGTAAGTTCCTATAAAAGAATAATATTTAAGAAGAAACATGATTATATGTTGTTCATGCTGAATGAAGATTTTGCTTCATAAGAAAAACACATGATTAGCTATAAGATGTTCAGGATGAATGAAGATTTTGCTTCGAGTCAGAAATGTTACTGTTGTATTTACAGGAACAGATATCATCCAGGTGTGTTGTATGTGGGCAGGTGATTGTCAAATTTAACCCTGTACAATCCAAACAGGCCTGTGCTGAGATACTGTACAAGAGCAGTGCATTAACACTATATGTGACCATGGACCACAAAACCAGTCATAAGGGTCTATTTTTTGAAATTGATATTTATGCATCACCTGAAAGCTGAATAAATAAGCTTTCCATTGATGTATGAAAATCTGGAATCTGAGGGTGCAAAAAAATCTAAATATTGAGAAAATCGCCTTTAAAGTTGTCCAAATTAAGTTCTTAGCAATATATTATAGCATATTACTAATCAAAAATTAAGTTTCGATATATTTACGGTAGGAAATTTACAAAATATCTTCATGGAACATGATCTTTACTTAATATATGATTTTTGGCATAAAAGAAAAATGGATAATTTTGACCCATACAATGTATTTTAGGCTATTGCTACAAATATATCCGTGCTATTTAAGACTGGTTTTGTGGTCATGGGTCACATATTACACTTAAATTCTCATTTTAAATTCAGTTTTCAATGATGCAAGACTGTTGATTTGGGACAGTGTTGGACTTTTGAGAAGCAATATAAAGAACCAACATTATGTAACTTTCTACAGGGGGAAAATATCTGAACTGTTGATCAGGAAGTCCACAGAAGCAGATGCTGGTTTATACACCTGTGAGGCAGTCAACAACCTTGGAAAAACAAATACTACAGCAAGCCTAACCGTCAAGAAAAGTAAGAATGCATCCTTTTTACAAGTATTGAACTCAATGTGCAAATCAGTGGCGAGGCTATAGAGGCTATAGTTACACCGGTCCACCCAGAATGATGGCGGTAGCCTACAACACAATCCAAGCTGCCAGAATATACTGGAAAAAACCTAATCAAGACTGCAAGATCGTCCTAAGTGAACCTCTCTCATATATGTAGCTTAGGAAAGTCTGATTCATGCTTATGAATCAGTTCATCCTCTCTTTCTCTCATACGGTTTGTAGCTTTGTGAAGTCAGATTCATTCTGGAGATTCAGTTTGTCCTCGACAGGCCTCATGTAGCCTTGAAAAGTTGAAAAGCTAATTGGATTATATAACTGATTCGGTTATATAAATTAGGGAGTATTCAGGTTTTTGTACACTTACCAGTCAAATGTTTTTGAACAGTAATATTTTTTATATTTTTTAAAGAAGTCTTTTCTACTCACCAAGCCTGTAGATTTGATCCAAAGTACAGCAAAAACAGTAAAATTCTGATATATTTGTACTATTTAAAATAACATTTCTATATAAATATATTTTAAAATGTAATTTATTCCTGTGATATCAAAGCTGAATTTTTAGCATCATTACTCTAGTCATATGATCCTTCAGATATCATTCTAATATTCTGATTTGCTGCTCAAAAAAACATTTATTATTAGTTTTATGTTGAAAATAGCCGAGTAGAATTGTTTTCAGGTTTCTTTGAATAGAAAGTTCAGAAGAACAGCATTTATCTGTATTATAAATCTTTTGTAACATTATAAATGTCCTTATCATCACTTTTGATCAATTTAAAGCATGCTTGCTAAATAAAAGTATTTAATTTCTATACCCCCCCCCCCAAAACCAAAAAAAAGATAATAATAATATATAATAATAAATAATCAGAAATGTTTCTTGAGCAGCATATTATAATGATTTCTGAAGGATCATGTGACACTGAAGACTGGAGTAATGATGCTGAAAATTCAGCTTTGATCCCAGAAATAAATTCCAGTTTAAAATATAATCAAATAGTAAAAATATTTCAGAATATTACTGTTTTTGCTGTACTTTGGATCAAATAAATGCAGGTGTAGAAGAGAATTCTTTAAAACATTCAAAATCTTACCGTTCAAAACCTTTTGACTGTAGTGTATTTGTTTAAATACTAAATGTATAGTTTCTCTTCTTTTTGATGTTAGGGTTAGTCTCCCTGGTTGGGATTTTTCATTCATTCAGAAGCCCAAATAATTATAAATAATAAATAATATCATGGGAGGCACAGAATAGGGGATTTCTGGCCTCACCACTGTAAATATTAACAGGACTGGCCCGGAGCTCTTTTGGCTGAATTGTGATGTGATGTATGAATCATGTTCAACATGAATCACACAGGAAAGTTTTATAAAGCTTCAAAATTTCACTTAATAGTTCAAACAGAGATGTTTTATAAAAGCTAGATAAGTGGTTATTAATAAGCTGTTGTCCAGACTAGTGTTTCATGAGCAAGAGCTTAAAGAAAGGACAGTTCTTCAAGTCAGGTGGTTTTCATGTAAAGTGCTTTGATGGCAAAAATCACTCTCATCACATCTGTGCAACACAAGATGAGCAGTTTTTGTAGGTTCAGGCTTGTTTAAAATTCAAATACATTGATTCCATGCAAGTTTCTTTGCTTTTAGAATTTCTGTCTTACATTTATTGGCTTATTAGTGTTGTCGACTAAGTCGGTTATCACGAGTACTAGTGCTCAAAGTGATGCAGTCAAAGCCTACCATTCGCCATACAGCCTTTGTGCTCCAGATATGAATGATTTCTGTGTGCTGTTAAATGATCAGGTGCATGACTTTCACCTGCTAGATGATAGAATGGGTGAAACAAATCCCACTGACACGCACTGAAGAACCCAAGCCACATCTGTAGACCTGAATATCACTGTAAGTGCATTCCAGTTCATGTAATTGCGCCACTTTGTAGTATAAATAGTGTGAGTAGTGTGTTAACACTGAAAATTCCAGCAAGAAGAAGTGCACTTCAAATAATCAGATGATGCACTTATTTAAACAGAATGTTTGGACACTTAATGTGCTTGCTGCAGCTGTTCTTATGTAATGGAAACATGTAGTAACCATATAGCAATACACTAAACCCCACTTATGACACCTTAACAACAGTAAAGCAATGCCCTGGCCACCCAAGCATTGTGGTGAATTTTGCATGGGCAAACACCACTTTTCCACTTTTTTTAAAAAAATATGTAAATCGCATTAAACTGTCTGCTTTCTTGCATCCACAATTGTAATACAGCACAAACTATGATATTGATCAACTGTGGGTTGTGAGTCTAAAAAACAGTGGCTCATAAATATCTTCTGAAAGCTAAATGCGGTTCCTCTAGCCCAGCTGCAACATTGCAAAAATGATCAGTTTTCTGCTCCCTGTAATCCGGTTTCTTAATGCCTTTTTTCAATTAGTGAGCATGCAGTGCATTTGAATGATTGCCAAGAGAGAAAATATGAGCTCTTCCATGTCTCCCCTCAGGCATTAGAACAGCAAGCTAATCTGTTAATGTTAATTACTGTAAACGGCCTGCTATTGATGTCTCACAAACCAGCTAAAGAAAACAGTTCTGTACAGATTTCCACTGTATTGTATGCATGGTTTTAGGATGTTAAACATGCTGTGGTCATTATGATGGCCAGGAGCAGGAGGTGGAGACTAGAGCTGTGCTGTTCTAAATAAAATGAAAATAAAATGCAAATGCAGCCTCGTTTCTGATACAGGTATAAACCCATACACAACCTCCCAGAAAGTGTTTTTTAGGGACCCGACTTCTCTGTCAGAGTTTGTAGAGAGGATGTGATGTATAATAACAGTTTTCCTGCGGTGATGGTGGTCAGTAATCGTCTGTGGGTGACTTTAATGAGTTAGAGACGTGCTGAGCTTTGTCCACTTTCAGAGCTTACAGTCGTATCCGAAGCCAGATAAACTCTGCATGCTCCAAAACCCTACATCCGTCTCCTTTCCAAAGGCTGTATGGATCTGCATTTACACTTTATTGATTTGTGGGATTTTGTCTGAGTAGTTTCCCCTCAGGTTCCCCATGTATGCGGTCCTCTCTTGTAACGTGAGACCACCGGCCACCATTAGACACTTCCTCATAGACTTCCACCAAATTCATTAAAGCTTCTCATTTGACCCATTTCAAGGAAACAGACTCTCTCCATTCCACTGATGCCACGACTGATATTATATTCCAGTTGATCACAAATCTTTCAGTATGGTTTTTTTATGAAACACCTTTTTTTATCACAATTAAAGTTGAGGACACTGAGTTTTTGTGCTTCTTTTTTTTTTTTTTGGAAAAGATATACAAAGCAAATATAGTTCTGACTCATCTTCTACAAATCAAGTCACATTTATTAGATACACTTTATGCAATACAGATTAATGTTGTAAAATTCATCAGTTATGCTCTACAGAAGACAGTTGAGTCATTATTCTGCTCAATTTAATTCAGTGTTCTTTCAATTCAGGTCAAAAACTGTCAAAGTTAATCAATTATTGAAAAATAAATATACTAAAATATATTTGAAAGACATTTATTTTGTGTTGAGTATACTGCAAATGCATTTACATATTTATGCACTTAATAAAAATACAATGCAATTGTACTTTTGGTATACTGGTCTACTTAGTCTATTAAATTGGTACAAATAATTTTGTGCTTAATGCAATTTAATTGTGTGGAAGTCCAACTAAAGATATACTAAAGTATATTTGATTGTGCTAAAGTGGAACTTTGCACTTTAGGTACACTTTAACATTTGACAATATGATATTATTTAACGATCATACAATCTTATTAATAGTGCTTAATATTAAGGAATGTGCATTGTGCACAAGTAGTACTCCAAATAAAGTTTTATATCAGTAAGTGTCAGAAAATATGTTAATAGATTTGAACTATACTTAGTATAAAATAAATGTATTTTAAATATATTATTTTTCTACTAGGGTATGAAACACATTTAAGCTATAAAGCAGCTCTACATAATGTCATTATTCAGCTCAAGTCAGTTTAGTGTTGATTTTGTTCTTATCTGATCATTTCAGTTCAGTTAAATGGATAATATTATTGAGTATTAAGTATCTAATCCCAGCGGCCAGAGTGAGTTCAGGATTGACTGAATGATAATTTTGTAAATCCAATGTCATATTTAAATGCAGTTGTCATTCTCAGAATTTGTTCATACACAGCCATAGTTCATTTCAATTCGAAGTTCTTGGTTCTCTGAAACAAGCTTTGTTTGAGCCAAACCAGTACCTGCAGCAGTGGTCAAACAAGATTTACAAAACTCAAGACATTGCTCAGTTACATTACCACATAATGCTGCTGGATGTAAAAAAAAAAGAAAAAAAGAGTTGGTCATTTGGCTGGGAATCGGGAGGTGGGAGGAAAAACACTGACATTTCCGTTATTGGACGGCAATAAAATCACAGACTAGCACTGATAAACGCTGAAATTACATCATGGCCCCATGTAAAACAATTATGAGTGACATTTTAGGGCCAGTTTCATTTGTGTTTTGTCTCCGTGGCTGTCTGAGCTCTGTGGTCCGAATCAGTAAAGTCCAGCTGTACTGCAGGACAAGGAAAGATGTCATACATGTGGAATTTGGGTCCAGTATCATTCATTACATTCTCTGCATATGTCTGAATGCTTTTCTAAGTGGTCATCTGAACAGGTCAGGTTTTAATTACAGTGTCTAGACATGTGTAGAGGTCTGTGGAGGACCGCTGATTAACGATAGATAAAAAAGGCTAAACCAGATCAGATTGAAATGCATTTTGGTGAGTGGTGCTTTCCTTTGCAAATCTCACTGCCAGTAGGCTGGAGTGCTGTGGGTGTTTGCCAAGGTCTCTCTGTACAGTCAATAGGGTGTTATGCATCGCCTAGGGAGCTGCTTTACTGCGTTCTGGGTGGTTACTTATTTCACCATCCCAAAATATGAGTCAGGCTGGCCTTTAGAGAGTGTCACAATGCTGTAGGTGTGGACAGGAGTCGGCTCTGGAGGTGTTACTGCAGTGGTCTGCAGACTGTAGCATGTAGACGAGCTCTTTGTCTGTATAGTGGTCTCTGTCACGCCACACTCTTCCAACTGAAAGCTATTTGGGAAAAGCTCAGAAGGAGAGAACACACCGCATGAATAATTACAGTATGCTGAGTGCTGCACACTGCACTGCAGCAGGATCAGGAGAGTTTGGCTTTTACAGAGACATCAGTACAATGATAAATTGACTAATGCATCAGCAGTGTGACATTGAAAGGCTTTAAGAGAGATCGCAGAGCTTGGCAAGAGGATAACCATTTGTTTTATCGTTTTATATCTGTTTTGGCCTTAGACAAATGAATATATGTTCAGATGATATTCCGTATGTTCATTTCCAGAGTCAATTCCGAGTTTAGAAAAATAAATTAATAAAATCCCTGTAAATTTTATTGGTTAATGTTGGGTGAATTAATGATTGCGTACCTGTTTCCTGTGTGAAGTGTTGTCTGATTAAAAATTGTCCAGTCGAGCAGTGCTAAATAACGATCAAAATAATAATAAATAGGAAATACTGAAATAAAGAATGTTTTGAAAAAATGTAAATATCCATTAAAAGAACTAAAACAAAATTTTCAAGATATGTACAAGTCTCAATATCTTGTGCAGCTTTGTTCTCATGCAAAAAAAACATATATATATATATATATATATATATACTGTTATTAAACAGTGGTTTACCGAACAAATTGCTTTTTCTTTAAATAAATTCAATAATAATTAAAATTTTCCTAGGGATAAAAATCTACCTCAGCTTTATGCTCTAAACTATAAGCAGCCCTTTTACATTACTATAAGGTTACAATTAACAACAGAGTTCAAACTTAAATTTAATTACCCTACTATTTATCTTTAAATACAATCAACACTCAACTTAAAAAAAATGTATGCAAACATGTAAACTGAACATTATGCAGTTTTTAAATTAACATCTTAATTATAAAATTTATATTTGTTGTTGAAATATATTCTTTACAGAGTGGCTGTCATAACTTGTTTCATGACAGATTTATTTAAACATACGTTAAATAATTAAGACATCGCTAACAGGTAAAGTAAAATATAATGAGTATATAGTCTGATATAATATTTTGCTATTAATGCTCTTCGCTAGACTTAGGGTGAATCCCATTTCTCTGTCTTACCCCTTACCCTTACCCCTTCCCCTTAGTTTTGCGCGTTCATGTGAGAGTAAGGGCTATCCCAATTCTCGTTTTGATCGAGGGGTAGGGCTAAGATGAAGTGGTAGATACCCCTTAAAACCAAGAATTTTCGCGAGCTTACTTGAAACCAAGGGGTACCCAGAACACACTGCGCAACCGGCAACAATGTCGGCCAGATCATCCAGAGAGTCCCATTTTTGGCTTAAATAATTTATTTAAAAATTACGACAGACTTGTTTTGTGCTCTACACAGTCCTGTACATATATATTTGCAACCATGTTCTTAATTGAAACGTTTTAAAAATCGCTAGTTTGCTACGCTAACGTTACATCGCTGATTTGCACAACAATCGCAAAAACATCACTAATAAAACCCACGCGATCGACATACACACACTTGCAGACGGCATCTTGGAAGTTTGTGATCAACACTTGTCGCCTCTGGTGACGTAGCAGCCAGCTAGCGACGATGTACGATGACGTGACCGTAACCAAGTGGTGTCTCATTTCATAGGGGTATGTTTTCACCCCTAGCGTTTACCACTCGGTTTCGAGGGACAAGGGCTAGGGGTAAGATGAAGGGGTAGGGGAAGGAGAAGGGGTAAGACAGAGAAATGGGATTCACCCTTAATTTCTCTAGCAAATAACGAGCTGTGGACACTGATGACTTGATGAGGTAAATGAAATGCAACGTGACATTTTGTTTACAAGCTGTTTTATTGACGTCTTTCCACAGTTGAAACCCAGATTGAGCGATTACATGAAGCATGAGATGTTCATTCATGTTTATTTCACGTTAAAACTAGTAGTAAAGAGAAAGTGATGATGGTGCTGCCATCTGAATTGAGGCCTTTATACAGCAATATATATATTTTTACAGTAGCTTACTTGGTATGAAACATGAAAAGATGAAACATGAAAAAGGCAACATGGGACACCATTAGATAGGCTAGGATTTGATTTTATATTGAAGTCGTTTGAGAGGTGGCAAAAGTTATATTTTGCTGAATCATTTTCTAACATTATTTTCTTTGGATAACATGCCCTAATGTATCAGTAAGACCAGGAGGATGATTTCATGTTGTGTGAGATGGATGATCCTGCAGCTGCGGCACCAGTCGGGCGGCTGCTGGAGGTGAGGACATTAACACACGGTCAGACGTGACGTTGTGTCTGACTCCAGCCGTCCAGCGCCGTGTCTCACTGCTCCGTGACAGCACAGGAGAATTTCTTTAAAAGCTCCCCGATGTTTGTGCATCAGCAGAGAAAGGCAGCGTTATTGAATTGCTACCCAAGACCTTGTTCTGCGTTTGTTAATAAAACTCTTGCCTTGACGTGTTTGGCATGAAAAGCGTCTCATCTCCTAATGCACCAGTAACCCGTCACCCGCCGAACCCATGCTGTTTCACTTTACTGATCAGAGATTATTCCAGGACAGAATTCACAATTGTTAGCCATTAATAATTAATTCAACTTCCTGTTAAAAAGATTTAGAATTTATCCTCAATTCATGAATACTTAGTTAGCAGGTCAGATGTTTGAATTTGTCATTGTGTTCATAGTTTTTATTATACTATTTATACCAAAGTAGCTCTGAATACACTGGCCTTTATTATCTGAACAATATAAATTATATTTAATTATACCATATAGACGTATGCTATTTCCCTTTTAGTATGTTGATTTTATCTATATATATATACTCAATATTAAAGGGGTCATGAACTGAGAAACCAAAATTCTCTTGATCTTTTGACATATAAGAGACATATAAATGACATATAAAAACATATAACATATAAGAGACATTTTATATGACATATAAAAAACTTGATAACATTACAAGTTGATCTCAGAGAACAGTACAAAATTAAAATTGCAATCTTAGTCCGCAGTAACGTATGCATACAAAAACCCTTTAAAGGCTTTGTAGCTTATTTTAAGGAGTAACCTTCTGAATCAAACTCATTGCTGTCCTACTTAACAAGTACATCTGGTGTAGATGTGCAAGCTAAGGGTAATAGTTGGTCTCTACAGGTGCTGTGCAGTGAGATACACGGTTTCACATCACAGCTGTTTGTGTAAACACGTAAACCTTCTTTTTATAAGGACTTTTTTCTCAGTTGTTGCTGGTATGTCCAGCTAACATCTGTCCATACAATGAGAGTCAATTTCCTTTTCTGTAAGAGTGAGGGGTCACGGCTGTTGCCCTGACCTTATGACCCTACACACATACACACACCCTCGTGTACGTTTGAATCCCAGCCTAATGGCAATGAGACGTGGGACAGCTTAACAGGCCTGAGGGGACTTAAACCCCTCCGTATCTGCCTCATTTACCCCTGCAGGGGCTCGATGCCACGTGTTGTGTGGTCACTAATCCCAGTTCATCTGATAATGGTGACAAGTCATCAGCCCACATCAGTGTTTGAGGGCCAGTCGAAAGTAATGTGTATGTTTGTGTGCATAAAAGAGTGAGTTTGAACATCATCCTTTAAAGATCATGTAAAAACTTACATAGTGACGATGTCAAGGATGAGTCTGAATCTGACTAATCTGTTAAACAGATGGCCTCTGTCTGGGTTAACTCACTAGATTTGGAGACTCTCATGTTATAAACCTTGTGAATCTCATGAAAGCCGTAAAGTCATATTTCACCCCAAAATCAAAAGAAATTGTTTTGCTCAAAGGATATTAAATCAGTTTTTTTCATGACAGTTAAGCACATTTTAACTAAAAAAAAAAAAACGCTAGTTACTGTAAAGCAAAAAAAAAAGGTTATTTTGTGTATGGTACTTTTAATTTAAGTTTATAAGTTGTTGTATTACAGTAATGGAAATCTGATGATGAAATGTCATTGAAAGTAATGGGGGAAAATTCAAAAGCATTAAAGTAATGAGAATTTTGGGGGAGGGGGGGCTTTATTCTCATGAAAATATAAAATGCAAAATACTCCATAAGACTGAAAAAAGAATCTTAATAAAAACAGGCTTATTTTTTTATGCTGAATATAATATCTTGTTTTTCTTGAGAGTTTTTGAAATTGAATATGTTGAAATTGAAACACAAATTTGAAGGATTTATAGGTTTAATTTCATGGTACATTAATTTATTAACCTGTTTTGTCTTTGTAATATACTAAATTATGTACATGCTAAATGTAATGTTAAATTCAACGATTTGTTATATTACATTTACACTTTCATTTAATAGTATGGCTTTAAAGATGAATCTCACTGTGAAATTAGCTTCATTTTGAGATCACTGAAGTGAATGTATCTAATGGCAGTGAAGGACTTGAACTACATAATAGTGACAAAAGCAGTTAATTATAAAAGCTTTTGTTCTTATATGGTGTGTTAGCACAATTGAGGTGTAAAGAAAACGTCTCATTATATTAAAGCACGCTGATTTCCGGTGTGGCTTCAGTATTCCCTATGGAGTCTGTTCCTCATGCAGTATTTATTGGCCCTGGATGGGGGTTCTGGACCGCCTGCGATCTCTCGGCCCCTGAGTCAGCGTTCCTTCAGCATGTACAGGCAAATGTGATTATAGAACAGTAAAGGGCAGACTGAATGTACACCAACATTACTCAAACAAATCAATTTAGCCTTTAAAAATCAGTTCTGTGATTTAAAAACAGGCATTTGATTGAATGATGCTGTGAGGGGATCGTGAAGCATTTCCATTCATGTTTTATTCTCATTTATTATCAGCACCACAGCAGCCTTTTGAGAAAAGATAATACTTAAAATCTAATAACCGTGGTCATTTCTTGTGTCCGTTTCAACATCTACCAATAGACATGCATATGCCTATATTAAAAAAAAAAATGTTTCAGCAGTTTACCTCAAATGCCATGAAGTTGTAATATGACATGAAATAAAGTACAATCGGGAAGGGTCCTGTGATTTGATATTTCATCTAAAACTATTTTAAACAGCAGTTTTTGAATAACTTGTGTAAGTATACCTGCAGTTTTTATGGGCACATATTAGAACAGGTTCTTTGAATATTTGTAATTTTAAAAATAACTTAGTTCAACTACTAAAAATAAAAATATCATTAAAAATGGTAGGTCCCACTTTATATTAAGTGGCCTTAACTACTATGTAACATTTAAATGAATCATTTAGTACAATGCACTTACATACATTACATACATGTTTTATATGTTTGTACTTATATTTTTTAAAATACCTGCATGTAATTACATCTGCAATTAATTTCTGTAATTGCGTTTATAATTACACTGTCGACCCAACCCTTACAGCTTAACCCACACTTAAACCTACCCATACTACCAAACCTGTCCCTAACCTTATCCCTATCCCACCTCAATAGCAGCAAATGTGCATTGCAATACAATATGAACACATTAAGTACATTGTACTTATTTTTTATGTAAGTACGTAATAGTTAAGTCACCTAATATAAAGTGGGACCAAATAGTATTTAAAAAAAAAACTTGGCAAGCCAAAGAGTGAGCAGCATCTGGAATACAACATTTATTTTACACATTCATATACATTTAAAATCTCAAATCTTAAAAAAAAGCGTGTGGACACATTATGCATCAACTCCCCATATATACACGGACATAATATCTGCCACTGCCCATCCTGCCTTCTAGATATCAGTATCGGCTATTAGCCATTGAAAAAAACATATCACTCGACCACTAATAGAAACAATAGCATCCTATTCCCCTGAGAAACAGCCCATCAATGTGTGAGATACAACTCTATCCTCATCCACAGCAGAATCAATGGCAGAAAGATGATGAGTGAATGAGAGAGAGAGAGAGACTGTCTCATTCGCTGCTGTTCTTCCTAATTGGATCAAGCGCAGACTTGCCCGACTCTGTGCTCAGTGTTCACAGTGTGAGAGGATGGAGACAGCAGACAGAGCAGGAGACAGAATGTGTGTGTTGGTGTGATGGATAAGGAGAGGGAGAAAGAGGAGGGGTGAAAGCAGGGGTGTGTGTAATCCTCACTCCTATCTACTCATGCTTGCGTGCGGTTCTTTGCTCAAGTCTTTCCAAGAGTCGGTGCTTTGATCGGACATGCACCTGCTGCTGCTTTCGGATGATTCATCCGTTTTCTGCAGAACATGAATCGCAGCCCAGGCGCTCCAGCCCTGCCCCCAGGTGAGTGCAGCGCTCTCTGAGGCGGGATCCACCCTCGGGCGGCCTCCGGAGCATATGCCTTATTTATAGACTTGCTGCCTGTGTTTTTCTTCCTGCTCTGTGAGAACGAACCCGGGCGACAGAAATCAGAGCCACAGAAGTCTTCCTCTTTAGTAACGAGGTTAGTCGGTTGAGCATCGTGTCGAGTCCCTTCCCCCTCGCTGGTGATCTGATAATGGAAAGAAGACTTTACGAGGCAGCATGCCTGCCGCAGCATTAGAGCAGTCCTGCGCAGCTGCTTCTGAGCGACCGAACCAGGGCAGAGATGAAGTCGGAAGCGACGGAGGACATCTCTGCCGGACTTGCATCTCAAGAGGCTCCTTCGGATGCCTTGTCTGAGGCGGCCACGAAAGAGACGCCCGAAGAAGCGGAGGAAGACGTAGCGGGGGGCAGCGACGGCTCTGAGAGTGGATGTGTGCCTTTGCCTGTGGCCGCGTGCTGCGTGTGCCTCGATCTGGAGCGGGTGAGTAACTGCATCCGCTCTGAAAAAATCTGCATCTTGCCCATCCTGGCCTGCTTGCTAAGTCTGGCCCTCTGCACCGCCGGTCTCAAGTGGGTCTTTGTGGACAAGATCTTCGAATACGAGCCGCCGACCCACCTTGATCTCAAGCGCATAGGACACGATCCTATAATCGATTCAGACTTCACTCAGAACTCTGCATCAGTCTCACCTTCCACCCCGTCGACTCCGTCTGTCCCAGGACAGCCCAAGGTCTTTGTGGAAGGGGAGTCCACGGCCAGAGCCTTTGAGCCGCCCTCATCGAAGGTGCCCGTTTTTACGCCCACTGCAGCAGTGACTGTCCACACAAACTCTGTGTCTCCACCCAGCCCCAAGAGCACCTTCAAACCCGTCCAGAATGCCACTGCAAACCAGTATCCATCTCAAACTCTGGAATCTAACGAAATTGTTCCAAAGACCTGTAAGTACAATCTGTGTTCACGTCATAGTGTTCACATATGTGACCCTGGAGCACAAAACCAGTCATATGTAGCACAGATATATTTGTAGCAATAGCCAACAATACATTGTATGGGTCAAAATGATCGATTTTTCTTTTATGCCAAAAATCATTTGGATACTAAGTAAAGATAATGTTCCATGAAGATATTTTGTAAATTTCCTACCGTAAATATATCAACTTAATTTTTGATTAGTAATATGCATGGCTAAGAACTTCATTTGGACAACTTTAAAGGCAATTTTCTCAGTATTTAGATTTTTTTTTTGCATCCTCAGATTCCAGATTTTCAAATAGTTATATATTGGCCAGATATTGTCCTATTTTAATAAACCATACATCAATGGAAAGCTTATTTATTCAGCTTTAAGATGATGTATACATCGCAATTTCGAAAAATTGACTCTGATGGGTCCAGGGTCACATATTTGACTGCACACGCATATTACAATTTTAGGTGTAGGTCTAGATGTTGAATGATTAAAATGCTTACGCAAACCCCTGTCAGTACGTTCTGTTCATTCATACATACAGGATCAAAGACCATTAATTGTTTATACATTTAAGCAATGTTTCATAGTGAGGCAAGAGCCGGATGTGAGTGCTTTTGTAAGTTCAAAGCAGGCGTGTTGTATCTTGTCAGTTGTGCTGCACACTCCTGTGATTAAGCCCTGGACGTAACTAACTGAGATGGGCGTTGATAGTGACGCAGACGACCCTTTGAAGCTGCTTGACGATTGTTGTGTCAAATCTAAACACTGTTACTGGTTACCTGCCCACACGAGTTGTATCAGACCCCAGTCACGGCACATATAATGCATATAATGCAGCAGTGCTGCAGTGAGAGGAGGACACTTTCTGTTGGCTCTGCTCCATTTCAAGGTCAGAGTCTCCACAAAGACTATAGCAGATACCCTTCCAGAGCAAGATGATCATCAGTAATACTATCCGCTCTCCATCGTGACTTTGAGAGCTTGAAGAATTATAACGGCTGGAGGACTGCCAGACTTCCACTCTCGGGTCTCGGATCTCCCTTTTTTCTTTTTTCTCTCCTGCTTTTTTTCTTGTAGCTCTGCCACTTTTAGCAGTGTGCAGTGATGCACCGTCATCCTGCAAGAAGTTTCCTGAAGTCAGTCTGATAATGATGCTGCGCATGTATCTGCAGGTCACAGCTCATTATCATGCAGATATTATTGAGTTATCTCAGCCGAGCCCTTCAGTTCTCTGAGACTGAGATTTTCACTTTAATCCATTCGAAGGATTGGATTATCTCACTTTATCTGTCAAAATTTAAGACGGCTGCTTGTGTTAAATACTGAGCAATTACAGAATCAAGATCTCCCAGGCATCTGTTAGGAGATCTCAAGTAAACCCAAAAACACAAAAAAACCTTGCACTTTACTTGTAATTGAGAAATATTTATAATAGTACTTATAAATGCACCCTAGTCAGGCTGAACATCATATTTATTTTGATATGAATGAAAACAGAGCTGTGCTGGACTACTATACCTTTATTGATTTTTTTAGTGTCTGATGCACGCATTTCTTCTTCAATGTACACAACAGTCCAACCCACTGTCTCATTCATGTTAAATTATGATTATTCTGACCAGACCATTTCTGCGCAGACCGGATGTGATCAACGACTCGATCTTCATAACCTCGCTTCACCTCAGAATTTTGCCCCATTTAGCTGCAGATGCACACTTTGCTTGAAGCAAGTGCTGCTGGGAAGCTCAAAGACCCTCCCTCTGCGAGCACTGTGATCAATTGTCCAGGCCTGAAATGGAAATGCGATCGGTTGTGTTAGAAATTTCAGTCTAAATCAATAACAGACAGCAGATCAGCTGACTAACAAGGAAGCTGTGATTCTGAGCCTGATGGAATACATGGCAGATTTTGTGAGATGGAAGAACAGGACAGAAATATTACAAATGCATCATGGGCACATTCTGTATATGTGATTGCATTATTACTTTATTGTACTAGTAATTTACATTTACATTATCACTCAAAGCCTGTGATTCTATGAATCACCGGTAACACTGAGCACTGATCTCTCTGTAAGAGCCTATATGATTGATGTGAGGAGGGAATGAGCAGATAGCTGGTTGTACACTCTTAAAAATAAAGGTTCTTAAACGGTTCTTCACAGTGATGCCATAGAAGAAACATTTTTGGTTCCACAAAGAACCATTCAGTCAAAGGTTCTTTAAAGAACCATCTCTTTCTTACCTTTTTATGATCTGAAGAACTTCTTTCGCCACAAAGAAGCTTTTGTGAAACAGAAGGTTCTTCAGATGTTAAAGGTTCTTTATGGAACCATTTAGACAAAAAGGTTCTTCTATGGTATCGTGAAGCACCTTTATTTTTAAGAGTGTAACTTGAAAATTGTGAATTTAGTAAATTTCATGTGCCAAGCTGCAGTTGTTTGCCTGTTGTTTTAGAGGTTGTTTTTTAGAGTATGTTAATGACTGTAATGGTTGTACATAGTAGAGATACATATGTTGACCAACCCAGTAACGCTGATTCACTATATTATAATTAATATCAGTTTTGTGTTATGTGGGAATTTTAGGTTGCTGAATGGTTGTTTGGAGATTAATGAAGTTCTTGGCGTTTTTTAAGGTTCTTTAGATCAGTTTGTTGGTTTCTGGGTTCTTCCAGTACATAAATGATTCTCTACAGAACTTGAGAATAAAAAGTTGTTTGTGACTGTAAGCCACCGGCCTCACAGCTTCATCGGTCTGCTTGTCATGTCCTTGAGCTCAGGGACAGTTCAACCTTTCATGTAGTTCAACATCAGAGCTCACTACTGAGCTGTTTTATAGATAGGCAGCAGTATCTGTCTTGGATCTAGAATATTTTGAGATGCTTTGCACGAACAACCTGACTCATATCTTACTGCAGTATTTCAGTGGGAGTAAAGCCAAGAATCAAGCTTGGCCTTTTTTTACAATGCTGAATATATTGATGTCTTTTGTGGTAACAGCACTATAGTAGCAAGTTTTTCCTGTGGAGGGAAGATAGTGTTATAGATTAAACGACTGGGTCCTCTGTCATTTCTTTGTGGATTGGATTCTGCCTCTTCTTTTTTACTAAATGTAAGGAAATTCAGGTGCAGCCTTCAAACAATAAATCTGTGCTCTTCTGTGATAAAGGATTCATGAAGCAGCTAGCTTATGCAAACACAGTGAAATGGTGTGTAGCACTAAGTACATGATAGTAAACATAAATATGCCATAGGTCTCTATCCCGTAAAACATGCTGCTCATAAATGCACAGCACTGTGAACTCATTAAATAATGTATAAATAACTTACCATGGTCTTCTGAGCCGATGGCTTTATCGATCAGTGCATCACGCCTCACCAACCTTTTAAAATGTCTTCCTCATGATGTCACAGACACATTTCACATGTTCATTGCCATCAGGCCCTAAAAACACAGTGTAGATGATTTATTACTTAAGCAAGGAAAAAGACTCCTGAAGAAGCTTCTTTACTGTGATTTTGTTCTCAATTTTTCTTGCGCATTTGATGTTTCGAATCCACTTACTGTTGTTTCCACTTTATCCTTTTTAATTAACAAATAATCTGTGAAGCTGTTCATTTCATTATTGGGTCTGTTCTCTTGCAGCTTTTGTTCAGTGTAATGAGGTTCACGCAGAGTTCACGCCCCGCTTTCAGTAGATGAGTTCCTCCCATCACAGCGCCTTTTACCTCTAATAATGAAGGTCTTGTGCTATGGATTGTTTTTCATCTTAGCTAGCTGGCAAAGGTTTCACTTTCTTAATTGCAGACACTGTTGTAAGTGTCTTTGTGACCATGTGATGAAAATACCAGTATTGTTTTTCTTCAAATAGCAAACTCACTGTCATAGCGCCTTTTAACTGATTCAAGGATCTATTTTGCATAAACACATGAAAAACTTAGTCCTTAAATTCAAAACGTTGAATTGTACTATTTTTATCACAGACTTCGTGGTTTCTTGCTATTAACAAACCATTAACTACGACTTTTGCCTCAGTAAACTCCTAATTAGCTGCTTATTAATAGTTAGTAGTTGTTAAGTTTAGGTATTGGGTAGGATTAGGGATGTAGAATATGCTCATGCAGAATATGTGCTTTATAAGCCAATATGTTATTAATAGGCATGCTAATAAACAACTAGTTAATAGTGAGAATTGGTCCCTATACTAAAGTGTTACCGGATTCATAGACTTAAATTATGCAAACATATTAACATGACTGAATGTAGGAAAATTTGTTTACAAAATGTTTAGCTCACAGCATAAAACAGAAGAAATCTTATTTTTATATTTATTTTATTTTTTGTGATTGGCTGCTTCATGTCAACCATGTATAACCTGTTGCACATTCCTCTCTGTACAGTCATGCTTATATTAATATTTAATTCTACAGCTTACTGTCATGCACATTCTTTTATATTTTATATTTTATTCTTTATATCTTATTTTTCATTCATTTTATCTTATGTTTACTTCCCTTGTGTTGTTTTTTCAATATTTGCACTTTCCATGGAGCGGACCCGACTCTCATTTCACTGCTGGTTATACAGTCTCTGTATAGTCGTGTATGTGACAAATAAAACTTGAAACTTGAAACTTGAAACTTGAAAACTTGAAACTTGAAGCATCACACTAGTATATCAGATGCAATCCAAAAGCTAAACCCAAACTAAATGCAAAACCTGTTCACCAAATGTGAATTAACAATGAGCATTATGATAATGTGCATGCATGTAAGCATGCATCATCTTTTATTAGCCGTCTCTCAGGCGCTTTCTGTCCCATGAGGCCCATCTGCACTTGGACTTGAAGCTCATAAAGTCTCTGCAAGTCTCACACAACACCAAAGGACACAGCAAAAATGGGTTTCAAACACCAGAACGGCTTCTTTTTCTTCATCAAACTCGTTGCATAGTCTCAGAGGAGCCAAAGGTAAAGTTAGGTTAATCAGGGCAATGCACATATTATTGATCACAGCATGTTCACCCCTTCCATTACTGCACCAAATCCAAATCTAAATCCAAACGGTGTATGGAGATGTGATTGTGAAATGGAGCCATGGGGTTGATGAATTCATTATTGTAATGGAGAGAGACCAGCTGAGGCAAACATCTCTGATTTAATTATGCTGGAATGAAGTGACATCTGGCAGTTATGAGGAAGGTAACGGTGCCGTTCTGAACAGAATCCTCTAATGGCCCGACATGTTCGATCCAGTGACTCAGCACATAAATAATAGTCTTGTTTATGCTAGACATCCATCCTTAAAGTCATTTGAGTCAACAGCTTCTGTCTCACAAATGCGTTAGATTTTGGGTGAAAGTTTTTAATCTACATCAGTTTTTCCTGTCAAAATCTGAGCAGCACACTGACTGTATTGATTGTTAGATGTGATTTGTCTCAGACACACAGACAGATAGTCTGTTCGCTGACTGATGCATACTGCACACAAAACGGGTCAATTACATGAAGTAAAACATTTTAGGGCGATACAAATGTCCTGGTTTGATAATGAAAGCAAACAGAATGAGATTCTTGAAAAGAAAACCCTTTTAAGTACTTTGGCATAATGTTTATTATATTTTAATAGGAGTAAGAGAATAATATTTCACAAAACATCATGTGGTGCAACTAACATGCAGAATAAAAAACATAAAACAAGTTTTATGACTATGTCTCAAGATCAGTGTTAGCACAGGACGTACAGCTCCCCAAAATAATAATAATTCATAATGCTTTTTACTTTGAAAAATATATTATTATTTTTTTATTATTATTATGATAAAATAAAGTTTAAGATGTGCACACAAATATATTCAAGTTGTAAGGAATGGTATTACTATTTACTTGATAGTCACACCACATGACCTTTTAAATGTAATATTTTCTTAAAAATTTTACAAAATAGCTTTTCAAAGCCATATTAAACCAGTACATATGAAGAGTTTGAACTAGGCAGAGATTTGACTAAAATATTTTTCTTCATCATAAACACTCCTTTACGTAATTGACCCATATTATGCTTTGTTTAATGTTGATAAAGTAATCAGTGCTTAGCACTTTTGGACAAGGATCACATTGGTTTTGGGTGATTTCTGTTCAGTAACTACATGTTTGATGTCATGAGCATTTAGATCATTTCTCAGTGATATAGAGATGTTTGATAGTGGATTTCACAGCGCAATCACGTCATGTATGTTTTTCATTGCTCATGATTTCTGTTTTGCCTTGTGGAGCCTTTGCTATCTGCAGAGGAAAATAATTCAGTCCATGTGTTATTTGGCCTTCTGCAGGCCCTGGATTGATTGCAGGAAATTTTCCTGAAACGTCATGAATATGCAGATATATCACAAGTGTCTTTTCATGACCTTGTTTGGTGGAAGGTAACAGGGTTTGAATGGAATGCCAAAGGCATTGTGGGTACAGCGAATATATGATACACTCCTGAGAACAGACCTCCCTTGAGTCTCTGCTGCATAATGATATTGGTGAGATGCACATCAGTCTTATATTACAATGCACATGGACAAGGTCAGCGAGACACGAAACACTACACCAGCAGCATCTCATGATGGCGACTGTTCATTTCATTGCATATTATCCAGAAAAAAATAAAGTTCATGGAGCAGAAATAGTGCTTGCTAACAGAGAGATGTTAAAAATAAGTGTGTCCCACATTATCTGCTACACCTGTGAATCAGTGTGTGTCTGTGGAGAGCTGAGCTGGGTTTACCTAATGATCACCTTCAGAGCAGTGGCGAAGCTACGGGTGGGTCCGGGTGGGCCCACTTTCAGCCGTGGCCCACCCAATGAGAAGTTGGTACTTTTCCAAATGAATGATAGGCTATTTATTAAACGATAATAATAATAAACGTTAGTTTCCCTATAACTTCATATATTTACTTTAATATTTAACGTGAGTTTTTATGGTCAATTACAGGCAGTTTATTAATTTTTCTTCTTAATAGGTGCATAGCATACCAAAATGATGATTCATCAGTGACGATTCAGTCAGTCCCACCCACATTTATGTTTACGACGTAAGAACATAGTAAAATGCGCACGTTTGAAAATAATGTTGAATTTGAAAATAGTGAAACAAACCTCAATCAGCCCAAATGAAACTTGTCTTAGCACTGAATCCGTGCCGCCTACAAATGAAACCAGACCACCAGGTGATGGATTTAGATTGGAAACTTATGAGCGTGTTTAAAGCATCATATTAGCAATGGTACAGTGTTTAAACCGTTAAATAGATGCGTCCTTTGTAGAAAGAAACACAAACGTTGTGCTGCCTACATACTCTTCTCCACAACAAACTGCATAATTGCAGCTGCGCACATTTCTGCGGTATTCGTTTACTCTCCTTTGAATGAACTGACAGAGACCCTTGATTACAAGATCATCTGCGAAGAAGCTCCGTCTCTCAGACTAAGGTAATGTTTTACAATAAACGTACGTTAGGTAATGCATTAACTAACATTAACAATGAGTAATACATTTGTTAGTATTGATTAATCTTTTTTTAAGGTTAGTTAATAAAAATAGGCTATAACTTTTTGTTAGATCAGGTACGAATGTTAACAGATAAATTTAAATTTTAATAATTATTAGTAAATGTTGAAATTAAAATTAATGTTAATTAATGCTTTAGAAGTGTTGTGCATTGAACATTTGTGCTGTATTTTCTGTTGGCAATTATGCAGTTTTCTTACATACACCTTGCCATTACCGCGGGAAGTAGGGGTGCTGAGGGTGCTGCAGCACCCCCTGGCGTGTAGCCCAAGAAAAAACAGGGGTGCTGGGGGTGCGGTGTTAAAAAATAAATGAATGAAAATTTTGTAACAGAAAATAAATAAAACTCATTTTATTAATTTGTATATTAGTTAAAATTAATAGAAAAAAAGAAGCCTAAGCCTACAATGACAATAAGCAACAGTAAAAAATGAATTAAGTTGAATCAAATTGAGAAAGTCGTTTCAACTTGAAGTTAAACTGACTTAGGAAGTCGTTTGTTGCCATGACTTTTTGATCATATTATTACCTGCACTATACCCAAATCAAGAATTAATGACCATTTCTACAGCCATCACAAAGATACAGCAGAGAAAGATCGAGAGCGTCTATTTACCTCAGCAGCAACCAATGATCTGACATTATCACATCTGCAGCGCTTATTTTCATCTTTAACATTAGATATTTCCTAGTCTTGGAACAAAATTAATGCTTAAGGTTGATTCAGTATTAGGCTACTCTTAATGAAAAAAAAATCCCACACACAACATCAGCAATACAATGACAAAGTAGCTTATATTAAACATAAAACTTTTATTAACTGAATGAATAAGACATACCCGCGTTGCAACAAATAAATAAAAGGTTTTTGGATTTTCCCCTTACTTCAAATTAATGCTTAGATTGGCTCATTATTATTACTACAATAAAACAGTACAATGACAAATTCACTTAGGCCTATATTAAACTTTGAACTTTTATTAACAATATGAATAAGGGAAATATGTTTTACCCGCATTGTAACACAAATAAATAAACGGTCTATGGATTTCCCCTTTCTTTAAAACGATCGTAGTTTGGGGTTCATTATTAGCCTATTAATTAAAACACATCAGCAATAAAATAGTACAATGGCAAATTCGCATAGGCCTATATTAAACATCTAACTTTTATTAACTTATATAAATGAATAAGACAGATATAGCCTAGTTGTATAAGGTCTTTTCTCTCTTTTAAAACAAATGCGTTGTGGTTCATTGTTTTACTTATTTATATTTTTTTTTCTTTATGAAAACAGCAACAATAAAGACAAACTCGCTTATATTAAACGAATAAATTAAGCTTATTAACAAAAGTTGCGCTTGTGGATCATAGTGTCTCGCATCACTCTTGTCACGTGAGCAACCCCCCCCCCCCCGCTCAAAATACGTTCCCGCGTCTATGCATCTTGCCCACCCGGTTTTATGTCGGCCCACCCACTTAAACATTTCTGGCCTCGCCCCTGCTTCAGAGTCTCATTAACACCACACACACACACACACACACACACACACACACACACTCAGAGTCTCATTAACACCACACACAGACACGCACACACACACGCACACACACACACACGCACACACACACACACACACACACCACACACACGCAGACACACAGAGTTTCCTGGCCGTGTATGTACTGTGCCAAAGAGTGACATGCGTGTGAGAGTGTTTTCTGTGTTTGTGCGTCTGTCCGCTCTGGAGACACTGTGGACATCACATTCTCCTCCGAGCAGCGTCTGATTTCCCAGCCGTCCACATAACACACGTCTTTCTGTGTGTTTTTCCTCTTCTGAGAACAAGCAGCATAATGAGCATTTGAATGCTAATGAGCCGACTTCAGAGAATAGACAAAAACATACCATCATGCTTCTCTCCTGATTACTGCATGATGAACTTTGATGCATGTCCTTCATATGCTTTAAAGACACCTCATTTCTAACGCTTATTATACAATGACCACAAAAATATTTGGACAGTCACAGTTAGATACACTACCCACACAGTTAGATACCTCAAGATACACTACCCAGACTTTACAAAGAAAACATTTGACAAAAGTATATAAAACAACAGACTAAATGTCACTTTTCACTGTTTGTTGAACATACAGCCACTAAAAATCAGCAAAACTTCATTAAATAGATTTAAATACTTGACATTCAAGTTTAAATTATTTTAGTAGAAATTACATTAATATTTCAGTTTACTATAATACTTGTCCGTATTTGGCAGTACACTTTAACCATATTTCAAAGAAAATAAAAGTAATTTTGAAAAGACATATGAATATGTGAGTACTTAAGTGGGTCAAAAAGCACTCTGTTCAGCTAATTGCATTTAATATAAATTTAAAATATAATACCTTTTTAATTTAATTTAACTTGCAATTAAGTATCCAAAAACATTACATTGAGTTACACAATTCTTTTAAAGTGCATTGTTTCCGTAATAACTATTCTTTTTAAAATGCTTGATTTGGTGCAGTGTTTGGAGCAACACCAACATATATTTATAAGCAACCAGACTTTATTTAGTTGCTGGTCCAAGCGCTGGGACAAAAGCCCTAATGAGCAGAAAGCACACTGCATACTTCCGTCTGAAATTAGGGATTAGTGCTGGAGCGCTGAGACTGAACTGCTCATGATCTGCCTTAAATATCCACTGAACAGCTGCTCGCTGGATAAATATAAATATATATATATATATAAATATATATATATATATATATATATATTCACTCTTTTAAGCATGGTACTGGAAAAATGAGCCTTTTCAATTCCAGAAGAAAAACAAGAATAAGTGCATTACAAAAATAAGTGCATATACTGTGCTTGTAGTAATTATTTATGCTGCTAGCTAAATTTGGGCAGGTGTGTGTTTTGTCAGGGTCAGATTGTAAGTGAGATTGCTGCTGTGATTGTGATGGTGCAGGACATGATGCTGCGTTTGTTTGTCCTTTCTGCTTCAACAGCTCACAGTGAAGATCTGAAACCCCACAGAGAACAACACACACACACACACACACACTGACCACAATGACCTGCTCAATGTCACTCGGTATGTCTACACACGTAATGTTCATTGACTGAGTTTAAAAATATGACACAAGCTCCAGTTTCCTGTAAAAAAACCCAGAAACATTATGTGCCCATATTTTATTTTCTTTGTGAATCAGCACTTATGGGTGTTGTTTTTGCTCATTGTCATGGTTGACTTACTGAATTTAATTGCCTTTCCCGAGTAGATGTGTGTAATTGCATTAGTATCAGAAAGTAAGCTAGAAGAGCACATGCTTTACTATTGGGACTTGCAGAACAAAAGACTCCCTTTTCCATATACTTTTTATATAATGAAGAAACAACAGACTGTTTGCATATATTTCTCTCCTCAGATAAATCACATTGTATTTCAGACATCAGCAGTGATGTAGTGTATCATTACATTGGGTCATTTGTTACCATAGCTGGTTACCACAATATAGTCCATTTTTCCTTGGATTGTCTGTTGTGAAATGTTCAGCAATGACAGAGACACTGGATTGTAATGTCACATCGGTTAACTTATGACAGTTCGCTAAATCTGGCTGAACTTGTTTCATTGCATTATGGGATAAGTTTTCTTCCTAGAACTTGTTATGTGCCAGTTTGTGCCCAAAAAAGCAAACTATTTTAGGTAGCCATAAGGCTTAATGAATCATGGTAGATGCTCTTCAGGACCTTCTTGAGTATTCTCAACCTTCACGTAACTAAAATAATCAATTTGGCCATTGCAACCATTAAAACATGCTAATTTTGCCAGTAGTCATTATATTTTATTCTGTTTTACCTTTTTTGATTGGCTGCAATGCAAACTAGTTGCATCACCAGTCTAACAGACAAATGTGCAAGCCATGAGCAGTGATGCCTTCTTACCAGCAAATCCGTTACGCCTATACTGTGCGAACATTGCTTACCTATTTAATATTCACAGAATGACCTGCTTTTATGCATGTTTAAGAGTCTTAAAAGCAGCATAAAATCAACCCGTCTCAGGATCCCACAACAGGTTCAGATCTGTAGCATTGATCAGAAATGAGTTTGTGCAAAATAGAGTAAGTATAGTTAGACCTTTCTTTCTCGGTTCATCTTGTGCTGATGACTATACAGTCTATGAAATGAAAAGCTGTTAACAGAAGTGTAGCTGGTGTGAAGACTTCTTTAACAGGAACACATATTTTGCACTCCACATAGACTTAAAAATAAAACAGCGGCACCTACATTGGCTTCACCTGCTAATTTCTCTCTGTCTAGGCCAGTTAGATGAGGTACGATCTGGAGATGGTCTCCTGTAGGTCAGGATGCCTGCGGCTTTGCAAAAATCATCCATTAGACCAGCAAGTTCATGCACATGTGATTTAAGATTTACCTTTTACAGATTACTCATCTTTTCACTGTTTGTCACTATTATAATAGTGAAGCCATTAACAGAAACCGGTGGTCAAGTGAGATTCATGACCTGTTTCCACAGTATGATCGTCAGTCTGTCCTTCTGCACAGCCCAGGTGTGACTAATTATTTTGAAGATGTTGGAAACAAAAGGGTTTTCCTCACACCATCTGTCTCATAATCCCAGTGGTGTGCATGCTAAGGTGTAATTAACTGATCATATGACTAAAAAACAGACATTTCCCCAACTGCTTTAGATATGACCTCACACGCTCTCTACATGTTGCCTTCATCTTTATCTTGTGCTGTTTATTATTAGTACTCAAGTTGAGTATCACTTGTGATTATTTTCACCTGGTGGACAATAAAAGAGGTGGAAAAAAATCCCTCAGACTTATACTTAAAGAGGGACACGAGTCAGATCACAGAGACTTGAGGTTGAATAGTCTGTGAGACTGCAAATAAAGAAATGAGACTCTTTGCTTCTGCTCTGCTTCTGCTTTCCTCTGGTCTGTTAGTCATTTTTTCATTAATTAGATTAATATTATGCTATAATTATGGGTCTAATGTTTATAAATGGCAGGTCAAAAGGTTTAGCTATTGCCATCCTCAACAGAAGGCAAGATGATCTACTCTTTTTTTACAGATTTTACAGACTTATGTTCAGCATTGCAAGCAGCCTAGCGTGCATGAAACTACATCTTATTAAGATAATACAAATTTTTCGGGATAGATAAAATGATTTCAGAATGTTTGACAGTTTATCACAATACCTCATGGGCCCAATATGCAACAGCTAATATGTTAATAATAGTCATGCTAATAAGCAACTAATTAATAGTGAGAATTGGTCCCTAAACTAAAGTGTTACCATAAATTTATAGTCATTAAGTTATTTTTTTAAATATATTTAATTTAGTTAATTCAGTTAGACAATTGTTGTTATTTTTACTGTTCATTTTATATAAAGTTCAGTATTTCTACATTGTCTACCCCGCATGTACCCATGCCATTAATGTGATTAGTAACGTTCCTAATGATTTTCATAAAGCGTTCTATGGATTTATCTTGAGGATTATTATGGTCTGGAGCACATCAGCCAGCCCTTTCCAAGTAGGCACCTCGGTCATTACATAGATAAGGAGTTTTGCTAAATATTAACTAGTAAAGTGACACTGCCTTTTAAAGAATGCGGATATTATTATTACTAATAACAGTATGTTGAGAAATTAGAGACTAAAATGACGTGCCAAAGAAAGTAACAGTTGTGTTTTCTCTAACACCTGTAATCTTAATCAGCAGGAAGCTGAAGTGTGTTTAACAACTGTCTGAATTCTTCATTCAGTTTTTTTGTTTAAAACGTAAAAATATGTACACTGAAAAAAAGTGCATATGTAACCCTGGAGCACAAAACCAGTCTTAAGTCGCTGGGGTATATTTGTAGCAATAGCCAAAAATACATTGTATGGCTCAAAATTATAGATTTTCTTTTATGCCAAAAATCATTAGGATATTAAAGTAAAGATCATGTTTCATGAAGATATTTTGTAAATTTCCTACTGTAAATATATCAAAACTTAATTTTTGATTAGTAATATGCATTGCTAAGAACTTAATTTGGACAACTTTAAAGGTGATTTTCTCAATATTTTGATTTTTTTGCATCCTCAGATTCCAGATTTTTAAATAGTTGTATCTCTGCCAGATATTGTCCTATCATAACGAACCATACATCAATGGAAAGCTTATTTATTCAGCTTTCAGATGATGTATACATCTCAATTTCGAAAAATTTACCCTTATGACTGGTTTTGTGGTCCAGGGTCACATATGCCTTGTTATAATAAAGAACATTTATAATTGATCCAACCTAATAAATTAACTTTTTTGTCTTGTCATTGAGCTAAAGTAAAATATTTAGTTAACTGGAAGTAAAACTAAGTTTTGTTGGTGTCATTTACACTATTTGCTTCAAATCAAATGACAAGTTTGCATTCTGTAAAAACCACGTGATCACTGACGTCATCAAAGTTCGGTTTGAGAATTGTTCCCAGCATGCTTTGCTTTGGGACTTAATGGGGAGAGTAAAAAATTATGTAATTAAAGGGATAGTTCACCCATAAATGAAAATTCTGTCATCATTTACTCACTCTCAAGTAGTTCCAAACCTGTATGAATGTGTTTGTTCTGCTGAACACAATGGAAGATATTCTGAAGAATGTGGGAAACAGAGCAGTTCTGGGGCACCATTGACTTCCATAGTATTTTTTTTCCTACTATGGAAGTCAGTGGTGCCCCAAAAACAACCTGGTTACAAACTTTCTTCAAAATATCTTCCTTTGTGTTCAGCAGAACAAAGACATTCATACAGGTTTGGAACTACTTGAGGGTGAGTAAATGATGACAGAATTTTCATTTTTGGGTGAACTATCCCTTTAAGTGTTATTTTATGTGTTTTTGAGCAAGATGAGAAAAGCAGGAGACGTGTTTTGCTCAAAGAGCATTTAGCACTCAGCATTTAGCATGCTATGCATGTACTATTTAATGAACTATATGTACTAAATCATTTTGAGGCTACTTAATTGGGTCACTTTTTCCAGTGTGCTTAATATGTACAATTTAGATTTGTATTTATGTGGATATTTGATTTAAAGCTAAAATAATCCAAACAGATTCAGTGATAATTTGTAGTGTAATTGTGTAAAAAATATATTTGGTTGAAAGTGAATTTTTAATTTCAGTCGACTATAAATTTCATTTGGTCAAACTTTTTTTTTTTAAAGATTTTTAAGATTTAGTTAAGATAAACTAAACTGATTACTTGTAACAAGTTGAAGGATTTTTTTATTTTTTACTTTGATCTAATGACTTATTTTAATTTTTTTTTGCAGTGTAGGGTTTTCCAGTGTAAAAACCCTCTATATCCTTCCAGTTGAACCCTCTAACTCTAGCACTCTCTATTCTAATTCTATTTTATCGATCTGTCGTCTTTTTATTTAAAAAAACACACACTCTTGACCCTCTATCAATTGCATATTTATTCTCTAACTGATAGCTTTTCTTGAAAAACTAACACTAGCTTTCTTTTTTCTATTCTATCTACTAGTTTCTTTAGAATAAAAAATAAAAATAGATAAAAAACTAATTTTCTTTTTTCTATATTCTATCTACTCATTCTCTTAAAAAGAAAAACCTTGCTACATGTAATGCATTAGGCTAACTTGCATGTTGTTGCTCTTTTGTTGGTTTTGATTGCTTCTATTGTCCTCATTTGTAAGTCGCTTTGGATAAAAGTGTCTGTTAAATGACTAAATGTACACGTAAATACTGTGCTTAATAGTAATTCTTCCATTCGAGTCCATTCGAACAGGAAAACATGTCCGCTCCCAATCACGCCGCACAAGAATGGCATTTTGCAGCCTGAAGGTGTGTTCTTTACACATTACACAAGAGCGCTGAAGCACACATTGGTTTCCTGCTGGTTATGATGAGTGAGACGTGTGGTTACAGATCAACAGAAATCTCGTCGCATTGCTGCGTGTTGTGTGAAATGAATCAGGTAAACGCTGAGAGATTGGAGGGATGTTTGATATGACCTGCCACACCAGAACCAACATTTGAAGAACAACGTCAGCTTTGAGTTCTGATAGTTTAGGCTTTCTCTGGTGTTTAAGCAATAGTGTGTCATGATTGAGAGTACACTGAAAAAATAACTTGTAGGATTTACTTAAAAACACATTTTAGATAAATTTTACTGCTACTGCTCTGTACAATCTACTTAATATTGAACTTAACATTCATTAAGATATTAAGTAAATTTCAACAATTTCACATATGGAATTAAGTAAAATCTACTTATTTAAATTAGGTAAATTTAACAAAGAAAATGAGCTTGGCCAGTAAAAGTTTGAGTAATTTTTATTTAGTCAAAGCTTACTTGGCAATACTTTGATTTTCCATAATATAGCACCTAATTAAACCATGCTTTTAAAGTGTATGTTACTTAGAATTAAAAAATACAATAGATATCATATAGACACCATATCTACATAATTAGTAATGCAGCACTCGTCTGAACACAGAGACTTCAATACTTGGTACGCCATACACGATGACGATTACATTTTGTTTTATTTTCTCTTTGAGTATGAATTTGTCACTTTAAGTAGAAAATAAACTCCAGATGTAACAAAATCACAAGTTACTAAACCTAACAACAAAAGCAATGATAAAACAGTGTAAATACAGCTGGAAAACAGGAAAAAAAATCAACCGTATTAATTATTCATGCCCCAGTGCATGATGGGAACTCCAGTATCAGAATAAAACAAAGCAAATCCCGCACACTACCAATCTTTGCTAAAAGTATCAAAAAAGTTTTATTAACAATGTTTCGGTCTCATGACCTTCAGGTATATTCTTACATGCAATTACAAACTCGACCACATTAAAAAGTGTGCGGGGATTCAGCATCAGAAATGTTGAGTAGGTTTTACTTAATTTTATAATATTTAATGCTTTAACTTCTACAAACTTAAAGGTCCCATGGCATGAAAATGTCACTTTATGAGGTTTTTTAACATTAATATGAGTTCCCCTAGCCTGCCTATGGTCCCCCAGTGGCTAGAAATGGCGATAGGTGTAAACCGAGCCCTGGGTATCCTGCTTCACCTTTGAGAAAATGAAAGCTCAGATGGCCCAATCTGGAATCTTCCCTTTATGTCGTCATACGGGGAAAGGTTCCCTCCCCTTTCTCTGCTTTGCCCGCCCATGAGAAAATGAGCTAAGACCGTGCGAGGCGAGCGCAATATTTTTTTCCCTCCAGAGACATCATGGCTTGCAAACGAGCGAAGCATGGCAGTTGCTCTGTGTTTGGATGTACACAATAGCAAATCAGAGCAACATGAAAAGCCAACAACGTAGGCTAGCATTAGCTACATGATAATAACTGTAACAGCAGACATAAACAAACCAACTAAAGTACCGTATCCAGACACAATATTTTAAACTAACCATTCGGAGACGTCCTGCTGTTGCAACTTCTTCATCCGGTGCTTCTCCATCCGGATCAGATTCTGGGTCAAACTGAAAAACTTGAACAACTGCATGTCTATGAGCCATTGCGATACATCCACTGTCAACATTAGCGCATGGCACCGTGGCCGCAAGCTGGTTAAGGCCACACACACACACACCCTCCACCTTGCCCCGCCTCTCTCCTCCTCATTAGCATTTAAAGCTACAGACACAGAAATGGCACGTCCTAAGGAAATCTCATTGTGGGACTGGCTTGTAGTGACTGAAATTCTGCACCAAGGCTGAATTTCGGGAAAGAGACTTTAGATACAGTACTATGGACCACTTAGGCCTATATAAAAGCATCCAAAAAGCAGCATGTCATGGGACCTTTAAATTGAGTACCAATATAGAATTTCCTTTTTTTGTTTAAGATATTGCCTGTACTAGCTTTTTCATATAGAAATTACATTTGTTTTTGTGTAGTATTTACTTCACCACAGAATCATTTTCATCAGTGTACTACTATGTTTTAGTAGTCTAAACCTGACTTTCTTTCTTCTGTGATACAGAAAGGGAAAATTTTGAATAATGTTGTGGTTGCTCTTTTCCAGAACGATACAATTTAATGCTTGAAAGCTTAGGGCACTGGTGCTTTTATTTTATAGAGCTTCTTTTTGAAGCTTGAATGCTCTATTCTCCATTTTATTGTAACTGCAATAAGAATAGATAGCATGAACTATGTTACCCGGTAGCCTATATCTATGTTTCATTTGTGCTTAAATATTGAGCTTATGTCCTCGGCTAACATGCTGTGTGGCACGTGATCTAGTGTACGGCTTCAAGTGACCTGATTCTAGGGCTTAAAGTGAACAGCAGTACTGTACATTGCAGATGTTGTATCATATAATTATCAAAGAGGAAAGACAGCCTGTGCCTTGGACACACAGCACTCACTGAGTCACCGATAAACCTGCAGTATGATTCAGCAGTCTGTTCACCTCTCAGAACATCAGGAACACTGTGTTTTTACATATTAGATTAAAACCCATCTGAAAGAACAAATTATACTTCAATAAACCTATGCTCAGATGGATTTTTCTCCCTGTGTATTTGAGTAAAGGACACAGGAAAATGCTGCTCCAGCAGTTGCATCAGGAGAGGCACGTTTGCACTGCAGCATGATGCAGAGCCGGCGTCTTTGGTTTCTTCCCACCAGCAAAAAAAAAATGAAATGGAACCAAATCGATCCAGCAGTGCCCCTCAAAGTGCTCACGCAGAGAAAGAGACCCTGTGCGCTGCTGCATTGCAGTGGATACGCTGCAGTGGCCCTGCACTGCTATTTTTAGGGAGCATTTATTTTAAGACTCGCTGCGTCTTGCAGGTATTCTCACAGACAGTAACTACACTACATGGGACTAAACCTGCAAACTTTGCATTGAGGTAGTTGACATGAAATACTTTTTGGAACTTGAAATGTCCTGTGTGACAATTTTCGAATCAGTTGTTATGAGCACATAATAATTAAAGGCACATTAAATATTTGTATTTTCAAATATCGATTTGTCACAATGCAGGACCCTTTTACTAGCGGAAGTGAAAAGGTGAATAGGTTTTTAAAAATGGTGAAAAATTTAGATAAGATATACACTCTCCTTTTTACAATACAGTTTATTTATTTTTTTACTGTTTTTATTTTTAGTTATTTAATTGCGACTCCTTGACTCTGGTGCTCGACTCAAGTTACAACTGAATTAATTTAATGTTCTATAACTGCACAGCTATGCTATATTAATTTAGTGTTATTTTATATACTATTATAGTATATTAATATTTTGAGTTGGCTTTTATTTTTAGCTTGCATTTTAGTTTTATGTGCTTTTTTTCATTTTATTAGTTTTTGGATTGTTTAGTTATTTTTAATTTCAATTTTTGCTGGAGTAATTTTGGCACTTAAACTTATTTCAGACTTTTTAGAGCTGCTTTACAGCACAATTGAATTGTGTTTTCATCATTAAATCATTATTTTCTTGTTTTTCCCTGTAAAGCTGCTTTGCAATAATCTGTATTGTATAAAGTGCTATATAAATAAAAGCTTGACTTGACTTTTTATATTCATATTAGTTTTAAACTAAAATCTCGATGGAAAGTCAAGTTATATGTCAACTCCATTTCATCCACCACTTCTACAGTCACCACTTAACTAAACCTTGGGAATTTTCCTGGTAATTTCCTTCTTAACGACCAGGTCAGTGTTCATTAACATGTCAAAAGACTCAAGTACAAGCATGAAGGTTGCACAGCAATGCAATTGTCCCTCCTCTCCTTTGCTCATCACTCATGTTTATTTGTAGCATCTTCACTGTTTGCCGCCAGACTTTGGCTGCATTGAGATGTGCTCATACGTGAGTTGAATGATTTGGCTCATGTCTCTCACCTTGAAAAGACTCAAATGCACTCCTGCTGTTTTGCTGACAGATCCACTTTACCGAGGAGCCCGTCACTGTGAGCGCAGGATGCCAAAATGCCAATATCGCATGAAAAGTGTCTATTTAAAATCTTCTCATTCTACTTAGTCTTTTGATTCTGTGTTTTCTTTCATGCGCTGACGGTCAGTCGTATGCAAATGCACATCACTTTCCCGTCCTCAGAAAACACTGAATGTTGTTGCGATGTGACGGATGATAAAATGTGCCTGATCACTAATGCTGCAGGTTTAATGGGAGTGAAAAACGGCAATTAGATTAACGGGACAAAAGCAATCTGTTACGCTGTCAATTATTCATGCAGCGCTGGTTGTCTCAAACATCAGCAGTTCGGATGGTAAAGATTGAATTACATTGAGCTCAAAGGCAGAATGTCTCCTGCTTCAGTGGTCACCTGATGGGGTCTGTGACCTACGAAGCTAACTCGATTATCTGTTAGGATGAAAGCTGAGTTTTATTCTAATCTGCTCATCTTCATACCAGCAGCCTCGAAATATCCCCAGCCTTCAGTGTCTGCTGTCCTGTGTCGACAGGGAAGAGGGGAAGTCAGGACGGCCGGATGTGACCATGTGCTCCGGCCCGTAAGTGAGAGTAACTTGATGTCAGAGCTGGTTTAGAGAAGGTTATCGATATTTCCTGGTGGAATCGGTTTGGTCCTAAAAGCAGAAAATAGAGGCATTAGTATGTGAAGTCATGAAGAAACTTCAGGAAGTTCTCGGTCAGTCACGCAGAGAATCGGTGGATCTCACAGTTGGGTTGTCATCAGTCACTTCCTAGTAATGGTGACAGATCCAGAAGGATTGCAGGTGTGTGTGTGTGTGTGTGTGTGTGTGTACTTGTTTATGCTACATTGTGGGGACCAAAAACCTGACATGTTTGACATTGTAGGGACCAACCTGCGGTCCCCACGAGGGAATTTTTTTTTAATTAAAAATAATAAATGATGTTTATCTGAAAGTGTAACTATGCAAACAGGTTTTCTGTAAGGGATAGGTTTAGGGTTAGGGGATAGAAAATATTGTTTACTCAGTATAAAAGTAATAGAAGTCTATGGAAAGTCCCCACAATTCACAGAATCACACAGTGTTTGAGTGTGTGTGTTTGTACGTGTGCGAGTGTGTGTGTGTGTTTTGTGTCACAGAAGGCCTGATGTCCAGAACATGTGCTCTTTTTTTCCCTTGTGAAAAATAAGTACAGTTTAGCATGCTGTTTAAAAAGTACTAACACTGTGAGCTGAATGTATTTTTTTTGTAAACTTAGTTACATGATATTTAGATGATGTTTATCTCAGTAAACTAGTATAGTTTAAATTTGTATTAAATGCAAATAAATGTATTGTCTTTGAAATATGGTTAAAATATACAGCCAAATTTTCCTCCCTACCCTATTGAAAAATAAATATACTAAAAAGTATTTGAAATACATTTATTTCATGCTAAGACTACTACAAATACATTTACATATTTATATACTGTACTTAATAAAAATACTCTTCAGTTGCACTTTTAGTACACTAAACTGGTTTACTTAAAATCTGCTAAATTGGAACAACTAATTTTGTGCTTAATGCACTTTAATAGTGTGAAAGTAGAAGTCCAACTAAAGAAGTATATGTGATTGTGCTAAAGTGGAACTAAATTGCAAGTAAACTTTAGGTGCACTTTAAATGTCCTCATTTGTAAGTCGCTTGGGATAAAAGCGTCTGCTAAATGACTAAATGTAAATGTAATGTAAATGTAAATATCTTGCATTTAAAGACCGATGTTATTCAAAGATCATACAGTCCTCGTAAATAGTGATATTAAAACACATTTTAGGCCTTAAAATTAAAAAATGTGCATTGTGCACAAGTAGTACTCCAAATAAAGTTTAATTATAATGTTTATCTCAGTAAGTCTTGAGCGATATGTCATTAAATATATAGAAATATAGATTTGAACTATACTTAGTATGTACATTTTTACTAGGGTATTGTGATGTATATCCGAATGAAAGGGCTTCATAAGAAAACAATGTAGGGTGGGACTTGATTGTGTCTGTCAGGAACTGATTGGATGGTTTGATCACATGTTATCTGCTGTTGCTGGAGGGAAGACCCCCCCCCACCCCCCGTGCTGCTGCCAGCGTCATCAGAGAAGAGCTGTTGTTGCAAGGAGAGGGAAAGTTATCATCAAAAAAGATTACAAGGAAATATGAATTTATATATACACTGCCGTTCAAAAGTTTGGGAACAGTAAGATTTTTATTGTTTTTAAAGAAGTTTGTTATGCTCATCAAGGCTGCATTTATTTGATCAAAAATACAGAAAAAATGGTAATATTCTGAAATATTATTGCAATTTAAAATACCAATTTTCTATTTTAATATACTTTAAAGTATAATTTATTTCTGTGATGCAGCGCTGAATTTTCAGCATCATTACTCCAGTCTTCAGTGTCACATGATCCTTCAGAAATCATAATAATATGATGATTTATAATCAATGTTGAAAACAGTTGATAACAATATAAATCTTTACTATCACTTTTTATCAATTTAACACATCCTTGCTGATTAAGAGTACTCATTTACTTTATAAAAAAAAAAAAAGAAAAGGAAAGAAAAACATTTACTGACCCCAATTTTTTTGAACGGTAGTGTTGTTACAAACAATTTCTATTTTAAATAAATGTTGTTCTTTTTAACATTTTGTACATCAAAGAATCCTGAAAAAAGTATCAGGTTCCAAAAAAATATATTCAGCAGCACAACAGTTTCAACACTGATAATAAATCAGCATATTATTATGATTTCTGAAGGATCATGTGACACTGAAGACTGGAGTAATGATGCTGAAAATACAGCGCTGCATCACAGAAATAAATTATATTTTAAAGTATAATAAAATAGAAAACTGGTATTTTAAATTGCAATAATATTTCACAATATTACTGTTTTTCTGTGTTTTTTATTAAATTAAATGCAGCTTTGATGACCAGAAGAAACTTCTTTAAAAAATATTAAAAATCTTACTGATCCCAAACTTTTGAAAGGCAGTGTATTTAATATATATATATATATATATATATATATATATATATATATATATATATATATATATATATATATATATATATATATATATAATAGATAGATAGATAGATAGATAGATAGATAGATAGATAGATAGATTTTATATATATTTATAAATAAAATAAAAAATATAGATATAAAATAAAATATTTATAAAATAAAAAAATATATTTATATTTTATTTATAATAAATATTTATAATAAACACTGTCATGTTCCACAAAAAAAGTAAGAATTGTCCATTTAGATTTTATGGTGACTTTAAAAGTGCCCTTAAGTGCGTTAAGAAACAGTCATGAAAGTGTTCTCTATACACTTAAGAGACCTTTTATTTCATATATTATCTAAAAGTACAGTTTTTAAATATATACTTTTAAGATTTGAAGTGGGCTATAAGTACACATTCAATACAGTTAAGAGGGTCGGCCAGATTGTGACGACTTTGATTATTCAGTGCTGCATTAACGACGCATTAGAGACGCAATGCCAGATGTGACGTGTGCGGTGAGCTCGTGAGCTGGTGAAGAGGTGCTCAGTTAAAAATGTTGATGAGGGACTTTTCAGACCGGTGTGGCTGGAAGAAGTGCAGAGGAAGGCAGTAGATCCAAAGAGCTCAGGGAAACACTTCGTCATCCCAGTGGTTGTCGACACACAGGAGTGATGCGCTTTCATATATCCAGATATTATCGAAATGTTACAGGTACGGAGTGATATTATTTGATGCTGTTCAGATTTGTAGAATTGGTGTAAAATATCAGTGATTGCCTGAGCTGTTTTCGTTTGAAACTGTCACATGCTTAAAACTAAATTATGGCATTGCATGATATTGCTGCTTTGTAAATGGCTATATTTGAGCAGAAACATAATTATTTGAATGTTGCTCGTCTTTGACTCTGTGTAGGCGTGCAATGAAGTAACTGTTTGGTTGAGAAATATTATCATACCTGTTCACTCACATTTTTTTTTAAGTGAAATGTGATGAGTTTGCATTTATTTCAGTCTCAACAGCCTGATGTTCATTGATGGCCTTCTCCTACTCGTCTTATATTTAGCAGATATTTTGTGACGGTCATTTGAAGCAGACACCCATACTGTGCATGTCATGATCTGCAGCTCAGACGCTTGATCTTAGATTAGTGAAGCTCTAAACTAATCATGCTGTGCATTGAAGCTCTAACACGTCTTTCTGCATTGCAAATAACATGTTATTTCATAAGTCAGAAACATCTTTCATGTGGGCAAGCTTTACTCTTAGCATTGCATAAACCAACTTTCTCTCACTGAGAAAGAAGCTTTTCAGCATATGTGGGCTTGCTTTCTCTTCGTTTGCTTAGTTGCTCTAAACTAATCATGCCATGCATTGAAGCTCTAACCTAACTTGCTGCAACTCATCGTTGATTTTCTGCAGTAAAACTGTTCTCTGCTCAGTGCACTTATGTGTTGTGTTGATCTGTGCAGCGGCCACCAGCACCACTCCCTCAGCCAAGACCTCCAGTCATGTGACGCGCTGCAGCGAGAGCGAGAGGAACTACTGCGTGAACGGCGGCGATTGCTTCAAGCTGGAGGTCCCACCCGGCAACATGAAACGCCTCTGCAGGTACAGCTGCTCTTCCGCACGTGTTTAACACCGAGAGATTCGGTCTGCCAGTCGCAGAGCCATTCCACTGAACGTGTTTTTCTCAAGTCATTTTAGTTGAGGTTTGATTCTCAGGCAGTGGCGTTTCCTCCAAGGACACGAGAGAGATAATGCCTCCTCAAATAATTAAATGAGAAAATATCCACAGTACAAAATAAAGCAATGCCAATATATCACTCTTTAAAAAACAACAACCAACCAACCAACCAAACCAGCGACACCAGCTATGTAAGTTGCAGTGGGAGGCACTGTCTCTCTTGCTTCCTTTGAGCTCATTGGGTTTTAACTGAAAAAGCAAAGCATAAAGGGTTTGGTGGGTGGTAATTGCAAACATAGGATTATTGGAAATATGTGCCTCTACCTGCATTACTGCAAAACTCAAAAAACATTCCTATACACACGAATCGCTGCAGTTTCCAGTTGAAATGAACACTAGAGGCAGTAAAACTCCCACAACTTTTATCCTTTTCACACAAAATATGATTTGCAGGTCCACAGTTTCGATTAATAAAGCCTAATTTTTGCATGCTTGCTTGAGGAATATTATGTTATGAATTCAAAACAATTTTAATAACATGCTACGAGATTTGAAAACGGATACTTTTAAATGTTGTCGTCACATATACAGCTTCATATGCATGAGTTTTCTAACTCAGTTGGTTTGCTCGATACGGTGTTGCACTTCAGTGATGAAGAGTACAAACCCTGTTAAACTACGGTTCGAGCAAAACAGCTCAAATCTGCATAAGGAAGTAAAAATAGCACAGCTGCATGAACACATGTTTTTTTTTATCACTTTTGCATTATCGGGTAGGTTTAGGGTTGGGTTTGGTGTAGGGGATATTTCCAACACGATAGAGCATTAACTTTTAGCGACACTCATCGGATATTCGAATTATGAACCACTGCAATACGTACCTGAAGCAGCGTAATACAAACACAGCAATACGTGCCTATATCAACATAACAAAAACGTGTCAGGGTTACGTATTGAACCCGTGTTTTAGCGCCACTCACTGGACGTTTCATTTTAAAACTGCCGCGAAACGTTTAGCAATATACGTAATAACGGTGTTGCAGAAATGTATTTAGAGGCACATATTTCGATTGAGCCTGGGTTGGGTAATTGAGAACAAATGGGGAAAAGTCATGTGAGAGGAGGCAATGCCTCCAAACCGCTATGATTGGCCTTTTACACTGTTCATGCCATAAATCCTACTTCTGAATAGATTGTTCTTAATAAGGCTGGGCGGTAATGCAAAAAAAATTAAATCTCGATTTTTTCAGAACGTATGACCGATTCTCGATTTTGACGATTTTTAACTAGTCAACTTGAAAATGTAACTACAACATGATTCAAGTAGCTTTTTCTTTATTAACCCACTAGTTAAAGAAAATTATATTCCAAGTGCAGCACACATGAAGTTGTCAACATGATGTAAATGTTAACTTGTTTAATAGATTTGCAGAAAAGATGCATGAACTACAACTACATCTTGCACAAACTTGTCTTATTATATGTTCAGAAATAATACGAGGAAAATGCTTTTAAAAAATTCTCAAAAGTCAAGGTAGACACCAGTAGTCTATTAACTATAAATGTTCTGTAAAAACAATGAACAGCAGCTTTCAGTCTGTCACCACGATGCAAACATGAAATATCAGACATACAGTAGGAGTTCTTCTTTATTCGATTGCGCTGCTTTTCCATTGTTTTTTCTGTGTAAACATGTACGTGTTTGACTCATGCATGAAACAGCATTTTTAAATGTGGCGCTCAATTTAAAAGAAGTTCACACCCATCTTCTTGCATTTTTTTATTCCACTGCTGCGTGTGAATGGCACCGATATACGCTGCTTATGGTCCGTCACAGAGCGGTTAATCACGTGCGGTTGGATCATTCTTTTCTCTTATGTTATCATTGGCATATTGTCAAAGTGTCTAATTCTAACGTTTGGTAATATTTCTGATTACTCGATTTCTAAAAATTTTAAAAACATTAAATTCAAATTAACCGATAATATCGCCCAGCCATAGTTCTGAATGAGTAAATGCAATGATTTTAATGGGAAGACTAATTACAAAGTAAGTAAACGTATATATCGCTGCTTTATCTCGTCAAAATAAAACTTGCAAAGATGACAAATTTAAAGGTACATCTCTGTGTCTGTGACCATTTTGAAACCTGCCGTGTTTACCGAGCTTTGATGACTTCTGATCCGAAAATATCTGACTAATTAAAAATAACAGCTGAACATCAATTCACAAATAAAAATAGACATGAAATCTGAAAGTTGCTATAGTTACTATTTCGGAATAAATGTAAAAATGCTTAAAAAACTTGATGAGATATATTCATAGTTTTGATTAATAAAACTTTTGTAATATAACAATACAAATTAAAATTGTATTGTCTCTTGTTTTTTTTAAAGTGTAGGCAACATTTATTTATTTGACCTGAAAGATGGGGTAACATTAAGCATAACTGGAACATTAATTTACATTGGATTAAACTAAAGCATTAAAGGCAGTGAGGACTTTGCCTCCTCATTTCAGATCACATACTGCTAGCGAAGGTTTTTTGCGTGCATGACTCTGACAGTACTCTCTGGGGTATTCATGCTCTTACTGTACAATTCGGTGAATAAGCACAAACCTGAGTGCTGAGGTCAGGACTCTGTTCTCATCAGTAAGCACTGCAGTCAGGAGGAGCTTCTCTCTGTCTCTCTCTTTACTGTAAATGCAGTAGCAGACAGACGGCAGACTTTTGGATGTCCAACCCTATTCACACTGTCCTCGGGGAAAGACAAACATCTAGTTGTTAACGTGTCCTCTCATTTTCTTCTTATTGTGTAAAGGCACTGATATACTCAGACTTTTTCGTCCTTCACTCAAGTATACAAAGATCATCCTGACCATCACGCTGCTGGGAGCCGCCTTTAAATGAATAGGCAAATATTAGGGGTGTAATGGTACACAAAAAAGATGCTTTGGTTCGTTTTCTGTACAACAGGGGGAAGCAAAGCATAAAATTGCTTCTTTTTTCCCTTTTTATTAAATAGTGGTTTACTGAACAAATAATGGCTACATACAACTACATAGGGAGCCCTGTTACTTGCACAGTACTATAATATTAAAGGTTAAAATTAACAACAGAGCCCAAACTGTTAAATTCATTTTTATTTATTTTTAAGATATAATCAACACTCAAATAAAAATATGTAAATATGTAAATTGCACACAAGGCAATTTTTACATTAACTTCTGAATCTAATAAAATTTTGTTCCTATTCCAAATCCGTGCTGCCTTGAACTGAGTCACCTATATCTCACATGCCACATCAAAAAGCATCAAATTGTTTGCATTTATTGTTTGAAATTCCAGATTAAATGTGTACCGAACTGAAAGACCAATACCAAAACATTTATTATGAATACATGTACTGTTACACCCCTAGCAAATACACAGTAAGATTTTTAATGTTTCTTAAGAAGTTTCTTCTGCTCATCAAGGCTGTATTTATTTGAACAAAAATACAGATTTTTTTTTTTTTTGGAAATATTATTGCAATTTAAAATAAATATTTTCTATTTTAATATACTTCAAAATTAAATTTATTCCTGTGAAGAAAAGCTGAATTTTCAGCATCATTACTCCAGTCTTCAGTGTCACATGATCTTCAGAAATCATTCTAATATTCTGATTTATTATCAATGTTGGAAACAGTTGTGCTGCTTACTATTTTTTGGACCTGTGATATTTTTGTCAGGATTCTTTGATAAACAAAATGTTAAAAAGAACAGTGTTTATTCAACATAGACATTTTGTATTACAATATACACTACTATTCAGAAGTTTGGGGTCAGTACATTATTTCTTTCTTTTTTTCTTCTTTTTTTTATTCAGCAAGGATGTGTTAAATGGATAAAAAGTGATAGTAAATACTTATATTGTTATAAAAGATTTATATTTTAAATAAATGCTGTTCTTTTGAAGTTTTTATTCATCAAAGTATCAAAGATAAAAGTATCACAGGCTCCAAAAAATATTAAGCAGCACAACAGTTTCAACTGATAATAAATCAGCATATTAGAATGATTTCTGAAGGATCATGTGACACTGAAGACTGTCACAGAAATAAATTATATTTAAAGTATATTAAAATAGGAATCCAAGATTAGATATTGCAATAATATTTCACAATATTACTGTTTTTTCTGTATCTTTGATCAAACAAATACAGCCTTGATGAGCAAAAGAAACTCCATTAAAAACATTAAAAATCTTACAGATCCCAAACTTTTGAATGGCAGTGTATTTACTGCACACTTTCCTCTCAATAACTAAATAAACGCTGAACAAAATTGTTGACGTGAGATGAACCAGAGCAGATTTCCACACTGAAGATGAAGCCCAGAGCACACGATTAAGTAGTTCGAAGGTTTTTACCAGCTGGATCAAACTTTTTCAGAAAGTTTGTTTTGGAAAACTGTTTCGAGCTCCTGAAATGAACTTTATTTTGGCCTGATTTTGTTTGAAATTACAATTACAGCTGCTCCAGCTGTTCAACTCTGTTCATCTCCGTTCAGACGCACAGCTGGAGCTCTGCGGCTGTGTTTTTGAGCGCTCTCAGTTTCATCAGAGAGCAGCTGAATGATCAAGACTGGAACAATCTTAGCCCTGGACCTTTAGAGATTAAAATGAATAAATACTAACCAGTAAATAAGTAAAATGGTCATATTAATGCAGCACAAGTAAAAAGCAGCTTTTTTAAGTGACTGCCTTACAAACGGGTGATTTTTAACGTATAATAATGTCACTTCTTGATAATTACATCATGCCATTTGTGTGCTTAATTTATGAGAGTGGTATATTTAATCTAAATGTGTAAATATAAAGCATTGTTTACTTCATCGCTATCACACAGTAAGAGTCCAGAGTGTGTGGTGCTGCGCACATAATTTCGCCGTTTACTGTTTATACATGCTGATATGTTCGTGACGAGGTTTATCCACCTTTTTCCTGCGCCCCTGCGCTAATTATGGGAGTAACTTCTGTTTGCACTGTAAACAATCAACAAAAGGTTCGCTCTATGAATGCAACAATAAGCATTATCAAAAACTGCATACAATGAGCTGACATTATTTTACTCACCCTTTAACCATCGATCATTAAAAGGAAATTTAAAAGTGTAAAAGCATTAAAACATTACTTTAAACATACCATAACTCCTAAAGATCCTCCTTCTATCTGCAGCAATATTACGGACGTGTTAAATATCATTATAGTCATATATATGTGACCCTGGACCACAAAACCAGTCACGAGGGTCAATTTTTCGAAATTGAGATTTATACATCATCTGGAAAAATAATCTTTCCATTGGTGTATGGTTTGTTAGGATAGGACAATATTTGGCTGAGATACAACTATTTGAAAATCTGGAATCTGAGGGTGCAAAAAAAATCAAAATATTGAGAAAATTGCCTTTAAAGTTGTCCAAATGATTAGCAATGCCTATTACATATCAAAAATTAAGTTTTGATATATTTACAGTAGGAAATTTACAAAATATCTTCATGGAACATGATTTTTACGTAATGTCCTAATGATTTTTGGCATAAAAAGAAAATCTATAATTTTGACCCATACAATGTATTTTTGGCTATTGCTACAAATATACCCCAGCGACTTAAGACTGGTTTTGTGGTCCAGGGTTACATATGTCTATATTTCATAACAATTACATTTTACAGCATCCGTGTGAAAACAAACCTGGAAAGAGACGTGAGGATTTGGGAGAAAAATAAAAGATTCTCAGTGCATTCATGGTTTATATCACAACTTTAATCGGGAGAGTAGACCACAAATGCACAAGATATGTTGTCTTTTTTCATTTACTTACAGCGGAATACAATGGAAACATAAAAAATAATCAGGAGGAAAATAATGCAGCGGGCTGAAAAGAGCTATAGATATCGTTGTTATATCACGTTACATTAAAGGGGTCATATGACGTTGCTAAAAAGAACATTATTTTGTGTATTTGGTGTAATGCAATGTGTTTACGTGGTTCGAGGTTCAAAAAACACATTATTTTCCACATACTGTACATTATTGTTGCTCCTCTATGCTCCGCCTTTCTGAAACGTGCCGATTTTTACAAAGCTCATCGTTCTGAGAAGCGAGGCGTGCTCTGATTGGCCAGCTATCAGTGCGTTGTGATTGGCCGAATACCTTAAGCGTGAGACGGAAATGTTACGCCCCTCACCGTATTGTGATGCCGTGTCCCGGCGTGACGAGACTAAAACAATAAAACTCATTATAAACGAGGCATTTGTTGCATCCAGTGGGGACATAATTACTGATTATAATGACTCATATGGTCTTTTTACGCATTGCGCCGCATAAACATTACCATGTCTGCATTTGTGATCTGAGAAACGCCAAACAAACGTTTCTCCGTTCTACACTCTACACCGCTCAAAACTCACGTTTGAATCGTCAGTAGCAAATTCTTTAAATATCGAAACATACTTACAAGCTGTGAGTCAGAAGCACCAGACTGTCCTTGTGACGTTGGAATTGCCCCACTTTATAGTGTTCACATCACAGCCATTCATAGTATTCACATTGTAGGCTACTCTTCCAGGTTCAGGAAACAGTCCTCCGTAAAATGCGCTGCACACACTCCAATATTTGGGTTGAACTGTTCTGGAACAGTGTTGTAAATACAACTTAACCACTGATTTCTAGTTGTGTCCTCTTTTGGATCCCAAACAAAGTAGTTGCGCTTTCACAACGAAACACACAGCGTCTCCAGGACATGGCGCCGGCGGCAGCAACAATACTACAGCGAGAATAAAAATCACGCCTTCTTTCATTGCGTATACGTTTGGTCGGTGTTATGCAAATCTTCCCACACAGTGACGTAGACATGTGGGGGCGTGTTTGAATGAGCCGTTTTAGGAGGGCGTGGTCGAGTCTTAACTTTTATAACGAATATCTCTTTTGGTTTGAGACTTTAATCTTTGCAACTTTACAGATCTTATATGAGCACAAACAGCTTGTAACACTCTAAAGACAAAGCAAAACATGCAATCGCATCATATGACCCCTTTAATATACCAAACGTAACGTTATTCTCCTGACTCCTGAAAATAGAAAATGAATGAAAATGTCAAAATGACAGATAATGGTTATTTGTAGCACAATCTTATGATCTGAAATAATTTGTTGCAGTCTTTTTGAGTGGAACTACCCCAAACCGGAAGTGCCTCCCATAATTTAAAATGCAGTAGGCTCATCAGGAAAAAGGTGGATAGATCAGGTGCAAATATATTTTGTTACATGAATGAATTCAATCGTGAACAACGACTGGAGATGGATCGGAGATGATTTTACTTTGCGTTCTAAGCCATCTGCATGTTATATTTTTTTCAACGGCTTTCAAAAAGTCCCACCCGCAAATGGCGCCTATGCCTGTGAGAGTGTTTGTGTGTTGTTGTGTAATGTTGTGTTGTGCTGTGTTCATCCTCTTTCTAACCCAGGTGCCTTCCCGGATACACAGGGGACCGCTGTCAATCCACAGACCCTGTGAGAGTCGTAGACCCCAAACGTATGTGCAGTCAGTGAACATCCCCTTCACCCCCAAACACTCACGCCATCGCCGCTGTTTCCACGCTGCCTCGCCACCTCCGCCGTTCACAAAACAGTCTCTCTGTCACGTTTAAACTGTGATTGGCTCTTGGGAGCGGAGACGTTTGCGAGACGTTCAGCGGGCAACACTGGAGACAAGCGTGTGTGCGGGGGACTTCTGGGTGTCAAACTCACTTCCTGTCTTCCTCTCTTTTCTCTCTGTGACTTCTGTCTTTCCCTCTCAGGTGCCCCAATGAGTTTACTGGTGATCGCTGCCAAAACTACGTAATGGCCAGCTTCTACAGTACGTCTATTTCCTCTTCCTGTCTGTGCTTGGATTGGAGCATGCTCAGTCAGCGCTTCCTCCTGTTGCTTTGTTTTTGTGTTCTCGATGGACGGGTCGTCAGATCAGACAGTGATATTTGGGGATTCTGTTTATGTTTTCCTTTACTTCTCCTTTGCATGTTTAGTGTTTATTAATCTAGTTTTGTTCTGTTGGATGCTAGTTAGCTGACAGTGGTTAGACAGGGTTGACATTCATCGATCTGGACATGTTAGTTATTAAGGGTTTCTCTGCTTCACATCATCTTAGACTTAGACAGGAACAGACGAATCGAGCTCTGTCTGCGGACTGGCTCACGATATGTTATGAACAGTGACTTTACTCTCAGCTCATCAACATGTTTTTTGAGCTAGTCGGATAATTACATCCTGTAAAACAACTAAGGGTCCTTCTCAAGAAACAGTGAACATTTGTGCTTTTTCTTTAAAAAAATACTGCTTAATTTAGAAAATCTTTAATCTTTACTAAAAACTAAAACTATTACCAATCATTTTCATTTGTTAAGCTGAAATAAAATTTAAATAGAAATATTAGATGAAAAACATAAATGTAAAGAAACTTAAATGAAAATTTGAAATATTGCATTAGCAGCTGCAGTAGCTGAAATAAGTTGAATTTGTTTAAATTACTAAAACTAAATCTGAAATTAAAATAAATTAAAGCTCAATAGAAATATTTTCATAATTAAAAATATCAAACGCACATAAATTATTACAAAACTTAAACTAACAATAAAAACTAATTATTAAACTATATTATTAAAAACAAAAATAGTATATAAATAAAACTAAAATAACACTGGTTTAGAATTCCCATATTTTATAATTCATAATTGAAATATAATAATAATAATAATAACAACAATAATAATAAGCTGTCCTAATAACCCAGTATGACATTTCTTTTTCAAAACATATAAAAAGTATTATTAAATGTATAAAATAGTATACGTTCAGTGCCCTGTGCACAAATTGCACCTTTCTCTGAGAATGACCCTATTAACGTGGCCTACCACAGTAAAACCCATAGTTTCTTTAACTGACGCACTTAAAGCACACACTTCAGAGTCTCTGAAGCAGATCTGAAGGACCCCTGCTCAAACCCATCAGTACACCGTGAACACTGAACCTTGCTCAAAAGAGACTTCAAATAGGACTTTTAGGGAGGTATTATGGAGCAGACAGAACATCTCCATCGATTTATCTAAAGTGCTAAAAAAAAGCACAATTTACTGGAGATCTGCAGACAATCAATTCTCAGCTATTAATAGTGTTTGCTAATGTGTCCTTCATAGCATGACCTCCACCAGATGCTCTGGCTCAGTGTCCAGAGAGGTTTTATCACTGATAAACGACATGCAGGAAAGATCAGAGATATCAACACTTCATTATTAGCTCAGCATTCCAGTCAAACAATTGATAAGCAAGGGTGATTATTTTAAATTATATTAAAATTGGTCATTTTGCATTTTTGTGATTGTAATATCACTCCAGTTTACGGCTGGAGAGCCATTTTTATGCATTCTGTGTTTATGGCTAAGAATGACATTATTTGTTTGTGTCATTTGATCGGAAATCTGTATATGTGCATTTCTGAGAACCTCATTTTTTATTTCAAATGATATTTCTGGAATCAATTTGCTAGCATTATTGCTTTCAAATTTTGACTGGCTCAGGTATCAGACAAGCAGACAGGTTTTCTTCTGGACGTTACAGAGAGTTTAGGTGACCGTGATGTGCATGTGTTTAACAGCATGTTTATCTAAAACATGTGCTGGCGTGATGACATGAATAACCGAGTCTCACTTTGTCCGTAGTGAAATGTGGAGGGTCGGTCTCTATAATGATGTGAGCGCAGTGACATCTGCATGTGCATGTCCTTGTGTCATGATGACAACCAACCATACGAGTCTGTATATAGAGATGCACATCGCTATATACGTGTGACAAACCATCCATGTATCTCTTAATGAACTCTAAAAGCATTAAATGATGCATATTTATGGTGGGTTTAAAGTCAAACAGAATAGGCTTGAATGATTTATTTTCCAATGTCTTGTGTGTCTGTGTGATGTACCATGCTGTACTCTACATGCTGAGATGATTTCAGTGTTTTCGGAGGTGGTGTTTGTGTGCAGTCAGTCAGAGTTGACTTCACCGCTCAACTGTTTTCTGTTTGTTTGTGTTTTGCTTTCTTTTCATCACCTTGTCTGCCTTGGCAGAACATCTTGGGATTGAATTTATGGGTATGAATCGTTCTTTCCTCCTAGTTTGCAGATTCGTAGGTCTAGAAGCTTGAGCCTGTTTCCTTCAACTTCAGCTGGTTTCCTTTTGCTCATGAAGGGATCAAACAGCCATAACAAGATGATTGGAGATTGACATCATTATTATTCTTTATTATATTAATGCACCGGACTTCAGATGGCTGCTCAGAGCCACTCTGCAGGTTTCCAGGGTTTTAGGCAAGAAAGTGGATAGCTGCTCCAAAGCATGTGATGTGCAGGGGGGCATTAGATAGGAAGGATGTTGTTAATTATTCATGAAGACCTCTGATATCTCCTATTCAAAGCAGACATGTAAGGCTCTCTCACACACACACACACACACCACACAGAGAGAGAGAGGCAGCTAAAATACTGTAATTCACACACAATTCAGCTGTGCAGAAGAGAAGCCGTACTGCAGTAGTTATGCTGTGTTTAGATCCCTTCAGCTTTGCTTTGCCCTCCATTCATGCATCCCTCTATCTTCAGCATGACATTGCATTCCTCACTTTCTTCCATGTTTTCTCCCATTTTTCTGTTTCTTCCTCGGTGTTTTATCAATGTCTGTTTGTAGTGATTGTCATTGTGTTGTGTGCATCAAGAATATGCTATACTTAGAGATTTAAGATCTAAATCAAATGGGTGGTAGTGTTTGCTCACATGCCTCAATAATGTTTATGTGACAGGAACTTACAGTATTCTGTGCCATAAAGACCCTGTGAAGTCAAAAATTATCAAAATGATCATTTTTGCAGAGAAAATGGCCCAAAAATATTGATGACACCATATTGCACTCAGGGGTGTGTACAGATTTTTGTCCAATCAAATGCTCTTTGGATTAAGAATGCCCCGCCCCCTTATACAGGGCTGTCTAAACCTGTTCCTGCAGAATTAGGGTGTGTTCACACTTGTAGTTCGGTTCTCTTGGTTCGAAAATTATACATTTGGTCCTGGTCTGGTTCGTGTTCACACTGGCATTTTTGACAGTGAACCTAAAGATACCAAACCTAAAGGCATAGTGATACGTTCACAACCTGATTTGTTGGGTTGAATGACATATATTTCGTGACAGAACTTACCGAACACCCCAAACAATAGGTTTAATCGACTTAAAGTGGCGCTGCTCAGACCGATCGGTGTATGACATCAAAAGCGCGCTCATTGCGTGTACATATGATTTGATTTTTTTACCACCTGCAAACTCATGAAGAGCTCATAAGTCACTTTACCTCCTCGTTGCTCCACGTTTGCCCTCTGCTCGTTTTGTTTTGGATACACCGCTCGTTCTGCGTCGTATGCATAGCGTCACATCTTGTCATTACATCCTGTTTTTGCTTCGTTTAGAAGTATTTGGTCTGTGTTGCGTTCATATTTAATTCGAACTGCACCAGAGTTTGTTTGGAAGCAGACCGAGACCCATCTTTTTAGTGGTCTCGGTCCGCTTGTTTGGTGCGCACAGGGTCCGTTCACATTTACTCGAACCACACTAACAGAGCAATCGCACCAGAGTTCATTTTAATCGAACCAAACATGACAAGTGTGAACACACTTAAAGTCCAACACACCTGTGTCAGGTCACCTTGCTTCTAGTAGAGGTCCTGAAGACCTTGGGCCCATATCATACACGACAAGGCGAAATGCAAGTGTGTTTTGCTAGTTTCAGCCCGATGCAGTTATCATTTTCAAGTCCTGCGCCAAGTTGTTTAAATAGCAAATGCATTTGCGCCCATTTTTGCGCTCATGGGCATGCTGCTCTGAAAAGCGAGGTGTGTTCAGGCGCATTGTTGGCGCGTTGCTATTTTGAGGCAACTGAAATAGACCGCGCCATTGACCAACTAAAACCTGGTCTAAAGTCAATGCCGCAGTAGTTTTTTTGTTATTTAAAGAGTGCGTTAGTAATATGCGCCTATAGGCGGGTCCATAACGCGCGTACACTCTGCTTATTACACACTGCTTATTACACACTGCTTATTACACACAGTGTAACTCTGCTTATTACACGCAGCAGCACACATGCCAAAAATTAAAAATTAAAGGATTACAATGTAAAAGATTATTATTGTGTAGGCTACAGAAATATAAAAATGCCTACATGTCATAATGGATAGTCATTGCATGTATCAGAATTGCTACCTATTTGCTCACGCACGAGCAGCTCAGTTTCCTCTCTGGAGACGCGTTCAGTCTTTGCGCTTGCAAAATCTGGCATGTAAATAGCGAATCCGCCATGGCGCAAACGCAACTGGCTCTTAAAGGGAATGGAAGATGAGACTTTGATTGGTTTATTGCAGGTTATGCCCAAAACACACCCATTACTCATTCTCATTAAGAGAATAGGAACAACCCTTTTAGACCATGCACCGGGCGCGCCAACCGTTTTTCCCGTCATTAAACTAGCAAAAGTAGATTCGGACACGCCTTAAGTGCACCTGCGCCATGTGCTTTAGACCATGCACTTAGATTGTTAAAATAGGGCCCCTTGATTAGATGTGTTCAGTTAGGGTTAGAGCTAAAGTCTGCAGCAAAGTGGCCCTCCACAAGCAGAATTGCACACCCCTTGACTATTGCAAGCTGCAAATGGATGTCATGTAAACTAAACCCAATTTATAAGTCATTTGCTATGACCCATGTCAAACTGTATGTCAACACAGGAAAGAAAAATATGCTTGTCAAAGAATTTCACGGGGTCTTTTCAGCCATTCAGTTGTTACCAAACTGTGAGTTTACACCACTACCAGTTCATGACTTTTTATTAAAGCCTTTAGCATCCATATCTATTGAACGTCGACAATAATACAAATCAAAACAGACTAACAAATGAACAATATGGAATAAAAAGAACACAACTTGCTGAAGGCTTTGATAAATTCAGTCTGTCAGTGTTGTGATTCAACCGCATAATGAAATGAGTGAAATGCATGACTGAGTGTTGAAGATGTCCCAGAGGCCTCGGGCCCTGCACAGTTTGCATTTCATGTAATTGTGATGACATGATGACTCTGAACTGACCTTGAATTAACACGTCCCGTTGTCTCCTCCCCTCCCCTCTCAGCAAAACTACATCCTGAGATCAATAAGCATCTGTGTTTCCTAGTAGCAGTAAACCCTGTCTAATGAAACGCTCCAGCGTCACTGGAAACATATATGTGTGCTAGCTTCTGTTCTTACTTGGAAATCTGTTGACCGTTATTATTATACTAATATTCCAAGTAAGAATGTGACAGATGTGTGATGTGTGTGTTTCACCTGGAAGCTTCAAAAGCAGTCTGTCCTCTCTTCCAGAAGCTGAGGAGCTCTATCAGAAACGCGTTTTGACTATAACAGGCATCTGCATCGCTCTTCTAGTTGTTGGCATCATGTGTGTGGTGGCTTACTGCAAAACAAAGTAATTCACTTTTTGAAATGTCTTAGTTTGTACTAATGTTTCACTCAAAAACTAAAATTATTGATAGTCGTTGAATGCGATCTCCTGCAGTCTAAGAGCTGTTTGTGTTTTTGCACATGTAGGAAACAGAGGAAAAAGCTGCAAGATCGTTTGCGGCAGAGTTTACGAGAGCGAAACGCTGCGGCCAAAGGCTCTCAGCACCCTCACCCTCCACCCGAAAACCTGCAGCTGGCCAATGTGAGTACCGTAACCAGAAACATTTTTAATCCTGTACACTGCAGTGTAGAAGATAAGTTGTCAGAAAAAAATCATGCTATTTATGTTAAGATTAGTGGACACCAAGTATTGTAACAATCACCTAAAAACTTCAACTTAAGTTTATTTCGGTCCTCACTGACAACTTTTCAAAATAAATAAAACTAAAAATATACATAATAACCGAAAAAGGTGTCGGCCGAAGCCTTTGCTTATTATGCCTACCCTTTATACATATTTTTTATACATATTTATCTGACGAGCTTCACTTTTTCACTGGATTTGATAATGCAAGATAAACAAAACAGTGACATAAGACATTTCCCAAAATGTTCTTGGGTAGCTGACAAAAAAAAATTGGACTGTGTCCTATGGTGTGACAGCAAAAATGTGGGGAAAAAACTTAACATACAAATAACATGAGAAAAATGTATCTTCATTCTTAGAGTTACAAATAGCATGAGAGAGGTTTATAAATATATTCCCATATATTCAATGTTAGAGTTTTTTTTTACATTTTTCCGTCACACCATAGGACACATTGATACGTCAACTACCCACATACATAATTACAAACATACATAATTACAAAAATACACATTCCAGATATTATTTCAATAGTTTAAGTATTGAAATAACATTAAGTACAAATTATTCATATTGAGTCATTTAATTATTTATCACCTTGTTTTTAAACATTTTCTTAAATTTGAAAAGTGAAATACATAATTTTAATTTTAATCACAATTATTCCAAAAATATACACATAATTTTTGTATTAGTTCTTGCCCTTATTTTTTTAAACATACACATTCTTCTTAGTTTATACTGACGTTCTCTTTTTTTCAAACAGCCTCTGGATACAATAAAACCAATATTAAATGATGTAAAAAACAGTTAAAGTTGTTGTTAAACAAAGTGTATAACATGCTAAAAGAAACACAGTTGTACAACAATTGACTTTTGTCTGATTTCAGCATTACATGCCGAAAAATACCGTCCCTCCTCATGTGCACGTGACGGACAAAGAAGTGGAAACATCTCTCTCTACAGACGAGTTCACTCACTCCTCCAGCCAGTGGTACAGTACAATCCCACATAACAACATACACACAAGATTACTAGCTGGAAAAATCTAATGTCACTCAAATCAAGTCCTATTTATTTGTATAGCGTTTCTTTCAATACACACGGCAGCAAAGCAGCTTTACAGGAAGTTATGTTGTAACATTATATTTATACTGTAGTGTCTTTAATGTCTTTAAATTCATTGACCATTGGTTGCATTCATTGCTCCTATGGTTTTTGAAATATTGTTCTGTAGAAGTGTGTGTGTGTGTGTGTATGTATGTTGTATGTATGTATGTATGTAAGTATGTATATGAAACATCTTTTAAAGAACATCAAAAATCTTACTGATCCCAAACTTTTGAATGGCATATATATATATATATACAATGCCGTTCAAAAGTTTGAGATCAGTAAGATTTTTAATGTTTTTTCAAAGATGTTTCTTCTGCTCATTAAGGATGCATTTATTTGATCAAAAATACAGAAAAAAACTGTAATATTGTAAAATATTATTACAATTTAAAATAATGGTTATATATTTTAATATACTGTAAAATATAATTTATTCACGTGATGCAGCGCTGAATTTTCAGCATCATTACTCCAGACTTCAGTGTCACATGATCCTTCAGATATCATTCTAATATGCTGATTTATTATCAGTGCTGGAAACAGTTATGCTGCTTACTATTTTTTTGGGAACTTGTGATACTTTTTTCAGGATTCTTTGATGAATAAAAAGTTAAAAAGAACATAATTTATTCAAAATATAAATATTTTCTAACAATATAAATCTTTTCCATCACTATTTATTAATTTAACACATCCTTGCTGAATTTTTTTTTACATTTATTTGAAAAAAAAAAAGAAATAAAATGACTGACCCCAAACATTTGAAGGGTAGTGTATCGGTAGAAATCGTACAAAAGATCCACGAGGGACAGTCACTGTTTAAAGATGAAGAATCATTGTGAATGAACAACATGACTAGATGACGTGTGATGAGTGGCTTTGCCTTTGGCTTCTCACAGCTGGAGTAATGGGAAAGCAGAGAGCGTGGTTTCTGACAGTCACGCAGTCCTGGTCAAGTCATCGGTGGAGAACTGCCGGCATGGTACGCCCGGTCACAGGGGGCGTCTGAATGCTACCGGAGGAGTCCATCAGCTCAACGATCACCTGAAGATCTCCAGAGAAACCCAGGGCTCCTGCAGAGACTCCCCCTACAGCGAGAGGTACTGTTCACTGCATAGCACTCCTGCAGGATCCCATCTCTCCTCACTGATGATTGTGAATAAATATCCTGTCTTACATAATGAGCAGAGTTCTGTCATGACAACTCTCGGAGGGTTTACCATGGTAATGTACATGACAATGTTAATGTGTTTAGTCTTGGCGGAATAGATCTGCTACACTGCTGCAGCAGAGCAAGTATCAAGACTTGCTACTGCCAATACATCCACAACACGCTGCTGTGAGCATGTAAGAAATACTGCTGCTGCACATATAACGTACATGAATAACCCCCATAGAGCATACATGAATCACCTCGTAGTAGATAGAGCCCTGCTTGGGCCTCAAATTTAGGCCTTAGCCCGGCCCTGGCCTGAGACGCTCAGGCCCTAGCCCGGCCCGTGTCCGACAGCTTATCAGAAGTACTGGCCCGAGCCCGTCTTTTATTCCCCCTTCTCCCAAAACAGCTTATACTACTGTTTCAGCAGTTAATATAGTTCAGTTTTGTATCTATATAAATGCATCATTCATTCATGTAATAGCAAAGTGATTATATTTCGTTTCGTTTTTTTATAAAGTTATAAAGTTAAAGTTTTATAAAGTTTTTTATAACAATCTTTTGGTTACATAAGTATCTGTGTAACAGACTCGGTCTGTTACATATGTGTAACAGTAGCTGCCTATTACATCTACATAATTATAAACTGTAATTACAGGCTGTTCCATAACTTAGTACTAAGTACTTAACTAGGTAATTACTCTGTATTATGGGCACCTTAAAATAAAGAGTTATCTTACATGCAAGTAACCTTAATCCTAACCATATATTAACTAAATGTAGTTAATTAATATTACTCAGTACTTGTATAATTACACTGTAAAAAGGACACCTTAAAATAAAGTGTAACCAATAAATGTTTCTGTAATCTGTTACAGTTACTGAGAAAAAATGTGTAATTAAATTACATTTACTTATGAAAATGTTAAATATTACAAAGTGGGTTACATCTGAGGATTTTCACACACACATACAGATTTAATTGATTTCTTTCCCAAATTGCATTGATTGCTCTGAAATATGAGACACCAATGTTTCAGGAGTTTAGGACACAGAATAGGACACATGCTTATTTGATAACTGTTTTATTTCCTATTTGGTTTTATGTATATATGTATTATGTATGTATGCTTTAATTTCTAAGATTAACTGTTTTTTCCAAGGCATTGTTTCCTGTCGTAGCAATGCAAGGATTTGATTTCAAAAACAGCATCATAACTATTAAACTTATGATTATGATTTAAAATCTGTATTTATACTCAGAGATCTCAAAGTAAAAAGCGGTGCTAAAGTCTGATTTTGTGTTGGCTGTGCTTTAAAATTAAATTATTATAATCTTAATTCAAGTGAAGGAGGATTTTGAAAGTCTGACAGTAAACAGTGTTGAGGTTAACCCTGCCTGCTGTAAATATTTGAAAATGATTAACAGTTGAAAACATTTGTTAGAAATTTAGAAAAGAAATCAAATGTAATCAGTTACATTACTGTGATAAAGTAATTGAAATAGTTACACAACTATTACATTGGGGTTACATGGTGCACTACTTAGATATGTTCCTAGGTCAACATAATTTGTTGACCCTGGAACAACATTTTAATCCAAATATTTAGTCTTGACCATATTCCTACACCTAAACCTAACCTTAACCACGAGTAATCCCTAAAATCAGAGGAAATGATAGATGAATGACACTGATGTACAAGCACCAAACACTGATTGTAAGCCTAAACTTCACAAAAACTATAAACTGGTTCTTCAAATCTGATTGGTTAATCACAATGTTGTTCCAGCGTCAACAAAGATGTTGATCCAGGAACATGTCGCACTTGGTAAAATCAGGTTCTGCGGGGGTGGCTGTGATTTTCCAAGTAAGACATGATCCTGGATCAACAGTACTGTCCAAAAATACAGACTTAACCCAATCCCTACCCTTAAACCTAACCCTACCCATAATTTATTCCTAAAATCAGTGGGAAATGATAGCTGATGAACAAGGGTGTAGAAGCACCTAAGCCTTTCCTGAGAAGTTATCTCTCAATTCTGATTGTTTGATTGGAATGTTGTTCCAGGATCAACAAGGATGTTGATCCAGGAACATGTTGTACTTGGTGAAATCACATTCACCTTCTGTAAGGTGTACAGTGGGTACGGAAAGTATTCAGACCCCCTTAAATTTTTCACTCTTTGTTATATTGCAGCCATTTGCTAAAATCATTTTAAGTTCATTTTTTTTTCCTCATTAATGTACACACAGCACCCCATATTGACAGAAAAACACAGAATTGTTGACATTTTTGCATATTTATTAAAAAAGAAAAACTGAAATATCACATGGTCCTAAGTATTCAGACCCTTTGCTCAGTATTTAGTAGAAGCACCCTTTTGATTTAATACAGCCATGAGTCTTTTTGGGAAAGATGCAACAAGTTTATTTGGGGATCCTCTGCCATTCCTCCTTGCAGATCCTCTCCAGTTGTCAATTCAATTGGATGGTAAACGTTGGTGGACAGCCATTTATAGGTCTCTCCAGAGATGCTCAATTGGGTTTAAGTCAGGGCTCTGTCTGGGCCATTCAAGAACAGTCACGGAGTTGTTGTGAAGCCACTCCTTCGTTATTTTAGCTGTGTGCTTAGGGTCATTGTCTTGTTGGAAGGTAAACCTTCGGCCCAGTCTGAGGTCCTGAGCACTCTGGAGAAGGTTTTCTTCCAGGATATCCCTGTACTTGGCCGCATTCATCTTTCCCTCGATTGCAACCAGTCGTCCTGTCCCTGCAGCTGAGAAACACCCCCACCGCATGATGCTGCCACCACCATGCTTCACTGTTGGGACTGTATTGGACAGGTGATGAGCAGTGCCTGGTTTTCTCCACACATACCGCTTAGAATTAAGGCCAAAAAGTTCTATCTTGGTCTCATCAGACCAGAGAATCCTTCAGGTGTTTTTTAGCAAACTCCATGCGGGCTTTCATGTGTCTTGCACTGAGGAGAGGCTTCCGTCGGGCCACTCTGCCATAAAGCCCCGACTGGTGGAGGGCTGCAGTGATGGTTGACTTTCTACAACTTTCTCCCATCTCCCGAATGCATCTCTGGAGCTCAGCCACAGTGATCTTTGGGTTCTTCTTTACCTCTCTCACCAAGGCTCTTCTCCCCCGATAGCTCAGTTTGGCCGGACGGCCAGCTCTAGGAAGGGTTCTGGTCGTCCCAAACGTCTTCCATTTAAGGATTAAGGAGGCCACTGTGCTCTTAGGAACCTTAAGTGCAGCAGACATTTTTTTGTAACCTTGGCCAGATCTGTGCCTTGCCACGATTCTGTCTCTGAGCTCTTCAGGCAGTTCCTTTGACCTCATGATTCGCATTTGCTCTGACATGAGCTGTAAGGTCTTATATAGACAGGTGTGTGGCTTTCCTAATCAAGTCCAATCAGTATAATCAAACACAGCTGGACTCAAATGAAGGTGTAGAACCATCTCAAGGATGATCAGAAGAAATGGACAGCACCTGAGTTAAATATACGAGTGTCACAGCAAAGGGTCTGAATACTTAGGACCATGTGATATTTCAGTTTTTCTTTTTTAATAAATCTGCAAAAATGTCAACAATTCTGTGTTTTTCTGTCAATATGGGGTGCTGTGTGTACATTAATGAGGAAAAAAAATGAACTTAAATGATTTTAGCAAATGGCTGCAATATAACAAAGAGTGAAAAATTTAAGGGGGTCTGAATACTTTCCGTACCCACTGTAATCTGTAACCCATCACATTTCCAATAGATACAGTAACGTGAGCCTGTGTTTCTTCCACTAGGTATGTTTCGGCCATGACTACCCCCAGCCGTCTGTCCCCCGTGGGGCTCCTCTCTCCGGTGACGCCCTCCTCGCCTCCTTCTGAGATGTCGGCTCCTCTGTCCAGCCTGGCGACCTCCGTTCCCTCCATGGCTGCGAGTCCCTCAGGGGAGGAGGAGCGCCCCCTGCTGTTCCGGACCCCGCCGATCCTGTGTGACAAATCCGGTTCGAATCAGTCAGGCCATAATCTCCGCAACTCGGCTCACTACAATCACGGCCTGGAGCTGCCCAGCCCTCCGGCCAGCCCTCTGCACACTGTGGAGCAGGAAGAGAGTTCACAGCAGAACCAAAGCACAGCTGCAGCATCCGCCCTGTACAGCTCAAGAACTCAGCCGAGCGTCCCGACGGCGCCGGAGCCGGTCAGCAGCAGTAACTCAGACAGCAGCAGCTCGGAGAGCGAGACCGAGGACGAGCGGGTGGAAGAGGACACACCGTTTCTGGGCTTACAGAGCCCTCTGGCCACTGGATCGGTTGTTCTGGACGGGCTGGAGGGCAGTAGAACTAACCCCGCGCTGCACCTCTCGCCTCAACACGACCTGCAGAGCAGACTGACGGCCGTCATGGTCATCCAAGATCCTATAGCTGTGTGAAAGATGCATTGAAGAAAAAAAATCACCACTAAACCTTTATTTTCTATAATTAAGTATTGCGAAAAGAAAAACGTCAACTTTTATTTTAGTGATGTAGTGAAACAAAGACTTTTATATATGTGTACGACGTGTTTGTGTCATGGAAAAAAGTGCCATTCACATGTAGCTGAGGTCACAGTATTTCAATGGCAGAACAGAAAAAATATAATCTATGGTGCCTTTTCATTTAAATTTGAAGAAAAATGGACTGCATCATGACACTGGGCCATATATTCATGACTTTAAGGCAACAAAAGAAATTCTGTGTGTGACCGAAAAAAAAAATTCCACCAGCATCCATTCTTGCAATCGGATTAAAGTGTAAAAAAGCATCATGTACTCTTAAAAATAAAGGTTCTTTATTGGCATCAATGTTCTATGAAGAACATCCATGGAACCTTTCAAATGCAGAAAAGGTTCTTTATAGTCAAAAATGTTCTTTAGATCTTTAAAATGTTCTTCAAAATGGTTCTTTTAGGAACTGTTCACTGAAAGGTTCTTTAGGGCAGTGGTTCTCAAACCTGTCCTGGGGACCCCCAACCACAGCATATTTTGTATGTCTCCCTCATTTAACACACCTGATTCAACTCATCAGCTCATTAGTAGAATCTGCAAGACTTGAAATGGGTGTGGCCTATGAGAGAGACATACAAAATGTGTGGTGGCTGGGGGTCCCCAGGACAGGTTTGAGAACCACTGCTTTAGGGAACCAAAAATGGTTCTTCTATGGCATCACTGCAAAAACACCCTTTTGGAGCCTTTATTTTTAAGAGTGTGGCCTCATAACCCCGTGGCTTTCCTGTCGACCCGCTCTCTCTTAACACACCTGATTCATGAAGTGAACTGTGTCAGATAAGAGAGGCATACAAAACAAGCAGCACTGTGGGTCACTAGGACTAACTGTACTGTGGCAAGAATGTTTTTTCTAATTACATTAATAATTATTAATGCATTTTGATTTAAAATATGAAGTGTGGCTGCAGCAAACAGAAAACAAGACAATTCAAAAGCTATAGAAATTAAGAGTAAATGCTAAAAAAAATACTCACAGGAAGCAAATCATGTACAATCAGCTAGTAATCAAACATAACCATAATATAAAACGGAATAAAGTGATTGTCATGTATAGCAGACATTACTTCTATGAGACAGCTGTTAGATCGGATTGTTTTTCTTTCATATTACTGCAGAATGACTGAATATATGGCTCACTTTGTCGATAGTGCTCATTGGCTTCTCGAGCAACGCATTGTGGGAAAATTACAGCACCAATTTTATGATACTGACAACTTTTTATTTCTTATTAGTTATTGTCCAAATCATTTTTTAACATTTGTCCTTTGCTATCCATGTAGAATGTTACATTATATTCAAAGTGTTCCTTTGTGTCATGTTATTTTTCATCATGTTTATGTGTATATGTGTGATCATTTAAAGAACAAATCACCTGTTGTACAGTATTTTGCAGGAACATGTCGCACTTGGTAAAATCAGGTTCTGCGGGGGTGGCTGTGATTTTCCAAGTAAGACATGATCCTGGATCAACAGTACTGTCCAAAAATACAGACTTAACCCAATCCCTACCCTTAAACCTAACCCTACCCATCATTTATTCCTAAAATCAGTGGGAAATGATAGCTGATGAACAAGGGTGTAGAAGCACCTAAGCCTTTCCTGAGAAGTTATCTCTCAATTCTGATTGTTTGATTGGAATGTTGTTCCAGGATCAACAAGGATGTTGATCCAGGAACATGTTGTACTTGGTGAAATCACATGGTGAGCGTGATTTCACCAAGTACAACATGTTCCTGGATCAACATCCTTGTTGATCCTGGAACGTCATTCCAATCAACCAATCAGAATTGAGGGATAACTTTTCAGGAAATATCTGTTTTAGGCTTATGATCAGGGTTAGGAGCTTCTACACCTTTGTTAATCAGCTATCATTTCACACTGATTTTAGGAATAAATTATGGGTAGGGTTAGGTTTAGGGGTAGGGATTGGGTTAAATCTATATTTTTGGACTGTAATGTTGATCCAGGATCAACAAAAGATGTTGATCCAGGAACATGTCTTACTTGGCAAAATCACGGCGACCAAATCACATTCACCTTCTGTAAGGTGTAATCTGTAACCCATCACATTTCCAATAGATACAGTAACGTGAGCCTGTGTTTCTTCCACAAGGTATGTTTCGGCCATGACTACCCCCAGCCGTCTGTCCCCCGTGGGGCTCCTCTCTCCGGTGACGCCCTCCTCGCCTCCTTCTGAGATGTCGGCTCCTCTGTCCAGCCTGGCGACCTCCGTTCCCTCCATGGCTGCGAGTCCCTCAGGGGAGGAGGAGCGCCCCCTGCTGTTCCGGACCCCGCCGATCCTGCGTGACAAATCCGGTTCGAATCAGTCAGGCCATAATCTCCGCAACTCGGCTCACTACAATCACGGCCTGGAGCTGCCCAGCCCTACGGCCAGCCCTCTGCACACTGTGGAGCAGGAAGAGAGTTCACAGCAGAACCAAAGCACAGCTGCAGCATCCGCCCCGTACAGCTCAAGAACTCAGCCGAGCATCCCGACGGCGCCGGAGCCGGTCAGCAGCAGTAACTCAGACAGCAGCAGCTCGGAGAGCGAGACCGAGGACGAGCGGGTGGAAGAGGACACGCCGTTTCTGGGCTTACAGAGCCCTCTGGCCACTGGATCGGTTGTTCTGGACGGGCTGGAGGGCAGCAGAACTAACCCCGCGCTGCACCTCTCGCCTCAACACGACCTGCAGAGCAGACTGACGGCCGTCATGGTCATCCAAGATCCTATAGCTGTGTGAAAGATGCATTGAAGAAAAAAATCACCACTAAACCTTTATTTTCTATAATTAAGTATTGCGAAAAGAAAAACGTCAACTTTTATTTTAATGATGTAGTGAAACAAAGACTTTTATATATGTGTACGACGTGTTTGTGTCATGGAAAAAAGTGCCATTCACATGTAGCTGAGGTCACAGTATTTCAATGGCAGAACAGAAAAAAATATAATCTATGGTGCCTTTTCATTTAAATTTGAAGACAAATGGACTGCATCATGACACTGGGCCATATATTCATGACTTTAAGGCAACAAAAGAAATTATGTGTGTGTGACCGAAAAAAAAATTTCCACCAGCATCCATTCTTGCAATCGGATTAAAGTGTAAAAAAGCATCATGTACTCTTAAAAATAAAGGTTCTTTATTGGCATCAATGTTCTATGAAGAACATCCATGAAACCTTTCAAATGCAAAAAAAGGTTCTTTAGATCTTTAAAATGTTCTTCAAAATGGTTCTTTTAGGAACTGTTCACTGAAAGGTTCTTTAGGGAACCAAAAATGGTTCTTCTATGGCATCACTGCAAAAACACCCTTTTGGAGCCTTTATTTTTAAGAGTGTGGCCTCGTAACCCCGTGGCTTTCCTGTCGACCCGCTCTCTCTTAACACACCTGATTCATGAAGTGAACTGTGTCAGATAAGAGAGGCATACAAAACAAGCAGCACTGTGGGTCACTAGGACTAACTACTGTGGCAAGAATGTTTTTTCTAATTACATTAATAATTATTAATGCATTTTGATTTAAAATATGAAGTGTGGCTGCAGCAAACAGAAAACAAGACAATTCGAAAGCTATAGAAATTAAGAGTAAATGCTAAAAAAAAATACTCACAGGAAGCAAATCATGTACAATCAGCTAGTAATCAAACATAACCATAATATAAAACAGAATAAAGTGATTGTCATGTATAGCAGACATTACTTCTATGAGACAGCTGTTAGATCGGATTGTTTTTCTTTCATATTACTGCAGAATGACTGAATATATGGCTCACTTTGTCGATAGTGCTCATTGGCTTCTCGAGCAATGCATTATGGGAAAATTACAGCACCAATTTTATGATACTGACAACTTTTTATTTCTTATTAGTTATTGTCCAAATCATTTTTTAACATTTGTCCTTTGCTATCCATGTAGAATGTTACATTATATTCAAAGTGTTCCTTTGTGTCATGTTATTTTTCATCATGTTTATGTGTATATGTGTGATCATTTAAAGAACAAATCACCTGTTGTACAGTATTTTGCTATGTTTGCATCACCAGATTACTACAGTAACTTATGTATTCACAAGGTTTTACTAAAAATAGCATCTAATAGTCTATTCAGCTTGCTAAACAGAAGGAACTGGTTACACAAACAACACTTTTAACCTAGAGCTCACTATAAAGCTCACGGCTCTAGTGCGTGAAGGCCTTTTCCCCTAAGTTTTCATTTAAATGAAATGTGGCCCATTTTATTGTATTTATTTTCTTTATTTATATGTTATTTATTTATTTATTATCTGGGCCTTATGGAATCTATAGCATCTATAAATCTATATTTTAATAGCAATTATAATAAGAGATATTTGCAGTCTTTGGGTACATCAACAATTGTTTTGTTTCTCATCGCTCCATAATATATGTGTGTTGCTTTGCCATTTAGGCCTAGACTCTGTTATTCAAACTCATTCAAAAACAATAAATGTTCACCATGACAAATATCCATGAACCTGATTATACAATTAAAATGAGCTGAACTGCGTCTGGGACACTTGAAAACAGCCTTTATGTTGCTTTTAACACAAGCCTTTATGTAACGATTCAGGCCACCTTGAGATGTTTGATTTTGGATATGATACAACGTGCGGACAGATGTCTCTTCCTTCATCAAACTTAGTTTTGTTTTCAGAAATGGCTAATCATTTACTGTTTGGATAAAATGGTTTATTACGTTTTGCAGAAATATTCAAACTAAGGTATGTACGTGAGGTCGAAATGCATCAGCATAGCAGATTTTGGCTTATTGTTTGATCTCCACAATATCAGTGAAGATAAAGGAAGAACAGAAAATCTCCAAAAAAATCATGTCATTCTGATAGCTGCATGAGCACAGGAGGACAAACACAGGCATGCCTTGCACAACACATGCAAACAAGCATGGGCAGAGATGTCAATCATGACCACTCTCTAACTGAGAACAAAATGTTCATTTTCATCTGCTCTTGTGTGAACAACTCTATAAAATGTCTGGGCAATATGTATGATAGCTTTACGTTGTGTTGGATCTCTTTATTTTTGCAATGTCTTATTCTCTAAGCTGTTTAAATAAGTTAAAGGTCTTATCAGGTGTTGATGGCACACTCATAGACATTTGATTCCCTCTTAAGTGTTTGCATTTGCGTGGATGTATCTGGTAGCTTCTTTCATCTGTGCTCTCTGGCTGCCAATAGACCAGTATGGCATATCGATTGGAGCGGGTATCAGTATTGCTGGTGACAATTTTGAGGATTTTATTCTGAACTTGGTAGCACATCAAAAGTTACAATTTTGATGGTTTAATATTTTGAATTCTCACCAAATTTGAGTTAAATAATGCTGGCCAAAAGTTATTCTGTTATAGCAAACTCATTGTTATAGCCAAACAGGAGCAAGGACTTGTATCCACAATGCTTTGCAATGTTGACATGAAGCTTGGTATGTATTGTCTCTGTACCCTGGATTTGGCGACAGCACCACTGGACAAAAATCATTATCTTGAAAAACAATTGGCTTAGACTCCTGATAATTTTCTTTTTTACTAATACTACTACTGCATTCAGAACATCATTTTCAATTCAGTTTTCACAATACTGATGAAATGCATTTTTAAACAACAATTTGGCTGGCAAAAATTACAGCCAAACAAGACGCGAGGCTGGACTTCTGCAACACTTTTGCATACTGACATGAAGGGCTTTGCATGGATTCCTACACCAGTGTGTTTGGACTCGTGACCGCTTCCTGCAACCAATCTTTCATTACATTCTCGCTTGACCTGGATATCAGTTTAGCTTGTTTAGAGGTAAGTTAGATTTCAGCAATGTACTTTCTCATAAAATCTGATAGACTCCAGTATCCCTGTGACAGGTTTAGAGGATGGATGGACTTAATTAGATACCAACCCACTGAAAACCATTAGTGCCCTTTATACATTACTTAAAAATAAGATTATAGTGGATATTACGAACAAAATTATTATTTTTTTTCAAATGTCAGTTACCAAGCAAAGTTGCAAACTGCCAATTTGTGGATAGTCTGTTTTTCAGAAGTGATGCATTTCTTAAAATTGTCATCCTTTTTTGTTAAATGAATGGTTTGCACGTTCACTGACTGATGAACTGTTGACCCACACCCCAGCAAAAGATGTTAATGGCACGTCTGGTGCGCGTGGCATTTATGAGAACAATTCCATTCTTGCATTTTGTCAGAAACAGGAAGAACCCAAAAATTACCTGAGAATTTGTGCACAATTGATCGTGGGCCAAGATAAATAGTTTACACAAAAACATTTACTATTGCCTATCTAGAAATGGTAAGTACCGTCTTGTGGGTTGTGAAATACATAAAACATCTATGAAGCTATGCTATCTACTGTTTTAACCCCAGAACAAGACTGCTCACTAAAAAAGGGAAAATAAAAAAGCAAGAAAGAATAAGAAAAAGTCCCACCAGTGATTTCTGTTGATCAGTAAGCGGATATGACATGGCATGTCCTTAGTTATTTGCTGTTTCAATTGATGAAGCTTATTTCTCTGCGATCACGTGTGCTATCTGGTCAGCCAAGGGGGATTGATTTGGAAACTGCACTGAAAAAAATGATTCATTGAATTTACTAAATTTTTAAGGTAAGTGGTTGCAATCAATTTATTTTAGCTACGTTTAAATAATAAACAAATTTAGTTGACTAACTTTCAACATATATTTTTTTTATTAAATGTAGCTAAAATAAATAGTTTGCAACCAATTACCTTAAAAAAATTTAGTATAATTTTTGTGTGTTGAAAAGCATTAATGATTCTTGCATTGTGTTTGGCGACACAAGAGGTGCATAAATTACACACTTCACTCTTAACTAATGACATCTTCCAGGTGACCATTTTGGTGGCTAAACAACAGCCTGAACCCCTGGATATATTAGCATTTTTAATGGTTTTTGTGGCGTTTTGTTATATTAGTCACTTTGTCTTTGTCTCATCCAGGGGCCGTTCTAGACCCTTTTAGGTGGGCTTCAGACCCCCCCCCATTTGTCGTCTCAGACCCCCCCACCCCCTCACCCCCTATTTGTCGTCTCAGCCCCCCTAAAACTATAATCAGCTATCTGAACGATCAGACCAGTGTTGCTTCCTCAAGAAAATGTGTCATTCTCGCTTGTTTATCGATCTCAATGTGGTACTCGCGCGCTGTGATAGATCGTTACTGTGAGAGGCACTGCACGAACATCAGGCCAGTACCAAATCGCCTGGGGCCTCATTTATAAAGCGTGCGTACGCTCAGATTTGATCGTAGAGTGTGCATACGCTTAAATCCACGCCAACGTTCATATTTATAAAAACGGTCTTTGACGTGGAAAAGTGCTTAGCGTCACGTCAGGGTCTGAGCAGACTTACACACTTTTTATTGTTGGAGTATTGCAGGTTTTTTTAAATATAAGCTGTTCTTGCAACTGGCTGTTCTAAATTAAAGAATTTGGATGATGATTGTTGATCTTTTATATGTTAATGACTTTAATTAAGAGTCGTTTACAAGGCAGAGAGCTGAAACCATTCAGTTGCGTGCGAGTTCAAGATCATTCACGATTCATAGATTTCACATCTGAAAGAGTCGCGTACCTGTGTTTCTGTTCTTATGTTCATTTTATGAATCACACGTATGCATATTTGAGAGATGATTGTAAGATCAATTTTAGGATGGCTTCTGCGCAACATTTTATAAACGAGGCCCCTGATTTAGACATTTCATCTGGTCTAGACGAAATATAGAGCTGAGTATCATTTTGTATTGGGTGTAAAGTTTAACATTTAAGTTTACCATTTAAGAAATGTCCATTTATTTTATTAATCTGATTTAATCTCAATCAGATTTTTCAGATCATCAAAGCACAAATCAGTAGACTGCAATGGCAAGATGAAATAAGAGTTAGCTTTGACCCCTCTTAGATCTGTTCAGAAGACATTAAACCACTGGAGTTGTACTGATTACGTATGCTGCCTTTGGGTGCTTTTCGAGCTTTGGTCTACATTCACTTGCATTGTGTGAGATATACTTCTAAAATTCTTTGTTTGTGTTCTGCAGAAGATCGAAAGTCTAAGGTGAGTCAATGATGAGAGAAATTTTCCTTTTAATAATGAATGGAATGCTTGCTTTCAAGTTGACTGAAAGGTATTTCAAACATTTTAGACATCTGACAGCAGATACCTGATAGCATTAAAGAGTTTCTTTCCCATGACATTTAAAACCTCATTCTCTGTTTCATGTAGTGTATCTGGAACCTTCCTGTGTTGCTTTTAAAGCAGTGACTTGTGTTGCAAATACTTCTAGCAGGGTTTATCAGACTTTCAGAACTCTGATACTTAAGCTTTATTCATTATAACCTGGCTATTTACATAGTGATGAGCAGGGGCGGTTCTAGGATTTCATCTTTAGAGGGCCTTAGCAGTGGCGGCATTTCACAAAACCATAGGGTATGGCACGGGGGGGGGGGGGTGTAATAAATATATCAAATAAATAAATAAAAATCCCCCCGGCACACTGAAGCACTGAAATATAGGGGGGGGACAAAATTTTTTTTTCAGTAATTAAACACTGCTTCGTCAGAGTTGGTATTGTGGTTTTATCAGACACTTGCACTTAACATTATATGAAAATCAAGCTCAAATGGGATAGGTGGACCCTTCAAATTTTGTAACAGTACTCCTTTATGGCACAATTTTAATTTTGTATGTGGAAATCGTCCATTTGTCCAACCCTCTTGGTCTTCTTTAGGTGTAAACACGTGCGGTGATATATATGATAACCAGAGCCTCTGTTCATTTCAGACATTAAGAACCAAATTTTGTCTACCAGCATCTGCATATTTTGTCTTTCTTCAATTACGTTCTGCTCTCAAAGCGTATGGCGTTCCGTGGGCATCTTCTATTTCCTCTCATCCTATGCGGGACTGGATTGCACCATCTGCTGGTCGGCCATCTGTTTCCTTAATATATAATAAAATTATTGATTGCATTACAAAACCTCTTTCTATTAAAACGATTTGGAATAGGGAATTATCTGACCTTAATTTATCTGTCGACTGGGAGAGAGTGTGGTCTAATCTCAGCTTAACATCTAAAAATCTGGCTCATCGTCTTATACACTTCAAAGTCATTCATAGAGCATACAAAACTCCTTACAAAAGATTTAAAATGAAACTACAGTCAAATTTGAACTGCCATATATGTAACACTACATCATCGGGCACTTTTCTGCATATGTTTTGGGAATGTCCTGTCGTCATTTTAAAATAAAATTTAACCAATTATTAAAAAAATTTAGATTTTTTTTGGAAAACATTAATTTCTTCTTTGTTTGGCGAACGAGGTGTAAATTAAACTTCACCAACAATGACATTTGGTGAATTTTGGTGGCTAAACAACAGCCTGAACCCCTGGATATATTAGCATTTTTAATGTTTTTTTTTTTGTGGCGTTTTGTTATATTAGTCACTTTGTCTCACAATATTAGACTACATGCTTTCCTTTTTGATAAAATAAAAAAAAGATGGTTAAAAATATGAAAATGAGCTCTTGGGTGACATCATCAACTGCCAAGCCCCTTACAGAGCTAATTTCAGTCATCATACAGGCACATTGACTAGTACTAGTACATCATACAGGCACAAGTAATCATTTTTCAACATCGATCAGCTCCAACTCCAGCATCATACGCTCCCTTTCAGTTGCCATTGTTTTTAGTAGCCCAAACTCAAAACAGCGGCGAAGAAACTCAACCCAGGAGAACCGAAATGCCCCACCGCCAACTAGCGTTTCGGCGGAGTACTTGCAGAGTAACGCAGACAGATACGCAGAAGTATAAATGGTAACGACGGTGTCAGTTAAGTGCGTAGCCTACGACGTAGGCTACAGCGTAGGTTCGACGCAGAAGTATAAATCAGCCTTATCTATTTATGCCATCCTGTTCATTGTCTCATCCAGGGGCGGTTCTAGACCCTTTTAGGTGGGCTTCATAGATCGCGCTGTGATAGATTGTTACTATGCACGCATACATTTGAATGAAGCGCGTACACACTGAGAGGCACTGCACGAACATCACACCAGTACCAAATCGCCTGGGGCCTCTTTTATAAAGCGTGCGTACGCTCAGATTTGATCGTAGAGTACGCTTAAATCCACGCCAGCGCTTATATTTATAAAAACTGTCTTTGACGTGGAAAAGTGCTTTGCGTGACGCTGAGGGTCTGAGCAGACTACACACTTTTTCTTGTCGGAGTATTGCAGGTTTTTGGAAATATAAGCTGTTCTTGCAACTGGCTGTTCTAAATTAATGAATTTGGATGATGATTGTTGATCTTTTATATGTTAATGACTTTAATTAAGAGTCGTTCACAAGGCAGAGAGCTGAAACCATTCCGTTGCGTGCGAGTTCAAGATCATTCACGATTCATAGATTTCACATCTGAGTCGCGTACCTGTGTTTTCTGTTCGTACGTTCATTTTATGAATCACACGTACGCATATTTGAGAGATGATTGTAAGATCAATTTTAGGATGGTTTCTGCTTAACATTTTATAAATGAGGCCCCTGATTTAGACATTTCATCTGGTCTAGACGAAATATAGAGCTGAGTATCATTTTGTATTGGGTGTAAAGTTTAGTAGCATACCATCTAAGAAGTGTTCATTTATTTTATTCATCTGATTTAATCTCAATCAGATTTTTCAGATCATCAAAGCACAAATCAGTAGACTGCAATGGCAAGATGAAATAAGAGTTAGCTTTGACCCCTCTTAGATCTGTTCAGAAGACATGCATTAAACCACTGGAGTTGTACTGATTACGTATGCTGCCTTTGGGTGCTTTTCGAGCTTTGGTCTACATTCACTTGCATTGTGTGAGATATACTTCTAAAATTCTTTGTTTGTGTTCTGCAGAAGATCGAAAGTCCAAGGTGAGTCAATGATGAGAGAAGTTTTCCTTTTAATAATGAATGGAATGCTTGCTTTCAAGTTGACTGAAAGGTATTTCAAACATTTTAGACATCTGACAGCAGATACCTGATAGCATTAAAGAGTTTCTTTCCCATGACATTTAAAACCTCATTCTCTGTTTCATGTAGTGTAGCTGGAACCTTCCTGTGTTGCTTTTAAAGCAGTGACTTGTGTTGCAAATACTTCTAGCAGGGTTTATCAGACTTTCAGAACTCTGATACTTAAGCTTTATTCATTATAACCAGGCTATTTACATAGTGATGAGCAGGGGCGGTTCTAGGATTTCATCTTTAGAGGGCCTTAGCAGTGGCGGCATTTCACAAAACCATAGGGTATGGCACGGGGGGGGGGGTGTGTAATAAATATATCAAGTAAATAAATAAAAATCCCCCCGGCACACTGAAGCACTGAAATATAGGGGAGGGGGGGGGGGGGGGGCGTTTTTTTTTTCAGTAATTAAACACTGAGTTAGAGTTGGTATTGTGGTTTTATCAGACACTTGCACTTAACATTATATGAAAATCAAGCTCAAATGGGATAGGTGGACCCTTCAAATTCTGTAACAGTACTCCTTTATGGCACAATTTTAATTTTGTATGTGGAAATCGTCCATTTGTCCAACCCTCTTGGTCTTCTTTAGGTGTAAACACGTGCGGTGATATATATGATAACCAGGGCCTCTGTTCATTTCAGACATTAAGAACAAAATTTTGTCTACCAGCATCTGCATATTTTGATCGTAGAGTACGCTAAAATCCACGCCAGCGCTCATATTTGTAAAAACTGTCTTTGATGTGGAAAAGTGCTTAGCGTCATGTCAGGGTCTGAGCAGACGTACACACTTTTTCTTGTCGGAGTATTGCAGGTTTTTAGAAATGTAAGCTGTTCTTGGGTAGTTGGCAAATACAAACTGGACTGTGTCCTATGGTGTGACAGCAAAAATGTAGAAAAAAAACTTAACATTTAAATAACATGAGAAAAATGTATCTTCATTCTTAGAGTTACAAATAGCATGAGAGAGGTTTATATTCAATGTTAGAGGTTATTTTTTTTACATTTTTCCATCACACCATAGGACACATTGACTAAGTTTACATGGACATCAATAATCCGATTTTAATACGATTAAGACAATACTCTGATTAAGAGTCTACCATGTAAACAGAGATTTTTGATTACCTTAATCCGGCTAAAGTCATAATCGAAGTAAACACAAATCGAATTAAGACATTCCGATTTTAGTCGCATTATTGAAGTGCGGTACAGACATGTGAACACCTTAATCAAACTATTACCGTCGTGTAGGACTTTTCACCGCATTTTGCGACAGGACACACACAAGGCAGTGATCAACCGTTTGACGGCAAATAAAAGAGCTTCAACACCGCCGTCGTCTGTATGCACGTACAAATAATTAACTGCACTTGAAGTTAGGAGTCGTTTACAAGGCAGAGAGCTGAATCCATTCATTTGCGCACTAGTTCAAGATCATTTGCAATTCATTGATTTCACATCTGAAAGGGAGGCGTTTTCAGTTCGTACGTTTATTTTATGAATATTGTATGCATTGTAGTTTTTTTTTTTTTTTTTACAGTTTATGGTAGTGATGGGTATTCATGTCACCAATGACATTATGATTTTTGGATCACGTGTCACTTAAGGTGTGGTTATGAGTACATCACATAAGAAAGATTAGTGGGATCTCTAACTTGTAGAACCTCTTTCTGTATCATCAACACAAGGAAGACACAAGTGTAACAAAATAGATTTTATTAACAAAAGATAGACAAGAGTAATCAACAACTACTAAATGAATACCATGAATGAAAAATAAATTAAGTGCATAAGATGCATAAAATGAAGGTGATTGTGTTGGGTGTTGCTACCCAGCAGGCACCAGACGTCTATGTAACGTCAGGTTGACGTTGGACATGACATCAGACAGACGTTGCATTTTGGTTGAAAATGAAAATCGGGTTGACGTCAATATTTGACGTCAATTTGACGTTGACTTAACGTTGGATTTTGGTTACACAACCTAAAAACAACAAAATCTCAACGTCAGCTGACGTCGGTATTGGACATCAATTTAACATTGACATTAGACTTTGGATTTACATTGGATTTTGGTCACCCGACGTCGCAACCAAAATTTAACCAAATATCAACGTCTTATGACATTGTGTGCCTGTTTTGTGCCTGCTGATATGTCAAAGCTACGTTATCTGGAAAGATAAACTGTTGCTACTCTGAAAGAAATAAGGTGAAAAACCTTGTTATGCATCAAACAAATATATGAAAGATTATATGCTATCAACTGCAAGCAGCTATATAAGATCTAATGTAAATTAGAAAATCATATACTGATAATGATAATAAACAACAATGCCAAGGTCTCTGGAAGAGGTTTGGATAGGTGATAGTTATGTTCTCTGTGGTCGGGTGGCGGTGACTTCTGGTTGTGCTGGTAGCAATGAAGTGGGGAAAGGAGCAAGAATATGTTTCTACAGTCTTGAACATGAAGTGCTGGAGGATGCTGATCTCCTGGAGCACCAAAGGGTCATAAAATCTGGAACACGCAGATGTGGCCCTGGAGTAGGTGCAGAAGGTCCTTAGCCTGGAACACACAAGCAAAAGTACCTTGAAGTGAAGGTTTGCGCACCGGAGCTTAACCTTGTTGCAGATGTCTGTGTCGTCTGCCTCTCTGGGCTAGAGACTCAGAACTCGGTCAGTCCGCTTTGTCTCTCTAGGATGGAGACTCAGGACGTGCTGCATCTGTTGTTGTCTCGCTGGAAGAAGACTCTGCACGTAGAATATCTCTCTCCTCACAGGCTGGAGGCTCAGAACGTGGTCGTATCTGTTGCTGCCTCACAAACTGGAGACTCAGGACTTGGTATCTAATATTGCCTCTTCCCGCACAGGCCAGAGGCTCAGAACATTGATGTTTCTGTCTCTCGGGATGGGAGACTCAGAACGAGTGTATCTGCTATTGTCCTTTTCTTGACAGGACTCAGACTCAGAACGGTGTTTCTGTCAGTGTCTCTCCCTTTCGGGACTCAGACTCAGAACGGTGTTTCTGTCAGTGTCTCTCCCTTTCGGGACTCAGAACGTTTGTTGATCTGTTAGTGTCTCTCTCCTTACAGGATGATCTGTTTCTATCTCCCACCTCGCAGGCCGGAGACTCAGAATAAGGAGTGTCTCTTGGGAAGGTACATTTATCTCTTTCCGATAAGGAGGGGATTGCAATCTGGCACTTCTCCATTTCCAGGCAGTGATTAGCTATTTCCATCAAAGCGGGGGACACGGTGTGGCCCACACTTCTTTCCTCCTGGGGAACTTATTTGCATTGTCCAAACACACATTTAGAAAAGTGTTACTAAAGTTTTACCAATGCATCATTCACTTACCAAATCACAACCAGAATACATTTGGCAATGTTACAAACAAATTAAGTCCAAACATGATGGAAGAAGACTGAACTGTCATGCATAAACTCAGCTGTTGATGGACAAATGAATGCGTGTAAGTTGTTGCACTACACGTCGCTGTCACAGAGAATACTTATTTCTCTGAATAATATGAAATGTGTGTGTTGTAGTTTGCATCAGTTTAAGGTTTGAGAACATAGTTATGAATAGATTTGGATGGAACTCTGTGATCTCTCTCTTTGTTTCACCCACTGCTGCTTTTTATGGCGGTCACAAGCCAAAACCTGAGAGATCAGTCTGTTGGTGGGTAGAGGGCAGAAACTGCATTTTGACCAATAGGAAGTCCTGTCCTTCCCGGGCTTTGTACTAAAGATCTTCTTCTTGCCCTCTAAGAGGTGTCCTGGCATCTTTATCTGATGGCGTTGGACAGTTTGCTTGTCCACCAAGATCCCATCAAAATGTAGCAAACCTTTGTCCACTATTGTGGTCAGAGGAGGGCCCCGCCATAAACTGGGACCTGGAATGTGATGTCCACTACAAGCATAATTGAGAGATGATCGTAAGATCACATTTAGGATGGTTTCTGCGCAACATTTTATAAATGAGGCCCAAGATCTTAGAATACAAATGGCATCTGTAAGTATACTGTTTCTCCATCCTCTACAGTCAAGGACCTGGGTGTTATATTAGGCAGCAACTTGTCTTTTGACAATCTGTAACAGCTTTCTTTAACTATAGAAACACTGCCAAGCTGTACGGAATGCCTCTGTTCAGAAAAGCTACTTCATGCATTCATGAACCCGAGACTGGAGTGTTGCAATGCACTACTACATGTTCGTCTTGCAGCTTCAATAAACAAGCTACAGTTAGTTTAAAGGGCAGCTGAAAGAGTTACGATCAGATCAAGAAAGCATGACCTGTTGGCGCCAATAGCCTCGTGGTTAGTGCGCCGACATACCGCACATCTGCATTCACGACGACCCGAGCTCGATTCTTTACCGGTCCTGCTCTCCACTCTTCACCCAATGCTTTCATGTCTGCTCTCAGACAGTCCTGTTAAATAAAGGCCCAAAAGCATGTAACTTTTAAAAAAAAGAAAATATGATTTTATCACCCCAATTTGTCGTCTTTACATCAAGTAAAGATCGATTTTAAAATATTGCACACTTATTAAGCCCTAAATGACGTAACTCATTTATGTTAACCAATCTTCTATGCAACAATCCATTTTCATTTCATTTCATTTTTTAAGGTAAAAAAATTCTTAACTATTCAAAGTACCTAAACTCTGGAATAGCCTTCCTGATAATGTTTGTGATAATGCTGTTCATAAGAGAAGAGCTTCATGGACATAGCACTTTACAAATGTCTTGATCCTTAGGAAATGCTCTGATTTAACTTTTCCACTCTCTAAGCTCCGTGGACACGCACAACTTTGTTTTATGATAGAGAGAAATTCCCAGAGAACTGTCCGCCTTCAAAAATTCCATTGAGCCTGTCAAGTGGAGGGGCTTCACGGCTCCGCTGGTGTCCTGAGCTCTTAATTGGGAAGAGTGAGTAACCCTCCAGAGCCCAGTGAAACTCTTTCACACCGCTGTATTGCCACAGCTGTTGCAGAATTGCTGGGAAAACTCTCTTGGAAGTTGAATGGACTGAACATTGCATCGCTGTTCCTAATATAGGTGCTGAAAACATTCTTTCAAGTGAACAATTTTCTAATGAAATATTCAATGTCTTGTGACAAATGAGGTACTCTAAAGGGCGACAATGAGTGGACAATACTACAAAAGTCCTGGGGCCTCATTTATAAAGCGTGTGTACACTGATTTGATCGTAGAGTGTGCGTACGCTTAAATCCACGCCAGCACTTTGCTGTGGTGAAAAGTGTTTAGATTGAAAAAACTAAACTGCATATAAAGATGTCATATAGCTTATTCTAATATGTGACTCTGGAGCACAAAACCAGTCATTAATAGCATGGGTGTATTTGTAGCAATAGCCAACAATACATTGTAGGGGTCAAAATTATGGATTTTTCTTTTATGCCAAAAATCATTAGGATATGAAGTAAAGATCATTTTCTATAAAGATATTTTGTAAATTTCCTACCATAAAAATATTTTAAAATGTAGCTATGTTAATGCATTGCTAAGGACTTCAATTGGACAACTTTAAAGGCAATTTTGTCAATTTTTTTTTTTTTTGCACCCTCAGATTCCAGATTCCATTGTATCTTACAAATCCAAATATTGTCCTATCCTATCCTAGCTTTCAGATGATGTATAAATCTCAATTTTGAAAAATTTACCCTTATGACTGGTTTTGTGGTCCAGGGTCACGTATGGTCCTTAATTTCAAATGGGCATTGAAATAAAACTAATGAAAAAGCAATGAAAGAGGAATTGATCTAATTGAATCTAAATGCACCATTCCAGAGAAATAATCTAGGTTTTGGGATTGGAACTAAAATCTGTGAGACAGTAGCAGAGAGCAGGAGCAGAGTTGCCCATCCCTGACAGTGCAACCAGTGTTTTGGCAAAAAAAGAGAAATATAGAATTAGTAATATAAAACAATAGTTTTCAGTGGCAACAAGGACTGAAAATACACATCTAATGTAACCAAATTACATTTATTTTCATATTAAACACCCCTGCTAATTTAAGATTACATACAAAATAAAATAAAACTGATTATGTAAACACACAAATCTTAAATAACAACATTGATACATTTCCAAATTATATTTGTATATAGGCTATATATACAGTATATATTTTATATAGTATATATTTCTATAGTTTCTTGTCACATTCAAATTGGTTGTCATAGTAACAACACTAATTTGTGGAGATTCAGCGCATTGTGAGTTCCACAAATCTGAACGCATTATTTGTAAATTGACTGTTAAGATAAGAATTTTGCACAATTTATTGTCTTTATAGCCACTGGATGCCTGTATAGCTCTATGTAACAATCCCTAGTTGCTAAGAAATTGTCATCACACGTAAATTAATTTTATTACATTTGGATTTGGATACATATTTAGATATTATCATTGGCTACTTTTTGTCTTTATCTGTTTTTTGTTCAATTGTTTTGTTGTTGTTGTGTCAGTTATTGCATTATTATTTCAGTCAAACCTATAAAACCCTATAAAAGCCTGATCAGTGGCATAAAAGTAATCAGAATGCTTCTACTTGTTCCTTTGTTACTCAGTGACGCGTGAACTTCCCCTTTAAAGGGATAGGTCACCTAAAAATGAAAATAAGTCCAAGATTTACTCACCCTCAGGGCATCCTAGGCATGTCTGACATTCCTCTTTCAGACGAACACATTCGGAGTTATATTTGACATTGCAATTATACAGATTGGAACAGACAGGACAGTGAATGGTGCCCCAGTTTCTGAATCTGAAAAAAAAGTATCCATCCATCATATGTTTTGATTAAAATGGTGCGTTTGTGTCAATACCCGGGATGTTTAATTAAGTTTGTGACAGGTGTTTTGTCCTCTGTGCTGTCTCCCTGGATCTTATGTTCGCCTTTCGTTACGCCTACGTCATACGCTCGACCGTCTTGTTGTGAACGTGCCTGCTTAAGAGACCGGAAGCTGCACATTTCAGTTTATAAAGTTTTAAGAATCAACATTTTTCTTAAACTAACACATCGTTTCGCTTCAGAAGGCCTTTATTAACACCCCGGAGCTGTATGGAGTAGTTTTATGATGGATGATACTTTTTTTTCAGATTCAGAAACGGGGCACCATTCAATGTCGACTATAACTCCGAATGTGTTCCTCTGAAAGAGGAATGTCAGACATGCCTAGGATGCCCTGAGGGTGAGTAAATCTTGGACTCATATTCATTTTTGGGTGAACTATCCCTTTAAATAACGTGATGCTCTGCCCTCTTATGTGTATGAGGCTGCTCCCAATAAACTTTGTTGGAAGCAAATTAATTGATTCAGCATTTCGACAAAGCGGTTGTATAAAGGATGTATTGATCTTGTGAATTAGCAAATTTTACTACACCAATATTTTTTAATTGCCTGTTAAAGTTTTATATGGGAATATTACGCAACACACTGATCCTTTAACAATGCATTGGCGCAAAAACGCACACCTTTTGGACCAATTTCACAACATTTGTGATTGTGATTTCACAATTGACTGCCACAAAATACTGATTTTGTGCACTTTTTACTGTACCAATATTTTAAACATGGCCTTTGAACTTAGCTTTATTGCATGGCAAAAAAAAGCCTTACCTTGCCAAATCACTGACAGAACCCATTGATCTAATGGCATTGTTGAGCGCTCCAAATGCAAACTTTGCATGAAACAATCAGAGGCAGCAATTGACAGCGCTCTGGTCCGATGGCATACAGGCATAGTCAGAATGACAGTACTCTAACCCAATGATGTTGGGGACCCAGTGGGAGCGGCAATCATATTTCAGGGTGGCCATGCCACTCTTTATCACAACTCTGCTAAAATGTAGCACCAGTATGTGCGCTCATTGGCGCCCCCTTCAGCTGGTGGCGCCCTAGGCAACCGCCTAGCTTGCCTATGCCTAGAAACGGTCCTGGCCAGAAATATGGTCTATGGTTAACACAAGCTCAAGATATTTTCAAGTTTTATTCTATGACATAAAATACGTCAGTAATACTCTACTCATGATTTTTCAAAGCTTTTATGTGTCTTGAAAAAGGTGGTTGCTAACAAGTGTCTAAATGGGACTACAGAGGTTGTGAGGGAAATTAATCATCATCACACAAATTAAATAAATTTACCTTCTTTTTTCAGTTTAGTTCTGTTTGTTTTATTCTGCAAGTGCGAATGCTGTTTTCCATTTGCCTGCTTTGCTTGCCATAAATGAACCTGCGTGAGGGTTCATTTTTGTAATAACAGTTGTTAAACAGGCCTGTTTCTCTCACCACCACTTATCATCAGAAGCATGTACTTTGTCCAGCAGGCTGGCCCTCCAGCACAGATGCTCTAAGTAGTGACGTTTAGAGTGTCCACTGAGGAAGAACAGCTTTGAAGGTCTAATGAAGTCTCCTGACCTACAATTCCCTAAATTATAGACATTACTGTTGTATTTTCTCTTTCGTTGACAGACATCTTTTGGTCTCTTGTTTTTTATCCCTTCTCAAGACCCCCCTTCCACAGCCAGGAAAGGGGCTGTGTCTTTACCCACTTTAATGGATGTCTCTGCTATTTTATGACTTGCTCTTATCATCTGATCATGGTTGCATCTTTCCATGAGTTATTAGACCTTAGCGCTGCCTTTAATACCATTAACCACAACATTCTCTTGGATAGGCTTGAAAATTACATTGTCATTGTGGAATTGCATCGGCATGGTTCAAATTATACTTCCCATTATCAGCTTGTAGCAATAAGTTAAGCTGTGTCATATTGTTTACAAGTTTGGTATGGAGTACTTCAAGGCTCAGTTCTAGGACCGTTGCTTTTCACACTGTACATGCTACCACTGAGTGATACCATTAAGAAAAATGGAGTCAGTTTTAACTGTTACACTGATGATACTTAACTCTATATTTCTGTGAGGCCAGACGAAACGTACCATGGTTACTATAGTTAAACTAGATGTCGAGATGTAAGACTAGGTACACAGATGTCACGGTTCTGTACGTACCTCGGTTTGGGGGTCACGGTTCGATACGATTTCGGTACAACAGGAAAAAAAAAGAAATTACTATGCTCGGTTTCTTTTCATTTATTTTGAACAGACAGTAGTGCAAATTACAATTTTTTTCCATCTAGATGTGAAAATACTAAATATTATTACATGTTATATATATAAAATCTGTTTTGTTTTCATTGAAAGTGAAAGTGAAGTGACATACAACCAAGTATGGTGACCCATACTCGGAAGTTGTGCTCTGAATTTGACCCATCCATAGTGCACACACACACACCGTGAACACACACCCAGAGCAGTGGGCAGCCATTTATGCTGCGGCGCCCGGGGAGCAGTTGGGGGTTCGGTGCCTTGCTCAAGGGCACCTCAGTCGTGGTATTGAGGGTGGAAGACAGCGCTGTACATTCACTCCCCCCACCTACAATTCCTGCTGGTCCTGAGACTCGAACTCGCAACCTTTTGATTACGATTCCAACTCTCTAACCATTAGGACACGACTTCCCCACTTTCCAGCGGTACACTCACTTTTACTTGTGAGTGTACACAAATAAAAGCAGACCTTTATACAGTGAGTATTAATAAGACAATAAGTGTTTAAAGTTGATTCTGCTAGTATAAGGAAACAGTTGAAGTGATTGCGCCGGTTTCAGTGAACAAACATCAGCGCGACTGAAGCACAAAGCCTATAATTTACATAATAAATAATAGTTTAGCATTCAGATACGTCACATTGCAAATTTGGAAATATTACTTAGAATATTATTCACTTAGAATATGGCGCCACTGTGGTCGGAAGCCGTCCAGGTCGCTCCGCTAAGATTGTGCTTTTATTTACTTTTTTACTTACTTTTGCTTTCTCTTTTTACACACATAACATCTTCACTGATCACTTATGACAAAGGAACACTTTTGGACATTGGACACCACTACACTAACCTGTTTCAGGTCACCTTATCCACGAATTCATCATGGCCACTCGAGATTCTTCGGAACGCAGAGGAGAACAATGGCCACAGGGGACACGAAACGAGCCTCCAAGAAACACCGTGGAAAACGCGCTGGAATTCGCAACAGACTGAGGAAAAGGGCTCACAGTCCCCCACTACCGAGCATTCTGCTCGCTAATGTCCAATCCTTGGAGAATAAGATGGACGATCTTAGAGCCAGGATAAGTTTCCAACGGGACATAAGGGACTGTAACATCATTTGTTTGACTGAAACATGGCTCACGCCCTCGGTTCCGGACACTGCTGTAACGCCGTCTGACAACTTTTCTGTTTTACGGATGGACAGAACAGCCGAGGCCGGTAAATCCAAAGGTGGAGGAGTGTGTTTCATGATTAACAAGAAATGGTGTGACCCCAGGAATATACTGGATCATTGCTACTCTTAGTTTAAGAATGCCTACAAAGCCCGCTCACTACCGGCTTTTGGCAAATCGGACCATGCCGCCATTTTCCTCACACCGGAATATAAACAAAGGCTCGCTCAGGAACCCCCGGTAAAGAGAGAAGTGGTCCTCCCACTCAGAAGCTATGCTACAGGCGGCTCTTGATGACGTCGACTGGGACATGTTCCGGGCGAGTTCATCTGACATCAGCGAGTTCACGGATGTAGCATTAAGCTTTGTAAACACGCTAACAGAGCAAGCTACAGAAACAATAACTGTAAGTACTTTCCCAAATCAGAAACCAAGGGTGGACAGAACAATCCGTGATGCGGTTAACAAACGCATACAATGCCGGTCTTTTGTCTGGGAACATGAGCGAGTACAAAGCATCGTGCTATTTTCTCCAACGTGCAGTAAGAGCCGTCAAACTCCGATACAGGGAGAGAATTGAGTCTCATTTTCAGCTCAATGACTCTCGACGCATGTGGCAGGGACAGAGGACCATCTGTGCCTTTGGAAATAAATCCTCCGCCGAGGTGAGAGCAGATCCACTGTTGGCTGACGAGTTAAACACCTTCTACGGCCGCTATGAATGCAATGGCGGCAGCGCGACTCTGTCGATCAGCACGTCAGGAAGCAGCAGGCAGAGCAGCGATAATCATGTGATCACCGTGTCGGAGGACGAGGTTCGGAGGGCCCTAAAGAGAGTGAACGTAAGGAAAGCGGCCGGATGGGATTACTAGCTGTGTTCTGAGGTCCTGCGCTGATCAGCTTGCTGGTCTGTTCACTTCTATCTTTAATGAGTCCCTTGCTACCTCTGTGGTTCCCACCTCCTTTAAAAAATCTATCATCATCCCTGTGCCTAAGAACAGTAAACCCTCTTGCCTGAATGACTATCGTCCAGTTGCCCTCACATCAATAGTCATGAAGGTTTTTGAGAGACTTGTAAAGAGCCACATTTGCTCCTCCATCCCTGATACTTTGGACCCTCTTCAGTTTGCTTATCGCCCCAACAGGGATGATGATAGACTGATGATGCCATCTCTCACATACTGCACTCCTCCCTCACACACATTGACAGCAGCAATGGGAGCTATGCAAGGCTGCTATTCATTGACTATAGCTCAGCTTTCAATACTATAGTCCCCATCAAACTAGCTTCTAAACTCACAGACCTCGGCCTTAACTCCTCACTCTGTGACTGGATTCAAGACTTCCTCACCGGCAGACCTCAAGTCAAGTCAAGTCAAGTCACCTTTATTTATATAGCGCTTTTAACAATACAAATTGTGACAAAGCAACTGCACAATCTCAAAATGGGAAAATAGTGTCAATAATGTAAAATGACAAGATTAAACACTCAATTTTCAGTTAAAGGCATTTCATTGTTGAATTCAGTGATGGCATCGTCCAGCTCAGTTCAGTTCAAAAAGTTTCTGTTCAATCAAGTCGATATTGCTGGAAATGAAGTGTCCCCAACTAAGCAAGCCAGAGGCGACAGCGGCAAGGAACCAAAACTCCATTGGTGACAGAACGGGGAAAAAAACCTTGGGAGAAACCAGGCTCAGTCGGGGGGCCATTTCTCCTCTGGCCAGACGACACAGCAGTTCAATTCCAACTGCTGCAAAGTCAGATTGGAGGGCTCAACAGGTTCCCGAGGTCTTTTCCTGATGGCTCTCTAGGTGACGGGGTCCTCACTGGGGGTCTGTCTCTGGGGCTCATCTAGGTGCCCTGGTCTCCGCTGACGTTCAGGGCTGTAGTAGAGGTCGTCTCTAGGTGCTGATCCACCATCTGATCTGGTGACTGCAGTGACCTCGGAATAAGAAAGAAACAGACTAATATTTGCGTAGATGTCAATCTTTTTACGATGTAACAAGTACATCATGTGTTATGGGAAGTGTTCCCGGTTCCGGTTAATCTAATTAATGCAGCCTAACAATCCTTTAACGGATTTGAATAATAGAAGTGTATTAGTGTGTTATGTGTACGCCAGGTTAAAGAGATGGGTCTTTAATCTAGATTTAAACTGACAGAGTGTGTCTGCCTCCCGAACAGTGTTTGGTAGATTGTTCCAGAGTTTGGGAGCTAAATAGGAAAAAGATCTGCTGCCCGCAGTTGATTTTGATATTCTAGGTATTATCAAATGGCCAGAGTTTTGAGAACGCAGCGGACGTGAAGGACTATAATGCGATAAGAGCTCGCTCAAGTTCTGAGGAGCTAAACCATTCAGGGCTTTATAAGTAATTAACAAGATTTTAAAATCTATACCATGTTTAGTAGAGAGCCAGTGCAGTGTTGACAGAACCGGGCTAATGTGCTCATACTTCCTGGTTCTAGTAAGAACTCTAGCTGCTGCATTTTGAACCATCTGTAATTTGTTTATTAAGCGTGCAGAACAACCACCCAATAAAGCATTACAATAATCTAACCTTGAGGTCATAAACGCATGAATTAATATTTCTGCATTTGACATTGAGAGCATAGGTCTCAGTTTAGATATATTTTTAAGATGAAAAAATGCAGTTTTACAAATGCTAGAAACGTGGCTGTCAAAGGAGAGATTACTATTAAATAGCACACCTAGGTTCCTGACTGATGACGAAGAATTTACAGAGCAGCCATCAAGTGTTAGACAGTGTTCTAGGTTATTACTTGTGGGGGTTTTAGGTCCGATAATTAACACCTCTGTTTTATCAGAATTTAGCAGTAAGAAATTACTCGTCATCCAGTTTTTTATATCGACTATGCATTCCATAAGTTTCTCAATTTGGTGTGTTTCACCAGGCCGTGAAGAAATATAGAGCTGAGTATCATCAGCATAACAGTGAAAGCTAACCCCGTGTTTCCTAATGATATTTCCCAAGGGTAACATATAAAGCGTGAAAAGTAACGGCCCTAGTACTGAGCCTTGAGGAACTCCATACTGCACTTGTGATCGATATGATACCTCTTCATTCACTGCTACAAATTGATGGCGGTCAGATAAGTACGATTTGAACCATGCTAATGCACTTCCACTAATGCCAACAAAGTTTTCTAGTCTATTCAAAAGAATGTTGTGATCGATAGTGTCGAACGCAGCGCTAAGATCCAGTAGAACTAATAGAGAGATACAACCACGATCAGATGATAAGAGCAGGTCATTTGTAACTCTAATGAGAGCAGTCTCAGTACTATGATACGGTCTAAATCCTGACTGGAAATCCTCACAGATATCATTTTTCTCTAAGAAGGAATATAATTGTGAGGATACAACCTTTTCTAATATCTTTGACAGAAAAGGGAGATTCGAGATCGGTCTGTAATTAACTAGATCTTTGGGGTCAAGTTGTGGTTTTTTAATGAGAGGCTTAATAACAGCCAATTTAAAGTTTTTGGGGACATATCCTAATGACAATGACAAATTAATAATAGCCAAAAGAGGATCTATGACTTCTGGAAGCACCTCTTTTAGTAGTTTAGATGGAATAGGGTCTAACATACATGTTGTTGGTTTAGATGATTTAACAAGTTTATACAATTCTTCCTCTCCTATAGTTGTCACGAATCCTGGCCATGAACTTCCAGTCACTCACCCACCACATGGACCTTCACACCACACACACAGTCACAGATCACGCTTAGACTACATTTCCCATCATCCACCGCACCCACACAGCTGTTCACCATCTTCTCGCTTGCACCTGTATACAATCTCACAATCACCATCACCCAATCACACACACACACACACCCTATATAAACCATGGACATTCTCTCACACTCTGCTGAGTATTGTTAGCCCAGTCTGCATACAAAGCGTTTCCCTGTGTTCTTAGTTTGATTTCTCGTGTTCCGATTCCTGCCCGTGTTCCTGATTCTCTCTCTCTGCCTAGCCCTCTGGATACTGTACGCCGATCGCCGACCCACGCTTGCCCTTGGATTATTCTTGTGTCTTGCCCATGCCATACCTGTTTGCTACTGTCCGACCCTGCCTGTATTGACCATGTATTATAATAAAAGCTTGCAGATGGATCCGCCTGTCTCACGTCTCGTCAACCCCGTAACAGAATACTCGGCCAAACAAGGATCCAGCGGCTTTCCCAAACAACATGGGTCAGGTATGGATACAGCGATCCTGTTACTAGCCCTCAAGCAGGGAACTCGATCACTTGAGGGTTACATCACGGAATATTTGGCTTTGGCTAATGGCTCAGATTTACCAGACTGTTTATTAATAGACTTTTTCTGTGATGGCCTTAACCAGCCGTTGAAATCTAAAGTAATTCAAAATGGCCCTCGTTTGTCATTAAGTCATTTCCTGGATTATGCTCTGTGGACTGTGGGTTCAGCATTTACTGTGGGGGTCGCGGAGGAACGAGACACCGCACCCAATTGTGAGATCACAGCCGCGCTAGAGCACGCTCACAAAATGGCGGCCACAACAACACCCCGTAGTGTCATTGCTGCCAGTCACATACCAAGTCAAGTCACCGCTGCTGTTAAAGAGTCAAGTCACCGCTGCTGTTAAAGAGTCAAGTCAAGTCACCGCTGCTGTTAAAGAGTCAAGTCAAGTCACCGCTGCTGTTAAAGAGTCAAGTCAAGTCACCGCTGCTGTTAAAGAGTCAAGTCAAGTCACCGCTGCTGTTAAAGAGACAAGTCAGATCATCGCTACTGTTAAAGAGCCCAGTCAAGTCCCAACTGATGTTAAGAAGCCAAGTCAGGTCACAGCCGATGCTAAAAGGTCAAACCAAAGCACAGTTGATCATCACAAGTCAAACCAAGCCACCAGTGATCTCCGTGAGTCAAGCCAAGCTACAGTTGATCATCACAAGTCAAGCCAAGCCACCAGTGATCTCCGTGAGTCAAGCCAAGCCACAGTTGATCGTCATGAGTCAAGCCAAGCCACAGTTGATCATCACGAGTCAGGCCAAACCACCAGTGATCTCCGTGAGTCACGCCAAGCCACAGTTGATCGTCACAAGTCAAGCCAAGCCACAGTTGATCGTCACAAGTCAAGCCAAGCCACAGTTGATCGTCACAAGTCAAGCCAAGCCACAGTTGATCGTCACAAGTCAAGCCAAAGCACAGCTAATCATCACAAGTCAAGCCAAGCCACCGTTGATCGTCACGAGTCACGCCACGTCACCGCTGACCAGCCAGAGTCACGCCACGTCACCGCTGACCAGCCAGAGTCACGCCACGTCACCGCTGACCAGCCAGAGTCACGCCACGTCACAGCTGACCAGCCAGAGTCACGCCACGTCACAGCTGACCAGCCAGAGTCACGCCACGTCACAGCTGACCAGCCAGAGTCACGCCACGTCACAGCTGACCAGCCAGAGTCACGCCACGTCACAGCTGACCAGCCAGAGTCACGCCACGTCTCAGCTGCTCCGCCAGAGTCACAGCACGTCTCAGCTGCTCCGCCAGAGTCACAGCACGTCTCAGCTGCTCCGCCAGAGTCACAGCACGTCTCAGCTGCTCCGCCAGAGTCACAGCACGTCTCAGTTGATCTGCCAGAATCTCGTCATGCCCTGTCTGTTGCACCCAGTTCATCAAGGTCAGTCTTTCGGTACCCCAGTCTGATGTCTAGTGTGAGGGATGTCCCACTGGTGTCTGTACGCGCCGCTGGCATCCCCAAATCCACTCACTCTGACCCTCCTGTCTATGAACTGATTACCCTGTCTGAAGCGCTTCCCAGGGTGTGGATAGCACTGTTGCATTTGGGCCACGTACACCACCACGGTACTGCCCCAGGGGAAGGCATCGGCCGCAGAACCTCCCCAAGCGGTGGTGCTCACTTTAGCCCCTGGTAAGGTGGTGGCGCCCAGCAATAGATTCTCACCCGGTCATGGTACCACCGTAGAACCTCCAGAGGTGGCGGCGGTAGCTGCAGAACCTCCAGAGGTGTCGGTGGTATCCATCTACGAACTCTCATCCTGTCCTGTCACGGCTATGAAGGCCGTCTGTGAGCTCTCATCCTGTCCTGTCACGGCTATGGAGGCCGTCTGTGAGCTCTCACCCTGTCCTGTCACGGCCAAGGAGGCCGTCTATGAACTCTCGCCCTGTCCTGTCCCGGCCAAGGAGGCCATCTATGCACTCTCGCCATGTCCTGTCCCGGCCAAGGAGGCCATCTATGAACATTCACCCTGTCCTGTCACGGCTAGGAAGGCTGGTTATCAACTCACGTCCTGTCCTGCCCCGGCCATGGAGGCCATCTATGAACTCTCGACCTGTCCTGACATGGCTATGGAGGCCGCCTGTGATTCCCAGACCTGCTCTGCCACGGCCCCTGAGACTGGGAAGGCTCTCCCTGTGCTGTCTGTCTCTGTTCTCCCAGTGTTGTCTGTCTCTGCTCTCCCTGTGTTGTTTGTCCTTGTTCTCTTCTGCTTCCAGGTGCTGTCAGGGCTACCTGTCCAGTCTGCTTCCCTGCGGTGGTTTCTGGTCCCATCTGTTCCGCTCTGGTGGGTCCCAGGTCCATCTACTCCGCCCCGGTGGGCTCTGGTCCCGTCCGCTCCGCCCCGGTGGGCTCCAGGTCCGTCCGCTCCACCCCGGTGGGCTCCAGGTCCGTCTACTCCGCCCCGGTGGGCTCTGGTCCCGTCTACTCCGCCCCGGTGGGCTCCAGGTCCGTCCGCTCCACCCCGGTGGGCTCCAGGTCCGTCTGCTCCGCCCTGGTGGGTCCTGGTCCCATCTGCCCTACCCTGGTGGGTTCCAGGTCCATCTACTCCGCCCCGGTGGGCTCTGGTCCCGTCCGCTCCGCCCCGGTGGGCTCCAGGTCCGTCCGCTCCACCCCGGTGGGCTCCAGGTCCGTCTGCTCCGCCCTGGTGGGCTCCTGCTCCGCCCGCTCCACCCTGGATCTTTTAGGAGCTTCTGGAAGCCGCTCCTTGGGGGGGGGGCTATGTCACGAATCCTGGCCATGAACTTCCAGTCACTCACCCACCACATGGACCTTCACACCACACACACAGTCACATATCACGCTTAGACTACATTTCCCATCATCCACCGCACCCACACAGCTGTTCACCATCTTCTCGCTTGCACCTGTATACAATCTCACAATCACCATCACCCAATCACACACACACACACACACCCTATATAAACCATGGACATTCTCTCACACTCTGCCGAGTATTGTTAGCCCAGTCTGCATACAAAGCGTTTCCCTGTGTTCTTAGTTTGATTTCTCGTGTTCCGATTCCTGCCCATGTTCCTGATTCTCTCTCTCTGCCTAGCCCTCTGGATACTGTACGCCGATCGCCGACCCACGCTTGCCCTTGGATTATTCTTGTGTCTTGCCCATGCCATACCTGTTTGCTACTGTCCGACCCTGCCTGTATTGACCATGTATTATAATAAAAGCTTGCAGATGGATCCGCCTGTCTCACGTCTCGTCAACCCCGTAACAATAGTAGAGAATGAGTGGAATTGTTCCTCAGGGGATCTATAGTACACTATTTGATGTGATGATATAGCTGACGGCTGCATGGTTACAATTTGATCTCTAATAGTATCAATTTTGGAAGTAAAATAGTTCATAAAGTCATTGCTGTGCTGTTGGGAAATGTCAACACCTGTTGATGCTTTATTTTTTGTTAATTTTGCCACTGTATTGAATAAATACCTGGGGTTATGTTTGTTTTGTTCTAAAAGAGACAAAGTAATCAGATCTAGCAGTTTTTAAAGCTTTTCTGTAGGATAGGGTACTTTCCCGCCAAGCTAAACGAAATACCTCTAGTTTTGTTTTCCTCCAGCTGCGCTCCATTTTCCGGGCTGCTCTCTTTAGAGTGCGAGTGTGCTCATTATACCACGGTGTTAGACTCTTTATCATCGCTTTGCTGCAGAATTTCAACACCATTAACATCAATTCCATGTGACAGTATTAAATCTAGAGTATGATTTCGACTATGAGTAGGTCCTGAAACGTGTTGTCTAACCCCAATAGAGTTCAGAATGTCTATGAATGCTGATCCTAATGCATCTTTTTCATTATCAACATGGATATTAAAATCACCCACAATTAGGACTCTATCTGCAGCCAGCACTAACTCTGATAGAAAATCAGCAAATTCTTTAATAAAGTCTGTATGGTGCCCTGGTGGCCTGTATACAGTAGCCAGTACAAACGTTACGGGGGATTTATCATTAATACTTTTTTCTCTAGATAATTTTATATGAAGCACCATTACTTCAAAGGAGTTATACTTAAAGCCTGTCTTCTGAGAAATACTGAGAATATTGTTATAAATTGTAGCAACACCTCCCCCTTTGCCTTTTGGACGCGGCTCATTTTTGTAACAGTAATCTTGGGGGGTAGACTCGTTTAAAATAATGTATTCATCTGGTTTTAGCCATGTTTCTGTCAAAACAGAGCAAATCTAGGTTATGATCATTAATCAAATCATTTACAAAAAGTGCTTTTGTAGAAAGGGACCTGATATTCAGTAAACCAAGTTTTATCAATTGTTTCTGTGTATTGTAAAAAAAAATTATTTGTTGAACATCAATTAAATGGTTACTCATAAATAGTTTTTGACGTTTTCTGTATTTTCTAGTTCGGGGAACAGACACAGTCTCTATAGTGTGATATCTAGGTGAAGGAGTCTCTATGTGCTGAGAATTAACTGACTTCTGTGACGTGAGGCGGCTAGCAGACGGTCGGTTTAGCCAGTCTGTCTGCTTCCTGACCTGGGCTCCAGTTAGTCAAGTATGAACTCTAAGACTATGTGCCAAATTTCTAGAGAGAATAGCGGCACCACCCCAGGAGGGATGAACACCATCTCTTTTCAACAGGTCAGGTCTGCCCCAAAAACTCGTCCAATTGTCTATAAAACCTATGTTGTTTTGCGGGCACCACTTAGACATCCAGTCATTTAATGATGACAGTCTGCTATGAATCTCATCACCCCGGTAAGCAGGGAGGGGGCCAGAGCATATTACAGTGTCTGACATCGTACTTGCAAGTTCACACACCTCTTTAACATTATTTTTAGTGATCTCCGACTGGCGAAGTCGAACATCATTAGCGCCGGCGTGGATAACAATCTTACTGAATTTACGTTTAACATTAGCCAGCACTTTAAAATTTGCCAAGATGTCAGGCGCTCTGGCTCCCGGTAAACAATGGACTATGGTGGCTGGTGTCTCTATTTTCACGTTCCGTACAATAGAATTGCCAATAACTAGAGCACTTTCACCAGGTTTCTCAGTGGGTGCGTCACTGAGTGGGGAGAACCTGTTTGATGTTCTGATCGGAACGGAAGAGCGGTGTTTTGACCCGCGACTATGCTGCCTCACAGTCACCCAGTTGCCCTGCTGCACAGGCTCTACCGGAACCGAACAATGTACAGGAGTCCCTGAGCTAGTCACATCCAAAGCAGTATCTACAGCCCTCACATTCTTACTGTCCTCAACTAAAGTTTGGATGCGTGTCTCTAGTTCTAAAACCTTCTCTGTCAGCCTAACTATTTCCCTGCATTTATCACATGTGAATCCCTCATCGCCGACAGAGACAGATAAACTGTACATGTGGCAGACTGTGCAAATAACAATAGCAGGAGAAGAAGCCATTACTCACCGTGATTGATGAATGATACCAACTTAACTTACCACTTACCACCTACCACTTACCACTTACCACTGTTGTTTGATGAACTCGTGAAAAACAGAGCGAGAGAGAAATGAAAACGGAGCGAGAAAAAAGAAAACAATAATAGGCGCGAATAGCAACGCGAATGGAACCGCGAGTGACAAGCTAACGCACTACACTCGCGGTTTTTGAAGCGAGCGATCAAATTAGTTTGATAGATAATACCAGAAATATGGTGGGAATTAAGTTATATATTATCACTTTAAACAACAGAGTGAAAGTAAGGTACAGATTCAATAAAAAAGCAGAGCTACAATCACAAACCGCACAGCAGCACAACAGACAGAAACAGACTGAAGCAATCGAACAAGGACTAGGAGATCCTTTCCTGGTGAAAGTAGGCCAGTTCATCTCAAACTCCATCACCTTGAATGTAGGAGCCCCACAGAGCTGTGTCCTGAGTCCCCTGCTCTACTCTCTCTACACACATGACTGCGTGTCCTCTCACAGCTCCACTTCTATTATCAAATTTGCTGATGATACTGTGGTTCTGGGCCTCATTTCCAACAATGATGAGACCGCATACTTGGATAAGGTTGAGATCATGGTGCCAGGACAACTGTCTCTCTCTGAATGTGAGCAAAACTAAAGAGCTGTTTGTGGACTTCAGAAAGAGTCAGCTCCTCTTATGATCAGTGGGACCCCTGTGGAGAGGGTGAGCAGCTTCAAGTTGGACTACGCACATTCAAACACAGGTCAAGAAAGCAAGGCAAAGACTGTACCATCTGCGACAGCTGAGGAAATTCAGGGTCTCACCAGCAATCCTGAAAACTTTCTATTCGGGGACCATAGAAAGTGTATTGACTCAGTGCATCTCAGTGTGGTATGGAAACAGCTCCAGTCAAGACTGCAAAGCCTTGCAGAGAGTTGTGCGCTTAGCTGAGCGCATCTCAGGGTCTGCTCTCCCCTCCCTGCAGGACAGCTACCTCAAACGCTGCAGAAGCAGAGCTGTCAAAATCATCAAGGACTCGAACCACCCTAGTAACTGTCTTTTTACTCTGCTACCATCTGGTAAGCGCTTCCGTTGCCTGATGGCAAAAACTGAGAGACTCAGGAGGAGTTTCTTCCCCCAGGCCATCAGGCTCCTAAACTCAAACTCAGCCTCTTAACATCATCATGACTCCACTTTATAATCACTAACAATCAGTAAGATATTCATTATTTTCTACCTCATACTGACAGTGTCATTTGCACACAGCACTTTCTGTGTATTGGTATTTTATTTTGATTTTTTTTGGTTTTGCTGCTACATGAAAACCATGTACAACCTGTTTGCACATTCCTCTCTTGTACATTCCTGCTTATCTTAATATTTAAGTCTACAGTATACTGTCATGCACATTTTTTTTAGATTTTATATTTTGTTCCTTATATCTTATTCCTTACTTATTTCATTTTATGTATATTTCCTCTGTGTTTGTATTCTATAATATTTGCACTGTCCATGGAGCGGACCTGACTCACATTTCACTGCTGATTATATACTCTCTATATAATCGTGTAATGTGACAAATAAAAAACTTGAATCTTGAATTATGGAATATTTGGATTTGGGACGAATGAGAGAGGTAGGATACACGAGCACTAATGGTGCGTTCAAGTCATGTCGGATACATCGTATTTACGAGTTGAACGCACATGAACGCCACCACAAAGTCGTTATTACGAGTGGGAAACTCGAAATTTTCTTTAAGCCCCGAGTTTCTGAGTTGTGGGCGTGTCAGTGAAAAAACATGTCGGACGCAATGGATGCAGCCAAAGACAAAGATATGCAGCGTCGGTAAAGTTGTTAAAATGAATAAAATGATATTTTTTTTGTAATGTACAATAAAACTATATAAGTTACACATACAAAATATTATATTATTGTATAATTATAATAGAATATATAATTATTCAGTTTACATCGCCTTCATAAATTAAATAAAAAACAGAAAAAAGAAAACACAATGATGCACATTCTTCATTCATCATTTTATAGATGTAGAGTTAAAAAATCATTGAATTTGATGTAGTAAAGTTAAATCGCCATCTTGTTCCGACCAAATGATTTGAACGCACCCGACGTCGTAATAACGACTTGTCTACTCGTAAGTACGAACTTCCCAGGAGGACTTGAACGCAGCAGCCCCATTTCGCAAACAGTTGAGTGCGCAAGCCTTTAAAGTATACTCCTTTGTCAGTCTATGTGAGAGATGCGTTCAGAATCAGCACATGGTCACTGTCTCTAGGGGGGTTTGTTTTCAAGCACGCAACTCAGGGCATTCGCTGTTCTTCTCCTGGCGGTTATCAAACAGCGTTGCACTGCTGCGGCACCCCCTTCTGGATTGGGGTGGATTGCCTGTATTCATCGTAAGGCCTCATGCACCGAACCGAGATGTCCGTACCGTGACGGTTTGGTACAAATACATGTACCGTGCCACCCCTAGTAACCACAAATTAACCATGGTTTTCTACACTAACCATAGTGTATGACCAATGATATTTGTAGTAAAACTGTGGTTATGCACATGGTAGTCAATATGCCAAAATATATAATTACTACACTTTTAATATAATAAAACCATGGTTCATTTTCGTAAGGGTAACCAAACAGTTGATGGACCCCATTGGTCCATCAACAGTTTGGTTACCCATATTCTTCAAAATATCTTATTTTATGTTTTTATGTTCTTATTGGCATGACCAGCAGTCAAAAAAAAATTTTTCAAAATCTGGTGAGCATTTATGCTGGTTTGCATTCAAAATGTAATCTTTAATTCAGTGTGTTTAATTGGAATTGCTTCAGGTCATAGCCCTTGAGTCATCATGTGTCTGGATATATATGGCACTCATCACAGAAAACAGCACTCCATTCATTCTACTTGACCATTTCAGCATCCAGATTGATGCTCCTATCCCACCTCAACACCTCATGCTTCCTTTGCATCACTGCTCTGCTGAGTGTGCTTCCTATTCCCACTGTCTAACCTTTAGTAATCTTTGCATCAGTTAAACATTCCTTCAAGCTGGATATCTACCCATCAGAACTTCATAACTGAATTACATGTAAAAACTCGCCAACAGTTAAAACTCGTAGTTCCAGAATGATGATTTCTGGACCAAACAAAGAAAAGTATGTGATGATTCATACTGCCTGCATTGTTTGGCTTTGTAGATATAACAAGTACTCACTTGTACTTGAAAAATGTTTGCAATTCCAGTAGCTTTTGGGTATCTAGAATATGTTAGTCTAAAATGTTACACTAGAGTGGTATCAGAAGACTATGTAAATCATCTGCAGACTGATGATTGTGTATCACTGCTGCATAAGTCGTAACACATTAGTTAAACATTTGAATTCATAATTTTGCTCCATTTTGTGTCAGATTTATCTTCCTGTATGAAAATACTGCAATGAATTAACAGAAATGTATGTTGATTTCAACCACAAAATAACAACACAGATACAGTACTTAAGTTTCATAAGTACTTTTGTAACCTACTATAACTTATAACTATACTAATCAACTTTCTATCAAAATTGATTAAATTTGTGGTAGATACTGTCTGAAATGTAACCTCTGTATAATTATTTGTAAACTTTACATAATTAATTACATTTTAACATAATTAAGTTCACATTCAATAAGCTTCAAGTGTAATTTTCTACAGTTATACAATAAAGCCAAATCCTTATTCTATTTTGACAGCCTATCAAAAAGGTAGTCTCACTGCAGTAACATGTTCATGGAGATATAAAAATATATAATTTACTGCTGCTAGAAAAATAGAATATTATCAACATCACTCGCTTATATATTGCTATATATCTACATACAGAGACAATACAGAAAACATGGCACATATCTGTACATAGATTGTATGTTTGTGTCTCCATCTAGTGTTGAGACAGGTGAAGAGGAAGCACTATACAGAAGATAAAAGGGGATTTCATTTGAAAGACAGGATCTATGAATTATATCCATACTACAAGGTGTAAAATTGTCATTTATTTCAATTTTATTAGGCAACGTCTACTGAACACTGACTACACGGATGAAAGACCATCTGCCATACTCACATTTAAACACAAAGAAACTGCTTAGGAAACAAATATTAAAAATGATGTTTAATGTTTGCATCTGTTGGGTTTTCTGTATTTTTGCTAAACTGTAACTGAATTTATGAAAGTTTCCGGTGAAAAAAATAATGAAACATCTTTCATGTTTTTATTACAGAGAGTTATACAACAATTTGTGTGGAAAAAGTGATTGCCTCTTAAGAATTGGTAATAAAAAAAAATACAAATCCTACTTTATTATTAATTATAATTTACTTAACATAAATGGCAAAAAAACATAACCATAAAGTGCCAAAAGTGCATTTCAGTGTGTTTAAAGTAAGAAACGACAACGGTGTCCAATCCTGCTTTAAAAAAAAACCTTCTGTAGAACCTTTTGGTCTCGAAAACACTTTAAAATAAATTCCATTTGTTAATTATTCTATATTAACATGAACAATGGACATGAACAAAAACTGTATCTGTTAATATTATTTAATATTACTCAATGAACAGTTGTTGTTTTTTTTTTAAATATATATATTAAATCGTCACCTTGGAATTATAAGGCTCTATCTGTCATTTTTTGTCAAAATTGAGTTATTCACATATTCTTATTCTGTGACAACTTATTTACAGTGTTTTTTTTTTGTAAGTTGTGTGTACATTTTGGGACTGATTTATGGAAGAGACTTATCATATCACTGGAAGGCAAAAACTTTGAAGCTCAATATCTCAAATCTGCTCAGAATGCAGATAGAACCAAAGTGACGAAATGTTAACAAAGATTAAAAATACAGTAACAAATGTAAACATCATTGTTAATGCATTAACTAACATTAAACTAATGGAATCTTATTGTCAAGTGTTACCGGCCTTTTGCATAGGATATTAAGGCTAGATACTATTATAGGTTATATACTATAAAAACACGTTAATGCATATCCTGAGCATTGCACTGACTGTTTAAGAGAAAATTGCACCTCCACATAAAGATTGTTTCCACATAACATGAAAATAGCCCTATGAATTACACATCACTTCTGATGTTGTTTTCCTCTTGAAATGCAGCCCACAGGTTTACCATCCACATAAACGGTTTCCTTCAGTCAGTAAACACTTCTCTCCAGAACTGCGTGACCGTAAAGTTTTTGTTCCTGTGGATCAGCAGCGCCAGCGCGCGGGCTTCTCGTCTGGACTGCTCATAACTGGCTCTCCATATCTGCCGAGGAGACGAGCTGCTTCTCTCCGCAAACTCAAACAGGTTTGGAGGCGGGCATGTAAGGTGGCTTTCTTCAGCTCGCCAGACTTTAGACGGCAGTTTCTGTCACAGACCGAGTAAAAGAGAAGCAGATAACACTTTAGATTAGGGAACACTATTAACTAGTTGCTTATTAGTATGCATATTACTAGCATACTGGCTGTTTATTAGCACTTAGTACTAATATTAGCACTAGCTACATGTAATGGAATTACATAATTTACTAAAAAGAAAAATGTACTTGCAATCAGTTAGCTGAGAAAAAAATGTTTAATTAAATTACAGTTATGAAAATGTTAATGATTACAAAGGGGGATACATCTGAATATTTTTACATACATACAGATTTGATTTCTTTCCAAAATTACATTGACTGCTGTCTTATTCGGACACCAATGTTTCAGGAGTTTATTTACACAGAACATGCTTATTCTGTTTTATTTCTGATTTGGGTTTATGGATATGCTTTATTGTTTAAGATGATTTTTTTCCCAAGGCATTGTTAGATGCCAGTGTTTCCTGTCATAACTATGCAAAGATCTGATTTCAAAAACAGCATCATAGCTATTAAACTATATCTTATGATTTTAAAACTCTGTTTAAATCTTTTAACCTTAACGTTAAATCTGTATTTAGAATGATCTGAAAGTAAGTCTGATTTTGTGTTGGCTGTGCTTTAATAAAGCAATAAACCCAAGAAGCCCCGCTTCACGTCGTGCCTAACAACGCCCCTTATCTGTTATAAATTCACTGTAACCACGGCTTCACGGGGGTTATTGCTTTTATAAAATGGTTATTCCATATACTTAGTAAGGTTTCACAAAATAAAAAAGGTGTAGAGTAATTTACAATGGCTTCGAACGTGGCTCAACCAATCAGAATCAAGGACCGGAACTAACCATTTTATAAAAATAAAATATAATAATCTTAATTCAAGTGAAGAAGGATTTTAAAAGTCTGACAGTAATCAGTGTTGAGGTTAACGCTGCCTGCTTTAAATGATTGAAAATGATTAACAGTTGAAAACATTATAAATTTAGAAAAGTAATCAAATGTAATCAGTTACATTACTTTATGGTAACACTTTAGAATAGGGAACACTTATTCACTATTAACTATGCTTTTTCCCTCAATAAACTCATAATTAGCTGCTTATTAATAGTTAGTAGTTGTTAAGTTTAGGTATTGGGTAGGATTAGGGATGTAGAATATGCTCATGCAGAATAAGGCATTAATATGTGATTAATTACTTCTAATAAATGGCTAATATTCTAGTAATATGCATGCTAAAGAGCAACTAGTTAAGAGACCCTAAAATAAAGAGTTACCTACTTTATTAAAGTAATTAAAATAGTTACATGACTTATTACATTTTAAATAGGATAATTTATAATCTGTAATCTATTACTCTTCCCAACACTGCTTATAAAGCACATATTAATGTCTTATTCTGAATGACCATCCCCTAAATCCCCACCCAATACCTAACATAACTACTACAACAACTACCATAATTACTATCAATAAGCAGTAATTAGAGGAGTTTATTGAGGGGAAACTCTTAGTTAATAGTGAATGTGTGTTAGCATAAGAGAAAGAGAAGTCTAGAGAAATCCTCTCAAAATCATCATTTCATTACCTTTTCCTGCCGGCGGATATTCTCCCAGACTCTGTTGCACACCATGCACTCGAAGGCATCAATGAAGTTATCCTGCCCAATATCCTGAACACCCCACGGACGCTCCTTCAGCTCGGTCACCAGATTCACGTTAGATATTTCCCGCTTGAGCTTCCACTCCAGATACTTCAGATACTCCCCGTCGTTCTCGTCCAAGCTCTTTAAATACTGAGCGAGCTTCTTCGGCGGCTCATCGGGATCGACCACGACTGCGCTCCTGTTATCTGGCAACCACATGCGTATGTTAGGAGCTCCGTAGTACACCGGCACAACGCCTAATTTGAGCGGCCTCCACAGTTTCTCAGTGATATAGTCATCACAGACGGCGTTCTCAAAGGCCAGGATGAACTTGTACTGGGCGAGGATCTGGTAGAAATCGTGATCGTCCATCGCAGTGGAGTCTCTCAGATGAAGCGGCAGGTCTTTATTATGAAGACACTGTCCGTATGAGTCCACCTGAATGTGCTGCATCAGCTCTCGAACGTAAACATCTCTGTCAGACGGCGGGTCGCAGTCAGACTGGACGTACACCACAGGCGCCAGAGTTCTCCTCAGCTGGTTTTTGTAGGACAGAGGCAGCAGGTGTGTTTGTGCGCTGAGGGCCCCGAGGCCCTCCAGGTGCTGCGTGGTGAGGGGCAGGTGAGAGCGGCGGCTGAAGGTCGCCGTGTGGTTGAACAGGGTAATGAGCGGCTCGTGAAAGAGCTTGTAGTTATTCTTGGGTGACTCCTCGTGAAACAACGCCCACTGGTGCTGCTCGTGACGTGGAAGAGGAAGACTTTCAATGCTGAAATCTGTACCTGGAAAAAAGACAAATCGCAAAGGGCTACCCTAGTGAAAAATAAATATACTTAAATGTATTTGAAATACATTTATTTCATGCTATTACATTTTTATGAACTTAATAAAATGCCCTGCAATTGTACTTTTAGTATACTAAACTGGTATACTTAAAGGTCTGGTTTCACAGACAGCGCTTAGGTTAAACCAGGATTAGCCAATAATTCAATTAGGACATTTAATTCATTTTTATAAACATGCCTTAGAAAAAACAATACTGGTGTGCATCTTGAGACAAAACAAATGCACTGACATATTTTAAGATCAGTTAGTGCATGTTTCTTTCAGTTGAAACAGCTCAGATTTACATTTTAGTCTGGGATTAGGTTTAAACCTTGTTTGTGAAACCGGGGGGAAAGTCTGCTAAATTGGAACAACTAATTTAGTATTTAATGCACTTTAATTGTGCAGAAGTACAATTCAAGATATGCTTAATATATTTGATTGTGTTAAAGTGGAACTATTGCAAGTATACTTCAGGTACACTAAGTATTTTGCATTTAAAGACCGATATTATTCAAAGATCATACGATTCTCATCAAAAGTGACATTAAAACACATTTTGGACTTAATATTAAGAAATGTGCATTGTGCACAAGTAATATGCCAAATAAAGTTTAATTATAATTTTTATATCAGTGAGTCTCGAGTTATCTGTCAGTAAATATAGATTTTCAGTAGATTTTAACTATACTTAGTATGAAATAAATATATTTTAAATATATTACTTTTTTACTAGGGTATATATAGTTCACCCAAAAATGAAAATTCTGTCATTAATTACTCACTCTCATGTCGTTCCAAACCCGTAAGACCTTCGTTCATCTGGGAACATTGCAGTTGCATTGCTGTCTATGGAGAGTCAGAGAGCTCTCAAGGTGCGTTCACACCAGACGCGAATGAAGCGTTAAGTGCGAGTGATTTACATGTTAAGTCAATGCAAAGACGCGAATAGACATCCTGCGTCGCGATTCGTGCGAATGACGCGGCGCGAATTGAGCGTTTCGGGCGTTTGCCGCACGTAACACGCGAGTTGAAAAATCTGAACTTTGGCGGATATTCGCATGTGATGGATTCGCATATAAAGCATGTGATGGAGATCACAGAACCTGCTTTACTGACGAGATGCGCATGACAATCACATGCGATTTATCATGCAGCCCTAATTTTTGTTTGTTTGTTGATCACAAAGTAAAAGTAGATGAGGAAAACTAGGATGCCGGTTGTATTCAAAGCGCCGCCATTACCGGTACTGTTTACAGTGGCAGAAGCCACTCCCATGAGCGAATTCGCATCTGTTGTGAAGTGAATTTCACGCGCGAATGAAGCGAGCAAATTCAAAATGTTCAAGCGTCCAACTACGCGCGAATAGCGTGATTTATTCGCGCAAGTCGCGTCTGGTGTGAACGCACAGTCAGATGTGATCAAAAATATCTTAATTTGTGTTCTGAAGATGAACGAAGGTCTTACGGGTTTGGAACGACATGAGGGTGAGTAATTAATGACAGAATTTTCATTTTTGGGGTGAACTATCCCTTTAAAGAAAGTGTCTGTGTTCATCAGTACAAGGATCAAAATCAATATTATTTATACCATTTGAATGACTTTGGAAAAAATATTATTATTTAATAAATTATTATAGAAACTAATTTATAAAGAGTAATTTTTGATATGGGGTTACTGTTCTAGCTGGATGTCAATCATTCATTGATCAGTCTTATATTTTATTATTATATTTTATATTAGGCAGTGGCTATTTGCACTAAGTGCTTATTATTAAACTCTGCTTATTTCTCATCCCTTCATCTCCTGCTTTCTGCTCTTCCCTGGCATCTTCTGTCTGCCTCTTGGGCTCACAAATGACTGTTAATACAGTTTTGTGTATATATATATATTATGTATATATAAATACACACACTATATATTTTGAAAATATTTACATGTATATATTTATATAATTTAGATTATATGTAAATATATTTAATATACAAATATATATTTTTTCTTAAATATATACATGCATGTGTGTGTATTTATATATACATAATAAACATACACAGTGCACATACTGTACATATATTACATAAACAAAAACTTTTATTTTGGATGTGATTAATCGTGATTAATCACATGACAGCACTAGATTTAATTAATTATTAATTTGTTTGTAAAATTAATTTGTTAACTCACAATTCCCCAAAGTTAGCGATTATATTACCTAAAATGTGTAATGTAATGTACATTATTAAATACAATTTTTATCATGTATTTTGAAATCAGTATTGGACTACAATTGGTAAGTAATCTCTGTATATTACAATGTTTTGATGGCTAAATTCATTTGTAGCATTTAAAACAACTAATATTAGTGTGGTATATTTTATTTTGTATGTAGACAAAACTGTATACAATTTTAATACTGAATTTGATTAATATAAATGCAAGTATAAAATGAATGTGTGTATGGAACAATTGGACTCACCATAAAAAAGGAAAGCTTTTGTGTGTGGATGGGAATGATAAGACTTGTTAACAGTGAAGAAGCATCTGTTAGGGCCGCACTCTCCGAGACGCCCCAGTTCTCCGGTCAGAGGAGACCACCACACAATGACCGGGTCCTGGAGCTCTGAGCCACGAGGAATCTCCTCAGCAGACTGTCTCTGTGTCAGCTGCTGTCTGAGTGCCTTCTGCTCAAACTCTCCAAGCTGTTCCATAACCTGCAAACAGACAAGCCTGTGACTACATGACCACTGATACTGCACACATGAGGGATGGATTTACTGAGGAAGGTTTGGTCAAGACAAACATGTGACCCTGGACCACAAAACCAGTCATAAGGGTCCATTTTCTGAAATTTAGATGTATACACCATCTGAAAGCTGAATAAATAAGCTATCCTAAATATTCCTAAAATCTAAATATTGAGAAAATCACCTTTAAAGTTGTCCAAATGAAGTTCTTGGCAATGCATATTACTAATCAAAAATTAAGTTTTGATATATTTACGGTAGGAAATATCTTAAAAATATCTCTTTTATAATTACTTAATATCCTAATAATTTTTGGCATAAAAGAAAAATTGATAATTTTGACCCCATGTATTGTTGGCTATTGCTACAAATATACCTGTGCTACTCATGACTGCTTTTGTGCTCCAGGGTCACATATTTGTAGCAATAGCCAACAATACATTGTATGGGTCAAAATTATCAATTTTTCTTTTATGCCAAAAATCATTAGGATATTAAGTAAAGATCATGTTCCATGAAGATATTTTGTAAATTTCCTACTGCAAATATATCAATACTTAATTTTTGATTAGTAATATGCATTGCTAAGAACTTCATTTGGACAACTTTAAAGGTCATTTTCTCAATATTTAGATTTTTTGCTCCCTCAAATTCTAGTTGTCTTAGCCAAATATTGTCCTATCCTAACAAACCATACATCAATGGAAAGATTATTTATTCATGATGTATAAATCTCAATTTTAAAAAACTGACCCTTATAACTGGTTTTGTGGTCCAGGGTCATTTTATTTGTGAGAAGTGGAGAAAAATAATGCAATGCATCAATGTAAAAACATTAATCAATTGCTATTTCATATGTCAGGTTGCAGGGATGGAAAAAAAGGAGATTTTAGTAAAAGGAGATACCAAGGATGAGGAAAGGACAGATTTATCCAAATGTTAGTGAGAGACTGATCAGATCCCAAAGTCCAGCGGACACAGCGTGACATCTGCAAACAAGAACAACTTTAAGCATATTCCACACTTATGGTTCATCTGCGCTATATTTAGTGTTTAGGGGACGTTTTAAAATCGTTCGAGTGAGCACTCTGTGGCAGTGTCTCAAACCAGAGTGAGCTGCCTACCTAGACAGCATTCTAGTGCGCTTCGAGTAGCTGCTAGAGCGATGTGAGACGCGTCCCTGTCTAAACATGCTAATCTTGTAGTGTGTCCTCAAACATGCTGTCTAGACTCTAGATGAGTTTAGAGACACGTCCTACAAGATCCTCTTATCAGAATACAGAGTAAAACATTTGATGTTTAGGTAAACAGATCTTTGCTGACTATCTGAGGTTTATTTTAAAGGTAGAGTTCATATTTTACCTGAAATGTCATGATTAAAAACACAAAGGCAGACGCGCAGAAACACAAAGCACACAGTGTTTTCACAGAGACTGGCCACATGTTAAACCCTCTCTCCGTCAGCGGACCAGCAAAAACAATAACCAAACTATTTATTTTGATGGAATGTTTTTTCGAATATTTGCGATCTGTGATGCATGATTTATTCCTGTAAATATATTGATCTCATAGCGGCAGTCCGAAGAGCGTGCTTCCGTAGTTTAGCGTCCCTTCCGGTACGCGTCCCTTTAAACCACAGACACTTCCTCTGCGAAGGGAAGTTAGGATATATATATATATATATATAGTTATTAAACATATAACATTCACAGGGGATACATTCAAAGCAAAAAAGAACATACAAAACAGAATCCATTAACATCTTTTGAAATAATGAAAGAAAGAAATCAAATAAATTAAAATAAACTATAATTAAAATGAAAAAATATACATAAAATGTCAACTTCAAAGAATACCCAGAAGGTAACCCTTACAACAAAGTTATTCTTTTTTCCATCAATACGGTTGTTTAGCAGCTTTCTGTTAAGTGCTGAGCAGAGAGATTCATAAAATAATTTCAAATCAATACAAAAAATCCTAAAATTGGGCATGCAATCAGTAACTTCACATTTGTGAAGATGAACTAGGCCACAGAGAGTTAACAGTTTTAACATCATCCAGCTCCTTTGGTCCTGATTCCCAAATCAAAAACTACATTAATTACTTCAAAACTGAGAAAACAAGCCAAGACGTTTCTTTCCATAAATCCTTTGCATAATCACATTAAAATAAGTGTGATATTGTTTCCAAGTTAGAATGACAGAAAGTGCATTGTGAAGAGAAGTCCAACTTAAATTTTGAGAGTAAAAATGACAAGGATAGTACATATGAAGAATTGTATAGTGAAGTTCTTTCATCTTGTTAGGAGACAGAAACTTGTTAATACTGGCCCAAAGTTTAATAGCAGAAAGAAAAGGGTCATTTAGTTTCCACTTATAAAATGCTTTAGGATGACAACTAAACTTCTTAATACGGGTTTTTCTAATCCAGAAATTGTTACATTTAATATTACAAAGCTCCAGACCTCCAATCATTTTTTTTGGCATTTCACATTTTACAGATATGTAACAATTTGCGCTAACCGAATGTAACAAGGAAGTTAAGATATTCACCAGCGGTTTTTACCACAGAAACACACACTCATTAAAGAAATGTTTTTTGCTGTTTGCTATGCAACATTCTTGTAGTGAATAAAAGAGGTGGCACATTTTTAAATATTGTAAGTGAGATGTATAATGAATGCATTTAAAAATAATAATAATAATTAACCCCCAGTAAGTAAAAGTAACCCCAATAACTAGGACATAATCAGCACACATTACTCTAAATATGAATCTCCATCATAAACTTGGTCTGAGCACCTATATTTCACTACTACACCTTATAAATGACTTTTGATATCTGTCTTATTAATGGCTATTTATATTTTTAAAGAGCCGTTAATGTAAAATAGTAAATCAACTGTTCTGTTAACTGTGTTTTGGCCAGCTGAAAAGACAAAGACAATCCATTTTCATCTGAAAGGTAAAATTATTCTATATGACTTATGGGCATTTGAATAAATTGCCCATATTTAACTGAGGGTATGTCAAAACAGCAACACTATGAACTCAAAGTTAATGATTTTACTCATATAGGTTTTAATAAATAGCAATTAGATCTGAAATGTACATCTAACTGTGAGAATTATTGAATAATAACAGCACATACACACTACAGCAAATTTGACATCTTTCTCTCTTCCAACCAACGTAATCAATCTCTCTGTGGTTATGAATTTATTTGGTCCCTCCTTTGTATGGCCATAGAAAACATATTATTTCATAACAAACAGAATTTGTCAATGGCTCTGTCAGTGGTGGTTTGGTTCAAATAGTCTTTGGTTGATAATTTAGGAGATTCACTCCTGTATTTAAATGCAATTGTTACACGTGAAACTTTACATTGTGTACATGGCCTAATTATTGAATTAAAAAACAATAATAGTTATAACACACCAATTATGGGTCCATTGAGTCTAATTTGACCTTTTTACATCAAAATAAAATCTGTTTACTTCACAAATCTGAAAGCAGTATAACACCTGCCTGTGTCACATTGACACATACGTCACAGTTGTATGTAAGAACGTGTTCTGGCTGTAATTTCAAATCTGAAAATACAAAATCATTACATTGAGTTAGACTTTGTGTTGTCTGTAAACTTGAGATGCATTATGTCTGTTACAACAACATAAGTTGATTTGAATATGAATTGAATGTCAAAAAAAGGGAAACTGTCAATAAGATGCACACTGCTTGTGTGTTTTGTGATGTATAGAGTACATCTGCTTTAATAGATGAAGTTCACCAGGACAAACCGTGAGTCATAACTGTATGCTGCCATGGCAACAACAAAAATACCTTGAGTTTCAGAGGAGAAATCCTTCTCTTACAGCATCACAAACACATTGCTTCACACTGTCAAATACAAAATTAATTTCCATAAAGAGGTTTACAAATAGTAATGCTTTAGATTTTTTTTTTTAATGTTACAACTGACTGTTGTTTAATATCAGTGTTTTTTTTTTGGGTTTTTTTAAACTATAGCCAAACAAATCGATTCCTGTACATTTACATTTAGTCATGTAGCAGACTCTTTTATCCAAAGTGACTTACAAATGAATATAAGCAATCAAAACCAACAAAAGAGCAATAATATGTGAGTGCTGAGACAAGTCTCAGTTAGCCTAATGCAGTACATGTAGCAAGGTTTAGTATATAATAAACAGAAAACAAGTAGATAGAATAGAAATAGTATAGAGTGCAAGTGTTAGAGGATCAAGTGTTTTTTTTATAAAAAAGAAAACAAAAGATAAAACTAAATTAGAATGGAACATTTCATGAATGCTCAAGAAAGGTCATTTTTGTACACAGATTTTTATTTAGTGAGCTGAAACTGTATGTGTAAAGGCAGAGTAAAACACTGCAGCACTGATTGCTCACTATAACATGATTTACAGATTTCTGTTTCCTATAATCAAAGTGAAGAGCACTTCACAAACACAATAAATAGCTACTCACCAAACAAAGACTAATAACAGCATCTCTCATCTAATGCCTGCGTCTCATTGGCTCCCGCTCAGCCCACTACTGATTCATGAACGATGCTGTTTATGTATTGTTTTGACACACTGTTTTGTACCGTTCATACAGTTCTCACTGTAATCCTGAACAAAGATGAGAGGAAATAAGACTAGATCTATTAGTCAAGTCAAGTCTGCTTTATTTATATAGTGCTTTTAACAATACAGATTGTGTTAAAGCGCTTTACAGTGTTAAATAGGAAAATAGTGTGTAAAAATGCAATAGTAAACACTCAATTTTCAGTGAAAGTCAGTTCATCATTGATTCAGAAATCGTCCAGCTCAGTTCAGTTCAAATATTATCTGTACAATCGAGTTGATATCGCTGGAAATTGAATGTCCCCATTTAACATAAACATTTAAGGGTGTTTCCAAAGCTTGTTTGTTTTAGGGATATGAATGAATTGCATGTGTCAAAGGACAATTTCAAATGAATGTGAAGATCATTTTAAGTGCAAGACTTTATGTAAAGCATTTATCTAAAGGACCTTTTTTTTTTTTATTCTTTATTTATTAAACATTTTTGATTTATAACTTTTTACAGCAGAGCCCGAGATCTGCCCATATTAAAAAAATAAAAAAAATAAATAAAAAAAAATATATAAAACCAAAACCCCGGAGGGTTACATTACAATATTACAAAACAATATTAGTGGGATAACAAATGCATCTCAGGATTTCGAGAGGTCTGATAAAGTGACAATAAGGTCCAACCAAAATTGTCTTGTCTTTCTGGTGGCACCATGTATTTTGGCTGTGGTACACTCCAAACGGGCAATGTCCAGCAAGTATGACATCCATGTCAATCTAACTGGGGTAGATGGATCCAACCACAGTTTTAAAATAACCTTTTTGGCAGTAGTAAGAGCAGCAGACAGAATCCTTTTTTGATTGACAGACAACGACAGCGACGAATCATCCAGCAAAAGAAAAAGCAATGGGTCCTTTTGGATCTGTCTTCAGAAGATCCGATAATAAGTCCTGTACCAAGGGCCAGAGCAAGGCAATTCATGGACATTCCCAGAGCATATGTATATATGTACCTTGACTAGAGCTATTACACAGGTGACAGAAGGGGTCAGACTTTCTTTTCATTTTATATAATAAGCAAGGAGTGGCATATGCCTTATAGATGAACTTAGAACGGATCATTTGGTGAGCTGGGTTTTTAGAGGTAAAAAAACAATTTCCCCAGACATTGTCCCAGTCAATCACATTGTTAAGTTCTCTTTCCCAGAAACCCTCAGTCGGAATGTTTGAATACTGTCGTACCACAAGTGATTTATAAATTATATTCACAATACCTCTAGAAGCCATACTAGAATCTATCCAATTTACCATAGGATGAGGAGATATTTTAATTGACCAGGGTACTCCGTAAGCTTTCAGTGCAGATCTTAATCTTAAATACAGAAAAAAGGAAAATCCTGGGAGCGAGGACTCATCCTTTAGGATCTGAAAGGACTTGAGCCCATAATCGTTGTACAGGTCTTTTAAAGGGTAGATACCACATTCAACCCAGCATTTGGAAACGAACGGTTTGTTACCAGTACAAAGATTATTATTATGCCAAATGGGGGTAGAGTCACTGTAAGAAGCTCCCATAATCTTCTCTGCTGCTTTCCAGGTTTTGATAGAATGGCATATAATTGGACCAAACTTTTCCAGAACTTTCTTAGATGTTCCAGTAAAGGGTAAATCCTGTAGACGCAATGGGTAAATAATATTAGTTTCTAAAGCCTGCCATGGGACAAGGGAGTCAACATCTAGCCACGTCCTAAGTGGTCTCATCTGGTATGATAAATAATAGGACTAAATATCTGGTAGGGATAAGCCACCATGAGGTTTTAGCCGGTGCATAGATTTAAAACGAATTCTAGGCCGTTTATTATTCCACAAGAATTTGGATACTGCTATATTGATCTCTTTAATACAGCCAGTAGGTGGTGTCAAAGTTTCAAGTTTCAAGTTTTATTTGTCACATACACGACTATACAGAGATTGTATAACCAGCAGTGAAATGTGAATCAGGTCCGCTCCATGGACAGTGCAAATATTGTAGAATACAACACAAGGGAAGTATGCATAAAATAAAATGAATAAAAAATAAGATATAAAGCACAGAATATAAAATATAAAGTATAAGAGAATGTGCATGACAGTATGCTGTAGAATTAAATATTAAGATAAGCATGACTGTACGGGAGGGGGAATGTGCAAACAGGTTGTACATGGTGACATGAGCAGCAATCACAAAAATAATAAATATAAAATATGATAAGATATCAAGATACAGAAAGTGTTGTGTGCAAATGACACTGTCAGTATGAGGTAGATGATAATGAGTGTGAGTATATTACTGATTGTGAGTGATTAGTAAGTGAAGTCATCATGATGTTAAGAGGCTGAGTTCAGTTCAGTTTGAATTCAGGAGCCTGATGGCCTGGGGGAAGAAGCTCCTCCTGAGTCTCTCAGTTTTAGCCATCAGGCAGCGGAAGCGCTTACCAGATGGCAGCAGAGTGAATAGACAGTTTCCAGGGTGATTTGAGTCTTTGGTGATTTTGACAGCTCTGCTTCTGCAGCATTTGATGTAGATGTCCTGCAGAGAGGGAAGAGCAGACCCTGAGATACGCTCAGCTAAGCGCACAACTCTCTGCAAGGCCTTGCAATCTTGGCTGGAGCTGTTTCCATACCACACTGAGATGCACTGAGTCAAAGGTAACACTGAAAATAAAAAGCTTAGCCTCGGAAGTATATTCATCTTAACAGTGGCTATCCTTCCATGAAGAGCCAAACAGAGTGGAGACCAACACAGAAGATCGCTCTTAATCTTATCCAGAAGAGACTGATAGTTCCACTTGGAAATGCAAGATAATGAAGGAAAAACTCTGATTCCAAGATAATTAAACTGGTCACTGACAGGAATCGTAGTGGGTACATTCTGAATCTCTGATTTAGCAGCTAAATTAAGGGGCATAAGTATGGATTTGTTCCAATTAATCTTGTAACCAGACAGTTTACCAAATGTATCAAATAATTTTAAGCATTCCTTAACCGAGTCTGTGATGTTTGATATATACAACAAAACGTCATCAGCGTAGAGTGATATTTTATGGGATGTATTCATACAACGTATTGGAACTATTGCGGAACATTGTCTGATTGCTTGGGCCAAAGGCTCTAATGATAAATTAAAAAGCAAGGGTGACAGGGGACAGCCTTGACGAGTGCCCCTGCCAAGGTAAAAGGAAGGGGAGATAGAAGAACCAGTGATTACTCTGGCTGAGCATTCAGAATAAATAGTTTTATCTAAAGGACCTTTTGAATTTTTTATCAACTATTTCTGTGTGGCCTATTAACATGTGATGCTTTTAAATTCTAATATGCACTAAAACTAAAACAAAGAAAAACTTAATCATGTAATATTTTTGCACAAATTATAATATACAGTGGTACTATATAATAATACAATGCAAACATACTACACAGATTACACAAATTGACATGATAATTAAGACAACATATTAGAAGAAGTAAATAAATTTAATTGAACACATTTTTGGGCCTCAGGTGCTTCTGAGCTGGTGTCTGGTTATATGAGAATACGCCATCTGCTTGATTACTTACACTATACTTAACTCCACCACAATATTAAATAAGTGTTTATATATTACACTATGTATTATCTTAAAAGAGACTATTAAGATATTATTGTAGATATTATAGGATATTATTACTCCAAAATTTTATTGGAGTCTCCGTTTGAAATGGACAGCCATATAGTTAATCATGTCTGGCAGCCTGACAAATATGGTTTATTGGGGTAAAAGTTAAAACACGTTCCCCCGGTTTCACAGACAAGGCTTAAGCCTAGTCCCAGACTAAAGTGTAAATCTGAGCTGTTTTAACTGAAATAAACTTGCACTGACTGATCTTAAAATATATCAGTGCCTTTATTTTGTCTCAAGATGCACACCAGTAATGTTTTTTTCTAAGGCATGTTAATAAAAATTACTTAAATTTCCTAATTGAACAATCCTGGCTTAGTCTAAACCCTGTCTGTGAAACCGGGCCTTAATGATCTATAAGCACTTCACAGGTTTTATGTATTTATTTGTTTTATTTATTTATCTTTTTTTTTTGCACTAATGATGTGAAACTGTTCTGTCAGTACACCATAATTATATAAATGAACAAGATCTATGCATTTATTTCCATTCAAACATATGAAAACTGACAGAACTAAGAGTCCTCATCATCCTCACTATCACAGAATTCATCTTTCATTTGAAATGGCTGATAGTTTCACATCCAGAGCATTAGAAATTAACAAAACTAAGCATGTTTGCTCAGAATGAATTGTTCTCCATATACTCTTGAAAATAAAGGTGCTTCAGGATACCATAGAAGAACCTTCTTGTCTAAATGGTTCCATAAAGAACCTTTAACATCTGAAGAACCTTCTGTTTCACAAAAGCTTCTTTGTGGCGAAAGAAGTTCTTCAGATCATAAAAAGGTAAAGAGATGCTTCTTTAAAGAACCTTTGACTGAATGGTTCTTTGTGGAACCAAAAATGGTTCTTCTATGGCATCGCTGTGAAAAACCTTTTGAAGCACCTTTATTTTTAAGAGTGATATGTATGATATTTATTTTTAAGAGTGATATGATTGTTTAGATACATGGCATCATGGATTTGATCAAAACCTGACTGCCTCTGCTAGAAATCTTATAATGGGCCATGGTTAGATCTTCCATCAGGACAATGATCCTGGTTAAAAAAAAAATCAGGTTTAATTTTTTTTGGTATTGCTTTAATATTTAAGTCTACAGTAAACTGTCATGCACATTCTTTTATATTTTGTTCTTTATATCTTATTTTTTCCTCTGTGTTTGTATTCTATAATATTTGCACTGTCCATGGAGCGGACCTGACTCACATTTCACTGCTGGTTATATACTCTCTATATAATCGTGTATGTGACAAATAAAAAAAAACTTGAAACCTTGATCCAGAAACAAACATCAATATCAACAGCAAAATGAAGGTTCTGCTATAACCATGCAGTTCCCTGACCTGACCCCTGTGGAGACTGAGGAGGAGAAGCACCAGCATGGAGCTGGGAATCTGAAGGATCTGGAGAGAATGAACTCTGATCTCATCGGCCTGTGAGACAAGAGTCTGTTGCAAAACAAATATTGAATAAAAGGCCAACTTGTATTGGAGAAAAACCTTTATTTCATAACGTGTTTTACTTCAATGAAAGGGTGGATTTTTGTGAATTGAATGTGAATGTTTTTGAATGTAAATGCTGTTCTTTTGGTCTTTTTTTTCATCAGAGAATTGAACTTCTTGAGCAGCAAATCATCATATTATAGTGATTTCTGAAGGATCATGTGACACTGAAGACTGGAGTAATGATGCTGAAAATACAGCTTTGATCACAGAAATTACATTTTGATTAAAAAAATGCAGCCTCGGTGAAGAAAGACACTTTTTTCCAATAAAAAAAATAAAAAAATCTTACCAACCTAGAACTTTTGAACGGTTCTGTATATAAACAAGCACACTTCTCATGTCTATTTCCATCTGTGTACATCCATGTTATTTATTAACAAATGTATCAGAGGATCGTATAGCGTTCAAAAGCTTGAGCACAAATGCATTATGATGTGAAAGAGTAAGTGTGAACCAAACTAACAGTTATCTGAGAAACCTCACGAGAAAGAGCATGTAAAATGTTATTCTCTGGAAAGTATATCTGCAAGTTTATGGCTGCTGCTAATTATAACTAGAGCAAATGCATGGTTTGGATTTGGTCGCTAGTGGCAACATGTGTAGGTGGCCACACATTTATACACTGAAGAAATACACAAGAGTCTAATTATTGAAAGCACAATTGGGCACTTAAACGAAGACCAGCGCTCTGCTTGACTTTGATCATGTGTCTGCTGTTGACACACATTAAAACTGCCTTGATTTAATGGACACATACTGTTACTGAGCATCTTACAAAGCACATATGATTAGAATTAGATTTATAACATCATTCACTTTGATTGCATGAATTACAATCCTAAATAAGATACTAAACATTATGAGATATTTTGTGTAGCCTACTATGTAAATTTGATGTCCTTCATACAATGTGAAACTGAAATACATGTGGACAAAAACAGAACCGTATGTACAGACATTCAATGACTTTCCAACACATAAATGTCAAAGTAAACCCACACAGATGTCCTTCACATCACATGCTTCCTGTCCATTAGCTCCTTATCCGTCCTCGACTCCGTCTCCATCATCTGAAGAGCATCTCAGCAATCTGGTTTCCAAGCAACTGTTTCCAATCAGGTTTCATAAAACCCTCGATCACACGTTTAAAGAAAGCGTGAAGCTGTTCTGACTGCACCAGGTGACGCAAAAGCCAAGATTAATGCTTCATCTCATTCTTGTTAATGAGGAACATGATGATCATTCACTTTAAGTGCCTTTTAAAGCGGATGAGATTCCTCCTCAAGATCTTCCTTTAGTCGCTGTTCTTCTCCTTTTGTTCCTTCTGTTCAGCCTTCTGTCTGTCTTTGCCTCAGTATGTTCAGATTAATTATGCTTCCTAATCCTAATAATCTTTCATAATAACTGTAATGTACAATTCGATTATTAAACATATTTTGGCATAAGAAAATACTGGGACTCCTAATGATATACACTGAATGGGTTTACAGTGAATGATATTCTGCATCTGCTATGCTTACTGAGAAAAAACAGAACTCAATTAGTCTTTTCTGTCATATTCATTGTTCGAGTTTGATATGACTTCATAATAAAGTACTGAATTCTTTTCAGTGCCACATTTACTGAAAGCAAACACTGACATCAAACTACCTGACTACCTACCAAACTACCAAACTACCTGATGCATTCAGATTGTCTCAACTACGGTCTTAAAAATGTTCTTAAGCAATACTACTTTGTTTTGTTCAGTTGAATTTGTGGTAACACTTTAGTATAGGGACCAATTCTCACTATTAACTAGCTGCTTATTAGCATATATTGGCTGTTTATTAGTGCTTATAAAGCAGATATTCTGCATGAGCATATTCTACGTCTCTAATCCTACCCAATACCTAAACTTAACACCTACCTTACTATTAATAAGCAGCAAATTAGCAGTTTACTAAGGCAAAAGTTATGCTTAATGGTTTGTTAATGGTGAGAATTGGACCTTAAAATAACGTGTGACTGAATTTGTTAATTAACTAAATGCAAAATGCTTTATTCAGCCTACAAATGCATCAAGGCAACTACATATACAGGTGCATCTCAATAAATTAGAATGTCGTGAAAAAGTTCATTTTTTCTTGTAACATTTCAAAAAGTGAAACTTTCATATATTTTAGATTCATTACATGTAAAGTAAAACATTTCAAAAGTTTTTTTTGTTTTAATTTTGATGATTAGAGCTTACAGCTCATGAAAGTCAAAAATCAGTATCTCAAAATATTAGAATATTTACATTTGAGTTTCAATTAATGACCATCCCTACAGTATAAATTCCGGGTATCTCTTGTTCTTTGACACCATAATTATGGAGAAGACTGCTGCCTTGGCAATGATCCAGAAGACGAACATTGACGCCCTCCACAAAGAGGGTAAGTCACAGAGGGTCATTACTGAAAGGTGTGGCTGTTTACAGAGTGCTGTATCAAAGCATATTAAATGCAAAGTTGACTGGAAGGAAGAATTTGGGTAGGAAAAGGTGCACAAGCAACAGAGATGACCGCAAGCTTGAGAATACAGTCAAGCAAAGCTGATTCAAACACTTGTGAGAGCTTCACAAGGAGTGGACTGAAGCTGGAGTCAGTGCATCAAGAGTCACCACGCTCAGACGTCTTCAGGAAAAAGGCTACCAAGCCACTTCTGAACCAGAGACAACATCAGAAGCATCTTACCTGGGCTGTGGAGAAAAAGAACTGGACTGTTGCTCAGTGGTCCAAAGTCCTCTTTTCAGATGAAAGTAAATTTTGCATTTCATTTGGAAATCAAGGTCCCAGAGTCTAGAGGAAGAGTGGAGAGGCACAGAATCCATGTTGCTTGAAGTCCAGTGTGAAGTTTCCACAGTCAGTGATGATTTGGGCTGCCATGTCATCTGCTGGTGTTGGTCCACTGTGTTTTCTGAAGTCCACAGTCAACGCAGCCATCTACCAGGAAATTTTAGAGCACTTCATGCTTCCTTCTGCTGACAAGCTTTATGGAGATGCTAATTTCATTTTCCAGCAGGACTTGGCACCTGCCCACACTGCCAAAGGTACCAAAAGCTGGTTCAATGACCATGGTGTTACTGTGCTTGATTGGCCAGCAAACTCGCCTGACCTGAACCCCATAGAGAATCTATGGTGTATTGTCAAGAGGAAGATGAGAGACACCAGACCCAACAATGCAGATGACCTGAAGGCCACTGTCAAAGAAACCTGGGCTTCCATACCACCTCAGCAGTGCCACAAACTGATCACCTTCATGCCACGCCGAATTGAGGCAGTAATTAAAGCAAAAGGAGCCCCTACCAAGTATTGAGTACATATACAATAAATGAACATACTTTCCAGAAGGCCAACAATTCACTAAAAAAATTTTTTTATTGGTCTTATGAAGTATTCTAATTTGTTGAGATAGTGAATTGGTGGGTTTGTGTTAAATGTGAGCCTAAATCATCACAATTAAAAAAACCAAAGACTTAAACTACTTCAGTCTGTGTGCATTGAATTTATTTAATACACGAGTTTCACAATTTGAGTTGAATAACTGAAATAAATGAACTTTTCCACGACATTCTAATTCATTGAGATGCACCTGTATGATAAGTATAGTTGTATACTGACCCGTAAACCTCCAGAACGGTGCAATCTAGTATTAGAGCCTCTGGCCATTATGACTCAAGCAGACTCAAACATTACAGGAGTTAGGAGGCAGAAGAAAATATCTTACACAAGTTAATGTCGTTTGCAGATGAGATTTTGTTGCTATCTTGTGACCCTCTCAAATCTTTACCTCCATTAATGAGTACAGCTGTATTCAAGTGTGTCAGGTTACAAAATAAATTGGGGAAAATCTGAGGCTATGCCGATATCAAAAAAAAATGTTATGCACATGTGTGACCCGATTTGGCTCCCAATAGGGATGAAGTACCTATGAGAGAAACTGACTCTGAATTTGAACTAAATAATGATGTTAAACTATGAACCGCTGCTGACAAAGATAAACAATAATGTAGATAAATGCCTCTTTGCAGCAAAGTTAATTCTGTTAAAATGGTCATTGAGCTGCAGTTCAATTTTATAAGTATGATGATACCTGTGAATATTCCAGACACTACTTTTAAAAGATGCAACAAAATCATCAATGACTTTCTGTGGGCAGGAAAAAGGCCACAGATTAAAATGAGCAAACTCTGCTCCCCGAGGGATGGGATAATCTTTCTTTTGAAAAGGCCAAGTTGGCTAAACACGGGTGAGACAGACTCGGGATGGACTGGATTAAAACAGAACAGACTGGCATCACCATTTCATCCCATTGGTATTCTCTCACAATGCTCTAGAGAGGAATGGTACTCAAATCCAGTGACGATACATTCAAGATATGTATGGAGTCCTGTGTAGGACATCACATTATAGACAATCATATGCATCACTGTGGAACAACCCGGGAATCTGTAGGCAAAGCAGTGGGGTTTTGGAAACAATGGCACTGACTGTAGTTAATGTTTTGAATGAGAATGGCATTTTTATGTCATACTCTGAATTGCAAAAAATATATAATATGTGGAGTGAACTTATTATGCAGTGTGTCAAGAACAAATGTTTCAGTGCAAATGAGAATCCTGTGCATGCTTATCTACAGCTGCCTCGTGAAGCTCAGACTGCTTCTGTGTGTTACAAATCAATGCACCGTGTAACTTCGGACACTTCTAACAATCTGAAACCATATGGCAGAAGAATCTGGGAACTAATATTTGTGATAATGATTGGCTGGGGGTAAAAACAAAGAAAGCTAGAGGAAAATTCATTACATACATATTATACATTATTATGCCTTCTTGGAGATAAATCAGTGGAACCCAACATAGCAAACAATGCATTTATTCTAAGATTGGTTATTTTAAGGCTGCCGGGATGATTTTACGCAACTGGAGATGTCCCAGAACACCAGAACTGAACGACTGGATTGATGGCATGATGGCATGGCATGAGGTGCATGCTGGGAACTCACAAACCCACATTTCAGCAATATTGCTCAATATGAAATTGTTCGTTCAGACAACTGTGTTTGACAAGGTGAGACGACATTTGCTTTAAATGGGTTTTTATGTACTTTCAGGTACAGTAATTCACAAATCCTAGTATTTGTGAGAAAAAAGGTCCCATAAACTGGAAAATATGTATTTTTTTGAAAAAGAGTGTGCAACTGGTTGTTCATAACAGTTCATAACGATTTATTTGTCTCCCATATCTTTCTACCTCCTCTCTTTCTTTATCTGTTCTCCTATTCCCTCTCTTCTTCCACCCACTCACCCCTTCTCAGTCCCCAGTGTTGGGTGAACTACTCAAACAATGTAAACAGCTTAGGCAGAAAAAGATGTTAAAAAAAGAAACAAGAAACATCAATCCATATACAATAGGTGCATGAAATATCAACATTATTCCTCCTGTGTCTTAACTTTTACATTCTCTACATCCTCAAACACGTCCGAAGTAACCCGGTGGTCTGTAGATTTGTGTTACCCTGTCAGATTTTGCTACCTCCCATTAAAACCTATGCTACCTGTCAAATTATGGTTTATTAACGTCTACACCTACCCCAACCCTAAACCTACCCTTACAGCAATGCAAATACAGTAATTATGAGTTGTTCAAGGTTGTGGCTAGAAAGGATACAGCTACGGCAAGAAACCAACAATAAACACATTTGTCTACTTATTAGATTGTTTAAATAACATCTACACCTACCCCTTACAGTAATGCAAATACAGTAATTATCATTGCTCAGCATGAGAAAAATGATGCAATATTGATGTGCACATGTGCAGTAAACCCTGGCAGGAAAATCTAATGGGTAGGATAACATGTTAGGACACCGGCAGGCTTTGCTCCAAACATGATGCCAAACAGCTGAACTGTCAGCCATGCATTTCAGTCAGTATGCGTGCAATGGTGTGTACAGCAGCTTATATCATGTGCTGCTTTTTTGTGCTTTATTTCTCAGCCACATGGCCATGCAAGTTAGATTCCTGTTTTTTATCAAAATCCTGAAGAAATATCTATTGTTCAGACCCATACAGTAGCCTCTGTCTACGTGATTGTTTGCAACTCTACTTTGCCAAAACGCTAGTTGTCAGGAGCAATGTGTAAACAGGAGGTGATGTTGCTTGACTTTCATGTATACAAATGTGACCTCAGTCCAAAAAGTGGTGTAATCAGGCTTTCATTAGCAGCAATCAAGCTCTATCACATTCATTTCCAGTGGATGTGAAGGTACCCGTAGATACAGTTACAAAGTGGTTACTAATCACGGCTGTTCACGAGGTGTAAAAGTTGGCTCTCCAAAAGGTGGCATTGTCTTATCTGAAGGCAAAATACTTTTTTTTTAATGTTGTGCACAGAAATCATGGACTTCACTTTTTTTTGGCAGAAAAGTATAGCTTTAGAGATCATGCCTTTTGAGTTGAATACATATAAACTGTGTTCTTGCAGGTTTTTGAAGCAGGGATGTGCAAGACTATTTGACTAAATGGTACTGTTGCGGCTTATCAACATTGGAAATACTATGTTTTACAAAGGCTACATCTGAATTACTGTCATGTAAAAGTACTAACTTAAAAATAATACATCACTTTGAAAAGAAAACATTGATTTTACCTCAGACCTTCTATGTGTTTTCTCTGTGTCCCTGCATCTACTCACAAGATGAAAAAAATATGAATGACAAGTACTCAACAACAGCTGCTGTGCGTGTCGTAATGATCAGAATGGCCTTAAACAGCATTATATAGTTGCTAGTACATGTCAAGCTTTTCATGCGAACATATAAACTTTCATATAAACCACCTGCTAATTCAACATGTGTTGGCTTACAATATGTTGGCTTTTGTTTGAGGAATTATGTTTATAATAAGCGTGAACTTATTGGTTCTGCACTGATACAGCTGATTTTAATAAATATTCGGTAACACTTTAGAATAGGGAACACTTATTCACTATTAACTAAGACTTTTCCCTCAATAAATTCCTAAATATCTGCTTATTAATAGTTAGTAGGTAGTTGTTAAGTTTAGGTATTGGGTAGGATTAGGGATATAGGTATAGTAGAATAAGGTCATGTAGAATAAGGCATTATATGTGCTTAATTAGCACTAATAAATGGCTAATATTCTAGTAATATGCATGCTAATAAGCAACTAGTTAAGAGACCCTAAAATAAAGTGTTACCAAATATTCCTATAATAGCTAACACAGATTAAGGCAAGAACAGCATATAGTACATGATCCATTTTTTAGGTGTTTGGCTGTTTGATTCATACATGAACAATTTCAGCGATGGGGTTCAAGAACGCTCTTTTTGAGCTGCTTTCAGAAGATGTGTGGATTAAAAATGAGTCCAGATGCAATGAACGATTAAATACAGTATTTTATTCACTGAAGCCAACATTGTGTCCCTGACAGGCGTAAGACACGCTCATGCCAAGAGATCACAACCAACACATCCAGTCTTCTGAACACAGGGCAACAGGCATATTTAACAACATTTACAGATTTAAAGGAGTAGTACAGGATCACAGCTAAAAAAGGTATTCACGAGATCTGAGTTTGGACACCAAACTGGTCCAACTGATGGCTAAGGCGCATAAAAACCAGCTGCTCTCCTTCAGTACTCACACAATTGCATTTTGAGAGGAGATCATACCTTACAGGGTTTGCCAAAGTAAACGCACAAAGATGACAAGGCTGGAGGAAAAACTGACAAGTCGTAATGTTTACAATCAAGTTCAGTCGAGTTCAGTCAGCATACATCACGGTAAACATGAGCAGTCTGCACAGATTCACAAACAAAAGTGTTCCAGTCAAAATAATAGAAATACATTTCAAACCTCGTAACTGCTTGTAATTATGCAAGCCTCACTTCTGAATGATTTTTCATTAGAGCTGTTGTTGTTTTTATTTTGAAACCCTAAAGTGCACTTGCATGCCCCTATCATTTTCTGCATCCTATGTAAAATAATAACAAATGTAATTACTATTTTAAAGAACTCAGTCTGTGTAGGACGTGCGCTGTTAAAGGGTTAGTGCCAGAGTTACATGTCACAGGAAACTATTTGGTCTGGAAAAGCGGCGAACATCAAACATAGTAGCACATAAAGGAAGAGTCCATCTCTTCATAACACCATTCATACTGATGACAGTTTTGTAGTATTCATTACTAAGTGTGTACTGTATATACTGCTGACAAGTAATGCAGCTTTTGTTCTAAAAGTAGCAACAAATAAATAAAAATAAACATTATCTAAGTGCTTCTGTGTTCAGAACTGGACAAGAGAAATAATACGTCCTGCGATTTCACAGAGAAAAAAAACAATGACAAAAAATACAATGCAGATATGAACAAATTCTTTCTATTTGTCAAATTCGAACAAAATAAAGTGTCCCTAAAAATATTTCAAGTAAACAAAATGTCATAATGGACTAATATCTGTAAATGTGAAAAGCTTTTCATATAGATTCCTTTTAAACCTTCAAAATTTCAAATAAGTAACGTGTCGAACGTTCATATAGTGTTCACGTCTGGTTTTTATTCTATAATGAAAATGACATCTTAGATTCAAAGTCAGCAACTGAAACGCTCTCAATTCCTCTAGAAACCTCTGTATTCGAACAACCTAAACATGATGGCAAAAATACAGGAGCACAGACAAACTAACACGACTTTACACAAGTGAAAATGTACCTTCGGCTGTGTACCTTCAATAAAATCAACCACAGATTTGGTTATGCTTGAAAAACCTGTATAACGAAGTAACATATCACTACCCTTTATAAAGCTCTCTAAGAGAGTCAAAAGAACTAATAAAGTGCACTATAAATACTACTGTCATCTTTACAACAATAATGTTCTGAACTAAGAATTAAAAATTCAAATATAGAAGTTTATAAAATACACAAAAGGAGCATTGGCATTTACACTACTGAAAAAGCAGAAGTATACTCTTTACTTCAACAAACAGATAAAAAAATAAATGGCACAAACTGCGCAGCCGATGACTTTAACACAAACGTCATCTGATCTTGCAGTCTGAAATGCCGTAACTCAGCAAGTACCTCGAAATCATCATTAGAAAATAATCTAGAGTTTCGGTCCATTGCTGCGACATGCTGGTGCGAACCAATAACACGCGCGTGTGAGTGAGTAGAGATTACACGGAGAATTCTGAGGATTGTTAGTAGGTGGTTAGTACATCGAAAACGAAAGGTATCGTGATAAATCCTGCATCATATCCATGCACTGAAATCCTGAAGGATCCTAAAAATGAGCCCTCTCTCTGCTGTCAGCTCAGATCCGCCGTTTATTCGTCTATTAAAATACTCTGAGTGAGACTATATCTACTGCCTAGCATATGTAAGTGGACGTTTCCACTTGAAGAAAATACTTCTCTTGAAGGAAAAGCAAATTAGGGGAACAGCACAATCAAGAGATGGTCATGTTCTCAGAATGAATACAGCGGCACTTTATTTTACAGTCCTCTTACTATAGTAACACACTCTTAAAAATAAAGGTTTTTGCAGTGATGCCATAGAAGAACCATATTTGGTTCCCCAAAGAACCTTTCAGTGAACAGTTCCTAAAAGAACCATTTTGAAGAACATTTTTAAAATTCTAAAAGAACTTTTCTGCATTTGAAAGGTTCCATGGATGTTCTTCATAGAACCATTGATGCCAATAAAGAACCTTTATTTTTAAGAGTGTAACTGGGTAATAACTAGGCATTAAAGGGATAGTTCACCAGAAAATGAAAATTCTGTCATTAATTACTCACCCTCATGCCATTCCAAACCCATAAGACCTTCGTTCATCTTCTGAACACAAATTAAGATATTTTTGATGAAATCCAAGAGCTCTCAGATCCTCCATAGACAGCAATGTAATCAACACGATCAAGGTCCAGAAACATAGCAAGGACATTGGTAAAATAATACATGTGCCATCAGGGGTTCAACCGTAATTTTACGAAGCTATGAGAATAATTTTGGCCGCAAAGAAAAAAAAATAACAACTATTTAAAAAATGTGTCTCCTCCGCGTCACCCTATAGCGCCTATATTTTGGAGAGTATCCAAAATGCATCAAAAATATCTTAACTTGTTTTCTGAAGATGAACAAACAACATGAGGGTGAGTAATTAATGACAGAATTTTCATTTTTGGGTGAACTATCCCTTTAACACTGAATCTAACCCTAAACCTAACCTTAACCCATGTAGTTACCTAACATTACTCAGATATTTCCACAAACGTGCACACTGTAAAATAAAGTGCAACCACAAGATCTTTACACGCTAACGAATAAAAAAGAAAACCACACTATTTGCTCCACAAGCACCGGCTGGTCAAGCGAGACCTAGAGATTTACAGCTTCCAACCAATCGATCAATTTACATTTTACACAAATGTTTTCTGATACAACTGTCGGCAGATAAATAAATTACATCAAAATACAGTCAGGCGTGATATACAATGGCTCTCTGGCAGGAAGCAGGACACTGCCTATGTGACCTTGGGTGTTTCGGGCCGGTAGTCCTTCCGCTCGGACGTGTTACGCTTGACTTTAGCGGCGGCCGGTTGGGACTCCTGGTTGAGAGATGGGCTGGACTGAGACTTCTTCAGCGCCGCGTCACCGTCCCAGGACGTCAAGAGCTCTTTCACACCTTCTTTCAGGAGCTTGACGTACATCTCGTAACGGCTCTCCTTCAGAAAGAATTCAGAAAATCCATTAGACTCCATTATAATGTCATCAGCCACCGCACAACGCTAACAATAGCTCTGCTCACAGCCCTCGCTCTTACTGTACCTTCAAAGCAGCATCTTAAGCCAACGGCACCTTGTGAGTGGCTCATTTAAGGCAAAATGTGACAAGCAAAAACAACAGGCAAAAACACAACAGGCAAAAACACTGGCCAATTGTGAGATTTTGGGCTATTTTGCTTCCATAACATGGAAAAATACACCCCAAAAAACATCCAAAATACACATTTAAGTGTTTAGTTTATTTGCATCTGTTGATTTTAATTATATACGTATATTTAAAGGCTGAACTTCAGCAGCACTTACACTGCCCTCCAAAAGTTTGGAAACACCCCTGGCAAAGTGTGGTTTTGGCTGATATCAGCATAAATCCTAATAATTTTTTGGTGCAAATACATTAAAGTAACTTGTCATTATCATTGAAGACCAGCAATAATATTTTTTTTCATTTTGATTACATAATAATGGCAATATATACATGTCAAAGTCAGACATGCCCCTTTGCCAGCTGTGATGCCTGGTTACTGGTTTAAACTTGGTCCAGGTTTTTAAAATATTTTTGGGTCAGCACACTTTAATAGCTTCAACAATTGATTGCAAATTAAGTTTAGAATACAATGAACCAATTAGAACACAATTTAGGTCAGATAGTTTACAATAGTTTACCTGTTTACAAACAGGTACAGATAGTTTTTTCTATGTATAAACTGTTTATGTAATAAAATATGTTTTCGTAATTTGTGTTGTCCCTTATCAGTGCAAAATTATCACAAATTAAAAAGGATTCATGCCAATATTGTCCAAAACCCCACTTTTCTAGGGCGTTTCAAAACTTTTGGAGGGCAGTGTATATACACCAAACCTTTCAGTTTTATTCCCATCTATACTCTGAAGGTTTACAGAGGGGATGGTTCACATACAGTATATCATCTCTCCACTCTGTAAACACCTTTAACTCTAGCATGCCAACAAAAGAAGATATGAATTTTGAACGTGGTTGCATCCAGCTTCAGATTTCTGTTCTGGAAATGTATCCAAATGAGTGCATATTTTATTTAATAATGCTTAATTTGCATATTTAAAAGTATCATTTTTTAGATAACTTGTAATACAAAACAATTCTCTTAACCCTTTTTAACCCGATTGACCTGTGGTGTCTTGCCTTGAAGTACACAAAGCACTCCTCAGGTGAAGAGGAAAAAACACTCAAATAAAGCCACTGTCATGACTCCTCACACTAGTAAGCAAAAACACACATTTTCAATTCTATGGGACTATTCTTTGTTCATAATTTTCACTGCTGAATTAAATCTATTTATAATGCATTATAATGTTTCTCAGTGTCCACCATTTGGAATGAGTTTTTTTACTGACTTATCTAGGAAGGATATTTATGATGCTGGATATTAAGGATTTGGCCAAAGCCTACTGTTTTGAACAGCCCTTGTGTCGGGTGTACACCCGTGACACCTAAAGATGTTGTCTAAGTGAGCTACAGAGCTAATATCTGAATACTATAAGAATTAACTCAAAAGAGTGCTAAATATAAGATGAAATAAATCTTATATTGTCACATTATGCTGATTATGGGCTTGATTTCTGAAGGTGGTCCTGACAGTTTAAAGGAGAGATCTGAAAGTTCATCCAAAAGAGTTTTCAAAGCAGCAATGGATGCTCTGCAGTGAATGGGTGCCGTCAGAATGAGAGTCCAAACAGCTGATAAAAACATCACAATAATCCACAAGTAATCCACACCACTCCAGTCCATCAGTTAACATCTGGAGAAGACAAAAATTTGCTGAAGATTTTGTCACCCGTAGATGAAGATCTAAGATGTAGATGAGTTTGTTTCTTTACCTGGAGAAAGCAATATTATGCATAGAAGACTCATATGTTTAGTTATAAATAATCTTGATGGGTTTGTTTCTTACAAGCACACAGCTTTTGTCTTCTCAAGATGTTAACTGATGGACTGGAGTGGTGTGGATTAATGTGATGTTTTTATCAGCTGTCTGGACTCTCAATTCTGACGGCACCCATTCACTGCAAAGCATCCATTGCTGAGACACTGATGCAATGCTACATTTCTCCAAATCTGATGAAGAAACAAACTCATCCTAATCTTGGGTGAGCTGAGGGTGAGTAAATTTTTTGCAAATTACCACATACAGGAGGCTCAAAAACACACTAACTGGAATATTGATCATGTTTGTCAGGCCAAAGGCCTTTAAAAGCTTTTTATATCCACAAAGTTGTTTGTTTTATTAACTGTAGCTGAAAGTGCATCAGAGTGAATGTGTGTTATGTAGATGTGTGATCGCTACAGTTTATTAGGAAGGGTTAATACACTGAAATATCAGTGAGTTTATCAGAATTACACATTATAATGGTGCTGTCCAACAGAAATAAACTAAGATTGCTGTAACCAATTACTTAATTTCACTGGATTAACCATAATAGAGTAAATAACAAATTTTAATGTGAAAGTGTATTCATTAGTTTCTCGGTTTTGTATTTATCACACACATTGCTCCTCTGATAAAAACAAAAACAAAACAAAAATACAGGTAAAACAGATGAACCCATTTCCCATAATTTTTTTGTTAGATAATTTTGATAAAAAAAGTGTAAAAACTGAGAAAATGGATTTTAAAGATAATTTGTTTTTTAGATTATTTAAAGTTTAAGCACAAAATAAAATGCACTGGTTATTTTTTTTAATGTGCATGTTTGTCAGTGCAATAATCAAACCACTATATTAATTAGATTCACTATTGAGTGTACTAAAAGTACTGGGACACCACTTGTACTTGTTTGTATTCGTGGAGTGCACTACAAGTTCCTATATTACATATTAGATATGCATTAATCCTGCTTATGTCTGAATTCATTAAAGATGAGAACAAGCATTTACAAAGCATCATTTAATGTTGAAGCAAAAGTATGTGTGATAAGAGTGCTGTTTAATTCCCTTCCTCTGACCTTAACCATCAATCAAAGCCAGAAAATAAAACGGCTTCAGCAAATGCATTTCCATCAATTCTAGGCAAGTTCACTCCTGACAGTCTAGATGAGGAACGTCAAACGGCTCACTGTGTGTCGAGGGGGAACATACGGCCAAGGTAAACCTGAGCAAACGATCTGCTTAATTGTGTCTCTTGCATCTAGGGCTGGGTATCGTTCAAAACATTTTCGATACCGATACCGTGACTTCGATATCGGTTCCTGAACGATATTTTTTTCGATACCAATTTTATGAAATCAGTTTTAACAAGATTACATTATCTAAAAAAAAAAACTTTGGTTTTATTTTTCAGCTTGTTGATGTTTATACACTAACTGGAATATTGATCATGTTTGTCAGGCCAAAGGGCTTTAAAAGCTTTTTTTATCCACAAAGTTGTTTGTTTTATTAACTGTAGCTGAAGACTGAAGCGCAGCGGAGCTTCTGGCCCGATGGTGGAAACACATAGTGATTTTGGGCTCGGTGCTGCAGGTCCAAGGATATTAGCCCCGCCTGGCCCGTTTAAAGCACTGGCTCGCACTGGCCCGATGGTGGAAAAGCGGCTAATGGTATCAAGGCAATTCGGTCGGTGCCTAAAAAGCATCGAACTCGATACCCAGCCCTACTTGCATCATAAAAGGCAACGGCGTCTACCTCAAATTCCAGGTAGTGCTCCTTCAAGCGGTACTCATCGATTTCTTTGGCTTTGACCTTCTTATCTGGAGGATAGGATCTGTGCTCGGCTAATTCTGTAGAGACGTGCTTCAGCTTGGCCTCGTGGGACTTGAGCTGCTCTTCCTGTAACACAACAACCACATCAAATGACCAGCAGTCATCAAAGGCTTCAGACGGACAACAGCATTTGACTTGACTCTTCAGACGCACCTGAGACATGCGGGTGGTGGTCGCCGGCAGCAGCGGGCGGCTGAATTTCTTCTGCGAGCCGATGGCAGCGGGGAAGGACGGGGCGGAAAACATGGCCGCCACCGAGTTGATTATTCTAATCCAGGTCTCCATTTCCTCAGGGCTCCTACAGAGAAGAGACGGCACATGTTCATATGAAGGAGGCCACGCTACAGTCGTGCAAACTCACAGGATGAGACCAGTCAGCCTTACGAAGAAATAAAAGGTGCGGGCAGACCAATGGAAGAGATAAACGAGCTTTAATTGAGCTTGAACTGAAGCATGAAATTAGATTTGGAGTTCAGGGAAGGTCCCGGCAGCTGCCTCTTACTGGGTCTGGAAGAGGAACACTCTCCAGTCAGCAGTCTTGAGTTTGAGGACATTGGGCTTCTTCTCGTAGTCCATCGCCTTGATGGCGAGAGCATGATGCACGCTGATGGCGTTCTTCAGATCGTCCTCTGACAGGGCCTTCTCCGGCTTATACTCATCCTGCAGGAGCAAACACATACACGACAAATGATGAACACGGACAGGGATGACATCCAAGGAGTTCAATAAATCTGCTTCAGATTCTTGTTTCCTAAAGATTCTTTTACCTCATCTACCAACTACCAATCTACGCGATTAATTGCATCCAAAATGAAAGTTTTTGTTCACATAATATATGTGTGTATACTGTGTATATTTATTATGTATATATTAGTGCTGTCAAAATTAGCGCGTTAACGCAGGCGATACATTTTTTCAGTTTAACGCGTAAAAAATATTTAACGCAATTAACACAGGGGCAGGGCCAGGGTTGGCCACCACTCACAACTGCTGCTTCTGTCACTTTTTCTCTTGACAAGAAGTGCATTTATTCAGTCGCAGAACGTCTTCAGGATGGAGACGTTTCAGACGCGCGTGCTCCAACTTCAATTCAGTGCCAGGCGCTAGACAAATGAATGCGGAAACGGTACTGTGCTAGCAGCGCGAGCTCTTCTGGCACGCGCTATAGCCTGTATCATTTCATATCAAAGCGCAAAATAAACTACGTGCATGCAATGTCATGGTCAGTTAAGTCATGAAGATACCAAAAAGGTGATTAAAGCTGCCTTAAAACTGTGCGTGCATGTAATATGTTATATATTAGTTACATTTAAGAAACGTCTCTGAAATGGTTTTCAAAACTGTCCTGGAGCGTCTCCCTCATCTAACACAACCGATTCATCTCGCCAGCTCATTAGTAGAGACTTTAAGACATGAAGTGGGTCAGAAAAGGTAAAGAAAGTTGTGAGAAAATACGATGCGTGTCAGATCGGCAGCTCTTAAAGAAATAGTAGCCATAACAACCTAATAACCAGCTGCTGATGACTGTTAATCAAAGAAAAAAAAAAAAAAGAAAAAAAAGAAAAAAAGAGGAAATCAACTAACTTGTAGAGCTTTAAGAATTCATGTATATTTAATTTAGAATTTAGTGTTTGATAACATTTCAAATTCTGTATATTTCTGCTGAAGGGCACAGGTAAATATGGCATTTATTATAATGGGTTTATGTGAAGATTGTTTTAAGCTCACTTAAATTAGAAGTTATTTTTTTTAAAGTCTAATAAATGTTAAAATTGAGTCATAAAAAACATTAGTACATTAGTTTGAAGATTTAATGTGAAATTATTGCAATATAAAAGTATATTTAAAAACTTTAATGTTAGGTGGGATTAATCGCGATTTCAGAAAAATGTGCAATTAATTTGTTAATTTTTTTTAATCGATTGACAGCACTAGTATATATAAATAAATACACACACATACAGTATATATTAGGGTTGTGCCGATAGACGATAGTATCGTGTATCGACGATAGTCAGAGATATGACGATAGCAAATGTCTTTGTCGATAGTCAAGACGATGTTAGGCTCAATCTCCAATTAATGTATAAAACTATTATTATTATTGTTGTTAGGCGGCCTATTATTATTGGGCTATCAAATTGCCCCGCTATTTCACCTCAGCGCCGCACTTCACACACACACGCGCAAATGAGGAATAATGTATACTTCGGCCGTCCGCGCACCGTCCTTATTACATCATTTTCGTCATCAAGAGGGCTCGCGGACAGTCGTGCACCCCGTCCGAGTGCAGGCAATTTTTTGAGACCGCGCAAGTCAAGTTGGTGGTACTGCGCATGTGTTGAGCTCGTCCGTCTGCACTCTTCTGCGGCGAATGCTGCGCGGACGCGGCTGTGCGCGAGACGGAAAGGAACGGAACGCGGAAATTGAAGTATACCCAGGACTATAGGCTTCTCCTCCTCATTGGAAATGTTTTACAAACGGACTCTAAAACTAAGCCCACATTAAAATTGAACTGCAGGGTGATAATCTTTATTTACAAATTAGGGTATCAAGAATGCAAAAAGAGACATCTTTTAGACATCTTCTTGAACAGATTCGAGCTATGAATGAACATGACGAAACTGCACCCGCAGCATTTCGTTTTCTTTACAGCACATTAAAAAAAAACATGGATGCTTATTCTTCATCATCGTTATTATAAAAATATGCAGTTAATAAGCTATCAGTCTAAAACAGGGCTCGTCATAGGATGTGCGGTCCTAATAGCGATGTATGACTGCTGTATCCGAATATGAACTAGCTGTTTTAAATATTTTTATATTTAACATGTTAGTTTTTCAGTATGTTTGAAAGTATATTATTTCAGTTATTGGTACTATCCAGGCTCTCTCTCTCACGCATGTGGTTTAAAATCACCAAATAGTTATGAAATAGCTTATGACAAGTACAGAGAGTCTCTCTCTTGCCAACCACAATGCACGATAATATCGTGTATTTTTTTCGATCTCACAGCTGGCGATATACGATATGAAAAATACCATATCGCCCAACACTAGTATATATATTGAAAATATTTCCATGTACATGCCTTTGCCCTGTTCGTGCCCTACTTCAGATTTTTTTTGATTCACACACCCAGTAAAACATTAGGACACTGGACTGTGTATATACATTTGGCGCTACACCATTCCTTTAATTACAATTAACATGCATTTAAGAGTCAGAAAACATGACACTGAGTTTGCATTTGAGTATATTATTTTCCTCCCAAATAAAAGGTCTGTTTGAAATGAGAAACAGAAAGCCATCCAGCACATTTCCCGTTTCTCTGATGAGAGTCATTCGTGTGATTGATGCACAAATGGCACATCATTAGATCTAATGCCATGGAAACCTGCGGCTGTGGATACAATCAGTCACCAGCACAAAAATATACGCACAGGTACGGCCTGCTTTCACACCAATATTTCATTCCTGTGACTTTCACATGACTGCACAGATAAGCAACTAATGCAAGTTCAAACGAAGCACATACATAAACTATTGTAATGGAGAATGAGCTGGAGCGCTTCTGTCTTTGATGGGCTCTGAAAAGGTTTGTCAGACCTGAAATAAATGTGTGAATGTGATTACCTCTCACATCAGAATCTCCTGGAGGAGAAATTGATGTATTATTGATGTTTGTGGGAAATGATGGAAATTTGATTAATTAGCAGTGCGAGGGAGAAAATGAAAGAGCGAATAAACAAACCTTCTGCAAATAGAGGATCATGCCTTTGAGAACAGCATAGAAGGTTTTCCAGCCTCGCTTCCCTCTCGGTGCTACAGAATACAAATAAAATAAATATCATGAAATCATGTTAGTCTTTTCCATTCACTAACAGTTCATAGTGACCAAGACTGTTAAACTAAAAAGGACAAATAAAAACATATCATTATAGGTATCATAACTTCTTCCAAGTCTTCTGAAGGCATTTGCTTTGTGTGAGGAACATACCCAAATTTAAGATGCTATTCAGTCAGCTAACAGTCACTTACAACACACACATAAAAGCAGCATGGATTACATTTGTAGAGCTTTATGGAGCTCAACAGCATCTGTCCCCATTCACAACATGAGCATCCTACCAAACATCTCTTGATTTCCAGCGAAGACATGAAGGGGAGCAAATGATAGGGCTGCTCGATTATGGCAAAAATCATAATCACTATTATTTTGGTCAATATTGTAATCACGATGATTTAACACGTCTATGAGTGGACCAAAACTTTATATGAGTGAGTTATTTAAAGATAGCAATAATATCAAATTACTGTATATATCAAATACAGTCTTCACTGTAAGAAATAAACTTTCTTTGTTTCTTGTTAAAGCTAAAAAAATCCTTCAGTCAAGAGCAGTCAGTGATTTTCTCTTTGTCTTTTGTTGTTTGATTAAACACAGTCGACATATAGTCCGCTGTCACTTTAAGAGCCGCATGGATCCAATTTACTGTTGCACACATATTTTCATTCTCAACTCTTTATATTCACTTATTGCATAACCGCCGAGGGTTTACGTGAATAACCTCCAAGCGCCGCATTTTGACACATTTTTGTGTGTATTTGAGCGCTTAGGATTAAAATAGGATTTTAGCTTTACATCTCCAAAATACTATATTAATTTATAGTAAATACTACAGTGTTTTTGAACCATACTAATAGTAGAGTACTTGAATTAATTAGTTGTGGTAATTCTATAGTTGCTGTTGTAATATAACTATAGTAATATAAACAAATTACTTTACACATACAAGTTTTCTACAACTATAGGGTATATTATACTATAATACACTACGGTTTACTGTAGTAAAAACTAAAGTATACTACAGTATTTATTACAGTTTATCAGTTCACTACAGTTAATACTGTATGTGTGTATGTATTTATATATACATAATAAATATACACAGAACACTCATTTAGTATGCAAACAAAAATTAATTTTGTATGCGATTAATCGTTTGATAGCATTACTTTCTGGCAATGAAACTATGTAAATAAATAATTAAATAAATTAGCATGATAATATTATGTATCGGCGATCTCACAGGCTGACAATATGAAAGTTGAGCATATCGCCCAACACTAATAAATGATGACTTTTTTTTGGTGAACTGTTACTTTGTTCCTGTACGTTTCATACTGTTGTGTTAAACATTTCAGCAGTCTGTTCCACCTCTGAAGGGCATTACTTACATTTCTCCTGTCAAATGATTCCCTTGATAGCGTCTCTGTAGAACAGCTTTATTTACGGCTGTGCTATAGGAGCTCTGGGAAGCATTCAAATCCTTCACACCCCATACAGACAGAGATCTCTGTAGTGCGCTGATGGCACCTCTGGGACCCTGGCCTGAATGCTCTCAGCATGTGATGCAGCAGATCACTAAAGCCCTGCTGTTTTTATCCCGACTGTAATTCGCTCATGGACACACTCATTAGACCGCACTGGCATGGCTGGTATTGGAGACTACTAAACTCATGTTGTCTTCTGCCAGAGCTGGACCGTAAATCACACAGCAGCGGAGGGTAGGAAGGTATCCACTTCAGTTTTACCCCGTTAGATATATTCAAGCATCTGTTCAGAAGTTTGCGGTCAGTACTTTTTTTATGTTTTTGAAAGAAGTCTCGGTTACACTTTATATTAGGTGGCCTTAACTACTATGTACTTACATAAGTACAATGTATTATTATTGTACTGCAAAACACTTTTACTGCTATTGATGTGGGATAGGGGTGAGGTTAGGGACAGGTTTGGTAGTATGGGTAGGTTTAAGGGTGGGTTAAGGTGTAAGGGATGGGTCAACAGAGTAATTATAATATGTAATTACAGAAATTAATTACAGATGTAACTACATATAGGTATTTTTTTAAATATAAGTACAATGTAAAAACATGTACGTACACAATAAGTGCATTGTATCAAATGATTAATTTAAATGTAAGTACATAGTAGTTAAGGCAAGGCTGCATTTATTTTATCATGAAATATTATAATTTCAAATAGCTGTTTTCTATGCGAATATACGTTATAATGTAATTTATTTCTGTGAATTTCCAGCATCATTACTCCAGTCTTCAGTGTCACATGATCCTTCAGAAATCTTTCTAATATGCTGATTTGCTGCTCAAGAAACGTTTCTGATTATTATCAATGTTGAAATCAGCTGTGCTGCTTCACATTTTTGTGGAAACTGTGATTTAATTTTTTTTTTTAAATAGAAAATTAAAAAAATATTTGAAATAATAATAATAAATGTCTTTACTGCCATTTTTGAGCAATTTAATGCATCCTTGCTGAATAAAACTATGAATTTCTGGCAACACTTTAGAATAGGGAACACATTCAATATTAACTACAACTTTCCCAATAAATTCCTAATTTGCTGCTTATTAATAGTTAGTAAGATAGTTGTTAAGTTTAGGTATTGGGTAGGATTAGGGATGTAGAATGAGGTCATGTAGAATAAGGCATTAATATGTGCTTAATTACTACTAATAAATGGCTAATAATCTAGTAATATGCATGCTAATAAGCAACTAGTTAAGAGACCCTAAAATAAAGTGTTACCGAATTTCTTTCAATATCTTACTGACCCAAAACTTTTGAATGGTAGTGCATATAACACAAAACCAGAACTATTTATAGCTCTTAAAAGCATCCTTTTAAACTTTCCTATCATATCATTTTTGATCATATCAACTGTCCGTCTTTAGATTCTTCTGCAGGATGAGCTGCGTCTTCTTCAAACAGACACAACAGCTCAGCGGGTTTTCTAGTGACTCTAGAAGCTCATTAGGAAGGAAAAATAAGTGGACATAATATATGAGAGACTATGGCCAAAATCCCATTTCACCATGTGTGCTTGCCAAAGCACTGAATCACACCTGCTTTATCCTCGCTCACATTACACAGCATTTATTTAATGTTCTTTCCCATCATTCCCTGCACACCCAGACGCTTCAGTTACAGAGTCATAAATATAACGTGCTTATGAAAAAGACTTTTAATTACACAAAGAATTAATAAATCAAAATGCTTCCTAAAAACTAGAAGTAAAAGTCCTGCTAAAACCTGCTAATAAGTTGAAGAATGCTTTTTATTATTTATGCTTTCAATTTGAATAAAAAAAAACAAATCATTTCAGCTTTAAGTATTAAATCAAATTAAACAGTATTTTTCACTCCTGTTTTAAAATCATGCTGCACGGCTGCTGGATCATATACATATTATCCTCAAAACGAGCAGGTGTTGTATGATAGCTTCAGATTAAATCTTACTTTTCTTCCCGTCCATGTCAGCGTGGATTTTGCGGGCCAGGAAGCCAGTTTTGTAGACAGCGGCGTTGGGGTCATGGGCAATGTCCAGGAACGGGTTACTGCCGCTGCTGATGCGACTGATGCTCTTAGTGTGAGAGTGATGGTTCTTATCCGCCAGCTCAGACAGAGACTTCTTCAGCTCATCTCCATCACTACAACACACACACATATCCCATCAACCTTCATGCATGACAGCTCTTCCACAGCCCTGACAAACATGGGCGGCGCTAGGGAGGGGCTAGCAGGTGCTCCAGCACCCCTAAGAAAAATCAAAGCACCCCTATAGCACCCCCATAAAAAATGAAATCAAATAAAAACATTTGACTCATTACACATGCATAACTACTGCAATGCAATACAACGTGACGTGATTTGCAGTCACACGTAATGTCAGCATTTTATTTTAAAAATGGATCAGTTCAATTGTGCCAACTAGTCGCACGTTTATATTAAATTGATTAGTATAATAACCTAAACCATCCTTTAATATAGGCATTTAGGATATTATAGCCTATTCTGCGCTCAAGCGCACGCATAAATCTTGCCGCAAAGCACCGGCTAAAGTAATGAATATGAATGCATCGGGGAAAATAAGAAGACATTTTAATTATTTATTAATAAGTGCTTTCTCAGCTGCAAAGATGAAGTTGCTGAATGCCGGCGCTGACCCGCAATCTCCACAGTAATGGACGTGCTTTTAATAGAGAAATGCATGCACCTATACGGACTAGGCTACATAATCAGAGAAGATTTTTTTATTTTTTTTTTATTGGCTTTCAAGATTTCTGCAAATTTATTTCTTATGTCTGTGAGCTGGTTCATTGTTGTGAGTGCTCCATTTACGGAGACTGCATGAGACGACAGAAAGCACATCCAAAAATGACGGGAGTATTTTAAGCTCATTCTGCAGGAAAAAAAAAAAATTATTATTGCGCGGGCTATGTCATACAGTAGGATAAGCGCGATAATACTCCCACTCCTCATAAACATTCGAAATGCGCCTATATAGCGATTTTATTATTCATATAAAATAATAATAATAATAACAACATGTTTTGGTCATATTTACTATTAATTGCCCAGCTCCCCCTGTCATTGATCTAGCACCCCCTCAGCACCTGCGATCAACATTCTCTGGCGCCGCCCCTGCTGACAATGTATGAAGTATGTGTAGTGAAGGTCTGAACAGGTTTGAGCTGTGGAAACTCATTTATGTAAGAGACTGATGTGTGGGAGAGTCTGCAGGAATCCCCACACAAACACACTGACCACTGACTCATAATGCACATCTGTTATTATGTGGCCGCCTGACATTTGTGAAAATAAAAAGCAGGAAAAATCAGTAGATTTCATCTAAACGTCATCTCTTTTGCACGACAGCTAAATGACAGCAAAAAGTATTTTAAGATACAATTCATGCATATTGATCGATCACATTGATATCTGATTTGGTACAGTATTCACACTCCAGTTTAAAGAAGGTCACATAAATGTTTATCCAACCAACAGGTGCATTCAATGTACTATTCCTGCTCTATATGCTGCTATCTTCATCCCATATGGCAGTTAAGGCCATTGCACACTGAGTCTGAAATGTTCGCATGCGTTTTTCCATTTTTTCGTATTCTCCATCGGATGAAAGTTTCGGAGGCAGTGTGCAAATGTGATTGACACAACATGAGGTCGTATTTATTTTTTAACGTGCGAAAATTTCTGACTCGGTGTTCAGAGACCTTTAGTGTTTCACAGTCACTCATCCACGCATGCCGTCTATTACTGCTCATGTAAGGCTGGCAGGGCTCCTAAAACTAGGTAGGGTATCTTGGCAGGCATTTACACTTGTTTTTTATATAACCAGACACCTGTCCATTACATGTCATCTGGATTACGTAATCAGATTCCAAAATTTAAGTAATTAGATTATACTTTGTTTTAATTTGCTCATTTTTTAAAGAAATATACTTACATTCACATTTAGTCATTTAGCAGATGCTTTTATCCAAAGCGACTTACAAATGAGGACAATAGAAGCAATCAAAACCAACAAAAGAGCAATAATATGTGAGTGCTGAGACAAGCCTCAGTTAGCCTAATGCAGTACACATAGCAAGGTTTTTTATATAATAAATAAAAAGAAAGCAAGTAGCTAGAATAGAAAAAGAATAGAGAGTGCAAGAGTTAGAGGGTCAAATGAAGTACAATATGGTACACAACAATCATATTCAAATCTGTTAAATGCAAGATAGCTCAAAAGTAATCAAAAGGTAGTCAGAATACATTACAAAATGAGTAATCTGACAGATTAAATGGTCACACTTTATTTTAAAGTCCAATTCTCACTAACCATTAACTATGACTTTTGACCCAATAAACTCCTAATTGGCTGCTTATTAATAGTTAGTATGGTATTTGTTACATTTAGGTATGAGGTGGATTAAAGGATCTAGAATATGCTCATGCAGAATAAGGTATTAATATGTGCTTTATAAACCGTAATGAACTGCCAATAATAATCAGCATGCTAATAAGCAACTAACTGACAGTGACAATTGGTCCCTACACTAAAGTGTTACCAATTACATAACTAACTGCAATATTGTATTTTAGATAGCACCTTATTTACAAAAGTCATCTATGTGCCTGCTGCAATGAACACTGTACTGCTTGACTGTATATTGCTGTTTATATTGAATTTTTTTTATCAAACATTTACAGCCTTGGTGAGCAGAAGAGATTAGTGCATGAGCTGACTTTAGATCTGTTCCTCTCACACACACACACACACCTCTTTCTTTTGTACAGCAGGTGAAAAGAGTGTTTGATTAAAGACGAACAGTTGTAATGACCATCAGAGGTCACAACATTAACGGGTCATTTGAAGTGGGTCTGTAACTTGACACATGCCACTAAACTTCATGTCCGCACACTTCAATACTGTGTCATATTAAAGGGATAGTTCACCCCAAAATGAAAATTCTGTCATTAATTACTCACCCTCATGTCGTTTCAAACCTGTGAGACCTTCGTTCATCTTCGGAACACAAATTAAGATATTTTTGATGCATTCTGAGAGCTCTCAGACCCTTCATAGACAGCAAGGGTCAGAAACGTAGCAAGGAGATTGTTCAAATAATCCATGTGACATCAGGGGTTCAACCTAATTTTATGAAGCTATGAAAATACTTTTTGTATGCAAAGAAAACAAAAATTGTGACTTTATTCAACAGTTCGTCTCCTCAACGTCACCCTAGCGTCATTTTGGAGAGTATCCGCTGGACGGAAACTGCGTACGCTCTTCTGTGTCAGCCGCACCGTGCGGATACGTCTTCTACATATATTTACGCTTTGATTGGAATGAAAACAGTGCATCCGGTATGCAGCTAACACAGAAGAGCGTACGTAGTTTCCGTCCAGCGGATATTCTCCAAAATGGTGCTAGGGTGACGCGGAGAAGACGAATTTTAATAAAGTCGTTTTTTTTTTGTTTTTTTGGGGCACAAAAAGTGTTCTCGTAGTTTCGTAAAATTACGGTTGAACCCCTGATGTCACATGGATTATTTTAACAATCTCCTTGCTACGTTTCTGGACCTTGATCGTGTAAATTACATTGCTGTCTATGGAGGGTCAGAGAGCTGTCAGATTTAATAAAAAATATATTAATTTGTTTTCTGAAGATGAACAAAGGTCTTACGGGTTTGGAACAACATGAGGGCGAGTAATTAATGACAGAATTTTCATTTTTGGGTGAACTATCCCTTTAACAGCTGAGAAGATGCTTGATGGGTTTTGGACAAAGATTACAGTTGCACTGCTATGTTTTCTGAAATGCAAACACTTCGCCGGACTCGGTCCTGAAGGCTGGAGCTTCTGTCAGTCATGGAAAAGAACGAACGTTGCTAGGAAACTAAACAATCCCAATAGCAGCCATTTACCTCGGCTTGCTGTAATATGTTTGAAGCATGAGACCACTATTTGCTTTGTGATATTAGTCCAGTGTCAGGATGCATTAGAGATGTTCAAAGACTCCCTTTATGTAAAGAAGGATCACACAAGCTTTTGAAAAAAAAGAAAACATGAATAAATACTGAAATAGACAACAAGTCAAGTTAGTCAGAACTGGCAGACAGGCTCATAGCAGTGTCTCTTGTATCGGTATATACGGTAAATGACCCTTTTAGAAGTTCCCATCCACTAACTCAAGCTGAATCACACCACTAACAGGCAGATGAGATTTACCTACCCACAAAATCAACCATCAACATATTTCAAATCAGAAAACAATTCATTTCACCCTCATTTCATTCTCCCTCTCTATATATAGCACTCAGTCTCCACAAAACCCTATAAAAACCCAGATAAATGTTGATGAGGCAGAGTATTTCAGCAAGATGATAAATAAACAGAGCTAGCTATAAATGACTGTTTCTGTATGCATTTGACTTTAAGAAAACGATTGCCATTAATGTTAACTGACTGCACTTTTCCAAATTTAAATAAAACGTCTTATAAAACAGGGCTGCAGACTTCTGCACAACAGACACAGAGCGATACTTGGCATATCCAACCACCGCCAGATCAGAACTGATGACAAACAATTAAAACGATTGGAACAGATGATACAAGTGTTATTTCATGGGCACTAATCCATGATTTCCCAGTATAAAATGAAATAAAGCTGCAAGCAGCAATCTTTTTTAAATGAGCCAGTTATTTACAGCTATTGACCAGAGGAAGCTACAGTGCCAAAAGTTCACAGGTGCCTCTGACCTGCTTGCCGCAAACCAAAACTGCTACCAAATTTCCAGAGCAGGAATAGTAAATAGTCTATTGTTTGCCAAGTCAAACAAGTAGTTCTACTTTTAGTTGATTGTAGTTTGCAGGAGCAGTAGAGATTTCGAGGCTGTTTTGCAACTTTATTTGCAATGACTTTCTTCTGAAATGTCCTTCCTTTGTGGTATGATGCACTTTTAATATTTACAATCAATGATTTACACCGGATAGGATCAGACGAAATAATTAACCAAAGCTACCAAAAACAGTTGCGCCAAATTTGGTTGCACCACTGGGTAACAACAATCTCATGGTTCGGATCATATCGCGGTTTTTGAGCCACGGATTGGATCGTTTTTTTTTGGATCAGCAATAAAAGAAAAAATATTTCAGTGTAACTTTGCTTTCAATTTATAACTTAAAGCTAATACTTCAATAATGAATGAATGAATGAATGAATGATGCATTTATATAGCGCTTTATTGTGTATTGTTGTACACCCAAAGCGCTTTACAATCATGGGGGGGGGGGTCTTTCCTCAACCACCACCAGTACCAATACCACAGTAAAGACTACTAGCCTAACTAAGAAAGTTCAATCATGATTAAAGAGACGAGTGAACAGCCAGTAAAAATAAGAACAAATACACAAATTACAAGCATAGATAAATACAACAGAACAATGTTACAAATAAAATAAGGTCGGTAGTATTCAGGTACAGAAATTTAATAATTAAGTGTAAAGCAACACTACACAGTGTTCACTGTATAAATTAAATATAGATTAATCTTTGTGAAAGCTGTGTTTTGTTGTTTGATGAGCATTAATGACAGCAGCAGGTATTTATAGGATACTGTCCCTTTAAGACCTGATGCACGGATCCAATATAAGGATACACATCAGATTTCTTTCTCAGCCTTTCTCATTCACTTACGACATAACCGACTGCATTTACCAGAATGATTGTCGAGATTGGTATGTTGTCAATTTTATGTGTATATGTCTGTTCAAACGTAAGGAGATACGAAAGAGGGTTCAGTTCAGAGTTCACACGCTGTGAAACAAATAGTTTAAAATCACTTGCTTGTGTAAACATGTACAATTGATAAACTTTCCCTATATTATGGTTAGATTTTGTGATTAATCCATGGATCACATGTGTGCCGACCCGTAGGGCTTGGTCCGTACAGATCACGAATCAACTACGATCCGTTCAACCACTAATGACAAATATTTCTTGGGCCCCATGAAATTTGTTTTAATTTTTCCAAAATTCGGTTGTATTTTTTTCCAAATTCCATTTTTTCCATTGTAATTATTCTGGACCCCTTTAATTGTACTAAATCACTTTAAATTTAATTATTCTGGTTAAATTACATTTTATTAATCAAAAAGCATGTCTAATTAATTAAAATCATGAAACTTACATAATTTCACATCAATTTATTAAAAGTTTATTAAAAGGCCCTGTTTTATTTTTTCTCACCATATGTTTTATTATTACCAAATTCTGTGTTTTAGCATATCTAATTATTTGAATGCATAAAAACTAATTAATTTATTCAAATTTATTCTTACAATAGCCTTATGAAACGCTTTTATTTTCCTCAGAAATTCTGTGTTGTGTATTTAAATTTTTCTGGTTATCAAATGAAGGCATAAAACAATTTCATTTATCTTTTAATTATTGAAAATTAAACAAACTTTTTTTGGCAAACATTAAAATTAAAACATGGAACAAATGTGTGATTATTCCTTAATAAAATAAAGTTTTTGGCACGCTTCAGTACGTGTGAAGTAAACAAAAACGCGTGTCTGCTCCATTCATTCACATTCATCCAAATAGTCTTTTTGAGGCTTAATATTTACACATACTAGTCCATATCACGATTCGATTAAAGTGTAATGACTTACTTTTGATTAATTCATCCAAAGTTTGACAAATTCCGTGACATTCCGCGTTATACAGAAAATTCAATTTTTATGACTGGATTCCACGATTCCATCTGCATTTTCTGCATCGCGGATATCATAGGGCCCTATATTTCACATTTAAAGACTGAATAACTGGAACCTTCAATACCACAGAAATTAAAGTTGCACCTAACACTTCTGTCCATTTTATCTCAAGACAATATCTGTACATGTAATGAAATGACTTGGATGTTTAAACATGTTCTCAAAACTCATAAGACTTGTAAACAAAGACTGCATGCTATGTTTGTTTGTAGGCAACAGGGATGTCAGTAGGAATCACGGGCCTTGTGACTGTATACTGCTCTTGGTCCCTCTATAGATCCACTGGAACGGCTGAGGGTGGAGTGAGACGTGCAGACAATCTCCATTGGATCAATATGCACTCTGACACCCCTGTTTGGGCCCCGTCTGCTCCAGCCCTTAAAATCATCCTAACGTTCACCCCAGTGCTCCTGGTTGGGAGGTTATGTAGCCAGTTATGTTATTGTCCAGCTCTCAAGTCTGTGGAAATATGTTACGCACTATTTTGGTGAAAAAAGGGAAAGCGGCTCTCAAGGCATGATTCGGAGGTCACTTTAATATGCAAAAACACTGCCAAGATACAGCGCCATTTGTCTTCACAGTCGACTTCATTAGTGAATTAGCTTGGAACACTGGGCTATAGAAATATAAAGGGACCACTCTCACGACATTGTGATTACTCACGTTATTTCAACTTTTAATGAGATTTCTTGGCCAGTAGGTGGCGTTGTACCCAAACCGTTCGAGTAGCTTCCGAGTAAGATGGCAATGATATAAGTATCAATTTCAATATGCTAAAGCACTGTGAAGCACAGCTTTGCTTCTTGTTGTAACGATCGGCCTTATCGAAGATGTTACACTTGTCGTCTCATCTTTTTAAAACACTTATTTTATCTCACACAGTTTAATCTGACCTCATTTTAAACCCATATAATTCAACCGATAAGGCCGATCGTTATGTTGTTCACGAGGTCATTTCTGAGGTTTTGAAAATCTAAAATTAAATCAGTAACTTCTGCTAGATTTGCACTAAAGAACATTTGTGAAGTTTTTTTTTAATCCAAGGTTAGCAAAACAGAATCTAAAAGAATCTAAACCAAATGTGCCAAATTTTAAAATCTCTACAACTGTTCAAAAAATTTTAAAATTTAAAGGGACAGCTTTCCCAAATATGAAAATTTTGTCACCACTTACTCACTTCAAATTCAGTGGGGTCCAAAACAATGCTGGACACCACTGACTTCCACTGAATAAATAAATAACATAGAAAAAAAAAAAATATATATATATATATATATATATCTTTAAATGTCTTGTTCCACAGAGTTTTCATTTTTGAGAGAACAATCCCTCGAAGAAAATTGCAGTGATGCTTTCTTTCCCTATATGTTTACAATTCATTTTGCATTTTAAAGTTGAAAATATTTGACGTGATCTGGCTGGACAGTGAATTTATCAAATTGCGCTGAAATCCATTGTGAAATACTTTATAAACACACACCTGTGACCTCATTACATCAGTATTACTGCTATGTGTGTTGCTTGGCAATTGCTGAAAAACAACTTAGCTTTGATTTTAAGAAATATTCCAGGTTCAATACAAAATTTGGACAATGTTGACCACAGATAAAATAAATTTCCTTTTTTTGTCCTTTTTTTTTGTTTTGTTTTTGTTTTATGTGTGTCTATATGTTTTTGAAAGTCATGTATTTCAGAATAGTATGAATTTTAATGTTTACTTTTACAACCACAAATTGTTCAAACATATTTTTAAACATATATTTTCTGTGGTAATTGACAAACTCTTTTTGAAAAAGCTTAAATTGTATTTAAGGAATCAGTCATGCTCCATGCCGTGCCTAAGCATGCCCCTTAGCTGTTCTAAAATCACTGTAATCCATGGCTTCATACTGCTTTAGAAAACAGAATATATTCAAACATGATATGAATTAATATTTAATCTGCAAATAACAACTGTATATTAGATGTTACAGTAAGAGATTAGCTTGAGGTTCAGGATGTTTGGTTGGGCTTGGGCAGGGTGAGATGTGGTTTGCGGTTGGTGCAGAGTTGGCCAGGGCTTGCTGTAATTTAGCACAATGGGATGGTGTCTGGCTCTATGACTGTTATCAGAGAAGCACATTGTCAGTCTAATGTCATGTTTTCAAGATCATAATTACAGCTCATGTCTCAAAATGCCACCAATCTAATCATTTGACTCAAAGGCACACTATCACACACACTTTTTGGACCTTAATCGGACCATGCATTTATTGTGCATTTGTGTGTGACGGGAACCAAAGCCAAGATAAAAATAAAACCATAATTTGTTAAAAGGAAGATGTATTTGTTCTAAAGCAGTATGAAGCCATGGATTACAGTGATTTTAGAACAGCTAAGGGGCATGCTTAGGCACGGCATGGAGCATGACTGATTCCTTAAACAATTTAAGCTTTGTCAACAAGAGTTTGTCAATTACCACAGAAAATATGTTTAAAAATATGTTTGAACAATTTGTGGTTGTAAAAGTAAACATTAAAATTCATACTATTTTTTAACTTGATGTTTTAAAGGTGATGGTGTATGATCTGTGGGACAGTGGATATTGCATGTGCTCATGGGAATGCTGGCTTGAATCCAGCCTGATCCTAATTCCCTGCTTTTTCTATAGAATTTCCTGTTTATTCTGTTTATTTCTGTTCTAAAAAAAGAGCAATAGTGGTGGTGAATGCAGAAGTACTTACACTGCCCATTCCAGCTTCTCGTTCTTGATGGAGTTATACAACGACTACATGGGAAAAAACAGAAAAAAGACAAAGACTTAGTATGGTATGCATTCAGTTTAATAGAATTTATGTTCACCTGAAACACGATTTATTTATTTAACCTGCTTAAATAACTGTTCTTTAAATGTGAGGTCTGTCCCACGGTATGTGTGAGCCGTGGAAAACACACCAGATGCTTGTGCTTTTTTATTTAATATCTCACTGAAGTCAATGACCGTAGAATCATGAGTTATGATGAAACGCTGTCTCTTCTGGACTAATGAAGCTTTCTCATGCAGTGCCATCAGTAAAATTCATTGTGAAAATGTCACACAATTTATTTGCACTATTTATGCAAATGCACACCAAGATTCCTGCGTGAAGTGTGAGCGAAAGGTCAAACCAAACATCAAAATGCTGCAGAAATCTCATTTGTCAGCTTGAATATTACACACAGACCACCACATGCAGATGTTCAGAAGAACACTATACATCCGCGCAGGTGTCATATGACAAAAAGGGCTTCACTACATTCATGAGCATGCAAGATAAAACAGACAGACATACCCTCAGCTGTCATCAGATACACTTTTCACATGAAACAACGTCACAGTAACACTGATGTGACCCACGGCAGACACTGAAGCGGCTGATATCTCATAACACTAAACACGTGAAGCTGCTGCATGACACACGATGGGTCACGGCCCGTACGCTTGTGGTCTGCAACACACTCATTTCGGTTAATAGAAATATGAGAACATTTTATGATACCAGTCTGTGCTTTCTGACTGACAGATGGCTGCTTTTGAACGCCTGTATGTCTAAGTGCACATGTGATCAAATGTACTTCTTGGTCAAAATGCCCAACGTGGTGCGATTTCAGTGCCACTTTTGTCTTTAATAAACATAAACAGGCAGGCAAAATCTGCAAAATGTCATGATATAAAATCTTTGCAATTAGATATATCTGCTAACATTAATCATGCAATAAAACTGCCACGAAACAGAAAACATTCTGCTCTTAGTTTATTGCTTTTTTCTCTATGATTGTTTATTTGATTAATTACATAACAAATCTAAAGCAGTGTTTACTTCACTAACAAATACTTGGAATTACATTCCATTGTTTTAATTATAATAATCTGTTAGGATTATTAAATCACTTTTTAAATGGAGTGTGTTCAATAGTAGATTCGTTTTTGCTGAGGTATTTAATTTGGAACAAAGAAACATGAAATTCCTGTTTTTGATAGGTTTCTTAGTAATTAGTGTTAACAGGAAAACTCTTTAAAATCTAGTATCTACCAAAAGTTGATGTGCATGTGGCCTCGTGGATAATAATCTAGTCTGGTAACTGGAATGCTTTAGTTGCAAAGAGTAGTGTATACTGTACTGTAAGCAGAGCATGTGAGCGGAGTGGAGCGGGAGCGTAGCGGTCATATTTCCTTCACTTGCTCAATACGCTCAGAACCGCTCGCTCAACCCAAAATGCCCTTTGGTAATTTCCTAGTTCGAGAATCTGTGGAATAAGCAATAGTTTGTCTAATGTTTCTAAAAGTAAATTCTAAAATCCTGTAAAGATTGACAGTCGTTTTAATATTTCCCCGCAGTTTTGGTCTTTTAGAAAGTGTGTTTCTTTTATTAACGCCACTAAATAATTCTTTAGGTGCATTTCATCTTGTGTGTGCTTTTCATGTGCCTGATAAGCAAGGTGTATTTTGTGAAATTCTATGTGCATTTATTTCATCTTGTGTGCGTGTTTTGAATGTTCTGTTGCACAATAACTGAAGCTGTGTTTTCATGGAGATAAAGTAGGCCTAGTGAAAATCAAATATAGCCTACTTTTTCAGTTATTTAATTTTTAGGAAGGTTTGCCAAGTGGCTTCAAAAACAAGACACATTTTTTAATTAATCATTTTAATTTAATACATTTAAATTAATAAAATTAATAAAATTAATTTGAAAAAGTGCAAGCTAAACGTCACCCTGAAACATAACCGTTACCAATTTCATTATAAACGGGGGAAAAAAACACAATTAGGCCTACCAGAGAAATGTTATGTCATGAGCTGGATTTGGTTACCCCATGAGCGTGAGCGGAACATTAGCTGAGCGTTTGCTTTGGCCGTGAGCGGACATGCTCTGACTGTAAGGGACTTTAAATAAGAATCTATAGGCAAAACAGTAATTAGTAATCATGAATACAAGAGCTTTATTTGATACTTAAAATTATTTTAAAAAAGTAGCCTGATTTTCTGAAGAGTGTAAACAATGTGATGCTTTCAAAACACTGATCTGTCCGAGAGGCACGACTACTGACCCAGCCAATGGGGTGAGTTTGGGGCAGCACTACTGTATGTATCTGAATGACCAATAGCACTGATGGAATTGAAACCTGTTTGAAAACATTATTTTGTTTTTCTATTTAATTATGCTAGTTACGTAAAAAATAAATTCAACTGACAAAAACAGCCCTGATGTGATGCAAAAATAGTATGTAAGAATAGGTTGTGATGTAAACCACATATTCTAAAAAAAAATCATTTGGAGTCAATAGCATCGTGGGCAGCGCTCCAACATATATTACAGCTTGGTTGTGCTTCGTCTGAGTCCTGGTTCATGTTCGTTTCCTATGTCATCGCCCTATCTCTGCCTCCCACATCACTTCCTGCCAACTCTATACTATACTATATGAATAAAAGGCAAAAAATGCAATAAATTAAAAATATATATTTTTATTAAATAAAATAAAATAAAAATATAAAAAATTAAATTAAATCTCTATATATAAAATCTATCTTAAATAAAAATAAAATGAATAATATTCTAATATTTGTGTGTGCATTTTATATATAATATATATAAATAATAATCTGAATAAGTTGTTACACAAATGTGCACATATTCCAACTCATATCACTTAAGCCTTTAAATCCAGCCAAATCATCAGCTTTCTTTAAATGAATCGCAACTGATGCAAAAAATGTTTTATAAGCATCCACTGTCGTTTACTGCACATGTGTGTAGCAATTTTCCAATTTTATTTGACTCAAAGTGAGAAGTGTCAATGTTCATAGGTGTACAAACACAAAGCCATGTTCCTCTCACATGAGATGTGTGTCAGTGGATACCGCCCGCTGGACACAACAGAAAACACACGGGTGTGAACGAGGGAGCGAGTTACACCAGAGAGGCTAACGCTGGCATAAACAATGTCTGTGAATCATAAATCAAACACAGTGGCCAATAAAACAGACAGGCGCCGTTAACCCGGGTCAAGGTGACATGTTAATTCCGTCACAATAACAGCATGCATTTCATTCAATAACTGGAGCAAACAACAAAAAAGCATCAAACCATCCATCACTTAAAGAAGCCTGCCAGCTTCAGGTAAAGACATAAATCCAGTGTAAGGACACAGACACGTCTCATCCACAGGGAAATGCAGCATTTTGTTGAGTGCAAGTATTGCGCCCAGTGCTGCAGGCGCAACACTTAATAACAGCGTTACATGAAGAGCTTTAGTCTGCATGCGAGATAATGTCAGCAATGACATCCCACAACGAGTCCAACAACACCACAATGCCAAAGAAAAACCATCTCCATTCCAGGCACACAAACACCACAGCAAGTGTCAGGCTCGTTACCTTCTCCTTTTTGGGCAGCCCAGTGTTGAATTCAGTAGAACTGGACACTTTGAGAGACTTGGAGCGGTGCTGGGGCAGACGCCTGACCGGCTCCTCCCTGCTGTACTTGACAGAGCCGCCGGGCCGCATGCGGACCTTCCCGGTCCCCTGAACGCTGTTTACCCCGATCATCTCCTCCAATTAAAGCCCTTTCACACACGGCACCAGAGAGGAGAGCGAGCTTGATCCGGAGGGACGTGTGAGGAGGCGGCGAAAGGAGAAGCGTGAAAGCGGACAGAGGAGCAACACAGAACGGCACACAAACGTCCCTGCCTTCAACACACGAGCGGCGCTGCTCTCTCCTGCATCGCTCGCTGGAGTGTTTGGATACAGAGCGATAGTTTCCCTGGAAGCAACACGTCAGTGACTGGTAGAGTCAGGGAGAGACACAGAGAGAGAGAGAGAAGGGGAGAGGAGCTGCTCCTCCCATTCTGAAGCGAGCCAATGTTGAGATCGATTCATTTATATGAGCTGCCCACCGGACTCACTCACATCTGCACACAGAACACAGGCGACTCAAAGGATGATAACCTGAATATTACCAGCACGAGCTCTCCAAATCACACCTTAGCAAACAACAATGCAGCACTGCCTCTGAGGCATGCATACGGTATGCATGGCAATATTGGAGTTTATTGGAGAAACTGTCAAATAAGATTCCAGTTTTGAACGCAATAAGACTTTGGTGCACAACTCTTGCTGTCTTGAGGTGGTTTATGATAATAACAGCTCTGGAATAATGATTCTTTCAAACATGCCTGGCTCTAGGCAGTCATTCAAAGATCTCCTGAGAGAAATCCATCACTTCAGTATGATTTCAACTGGAATCAATAATTCAAAATGTTCAAAGCGCATACTAATGCTCCATAAACACACCATGACCGGCTGAAATAAAACGAATTATAAGCAGGCAGGTTTAATCATTTAAGTTTCAGATGTGAAACTCAAATGAGACAAACATGAAGCACACTCATGGGCTTTGTCTTGAAAAGTGGCAGAAGCTTACAAGCTCTAATCTGACTGACAGTCATGTTTACAGGGTTACGAGGAGGAAGAACTCAATTTGTGTGAAAAGTTTGTGAGGTTCAGGGAATGCTGAGATTTAGGGATGCAATATATATTGGTGCCATATAATTCATCAGCTAATATTGTTTTTTTTTATCAGTATCAGTATGTATTGTGCATATATATCAGCAGATATTGGATATTTAATTGCGCATGCTTATCCACCAGTATTAACATTCAGGTCACCTTGCCTTCATCTAGCACTTTAGCATAATTTTTTGTGGATCTCAGAATGAAAATGTATCATTATAACGCTGTGAAGCACTTGTTGTATTTTTAATGAGTTTGCGTGTCAAAATAGTATATAAAATCAAGGTTCTGCCATTTATTAGTTATTGTGCATAATAAAAATGAATGCTCAGAATTTTCTCAGAACTCATTTCAGAGTTATAGCTGTGAAATGCATCAATACTATGCATACAGTATTATTTTTGGTCGAAAAGCATTTCTGACCATGAAGTGGAAACAAAGTTTTAATATATTTTGGGGAGAAAATAATATTCCTTGGCCGCTATCTGAATAGGTTTTTTCCACATCAGCTTATCATTATTTATCACTGATGTACCAGTAAAGTAACAATAAATAAAGCAAATCACAGTTGATTGTTCTGGTCTCATGTTCTGTTCTTGTCCAGAATGGCCAGAATAAGCTACAACATGAACCAGACGTCATGCCAACAGTCAAAAGTCTGCCAGACTCTTTTATATTTGACTTCATGAATGATAATTCAAGCAGGGTTTTCTTGTGAATTGCTATATGTGAAGCATCTTACATGCAGGAATCTGTTTGAGCTCCAACAGAGAATTATATCTGCATACAGTTTAGTTACAGCAGGAAAGCATCACACTGGAATGAAGCAGAAAGTAAAAAGCAGCATTTGGTGCATTTAGAAGCAGTCTATGATGTTCACACATGAATTTTAGGAAGAACCAAGTCTCTCTAGGCTATGAGACACATTATGTGAACGTGGGGTGCAAATACAATCAAAAGTACCTCATCCAGGGACCTATTACAATTTTGGATGCAAATTTATATCAGCATGAAGTTATTTGAAAGACAAGCTTCAAAATTACTGGACAATTTTGTTTTTTTGTCACATTTAATTTTTCCCCCACTCATAATATAATGTAAGGTTTCCTGCATCAAAAATGTTGCAATTTAGTTGATCATTGTCTGCCCTCTCTGACGCTTACAATTACACAGACTGCTTTTGCTGATGTACTTCTAAGACTTCTACATGTAAATGATATCAGTCATGACTGGCTAAGCTGTTTTCATGTGAAATGAGAATGACACATAATCAAGGGTTCCAGTCATGTCAAGAACAGAATAAAATAAGCACCTGTCGCCAGTCAAACAAGGCTGTTTTAGAGGAAGGATTGTCATCAGCCCCCTTCGCACTTCTCTTTCAGAGTAAAACATTTTACATTTTTGCCCCTTAATATTCCTATTGGCTGAAAATTTGGGAGAAAATTGAAAAGGGATCCTTTGAAGAAAAATGGAAGTTCAGGGAGAGGAGAACGAAGCTTTTTTTAAACTTCACCTGGATGCATAAAAAAAACAAAAAAACTTTTTATTAGTTATTAATGCGAACCAATGCTTTCACCACAGATGGAAGATATTATCAGACCGGCATGCAGGTGTAGAGCCCATGCAGATTGCTAGGAACCAATTTATCATATCCTTGTTTATGACAAAAGGCAGCTAATATAAGGTTAGCTTATTTTAAGGTTACAGATCACACTATGTGAGCACTAGCTAACTAGAGTGCGATTTTGTAATGTTTACCTGTAAAACATGTTTTCTGTTTGATAAAGCTGATGAACAGACAGACTCAGACAGGCTCAAAATTCTTCTACTTGATGTCGGACTGCTGTCTTGACAGTGTGGTGGAGAAACAAGAAATGCTTTATGTATGCACTTGTAGGGCAGGAGAGTGAGTAGCATAAGCCAATGTCAAGAACAAAAGCTACAGTATCTGTTATGATGGATGGTGTCTGCGGTCAAGCGAGGGCCAAAGAATGGAGGAGCCACTGAGGGTGCAGCATAGAGTAGTGCTGTACCCAGGCTGAGGGTCATGGGTGTATTATTCTGCATGTCCACAGACTGGATCTTTCATACAAGAATGTTGCCAAAAACAGCACTTGGAAGAAGTGGAAGAGATTAGTCCCTTTTCAACACTGAAATTTGAAGTCTGCATTCAAATTATGCACAGCAGCCAAAACCCACTCATGCCCACCAGAGTAGGTGGCACATGGTGGCTGGCTCATCTTCTGAGAGCATTACACCAGTTCCTCAGAGGAGCAGGTAGGCTGTGGATCTGTAAAGATAAACCTGCAGGATTACTGTTTATTATACTTTATTTGATTTGTAGCATGTACAAATTTCATCAGTCACATTCTACCACAGAAAACAAGGCACACTCTTGACAAATAAGGGACAGCCATAGAAGACCTTTCAGTGAACAGTGAACCATTTTTTCTGTGTGAAGAACATTTTAATAATCTAGCGCAGTGGATCCCAAACCCAGGGGTCGCTGAAGATTTGCAAGGGGTGGATTTGCATTTTCATTTGGCCCGTCTGCTGTTTTTGTTCAAACCAATGCAAAAATCAGACTGAATTTTCATGCACTGTTGTAAAGTTATCAGGTTGATGGAAAATAAGTGAATGTGTGTCTAAAAATCCAAACAATTTGGACAATAAGGTATCTAAAATTATTAATAGAGCAGATAAAACACCTACAATCATAATTTTGACTCGTATCCCTTTTCTTAAAAATGATCTAAAGTCTGAAATGTGAGGTTTTCCAATAACCAAGCTATGATTTTATGACATTTTATCATTTAAAATCTAGCCATCTTTGTTAATGTCATTACTTCAATGTCTCTGCTGTTGTTGCACTTATTAAAAACTTAACAACTGATTTTTAATTTAATTTTCATTACATTCAATATATATATATATATATATATATATAATATATATATATATATATATATATATATATATATATATATTTCTTTCGAAATTGAAAATTTGAATGGTAAAATAGGGGTTCCCTGGAAAAAAGGTTGTGAACCACTGATCTGACAAAACATTTTTCTAATCTAAAGAATATTTTGCGCAGTGGAAAGACTCCATGGATGTTTAGGGTTTTATATGGAAATATAGATGCCAATAAAGAACATATATTTTTAAGAGTGTAAAAGTCCTTTATGGCACTGACAGAAAGGTGCTACTGAAATGTTCTACATGACTGTGGCCAAACTCTGCTGCAGTTTACATCACCAGAGCTGTGCTACTCAAGGACAAGGCACGAGTGTGAGAAAATATGAATCAATTGTGGCATATTACTCCTTTTATGTAGAAAACAGCAGAGGCAACAACAGTTTGAAGGGCATTGCTCTGTCACAAAAAGAAGTGCTGCATCACTGAAGACTGCAACGATTGAAACAGCTTGTGCAGATCATGAACAGCAGGTAGTGACGCTCACAACAAAAGCACTGTAGGTAAGCATCATGACACTTCTTACTATAGACACATGCGGCACAGCTATGTTACTGAGGGACAATGTGTTTGTGATTGTTTTGTGACTTTTAACCCTTTAATGTCCTCACTCAGTAACTATACTGAAGCCCCAGAGTATTCTGCAGAATGCTTTCTGTTTTTGCCTGTGTTCGAATGCAGTATGGTTGGAAGGGTGTATCTTGATGTTAAAAGACATTTTATAATATATGCATGCATGCTGGTGAATTGTGTGCATTTCTGTCCTGTGTCTTTTTAATTGGATTTTTAACGGGACTGGGACGTGATCCAGAGTTCAAGGCCTCATGAGCACAACAGCTCTTCATGTGTCGGAAGCAATGCACTACCCCAGTACAAGATGTGCAGCGAATAAACTACATTTAAATAAATACAATACAAGCCGTTTGTGTTGACGGCAAACGGCAGTTTTTAATAACTTGACATTTAAAATGATGTTGCAAGTTCCTGTTTGAAATTGTAACATTTCCACAGGTATTTTAGACATGGCAAAAATATAAATATATTTACCAGCCTTAGTGCCAGGTGAAGGAAAAAGGTCAAATATAGTTTTTACTGCCTCATTCTTCAGCTGCATTACACTGAAATGAGTCACAAGCATAAGAACCTTTCTGATTCCTGTGACTCGATCCCTTTATATGAGCGGGACAATACGGACGACAGCTGAAATAACCGCACATCAAAGTTATCAGTTATCTTCAGATTTCGTTTTTGTTATCTAGTGCAAAAGACAGAGCATTTTCAGACACATCTGATGAAGGTTTTATTAATATTATTCTCAGCAGGTTTGTCATCAGGTTGCTTAAGATGGCATGGTCACTTGCCAGACAATATGCCTTAATGTGACGAGAGCCAATGGGCTGATGCATCATCAGGCCCATCTGTTCCCTACAGTGAGCTGAGCGAGAGCGTGTGGCTCCTCAAGCAACCAGCATCCACTGCTTTACAGCCAACTGCATTCATGTCACCTTTACAAAAGAAGCTAATCTTACTGATTTGCTTTGGTGTGTCTTTGTGGCTAAATAATAACATTAATAATAAAAATAACAGGTAACACTTTAGAATAGGGAACACTTATTCACTATTAACTATGACTTTTCCCTCAATAAACTCCTAATTAGCTGCTTATTAATAGTTAGTAAGGTAGTTGTTAAGTTTAGGTACTGGGTAGGATTAGGGATGTAGAATAAGGTCATGTAGAATAAGGCATTAATATGTGCTTAATTACTACTAATAAATGGCTAATATTCTAGTAATATGCATGCTAATAATCAACTAGTTAAGAGACCCTAAAATAAAGTGTTACCAAATAATAATAATGCTTCACACCTTGCACAACGACTTCTAACAGCTACACTGAAACAATCAAAGTATTAAAGACTAAATTAATTAGAAACTAACTGGAAACAACATAGCAAGACATTTATAATTGTATTTAAGTATGCTAAAGGACTGTGAATCAGTTAACCCATTATTCACACAGGTTTCTGTGATAAATCAAGATCAATCACACAATTTTATATATTTTTTTGTTTTTGGAACGAGAGAATATAAGAGTTACAGCAATGTTTTAATAAGTACAATGTCTAATTTCTCTAACTGATCTGCCAGATATTAAAGTGCCCCTATTATGGATTTTTGAAAATGAGCTTTCATGCAGTGTGTAACAGCTCTAAGTGAATGAAAACATCCTGCAAAGTTTTAAATCTGAAAGTGCACCATGTATAAAGTTATTGTCTCTCAAAAGAAAGAGTCGACTCTGAATTATTGAAACGAGTCGTTTTTAAAACGAATCCCAAGCCGTTTCATGTTGATGTCAACGTGAAACATTAGCATATTGCTGCCCACTTGTGAGCAGACCTGGGAAAACTTGATTTTCGTGTTGGTCTGAATGAAAATGCAAATTTATTCTTTGCCACTAGGTGCTACTTTTGGAGCGTTAAAAATAGCTGTTTCCCCGGTAACTCTGTACACAAAGCAGCACTGCGCTCACAAACACTGCTTTAAATGAAATCGACCAATCACAGCAGATTAGGAGGGGTTTGGAAAAATTAATCGTTGAGCGAATCGTTTGGCAAATAAGCCAATTGCTCAAGCCATTGAGCAAATAAGGTAAAAATAAATGCATATTATAAGACAATGAAAGTGTTTTTTGACCTTGCATGCATGTCAACCTGTTGTTGGGGACTCCCAAAACCAAAATATTAACCTTTCATAACCCTTATAGGGGCACTTTAATCTTCAATTTAATGCCCGCTTTTTTTGGAAGGTAATATATATGTATGGATAGGCTTAATAGGGTCATGATATCAAATTAATGCATTGTTGCACTTTCACAGAAAGTTACACAGTTAGTTGGCCAGTCTCTGTATTATTTGACTTGCTCACTAAAGCCAACTGTTTGTCGCATTTAGTGCAGGGCAAGTGTACATTTTAGACTGTGGTAGTACTGACAGCATTCATGTCATCTCATTACAGGCGCGTTCATACTGATACTGATCTCTTGTGACAAAGCGACTGGACGTCATTGAGCTTAACAAGAGTCGGAGGTGACATGAGCAACAACGACCTCTGGCAATGCAACAAAGTTGAGTTTTATGAACTTTCTAATGAGCAGTGAAGTGGCGATGATGACCATCAACAGTGTCCCTTTAAGCAGGGGTTTTCAAACAGTGGGTCGCAGAGTGGGACAAGGTGGGTCGCACAAAGTCACTTTGGTGCGTTTCAATAACACACACACTCACACAGTTCAGTCTAGGGCTGCACGATATAGCCTACCAACATTAATTACGAAATTGCAATATTCTTAGTGCGATTTTTTAATTGCAATTAAGTCCGCGATTTAAAACATGCGCTGCGTGTTTTGAAGCACGGGCGCGAACGAGTTGTAATAACAGTGAGGGTCTCAGAGCAACGTCATCATTAAAAGAGGAAGGAACATGAATGCATTTCATGCGCTGAATGAGTTTAACAACACTAATTACAGAGTGAGCGTGTTTCGAGTTTTTATGGACATGTTTCATATTTTAACATCTGTAAACAAGGAAATTAAAACTTAAATAGTAGTGAAATTTTACTGTTGTACTATAAAATAAAATGGTTATTTTTCTTAAATACTTAATTTCGGCCATATAAACTTTTAATTAAGATTAAGCTTAAAGTAATGTCAATTGTTTACTGATCTCAAATATTTTGGTGGGTCGTAAAATAGATTGTATTTGTGGGTCGTGGAATGGAAAAGTTTGGGAAACCCTGCCTTTAAGGACAGTCACACAGTGGCCATATCCGTAACGTCCCAGGCCAGATATTTCCCATTATGTGCCTGAATGGGGAACTTTTTGTAAAATTGTTTCAATAACATATTTCAAATCAGGATTAAAGTCTAACAATTGTATAATTTTTTGTGCTTCTTAATCTCAACTCATGCAGATAAACACCATTTCACACTCTAAATGAAAAGAGACTTTTTAAAATGTAATTTAGGACTACAGGCACAATATTATGATTTTACCAACACACATGTAGGAGTGAAATATATCTGTTACATTTACATTTACATTTATGCATTTAGCAGACGCTTTTATCCAAAGCGACTTACATTGCATTCAAGTTACAGTTTTGTACATTTTATCAGCCCTTGCTTTCCCTGGGAATCGAACCCACAATCTTGGTGTTGCTAGCGCCATGCTCTACCATTTGAGCTACAGGAAAGCTATATAGCTATATATAAAGCTGTTATACAGCATCTGCTGTGAATGTGAGTGAAGACAGTGGAGCTGATGCGACTGGACACTGCAGATGAATGCCTGAGTAGAAAGATTTTATTGCTGTGAGTGTGAAGACAAATTTACACTGCGCTCTAAATAGAGGCACGACAAGAGCAACAAGTGATCAATCTCTTCAGGTTTTGGTTTATGCAGATGGTCTTTCGAAAACGATGTCATTAATGTTAAACATTATTATTACAATGGGTAAATGTCATATACACAAAAGTAAGTGGAATAATAGTAAACCTTTAAATTGCTTTAAAAATTAATGCAAAACATACTTAGAATCATTAAAACACTTATCCAAAGATAATCAACCCCTTGGGGAATTGTATAAAACGATGTATGAGTCTCTTTCCTTTTAAGACTGGTAAGTCTTTTTTTTCTTGCAACCCCCTGCAATGTTTAAAGAATGTTTGTTATGTTTGTTGTTATTGTATGTATATATATATATATATATATGTATATGTATATATATATACACACACGGACATTATGCATGACGAAGATGTAAGTGGAAAAGTGTTTATTTTGTCATGCATTTTATTGTTCCCCATTTGAGTTTGTAAATTGATATTGTTCAATAAAATAAAAAAAAAGTGATCAATCTTTTGATTGTCTTTTTATAAACCATTATGATAAGCAATGCACAAAAACATGGATTTTTTTTTATGGTTGATGCCGATATATATATATGAGAAGGTACTATAGCATTTGCCTTTCTATTAATAATAATAAATGTTATAAATTTCATGTACCATTTACTTTCTTTAACAGATCTAATAATTTATTAGACATACTAGCATTCACATTTATATCAAAATAAAAGTCTGGGGGCTGTCTAAATAAAATCTGACACTTATCAGCCAAGCAGAAAACTTCTTGGCCGATGTTCTTAATTAAAATATGCCAGTAATGCAAATATGGCATTATTTGGTGATATATCGACCGAACACTGACAAGAATCCTTTTTTTTTTTTTTAAAGTCAGCCCACAGTGAAATCTCATATCAAAAACATTCTGATTGACTATGACTTTGTTGCTTCATACAGATTTTGGGCTTCATTGAGATCTAAAAAATAATATGTCATATAGCGCCTGGTTACGACATGCTGAATGTGCATAACTGTCATCTGTGGAAACTTTTCATCACAGTTAAAAGTGTCTGATACATTGAATTAAAGCACTTTACAGTTGATGTACTCTAATTGAATGAAATCTTTATAGGGTCTGTTTATTTGCCTGCTGACCATTAAACACCTTATTTTATACCCTCATTAAAGCAGCACAGCTCAGTGTGACCTACAGGTTAATGGGCAGCGCGCATGCACTTCAGGATCTTTGATTCTACTTGATAATTCATGCATTGAGAAAGATTCACACTGAATAATATTTTGGCCACTATCGGAATTAGATTTATTAGACATGAGGCCATAGCATCCCACTGTTGCCAAACATATACATGCTACATGCAACTCAAAGACACTGCATTCATATGCATAACACAACGCTTCATAAAAACGTACAGGAGACAGTGTGAGTGTCTGTATAATCTATAAAAATAAAGCATGCAGTTTCTATGCGCAGCGTTGAAATGGGGTGGAAATGCATGTGTGGGATGAAACGCTGGCAGCAGTGAAACCCGTCTCAGTGCGGCACAGAGAACACACAGACAGGTCAATTCACTGCTGCTCAGAATAAACCTCCATTCGCTTCCACCACCAGTATAGTGAGTACATGCCATACAGCGCTGTATGTGCCTTCATTTCACAGCACACACTAAAAACACAATACACCTATGCAGTTTTGTTGGTCTCACAGCTACTGTCATTTTTCACAAGAAATATCATAAATAATCAACACACTGGCGACTACACCATCATGTCAAATATGGCCTTCCTGCAGCTCAAACAGTAAACCGTGGCTCTAGCAACACCAAAGTCATGGGATTGATTCCCAGGGAATAAATAAACTGTAAAAATGGCATAGCTTGTACATACACTACCATTCAGTCTCTTCTGCTCACCAAGGCTGTATCTATTTGATCAAAAATACAGTAAAAACAATAATATTCTGAAATACTATTACCGTTTAAAGTAATTTTTCTAGTTTTCTATTTTAATATATTTTAAAATCTATGTAAATGTAATGTAAATTACTCCCATTTAGTGTCACACAGTCCTGCAGAAATCATTCTGATATGCTGATTTGCTCCTCAAGAAATATTTTGAATTGCTTCATATTTTTGTGGAAATCAAGACACATTTTTTCAGAATTCTTTGATGAACAAAATGTTCAAAAGGACAGCATTAATTTGAAATAGAAAGCTTTTGTTACATTAGAAAATGTCTTTACTGTCACTGACCAATTTAAAGCATCCTTGCTGAATAAAATTAAAATAATTCGGTAACACTTTACTTAAAGCCTTTATGTATAATGCATTAGAAAGGGTTATTAAGGGGTAAAATGCATTACAATTATTCATAATGTGCATTGTAATACATTCTATCTTGTCATAAATAATGTAACACTTTATTTCGATAGTCACTTTAGACATTCTACTAACAGTAACTTTGCAACTACATGTCAACTAGCAGTCATTAGAGTATTAGTAGACTGTCTGCTTAATATCTTCTAACACTTTATTTTGATTGGTCCACAACATACAACATACTGACTACGAGAAACTTTGCAAGTATATGTCAACTTATTATACTAACCATAAACCTACCCTAACAGTCTACTCTGAGAGTTAGTAGACATATAGTTGCAAATTAATGAGAATTAGTTGACATGTAGTTGCAAAGTTGCTTATAGTTAGTAGAATGTCTAAAGTGGACGATCAAAATAAAGTGTAACCTAAATAATTATTACCAAATTTAAAATGAATAATGTAACAATGAACTGATAAGTGTTATAAAGTATTAACTGTGGTTACAATTATTCATGAGACTGTACAATGCATTTTTAGGTGCATTACAAGGCATAATTAATGCATTAAAACAACATTTATAATGCATTATACATAAAGGCTTTAAATTAAGTGTTACCAAAAATTCTTTCAAAAAAAAAAAACCCCCCTTTTGAACAGTAGCTTTGGCTAAATGCATCAGCCAAATGCAAAAATATCAAATGGTGATGTCAAATGCTGCGTTGTCTCACTTGTGTGAATTAGTGTTAATTTCGTTAACAAAAACTATGACGAAAAATGTTCGTTGACAAGCTTTTTTCCCATGATTAAGATGAGATGAAGATGAGACGACAATAAGGTCAATAAACGATAACTATGACGATATCAACATGGAATTTCGTTGATGAAAAAAGACAAAACTAAAATGTATTAAAAAAATAAAACTTTACCAAAAACAATTTAAATAAAAAAAATTAAAAATAAAGACAATTAAAATGGCTACAAAAATTATTACTGCTGTACGGTTAATTAATAATAGGGAAAGCAAGAGCTGATTAAATGTAAAAACTGTAACTTGAATGCAATGTAAGTCGCTTTGGATAAAAGCGTCTGCTAAATGCATAAATGTAAATGTAATAATCTTATTGCTAAAATGTCAAGTTTTCATTGACTAAAACTAGACTAAAATGTTGAGACTTTGTCGACTAAGACTTGACTAAAACTAAATAGGATAAGGTTGACTAAATATGTTAAAAACGAGCAAAGACATTTAACACGGGACTAAGACTAAGACTAAAATGGAAAATAGCTGACAAAATTAACACTAGTGTGAATCCAAAACATCTGATGACCTCAATTTCAGGACATTAAAAAATCCTTGGGTATGTGGTAAAACCCTTTAATGATGTGGTTTAATGAGTGAGTGATTAATTGGATTGGTTATGACACAGATTAAGATGTAATATGAGCTTTCCCTGTGGACCAGGAATGAGTCGAGATTATTCCATCAATTTATCTCATTAACAAGAATATCAATATTTCAGTAACGTTCTTCTCTAGAGACGGCTTCCTTCCACAGCTAGCTAAAGGTCACATTCAGATTTCTCAGAAATAAAACATTCAGCAGATTAATCCTTCTGGAGATAAAAAAATAAAATAATAAAAAAAAATAATGTGATGTATTGTCAAGTATGGTGACCCATACTCGAAATTGGTGCTCTGCATTTAACCCATCCAAGTGCACACAAACAGCAGTGAGTAATGAACACACACACTGTGAACACACACCTGGAGCAGTGGGCAGCCATTGCTCCAGCGGCCGGGGAGCAATTGGGGGTTCGGTGCCTTGCTCAAGGGCACCTCAGTCGTGGTATTGAAGGTGGAGAGAGTGCTATTCATTCACAATTCCCACCTTCAATCCCTGCCGGACCTGAGATTCGAACCCGCAACCTTTGGATTACAAGTCTGACTCTCTAACCATTAGGCCATGACTTCCCCTGAGATACCTTGATCATGGACAGTGAGCACGTTTACATGCGCACCAGAAAGCTTGAGATATGAATGCAGAGTTCATGCTTACATGCACTGTGAACAGGTGTTTACATGAGCACATAAGCATATTAACCCTTAAATGCATACCTCGGGTCTTTAGCGACCCAGGACATCATTCTCTACCCTCTCCCTCCTTCATTTTTATAAATGAGACATCAAATTCCTTAGTATTCCTCAATCTATTTATTATAAACAATATAACAAGAAAAAATAGTAAAATATAAAAGAATGCCTGTTTTCTGATAATTTTTTTGTAAAAAGTGTATAGGGTCGCTAGAGACCCGAGATATGTAAATCTTTAAGTATTTTTTCCTGCGCAACTATATTTACATATCTGATGACTATATATCTGATGACATATCTGCAATGCATCTTTATTCCTTGAGGTGGCACTGTTTGATAAACAATGATGACGTGATGTTTCACTCATAATTATATCAGGCATAAAACAAACGAATATCATCAGCAAAAACTGAACTGGTTTGAATGGCTTTACCGCAGAGAAATTACTATACGAAATGAAATATAAATGTCACTGTCATTTGATGCTGACTGTGGTAAATAAGCTGCCAGTGATCAAAATATTGAATATGAAGTCATTGAAAACGATAGTTTTGAGAATATGGTTGAGAGCGTGAATATGAGGCAGATGCTGAATCTGTGCGCTCTGACGATGACAGTGATGATAAAATCTTCTGCTCAGATTGAACCCTTTTAAGTTTCAAAAGATAACAAAATATGCTTTATTTTATTCTGCTGTAATTGTTCTTAAAATATCAAGAGAGTTTTTTGCTATTGCAGCAGTTAGAGATCCAGCCGTGCTGGATATATAGGTCCGGGTCACTAATGACCCAAATATGTAATAATGATTGGCGAAATATTCATGCATTTAAGGGTTAAGAAAAATCACTCTATGCAACTTCCCAAAAAGTTGATTGAAAATCACAAAGCAGGGGTTTCAAGAATATTTCGACTTGTACTGAATATCCTTTGAATACTGAATCAATAATGAAGAAATGGAACCAGTATGTATGGCTGTGCTGTGAATCTACCAACAGATGAACTCGCTGAGATAGAACTCTACCATAAACATAATAACTCACACATATAAAATTAATACCGTAGAACCGGTAGGGCAACATATTAAACCATAAAATGAAAAAAAAAAAAAAAAAAAAAAGATTTATAGTTCAAATAGAGGTTTTCACAAAAAAAAAAAAAAAAGTTTTATAAAATAATCAACTTCACATTTCAGTATTTAAACCATTTTTAAGAAAAGGAGTGAGTCCAAAAGTATCAATTATTGTTTCATCAATCATTGTTTAGGTGTTTAGAAGGCACATTCGCTTCGCTTATCGATCCAGCAGTTCACATTCACAACTGTGTGTTTGCTGCTTAAAAACATGGGCAGATTTTCATTGGTCTGAACAAAAACAGCAGACGGGCTTATTGAAAATGTAAATTCATTCTCTGTCAGTTGGTGGAAAGACCTGTACTCTGTACTCATAAATGCTACTTTATCAAGACAGTCAGTTCCCTTCAGTAATACATTCATATAACAACACCTGCACCACGTTTTGACTTGAAATGTGCTTTGTTCATATTTATTCAATGAAATAATAACCTTCCGAAGTCATATCATGATTCATGTCTTTTTGTCCCCAAATTTAAGATCTCTTGAAATTACAAGAAAGGCTTTTATTCAACCATTTAAGGCATTTTGGACTTCCATGGCTTTAATTTTGATAAAACTAAATTTAAGACTTAAGGACCCACGGAAACCCTGTAAAAGAATAAAAGCATCTGGGATCTGTAACACTGAAGAATAAGCTGTCCTCTACTTGTGTAAAGCAGGAGTTGTCTAAAGATAGCCACTGTGATTTTCCATCTAATATACAGTTATTAATCTTTTGACCTTTGATTTAACACTTTATTTTCAGACAGATGAGCTGCGTCACATCGCCTGCGTTTATAAACTTGATATCACACAATCATTCCATAAGCATCCTGTCATAAAGACAAACCATCTCTATTAAATGAAACACTTGAAATGTTCATTATTTTCTTATTTATTTTTTTAACTTCTGGACCAACAGGAGAACAATCAGAATAATTTAGATCAGTTCTCTCCAAATGAATATGTATCAAAGTCTCTAACAAGATATGCAGAGAGATTAATTAAACTGACAATTAAGTAGAGCGAGAAAGACAACTGAGCAGTACAGGTGTCATTTATTGTAAAGAAAGATGCACAAGCACACTTCACAAGCAAAGCGTTTGTTTGCCAGGTTTAAAATGACAATACAATAGATCTAGTGTTGAAAATGAAGGTTTATGCTTCTGCTGAATTCATCACAGGTCACCGTGTCTTACCCAAGAGTCTGGCAAACACCTTCAGCATTATATGTGTTGAGTCCAGCAAAAATAGGTCTGATAAGAATAGAAGCGTCATAAGTGTGGCGGCAGTGATTGGTGTCTGATTACATGGAGGCGTTCAGTCACTCATGTCTCTGTTTTAAAGGCCAGACCTCCAACAAATCCAAAGATCTCAAAGGATTTTAGTATACCAGGACAAGAGCAGGACCTGATCATTCAAACGCTACTCCTGTAAAATCGCTGTCAACAGTGATCTTATTAGACATCATTCAGTATATGTACGTCTCTAGACCTGACCATGTCTAGTTCCTCCTTACATGGTGAAGTTTACAGCTCAGCTTGCATACTATGCCTGCTGGAGGATGACCGGTCCACTCCACCGCTGTAATTAGGTGGATCACATAACCGCCACAGACTGCTGTCAGTGTGAACACCCAGTAATATTTAAAGGCCACCTTTTATGCGAAATTCACAGCAAAATTGGCAGTGTGTGTACACAACCACCCTATAATGATAAAAATTATAAAAGTCCACCCGCCCTTATTATAATCACCATAGATCATTAGCAGTGTCTCAGAACAAGCTGTTTGCAGAATCTTTAAAATGTGACGTCACATTTTACAAGCCCCGCCCACGACTGTTAACAGACACTGCAGTATTAGCAGAGACCCTGCCCTGAGTGAACCGCACACAATCCGCCCGTGTTTATCTGCACACTACAGCATTTAAAAGCAGCATTTAAGTAAGAAATGTCTTCTTTTTACAGCTATTCAGCCCAGAGCAGTGAGTGATTTTCTGTTTTAATTTTATTGCACGGCTCTAGCTCTTATCTTACTTCTCTTGAAGTGGTCGCATTTGTGCGAGTGCATGGTCTGAGTTGCTCCAAAGCGTCTGCTTCATACAGTGAGCATTGCAGATCCGCGGCACATATAGCAGGAGTCAGATTTCACTGATCACATGAAGAGAGTGACAGAGGTGCTTTCAGTGCGAGTGCTTCAGGTGTAGAGCCGGGTTTATACTCGCCGCGTCAGCACGAGCACGAAGGTGCGCGCAGCACGCGGCAAAAATGACGCAAATATTGAGGAAACGATGGCAGACAAAGGATTTGGTTTTCACACTACATTAAAATAAAAGACCGCTTCTTAAACCAGAGAAGGTGAACATGTAAAAAAAACATGCAAGTCCTGTCACCGACAGCCAGTTTAGTTTTACTTTTCTTTTTGTTTCCAGCTGACCTCACCAGAAAAAAACTCAACGCTACCATCTAGTGGACTGTAAAGAAATAGATTTTATTATTCTACCAAATAGTATAATAAAAGATGGCTACTTGGCGTCCATGTATCGATACAGTACTGCCGCGGAAAATATCGTGATACTATGCTGTATCGATTTTTTCTCCCACCCCTACTTAATACACGTCTAATATAAACATGCAATATCTTTCCCAGCTGTTTACCTTCACAGACCTATGTTTGTTTTTAACATAAACTCGTGTGTATTTGACAGTTTTAGCACAATAAGACATGAAAGAGAACTTAGTTTAGTACTCACATGCCGTGTGCAACCACTGAACCGCCTGCTTCAGATGTGTGCGCTCAGAAAACCATATTTCAGAAGTTTAAACTAATATGGTTTAAAACACATGACTATTCATCGCGACATGATAATCAAAACCAAACAGATGTTTTTTATCAGAGTATCTGAGGTAGGAGCTATAAAGGCATCAGCCCTATTCTGGAGAAGGCCGGAGGAGCAGCAGCTCATTCGCATTTGCGAGTACTTTTGTCTATTTGGACATACCACACTTTTGCTGTACTGTTTTTTGCATCATATATAGAAGGGAAGTATTTGATTTCAAGTGAGGCGTCAGAGTTTGCAAAGCAAACAAAGCCTTAATGTATACGCAATTGTAATAATGCACCACTAATATGCATTCCATCAACAAACAAGGCTCAGCTATGAGTAATTAAGTTAGCTATGGCTAAAGACTATCAATGAAATGCACTTTTCACAATAGTCTTCACTAGCTAATACTGTTACACAAATACACGGTTACTTCTGGATAAGATGATCAGCCACATACGTCACAACTGCAAACAACGCTATAATCATAAACACAGCAACATTAAACTTGTGAACATATTAATAATACATAATGGTCAGCCACCAAATGACTGTGTGTAACTAGAGCAGACCGAGAAATGAGATATTTGATGTATCAAAAGAGACTGTTTAATACTGCAAGAGATATGTGACAAACTGTTTCATGTGCGTGGTGTTTGCCAATCAAACGGAGACACGCAGTCTTTCACAGTTACTGACACTGATGCGTTCAAGTTTATTTGAGTCTGTCGCCACAGTTGTTCTGATAAGACGCTCTTAACAAGCCACAATGTTTCTCAGGGTGATAAAACTGCTCTTAAATCACAGTGCAGAAAAACCTTGTATAACCTACCTTAAGTAGTTTAGCATATTCTTGTATTATTTTATAGGAAGAAACATTAAAGGGGTCATGACATTTTTTGTTCCTAGAGGTTTACTTATAATGTTAATAAAGTTTTTTGCACAAAAAACAAATAAATATTTGGAAAAATTATTATTTTCAACCCTCATTCTGAGCCTCTCTCTAAAACGACCTTTTTTTAAGGGGCGGGTCCTTTAAGGCTTGTCAGTAATCGGCCCCTGTTATGACTGACTAGCGTCATTGCATAGGAAACAGTATGCATGCGAGTTATTTGACCATCTATAAAACTGCAAATAACCTTACTTTTATTAAACGTCCCTTCTGTTTTTGTTTATAAATAAATAAAGAGGGTTTCCATCATTTACTGATATGCAATTAATCGCATAAGTTGACAGCATATGTGTGCATTTTATAAGCCACTCTGCGCTCCAGATAACATGAAGTAAACAGAAATTAGAAGCACTTGTCCCCAAAACTTATGATGTAATAATACCATAAAACATTACGTTCTGCTACAAAGGTGCTGCTGGCGCTATGCGGGTCAGTCACTCATTTACTGAGTTCCTTCAGATGCCAACCAAGAAATATGAAAGGACAAAATGATCCATCAATATATTTTGAGTTGTGGCAGGCTGAAAACCAGACGGTGACTCACACAACTGAAAACTTGACCTTGTGCTACAATTCACTCTGGAAAACAACTGGAAAACAACTTTAAATGATTCTGACCTTGCCGTCTCAGAACTTAATAAAGCTGTCTGATTGGTTTGCTAGATGCCAAAATGACCAAAGCAATTCCACAGCACTGAACTAACTAAACCTAGACTACATAACCACAATCCATCGCAAGAATTCTTGTGACCTAACATCAAAAAGACATATCTGACACTAAAATGAAGCACCCTTCTCTCATTAAGGGATAGCTTGTGAGTCATTCAGTATGGTGATACCTGCGAGCAGGCCATAAAAAGCTCATAAAGTAGCCTGCTCATGGAGTTGGCAGAGGACAGTCACGACAGAAGCTCGGCAAGGGCACTCGCTTTTGGTGCAGCTTTATATAACGCCTTATAAAGTGCTCACTGAAGTTACTGCCAACTTATTAAGCATGCAATACACATCCTGTCAGTGTGTGAAGTGTATTCATTTTATTAAAGCATAACATAAAATGTGCACTATCCGGAAGAGGTGTTAGTGGTGGCAGGGGGGTATTTAATTATTTAAGTCCACTGATTTTGGCAGATCAAACTCATTTGAGCCCGAGTCCACATGGGGCTGTTTCGTCCTGTCACTGATTGAGCTCAGCTGCAGTGATGGTGCCAGAACCGGACATATCAGAGGAAACATGGGACAAGGATTGTCTAGCAGGTGGGCCACAGATCTGATGGTCAGGGCTGGGCAGTTGCTTGAGATTACAGTTACTTTATGGACTACAGGATTACATATTCACACAATGGCAGTAATTTATCCATAATTTGATTATTCTGCTTAATTGTTTTTTTCTCTCTCGCTCTTTTTCAATTTTCCTTTCTAAAAGTCCTATACTGTGTCATACCAATTAGCTTTAAATTAGAGGTCGACCGATTCATCGGTTTTGCCGATTAATCGTCACCGATAGTTGATTTGCACAACTATCAGTTATCGTGAAAAATCCATGCCGATAGTTTTCCGTGTTGCGTCTGTTGCTGGAGCGGCTGAGAAGGGTCTGCTGTCATTATACAGTATGAGAGCGGCCTCTAGAGGCGGAAATCTCTGACAGCACGTGTTGTTTGTTTTGGCATGTGACACTGCGCGCTGCACAGAGAGAGAAACTCCAGACTCGCATTTAAATACAGCCGACAGAAAATCTTGCCACGGAACAGAGCGCAGTTCACATAGTTTTCCATTAAATAACATTACAATTTGTCCCAAATCATTGTTAATGTACATAATGGCTTCACCCTAGGCGATAAATTATGTATTGTGCATTTTTCAGCAAAACGTTGGTCTTTCTGTGGCTCTAATAAAGTCTGTATGCTTCATATAGAAAGCGGTAATAGATCGCGCTCTCTTTCCGCTTGCTCTGTTTTTTTTTAAACACCGAACTTCAAACTCATTTATGCCACATAGTTCATTCTTATAGCAAACTTATGTCCGTTTGGTGATTAAATAAACTGTTTTAGACCGCTGCTTGAATTGAACGTGACGCGTCTGGTGTGTGTGTGTGTGTGTGATACCTGTGACTTCTCCAAGACGCAGCACTGCGCTTTTGCAAAATATATTTTTTTTATATTTTGATTAGATAATAATGCAGTGTTCTAAAATAGCAGCAAATAAAATGTGAGCGTACACATAGAATATCAATAACCTGTGCATGTAATTTTAATATGGCCTTGTTTCAAGATGGCCATCTTTAAGCATGACTGTTGAAATGAAATGAAATGAAATGAAATTAAATTAAATGGTAATACTTAACAATAAGAGTCCATTTGTAACATTAATGAAAACTGTGGAAGTATTGTTCCTTGTTAGAGTGCAGTGTTTCCCACAGGATTTTGTGGGACTTGTGGCGGCAGGTGACGTCACATTAATTTGCATATTCATGACGTCATTGTGTCAAGTTTGCGTTCAGACGAGTTTTGGCACTTAAGATCTGTTCTAAATGTCACATACTGTAATTAATACAACAATGCCAATAAAGCTGTTCACATTATACTTTCTGTTGTCATACATAAAACAAGTACAAATAGTAAACAGGAACCATTAATTTTACATGTTAACCAGGAATCACTCTCACTATACTCTTGTGTATGATTATAAATCATAATCCTGATTTATAATCGCGACATCGTCTGATAACATCAATATACATCTAACTTACACTAAAAAGCGACTATATGCGGTGGTTTTGGCTGTATTACTGTTTTGTCTCATTCAGCACACTGCCTGAGTCTGAGTAACAAACTATGCGCATATTAACAGACGAATTATGTTCATATTTAAAAGTCCAAACGGTCAGTAAGCGACAGGCGCTTGGAAACGCTGTTTTGTAAATGATTTACTGACGATTTTGCTGCGTTACGGCCAACTGAATGCGCTGCTTCTCTGCCGCTCACTGCACAGAATAGACGCAGAGAGAGGCGACACTGCACCGGGAGTCAGACCTCACGCTCGCGTGACAGTACTGGAGACATCTTCCAACTGAACGATAGCTAAGGTTTTTTCAAAAAAAGTCGCTAGGTTTGTCAGTATGTACCTGTTGTGGGAAAAAAGCCACCAAAAGGGTCTGAAAGTTGTTAAATATAGTGCTAAAATCGTGCTCTTGTGTGTGAGATGCGGGAGCTGATGGCAGCGGGCGGTGGATATTGTTGCGGCCCGCCACAAATAAAGAGAGAGAGCTTGTCTGTAGGAGTGTGGACAGTTCTTGAGCACACAGAACGAGCAGTGCGAAACGCGTCGGGCGAGGGGAGATTTTCAACTAGTTAATCGATCGCGGATGGTTTCATTATCTCGGGCGGATAAAAAAAAAAAAAAGTGTAAGAGATAATAATAGTAATAAAAACAAAAATGTGTCACCAAATATACTTGGGCGGCCGTTAATATACCTGGGCGGCCCGCCCAGGTAAAGTCTATGTGTGGGAAACACTGGAGTGTGTTCATTTCAACATCTTACTAATAGGCTTCATTTTTAAATTGTAAAGTTTCTTCTTTTAACATTAGTAAACTATGAAATAACTTTAATGATCGATATAATAATTAATATTAATACTAACTTTTTATTCATTTACAAAGTATGGTTCAGTACTGTTACTGCTTTTTTAAAAATAGTAAAGCTCTATTTTAGTTTTCGTTCAGTATCCATTTTAAAAACTATCGGTTGATTAATCGGTATCGGCCAGTGTGGTCCAACCTAGCTATCGGTATAATCCACTATCGGTCGACCTCTACTTTAAATATATATTCACAAATATCATGTATTAAATTTGCAAACCAAGCTTCTGAATTCGGGGGGAGCACCTCTAAAGCAATTAGACCAGGGGTGTCAAACTCAATTCCTGGAAGGCCGGAGCCCTGCACAGTTTAGATGCAACCCTAATTAAACACAACTGATCCAGCTAATCAAGTTATTAAGGCTTATTTGAAAACTACATGGTTTGTGTGTTTAATTAGGGTTGGAACTAAACTCTACAGGGCTGCGGCCCTCCAGGAACTGAGTTTGACACCCCTGAATTAGACCATGTATGAAACAAATAATTATGCAAGTTACTAAACACTGGGGGTGATGTACAGCTGTGAAACACAATGTCTTCATCATATCCAGTGACCTTCAGTACCTGTTGGTTCTGGCAGTCTGGACAAACATATGCCAAACCTGGAAGGCTTTGGGCATGTAATGTCATTGCTGTATTCATGTTTATTAATGTTTGGTCAAATAATGCAGGGATTCCCAAATGTTTTTTTGTCAGCCAATCCCGTTAAAATAAAAATATTTACTTGAAATATCGGTAGCACCTTAGAACAGGGAACACATATTCAGTATTAAGAATTTTCCTTTAATAAACTCCTAATTTGCTGCTTATTAATAGCTAGTAAGGTAGTTGTTAAGTTTAGGCATGGGGCGGATTAAGGGATCTAAAATATGGTCATGCAGAATAAGACATTAGTATGTGCTTTATAAATACTAATAAACAGCCAATATGCTAGTAATATGCATGCTATAATAAGCAGCTGGTTATTTGCGAGAATTGGCCCTTAAATTAAACCAAAATATCTCTGGAAAGTAATCTCTGGAAATGTATTTCTGGAAAGTAATATTTCATTAATTTAACAACACATTTGCATGTTTATAATTCTCTGATGTCATTAATGGTCACATTGACCTGCAGGTAAACAAATGAAATATTTCTATTTTTAGTGTTCAAGTGTTTAAATTATTTTTTTATTTTACATTTTTTATGATTTAATTAAATAATAGCTTTTTATAAACTCAAAAACCCACTGCAGTTCATGAACCCCACTATGGGAAACCCTGGTGTAATGTATTGTTTAATGCATTCTATGATGTTGATAAAAAAAAGGGAATATATTTTCTTTCTTTCTTTTGCTTTTTTTAATCAATATGGTGTGTTTAATGGTAAATTTAAACAAGTTAGATAAAAAAGGTCATCTAAAAGGAATCTAAAAAAGTACAGTTTTCATCATGTAATCTGTAATCAGTAACGGACTACAATTTGTAAGTACTCAACCCCGTACTGCAGATGGTGAATCAAACAATCTCACGAAAAGGGGAATTTACCCTAAAAATCACAATCAATCCAAGTTTCCTTGTCATGTTTTTGCAATGAACTGACAAATGATGCTACCAATCTGTGTCCCAAATAAACCCAACTATGCATTTTATAATAAATTATAAGCCAATTTATAAACCCACTTGAAAAAATGATACAGTATATATGGATTACAATTTAAGTAAGAGCTCTAATTATTTTGGCTCAAGAACCTTGTAAATATTTAATATGGTTATCAACAGTTTTGCATTCATTTTTGTTGATCTACTGCATCTTTTGTTGTTCCTGTAGCTCACACAATACAGCGCCAGCAACAGCAAGGTCATGGGCTTGATTCCCAACTGAAAAACACAGTATATCTTGAATGCACTGTACACTTCAGATTAGCACCAGCAAAAGCATACATTTAAATCTTTGCGAGCATCACTTACGACAAAAACAACTCAAGAACTGAATATTTGCATGAACAATTATCTCCAGATAAAAAGTGAATGACATTAACAAAACTTTACCGTGAAACAAATCATTTTTCTCATGCTTCTGTCCTGTCTTTTTGTGAACGTCGACGCTTCTAGCCACACAAGTTGATATCATGCATCATTGCATTCTTAGTATTGCCACAAGATGTTTTTATAATTTTATTTCAGTCTTTCTTTTAACTATGGTCACGGTGGAGCAGCAGTTTGAAGGGAATCGTGCACTCGTTCAGGCCTCCAAATGTCCATGTCTGTCTCCAATAACAGCATCTATTACTAATGAATCCGAGACAAGAGCGCTTTTGTCCTGAGCTTGTATCAAGTGCACAAACATCAGGTTGACGGGGACTGATTAGTAAAGATCAGATGATCTTATGAAAACAAGGGAAAGTAGACAGCAGTGTGTGTTATAGAATAACACCAGGCTCAAAGGACCTGGAGCAGATTAATTCTACTCTGAATATTTTTTAATCCATCAAGCCGGTTTTAATGTCATGTATCCCTTCATACATCATCTCAAAGAGGAATGCTGAGAGATTTGTTTGAGACTTACCTTCAGCAGCTCCCGAGGGAAATCTTGTCCTTCATTGAGTCCGTCCAGGTTATTGATGAATTCCTGACACGTCATCTTCTTCCCGATATTCTGTGGGGCATGAGAAACATTTATTGGGCTGTTAATGGGACAGGATGGCACTGTATCACCCTGATTTAACCCTGCGAGTCAGAGACGACCTGACACCACTGACAGCAGCAGAGGAGGGGATCTCAAATCAATTCATGCTGATATCCCAGCTTGCACTCCTACAATGGCTGTAAATCAGTCAGTCCTGCTTTCTCATCAAATTTACAAACTGCCATTAAACATAAGGAATATAAGGCAGGAGGCCAAAACCTTATAATCACAGTATTTATCAATATGAAATCGTTTTTTATGTAATTGTTCCAAGAAATTCCATGTAAAACACAGTAAATCACATTTTTAAAGAAATTAATAATTTTGTTCAGTATTGATCTGTTAAAATAATAAAAAAAAAACACAATAAAGACTTATGTTAGAAATTAGTTATTTTCAAATAAATGCTGTTATTTTGAACTTTGTATTTATCAAAGAATGCAAAAAAGTTTTAAATTACATTTGAAATGTGTAGAGTGCTTTTTTAAAATATGCATTCAGTAACACGTTATTTTAAGGTGTCCTTGTTACACATTACATGTACTTACTATTGTAATAACAATAAATGATGCATAATTGCATGCAAATAACCCTAAGACAAACCCTAATCCTAACCCTAACCATATAGTAAATATATGTAGTTAATTAATATTACTCAGGACTTAAATGTGTAATTACACTGTAACAAGGACACCTTAAAATAAAGTGTAACCAACCATGCATTCTTTCAAAGCACTTTTACAGAAATTTTTTGGTGCTTTACCACAGAGCAGGTTTTATTGCTGGGTGATATGACAATATAAAAAGATGATATAATTGAGTCTCCAGTAACTAGATCCTGTTAGATCTATTTATATTGTATTTAAGGTTGTCTAGCACATATATCAGTGAAGCAGTGATGCATGACATGTTCAAAAGCAATTAAGAGATTTTAATACTGGCTGGTTAAAATAATAAATATATTTAAACAGAAAACAGTTATTTAAAATGTTAATATTTCACAATATAACTGTTTTTATTCTATTTTTGGTCAAATAAATGCAGGCTTGAAGAGCATATGAGACTTCTTTTAAAACTTAAAAAAAAAAACATTGGAACTGTAGTCTGCATATAATGTCTATTTTTGAATAAACAAATACATTAACTTTGCAAATGAAAAATACTTCATATTATTTGATTGTTTTTTCTTTATATTTTGTATATTGATTGATGCAAAGCTAAAGTCTGTATATAAATTATGTCTGACATGGTATAATGTCAGGCTCATGTAATAATTCACAGACTGATGCACTTGATTAAGTTCTGCTGGAGGAGGTGACACCTTTAACTAAATGTACAGGATTAAGAATATCTATGACAATCCAGAACTGATCTAATGTAATAGCATGAGATTATTTATCTGTCCCCTGAACATTTGCTCTGGACTATTTCATAGTTTCATAGTTATTCATCACAATGAATAAACCCCTCTGAACAATACAAAAAGATGTACAGCGGGGAAAATAAGTATTTGACACATCAGCATTTTTATCAGTAAGGGGATTTCTAAGTGGGCTATTGACACAAAATTTCCACCAGATGTAGCCATCAAGCCAAATATTGAATTCATACAAAGAAATCAGAACATTTAAGTATACAAGTTGAGTCATAATAAATAAAGTAAAATGACACAGGGAATAAGTATTGAACACATGAAGATAACAAGGTGCAAAATGGCATAGAAAGCAAGGAGATCACCTGAAATCTGTCAGTATTGAGAGAGAACCCCTGCCCCCTATCAGTACTAATTGATATCAGCTGCTTTAGTCCTAATTGATGGCCTATAAAGGCTTCTCATTACCTAGGAGGCACACAGGAAAGACTTCATGATGGGTAAAAGCAAAGAACTCTCTGTAGATCTTCGTAATCTTATCGTTGAAAAGCATTTTGATGGTAATGGTTATAGTCACATTTCCAGAATACTGAATGTTCCTGTGGGGGCCATTATCCGGAAATGGAAAGAGCATCAGTTCACCATAAACCGGCCACGATCAGGTGCTCCACGTAAGATCCCTGTCCGAGGAGTCCAAAGAATAATCAGGAGAGTTCTCCAAGAGCCAAGAACCACTCGGGCAGAACTTCAGGAAGACCTTGCATCAGCAGGTACTGTTGTTTTCAAAGAAAACTATAAGCAATGCACTGAACCGCCATGGCATCCATGCACGCTCACCACGCAAGACTCCATTGCTGAACAAAAAGCATGTTGAGGCTCGGTTAAAGTTTGCGAAAGAGCATTTGGAGAAGCCTGTGGATTATTGGGAGACTATACTATGGTCAGATGAAAGCAAAATTGAACTTTTTGGCAGTCATTCTACACACCATGTTTGGAGAAGAAATGGCACTGCCCACCACCCCAAGAACACCATACCAACAGTTAAGTTTGGGAGTGGAAGCATCATGGTTTGGGGCTGCTTTTCAGCAAGGGGTACTGGCAGACTTCATATTATTGAAGGCAGGATGAATGGAGAAATGTACCGGGACATTCTGGATAAAAATCTACTGCCATCTACCAGAAAGCTGAAAATGAAAAGAGGGTGGACATTTCAGCAAGACAATGATCCCAAACACAAGGCCAAGGACACAATGAAGTGGTTTCAAAGAAAGAAAATCAAGCTGCTTGAATGGCCCAGTCAATCACCTGACCTAAATCCCATAGAAAATCTATGGAGAGAACTGAAGATCAAAGTTCATAAAAGAGGCCCAAGGAACCTTCAAGATTTAAAGACCATTTGTGTGGAAGAATGGGCCAGAATCACTCCTGAGCAATGCAGACGACTGGTCTCTCCATACAAGAGGCGTCTAGAAGCTGTAATCACCAACAAAGGCTTTTCTACAAAGTATTAAATAAAGTGTTCAATACTTATTCCCTGTGTCATTTTACTTTATTTATTATGACTCAACTTGTATACTTAAATGTTCTGATTTCTTTGTATGAATTCAATATTTGGCTTGATGGCTACATCTGGTGGAAATTTTGTGTCAATAGCCCACTTAGAAATCCCCTTACTGATAAAAATGCTGATGTGTCAAATACTTATTTTCCCCGCTGTATTTCCTTAACAATTACTAATACAATTCATGGAAATATGGCAAAATTTAAATTTTAAACATTTCCTTAATAAAAACAGAAAAATATATGTCCTTAATATCTGTAAAATAAATAAATTAGCCAATTTTGTTTAAATGAAGGATTGCAGAAATGAGTACACCCTCGATTTAATACAACACATGTATAATATTCTAGTACTTAGTATGTCCTCCATAGTTTTAAGCATACTGCTCTGTCCCTTCTTGGCACTTGATCACAAACTGCATCCCGGATGTCCTCCTTTGTGCGAAGAAATAAGTCTCCTGTCCAGCCAAGTCTGAGAATGATTTAGTGGGCTATTTAACACTTTTAACAGTCAAGAAATTACTTCTCTTTCAATGTTTTGGTGCAACATACCTGTTTTTATTTAGTTCTACTTAGTTACCTTGAGGAGGGTGTACCTATTTTTGCAACACAAAATTGTATCATTTTGATAAGAAAGTCTTATTTTCCTGAATAATTTTGACATGCTGGAACATTATGTCTCTGAAGAACCCTAACATGTCTTCTAAGTAAAAAGTAATTGCTGAATTTGTTAAGTTTTCAGAGAGGGTGAGCTCATTTATGCTGTGCACTGTATATAGTGTGTGAAAATACAAATATTCACTGAATGACTCAAACATTTACAAGTTTGCATTTTCTTACAGCATAGCTGTCCAACGATAATTTCCCTTTGTTTTGGTAACAGTACTTCTGTGTTTGTTTTGTGAGAAAGTAAATTACCAAAATACGTGAGGAAGAAAATGTTTCATTTTCATAGCGCTGGTATAACAGATCATACAGAGAAAATGTCACAGAGTCATACAATTGCTACATCTCACAATACGAACAACACTGTGACTGTGACCCACCGTAAGAGCTGGAATATAATTCACGATTTCCAGAGGAACTTTAAGCATTTCACAAGCACCTACGGTTGCCACATAAACCGACCGCTGCTATTATACATCCTCTACAATTACTCTGTCTGAACCTTGATTTCTCCTTCACAGCATCAGATTGCTGCTTTTATAATGTCATAGACGAAGACTGAAGGAGACGCTTGCACTCTAAAATAAAGCGCAGACGGTGTTTGTTCCACTGACTTTACTGTTCCTGCCAGCACCAGCCGAGTTTGTAGGTGGATGGCACTGACAAATGTTCAGACTGGCACGAGAGACACAGGCTGCTTCGAAATACATGATTCCTCAAGATCTCACGCTGCAGCTTCATCGGTGAAGAGATGCTATAGCCTCGTGTCATCCATCACTTTAACAGCCCATCAAGCCATTTTTCTCTCTCTGTATGATTTGGCATGGGACCGCAGCACAGATCACAAAGTCAGCAAAGACTGACAGAATAAAACGCTATTTTGCAAGAACAACAAATCATTCTCCAAAAAAAAAAAAAGAAAAAAAAAGACATTTGGGCCTTGCTCAGTAACCAGATTTTATACACATATACAATGCAAACGTGTGTTTATTCCACTGCCCCCAAAATCTCATTCTCATTATTGTAATGCAGAAAAGGACTACTTCGATTAAATTGTGAATAAATCATACATGTTATAATTAATGCAATTAATGCTACTTTAAATAAAATAAAAAAAACAGGATGACTTCTATTATCTATTACAAATAGCTGATATATAATGAAATGTTTGCATTATTGGAAAATGCAGTTAATTCTCTAAAAATGTCCCAATAAAAACAAATCTGAAAGACCACGGGACATGGCTTGAGAAGTGCTGTTTTTTACACTACCATGTTTCTGAAAGAAGTCTCTTCTGGTTAAGACTGAATTTATTTAATCAAAAATACAGTAAAAACAGTAATATTGTGAAATACTAGCTTTTTTATGTTAAAATGTAATTTATTTCTGTGATCAAAGCTGAATTTTCAGCATCATTACTCCAGTCTTCAGTGTCACATGATCCTTCAGAAATCATTATAATATGCTGATTTGCTGTTCAATAAATATTTCTGATTATTATCAGTGTTGAAAACAGTTGTGCTGCTTTATGTTTTTGTGGAAACCTATTTTTTTCAGGATTCTTTCTTGAATGGAAAATTCAAAAGAACATAATTTATTGAAATAGACACTTTCTATAGTCTTCACTGTAACATTTGATCAATTCAATGAATCATTGCTGAATAAAAGTATAGTTTTTTTAATTAATCAAAAAAAATGTACCAAATGTTTGAAGGGCAGTGTATGTCCTGTTGAAACAGAACGTTTGTGTGGGACATACTAAAGACAATAGGCTTCAGTTATGGCACAAGCTCTTAAGCATGTTTGTCATTGGATAATCCCGTTCTAAAAAGTGGACAAAAATCTGGACCATTTTCCTGCAAATTTTAATGCATCTAATTTGCTATACATTTATTTTGTCAGCTTTCAGGAATGCAGTAGTTGACCTCAAAGCTAACAGACACAGCGTTAATGAAGTCTTTATTGGTTCCACAAAGTAACTTTTGATTTCTTTTTGTAAAATATACCTTTCTTCATTCATCTTTCAAATCTTGTCAGGCCAGGACAGGTTTTGATGAGATTTGCCCATCTGCACCTGCTCTGTCTCTATATAACCTGTGTGATATGCATAACGCTTCCCTCCACAAATGCAGCCATGAATTGTGTGTGGGCGTCTGGCATACATTTCTGAAAAGATCCCTGGCTGCGTAACTTTCAGCTGTATTCACCCACATGACATGAAACTAAACAATGTTTGAAATGAAAGCGTCTAGAGAAGTGCTGCGGCGTGGGCATGAAATCTCTACGTCTCCATGGCACATGCGTTACTGAGCGAGTCAAACACAAAAATCGCCGTCCTCTAAGATCCAAGACACATGATCAAACGCCATGGAGACCAATGAGAGGAGCTATTCTTAGAGAACCCAGAATGCACCTCACATTTCACTGAGGAAACTGTGGGGGGTGCAGAACTTTCTTCTTCTTCACTGTACTGTAGTTACTAATGGCACATATCTGAATCATTTCTTTCTGTTTTCCTCCTCTGCTTGAATTGAGCCATTTATATTTAGGCACATTCATGCAGATTTCACAGAACATTTGATCATAGATAATATCCACAGAAAAATCAAACAAAACATCTAAGAACAAAACAGTTAGACATCCTTGACTCACTAGTAGGTTTGGGTATTGAGAACCGGTTACAAATGTTCAAGAACCGGGTATTCGATAAGACACGTGCATTTCGATACCGCTCAACAATTCCTGCGTTCGCATTTTAATGCAATTTTAAAGTATTTAAGCGCAGGAGGGGAAATAACTTGAGCACACTTCTCTTTCACATTTACCAACCATTATGCGCAAAAATACATCAGTATATCATAGGGGTGTAACGGTACACGTTTTCGTACCAAAAGTTTTCAGTAGGGGTCTTTTGGTTCGGTGCACATGTGTACTGAACAAATACAGCGTTGTTTTTATAAGAAACTAAATCTTATCTGTCAAATTATGTCAATTTTTTCAGGAAATTCAAACAATAAATGCCGTTTTGATGTGACGCGACAGATCGCTGTATAAAGGCCTCAGTTCAAACAGCAGCACGATCACTTTACTACTAACTTGTTAGTTTTAACATGAAATAAACATGAATGAACATCGCAAGCTTCATGTAATCGCTCAATCAGTGTTTCAACTGCGGAAAGACATCAATAAACAGCTTGTAAACAAAATGTCACGTAGCATTTCATTTATTTCAGGCAAGTCATCAGTGTCCACAGCTCAGTTTTCTAGAGAAATTAAGTCTAGTGAGAAGTCAAATTTTTTTTTTAAGTTTAATGTTGATTATTATGTTTAAAAATAAATAGTAATTAAATTTAAGTTTGGGCTCTGTTGTTAATTGTAACCTTATAGTAACTTAAAAGGGCTCCCTATAGTTTAGAGCATAAAGCTGAGGTAGATTTTTATTCTTAGAAAATTTTCAATTAGAATTTAATTTATTTAAAGAAAGAGCTATTTGTTCAGTAAACCACTGTTTAAAAACAAATAATAAGAAAAGGTATTTTGTGTTTTATTTTTTCCCCCTGCTGTACCGAAACCATACTGAACCGTGACGTCAAAACTAGGGCTGCAACAAACGATTATTTTGATAATCGATTAATCTAACGATTATTAGAACGATTAATCGTCGATTATTTCACTGGCTAATCAGTAGACTTTGATTATTCAGTTTTTGCAATTAGTTAGAATATTAAGTTATACATATTCTAACATAAATAAAGGTCACTTCAGTTTTAGAAAAGCATATTATGTAATTACAATTATTACACAATTAATTGGTAACACTTTACATTAAGGTTCATTAGTTAACATGACTGCACTGTATCTTATGTATAATCATTTTCTATTCGTAACGGTTTTAAATTCATTTTAAATACATTTTTATATAATTTCCTTGTTTTTATTGTTGTGATTATTATTTTTTTTAATTCCTTGTTTTTATTGTTGTGGTTATTATTTTTAATGTCTATTTCACTTCCTTTTATGTAAAGCACTTTTGTGTTTTTGAATTTTTTTTTTGTGTATGAAATGTGCTATATACAGTGGGTACGGAAAGTATTCAGACCCCCTTAAATTTTTCACTCTTTGTTATATTGCAGCCATTTGCTAAAATCATTTAAGCTCATTTTTTTTCCTCATTAATGTACACACAGCACCCCATATTGACAGAAAAACACAGAATTGTTGACATTTTTGCAGATTTATTAAAAAAGAAAAACTGAAATATCACATGGTCCTAAGTATTCAGACCCTTTGCTGTGACACTCGTATATTTAACTCAGGTGCTGTCCATTTCTTCTGATCATCCTTGAGATGGTTCTACACCTTCATTTGAGTCCAGCTGTGTTTGATTATACTGATTGGACTTGATTAGGAAAGCCACACACCTGTCTATATAAGACCTTACAGCTCACAGTGCATGTCAGAGCAAATGCGAATCATGAGGTCAAAGGAACTGCCTGAAGAGCTCAGAGACAGAATCGTGGCAAGGCACAGATCTGGCCAAGGTTACAAAAAAAATTCTGCTGCACTTAAGGTTCCTAAGAGCACAGTGGCCTCCTTAATCCTTAAATGGAAGACGTTTGGGACGACCCGAACCCTTCCTAGAGCTGGCCGTCCGGCCAAACTGAGCTATCGGGGGAGAAGAGCCTTGGTGAGAGAGGTAAAGAAGAACCCAAAGATCACTGTGGCTGAGCTCCAGAGATGCATTCGGGAGATGGGAGAAAGTTGTAGAAAGTCAACCATCACTGCAGCCCTCCACCAGTCGGGGCTTTATGGCAGAGTGGCCCGACGGAAGCCTCTCCTCAGTGCAAGACACATGAAAGCCCGCATGGAGTTTGCTAAAAAACACCTGAAGGATTCTCTGGTCTGATGAGACCAAGATAGAACTTTTTGGCCTTAATTCTAAGCGGTATGTGTGGAGAAAACCAGGCACTGCTCATCACCTGTCCAATACAGTCCCAACAGTGAAGCATGGTGGTGGCAGCATCATGCTGTGGGGGTGTTTTTCAGCTGCAGGGACAGGACGACTGGTTGCAATCGAGGGAAAGATGAATGCGGCCAAGTACAGGGATATCCTGGACGAAAACCTTCTCCAGAGTGCTCAGGACCTCAGACTGGGCCGAAGGTTTACCTTCCAACAAGACAATGACCCTAAGCACACAGCTAAAATAACGAAGGAGTGGCTTCACAACAACTCCGTGACTGTTCTTGAATGGCCCAGCCAGAGCCCTGACTTAAACCCAATTGAGCATCTCTGGAGAGACCTAAAAATGGCTGTCCACCAACGTTTACCATCCAACCTGACAGAACTGGAGAGGATCTGCAAGGAGGAATGGCAGAGGATCCCCAAATCCAGGTGTGAAAAACTTGTTGCATCTTTCCCAAAAAGACTCATGGCTGTATTAAATCAAAAGGGTGCTTCTACTAAATACTGAGCAAAGGGTCTGAATACTTAGGACCATGTGATATTTCACTTTTTCTTTTTTAATAAATCTGCAAAAATGTCAACAATTCTGTGTTTTTCTGTCAATATGAGGTGCTGTGTGTACATTAATGAGGAAAAAAAATGAAATTAAATGATTTTAGCAAATGGCTGCAATATAACAAAGAGTGAAAAATTTAAGGGGGTCTGAATACTTTCCGTACCCACTGTAAATAAACTTGCCTTGCCTAACATGAATTAATAATGAACAATACTTCTATAGCATTTGTTAATCTTAATGTTAATTTCAGCATTTACTAATGCATTATTAAAATCACAAGTTGTTTTTTTTTACATTGATAAATGAATTGTGAACTAACATGAACAACTATTTTTATTAACCAACATTAACAAAGATTAATACTTAAATGTAATAAATGTATTGTTCATTCATGTTAATTAATACATTAACTAATGTTAACAAATGACACCTTATTGTAATGTTACCAATTCATTATAAAAATAGATGTATTTGGCACACAAATACAGTGGGGCAGTCGTGGCCTAATGGATAGCGAGTCGGACTTGTAAGCGGAAGGTTGTGGGTTCGAATCTCAGGTCCGGCAGGGATTGTTGGTGGGGGGAGTATCCTCCTTCAATACCATGACTGAGGTGTCCTTGAGCAAGACACTGAACCCCCAACTGCTCCCCGGGCGCTGTAACATGGCTGCCCACTGCTCCGGGTGTGTGTTCACTTAGGATGGGTTAAATGCAGAGAATACATTTCACTACTGGTTATATACTCTCTATATAATTGTGTATGTGACAACATAATTATTCACATAATATTCACAACATAATGTCTTAAAATACCTTATAGGGTTATGATAATCAAAACAGCCCTGAGCTAGATCAAGCTTTGATCTCTGCAAACCAAACTGTCACTTTAATGAAATTATTATTTTTTCCCACTAATAAAAATATTTTATCATTAGCTAGCTCACACTGGAGAGCTGCTTTATAACAGAAAATCAAGTTGTAATTCTAACTGAAAGCGACACTGACTTTCATGTTTAATACCGTAAAGCTGCTTCAATTAAGGCTATCTGTTGCATAAAGTACTATATAAATAAACATAATGTGACCGAACTCTACTGGAGTAATGTTACGTTACTGAACTGCAGAGCTCATGCAAACATCCACATCATTGTAATCAGATGCATTTTTAACTGTTGCTTTCACACTGCTGTCAGTTTTTGTTGTTTATTTCGTTACTGAGAGGAAAGCGAGCAATATATATTTACATATTCATCCAAACGCCGCTCAAGTTTGGATGCATTTGCTCTGAAGTGCTGTGTGTGTGTTCTTCTCTTGATCTGCATCCAGAGGGCTGAACTAGAGTCTTGCGCTACAGCGCCACACTGGTCAAACCGCAGTATTGCAGGCTCTTACATTAGGTCATATGAGATCAAACGACTACTCGACAACAAAAAATATTTGTCGACAATTTTTTATTGTCGACGTTGTCGATAATGTCGACTAATCGTTGCAGCCCTAGTCAAAACCAAGGTACGTAACGAACCGTCATGTTTGTGTACCATTACACCCCATGTATATCATTATAAACAGCGTTTTGTGTCTTAAGTGAACAGTTGTGATGTATAACAGTATTTTTAGATACATGCGTTCAATGTTAAAGGAACACTCCACTTTTTTTGGAAATAGGCTCATTTTACACCTCCCCTAGAGTTAAAAAGTTGAGTTTTACCCTTTTTGAATCCATTCAGCCGATCTTCGGGTCTGGCGGTAGCACTTTTAGCTTAGCTTAGCATAGATCATTGAATCGGATTTGACCATTAGCATTTGGTCATCAAAAATGACCACAGAGTTTCGATATTTTTTCTATTTAAAGCTTGACTCTTCTGTAGTTACATCGTGTACCAAGACCGATGGAAAATGAAAAGTTGTGATTTTCTAGGCTGATATGGCTAGGAGCTATACTCATTCCAGCGTAATAATCAAGGAACTTTGCTGCCGTACCATGAGTGCAGCAGGTGCAGTGATATTACACAGCGCCTGAAAGTAGTCCCCAGCTATATCATAGGCTACTGAGCTGGGGACTACTTTCAGGTGCTGTGTAATATCACTGCGCCTGCTGCACTCATTTTTTAATCCGATTTTATTATCTTACTGGAATCGAGACAAGAATCGATAGGAATCAATAAAATTCAAACGATACCCAATCATACTCACTAGCAACATTTCAACCTCCCCAAAAAGACTTTTTACAATTATCAGTTATTATTAATTAGACCATTATTTATTTTTAATTTGAGGTGAAATATGACCCAGACATATCCTTCTTCAGAGGGATCATTAGATTCACCGATAACATGCTCTGATAAGGCCAAACGGTGTCTGCATTCATGTGCTTTTGGCAAAGATGGAATAAACTGTCAGCTTTCATTTAGCTGGTAATACAGGCAACTCTAGCAGAGGGTCAGAGGTCACTTACTTGGCCATGAAGGTCAGTGTTGAGCAGCATTATTGCACAGGTAAGGCAATGAACTCCATCTGCAAACATCAATGAATCATTCGGTCACACTCACATACAGGTCAACGAGAGTGAACGTTATTTTTATCATAACTTCTGATATCACACACATTCATCTCTGCATCAGGAGAAAGTCTAACATCACTTCCATGGCAACAGTCTTAGCAACAAGGAGATGCTTTTTACCCATATACTGGTCATAGCTGTTACTAAGATGGTTGCTATGGAAGAATCACGACACTGTGATACTGAATGAGCGATTAAACCCAATCATGTTTCATGGAGAATTAGTGAAGAGAGGATTTATCCAACAGATAATTAATGTTGTGCAAAACCACAAATGTTTTATTTATATATTTCATATGGAGCGACTTCTATATGCCGAGGCATTTAACACAGAAATAGTCCTCAGGCAACTTTTTGTTTGAGACAATATTAGCCGAGCTAGTTTCATGTTTTTTGTATTATGCCACACTCTCTTCTCTCATAGGAGTGAGTGATATAAAATCTAAATATATAGCACTAGATATTTAAATTTTTTGGTCAATAAAGATATATATTACAATATACAATTTTTTTTTATGGTAATGTGACAGAAAACCAACTGAAAAATAATGGACTTTAAAGTAATCACAATATTTATATATTTAGATTACAAATTTGATACATTTTGATATTTTTTTCCACAAACAGTCATGAACATTGAAATAAATACCCGTTTAACATTTAACTTTTATATTGTCACACTATTAACTTCAACTCATATCATTATCTAATCTCACATTTATTTATTAATTGCTTAGCAAGCAATTAGAGATGGTCAGATTCACGGATTCGCATCGGCATTAAAGTTAACCATGCGGTGCATCGATTTCAAAAAGTGTGCATCGGTTTCAAGTTGGCATTTATATCGTGATGCATCATTTCTAACTTGTTTGCATCTGTAAAAAATTATTTATTTATATATAATTATTTGTAGATTAGAAAGTGATCAATAATTTCTGACCAATATTTTATATGTAGATTGATTTCTCCTCTCTAAACTGTTTCTCATGGCTTCTCACTGTTTCTCTGAACCAAAGACATAAATGCAAACTATCTGTACCATATATTGAATTGAGAAGCATCATTTTTTTTAAATTGCATCATATTGTTTTGAATCGCATTGTGCTAAATCGAATCAAAATCAGATTGCACTGCATCGTAATAGGAGTGAATCGTATCACATCGTATCACAGCTGCTTCATATGTATTTTTAATGTATCGTAGCGTTGGCTATACATTGAGAACCGTGTCTCAGTTAAGGAGATGCTCATCCCTACAAGCCATTCAATAACAGAATAATGTACAATCAGCTGTAAATATAGTCAAATGAACCCCAACCAGGTGATCAGGACTCCAGCATAAAGTGGAAGGCTGTTTCACCATGTTAGGGTTACAATAACGGTGGCGGACAGACGAGACAAGTATTTTTACTTCATTACTTAAGCACATTTTTTGAGTATCTTTACTGTATTACAGTATTTTTATTTTGAGAAACTTCTACTCCACTACATTCCGAAACGTAATAATGTACTTTTTACTTTACTTTGATGTCTGATTTGTGAACAAACTGATTATTTTCAATGAACCTGTGGAACTGGTCACAAATCACACTAAAAGATTAATTTGTGAATCGGACTGATTTATTTGAAGCCGTTTTTGATTACAATATCGACTAATTCAATGAGTCGGTCAGAATTTATTACTGAAAAACAAACAATGGCGTGAAAAGTTAATAAATGTTGCATTTTAGTATTGATTATTGTACATAAAATCATATTTAGGTAATGACTGTCAGATATTTGTGCAGTAAATCTGTCGTAAAAGAGTGAGCCGTTTAAGCCACATGACCTCTGTAAATCGTATTTGCTATTGGTAAATATATAATTACACAAATTTTGTATTTTCTTATTTTAAAATAATACGTTATTTCACTTGTTAATATGTTTTGGTAATAAAATAAAAAGTTTGCTTATTTGCAGATCAATGCATATTAAATGAATGCACTAATTTTTCTTATTAGTGCTGATTAATGACTAGACTGACTACTGCTGGCTGGAAAAAAACAAGGAATCAATCTGTACATTTTACTTTAAATGCTTTAAAAAAAATCAAGTACTTGTACTTTTACAAGTAAAATAAATAAAATAAAATTAGAAATGAGTACTTGTACTATTACTGGAGTAATGTTTTATTAGGATATCTGTACTTTTACTCAAGTTCTTGATTAGTGTACTTCATCCACCACTGGATACTAATGATCCCTTACATCTTCAATTGATCTGAAATACTAATCTTGTAAGTAACAAGTAAACGAGAAAGGTTGTGTAAGGTTGAGACATGCAGTACCTTGTGAAGTGATGATGGTGGGATTACACTGATAGTACCGATTAGAGAAGTGAATTAACACCCGCTCTCTCTCCTGAGTCTCGCCCATTAGTGAGAATGCTTTCAGAAAACATCTGCAACACAAAAACAGCAATGTATCATGACCATGAACTTCGTCTTGTTTGCAGCTTGTGTGTGAAGACTCATCAGGGGTCCAGTAACAGGTCCAGATACAAGATAAAAAGACAAAAAGAGACAAAGTTCTCCAATCACAGCAAAAACATTAATGATGTGTGTGGGCACACCACAGGATGAAATAAATACCCAGAACCACACAAATAGATGAATGAAAAAGTCTGAACACTGGGCAATTATTAGGGGTGGGAATCTGATCCGATCTGAGTCACAGGAGTCACGATCCGATTCCAAAACGATTCTTGATCTACATTTTCCCTCCATTTAATTCTTCTGCTGTGCAAATACATCTTTACAACTTTACATCTTAACCAAAATTGCAGTTTCTATGCTTTTTGTTTATAGTTAGCATCTCTGTGTGTCAGTACTGCCATCTTAATAGTAGGGGTGTGAATCTTGGTTTCACGATTCAATTCAATTACGATTATCATTATCAACTCAATATCACGATGCGTCACATTCTCAGTTTTCAATATTACTGCATGGCTACATATACAGTATATATTTAGAAAATATTTACATGTCTATATTTATATTCATATAATTTATATTATAAATAAATATATTTAATATATAAACATAACATATTTTTCTGAAATATATACATGCATGTGTGTGTATTTATATATACATAATAAATATACACAGCACACACACATATATTATGTAAACAAAAACTTTTATTTTGGATGCGATTAATCGCGACTAACCGTTTGACAGCACAAAATAATTTACAAATAAATCTTAATTTCATGACATATTATTTAAAGACTGTAAACATACAACCAGGTGAGCCACATTTTAAACATTACAAAAACAGCAGAAACACACACTGTGACTGTATGACTGCAGTGATTGAATGACAAACACTTGACACGAGATGTACCTGAGTGATTGGTCCAATGTCATGTCTGTAAACTCAAAGAATTTGAGGTACTCTTCTGCGACCATCTTACTGAAGTCATTACTGTGAACACAAACAGGAGATACACATTACATTATAACAGAGATTTAAAAAAATGACCTTCACATTAGCAACAGTTCAACTAAACATAATCTCATACAGTTTCTGGTATCTGAATCACATTTGATAAGAGCCCGTGTTTACTATAATCACACAACACATCATTTTATACTCACTGTATGTGTGAAATATCAGCGTGACATAGAAATCAGACACACTGAAGTTCAGAGCATTTAACTAGTTTATGATGAACAACCCTGAAAAGACATTAATCTACCCTGACATGACTCTAAAATGGAGAGGGATGCAGAAGAGGAATCACAGCAGTATAAAGCACATTACATAAGAAACATGCATTCAGACGGACATGTGAATGAGTTTGCGGCAGTGCTGCTATATGACTGAGACTTGACAGTCAGGGTTCCCACACCAATTGACCAATGAATTTAAAAATAGAGATCAATCACTGGAATTAATAGATTCACTCATAATGTTTAGTGTATAAATGACTTTAATGGGGGAGGAGGATAGGCACAGACTGTCTGAAATATATACAGTATTTATGAAACATATATATTTATATGCACAATTGACACTTTAAAAAGGAAAGCCTGGACTTCCTGTTGGTGCATAGTATTTGTGTTTTTGCTGTGCTGTTAACCTACTGTTGTAATGACTCGCCATTTCTCTGTAACTTTTAATTTACTTTCAAGTGCAATTTGTTTGTGATTATATCGCATGCACTTTTTCTACATTTAGCATTCTTGCAGTGTGTATTGATTTCTATTCTCTGAGATGATTTGTACTTTATGGATTTATCTTTTTCTTCATTCAAGTCATAAAAATGACTTCCAGCCATGGTCAGATAATACAAGCATCTCCCTATCTAGTGCTATTAGATCTTAGTGCTGCCTTTGACACTATAGACCAGGGGTACTCAAGTTCAGAGGCCAAGCGGGCCACATTTAAACTACATAAAATGTGAAGGGCAACAAATTACAATTTACATCATCAGACTTTATTTAAAGGGGTGGTTGATTGCGATTTCACTTTTTTAACATTAGTTAGTGTGTAATGTTGCTGTTTGAGCATAAACAATATCTGCAGAGTTGCGGCGCTGAAAGTTCAATGCAAACGGAGATATCGTCTTTTAAAATTCTGGCAGTTTAATGCCTACAAAAATGACAGGTAAGGGACTACAACGAGTTACTTCCCGGGTCTGATACGTCACGGACCCAGATAAACCCCACCCCCGGGAACACACAGCAAAGGGGGCGAGGCCATGCTGCGCTGCTTTAGAGAAGAGGAAGAGAAAACTAGGGATGTACGTAAAAATCTATTCATATGAATCACGATTCTGTCTTCTAACGATTCTAATGGATTCTCAAGTTTCAAAATCATTAAAGCAGCAGTTCTTAATACTCTTACTCTGTCGTCCTGCTCTGCATCTCTCTCTCTCTCTCTCTCTCTCTCTCATTCAGATCATCAGATCAGCTCCAACAAACTGTTCCAATTATACACTTATTTTCACACAGCAATGAGAAGCATTATAAATGGACACGCGTGCGGTTGCTGTGCTGTATTAAAGCTTTAATCAGGATAAAACCGTATATTAAAAGCTAACAGAAGCAGTAGCACTTACAAATAGCAGCGTATTTAAAAGTATGAGACAACAACAACCAAACATACCATTAAGAGCCGTGCTTGCACAGGTTCTGCACGATCCTCTTCACTAATATCCTCTGGGTCTCAATCGGGCTCAAATTGATAAGCATTATAGACAACGCCACTGTTTACAATTCAACCGGAGCACATGCCACTGAGGAGAGGGGCGGGACGTTCAGACGTGCAGTAGAGGCGGTTTAGCCAATCACAACACACTGAGCCAGCTAACCAATCTCAGCCCATCGAGGGAGGACAGAGAGGTGTGGAATAAAGGTAAATTATGTGAAAAATAATGGGTTTTTAAAAAAACCAAGCATGAACACATGCTAGACTGCACCCCATAAACACAATCAAGCCTAGAAAAAAAACAGTCAACCACCCCTTTAAGACAATATTTGCAGTAGGGCTGCATGATAAACAAGATAAACACAACACTGACAAGCTACGCAATATCGCGTTCATAATCAAATGAGATTCATCTGCGATTACGAACACGATATTGCATAGCTTGTCAGCGATCTACAGCTCTGTGTATTAAATGTCGCTCCATCTGAAAGCACGTGATGGAGATATGCTACTAATCACAGAACCGGCTTTACTGTCGAGATGCGCATGACAATTGCATGCAATTTATCGTGCAGCCCTAATTTGCAGATTTACTGATTTAGAAATACAGTTTATTACTTATCAAGTCTTGCTTGTCCTTGTCCTATTTAAAATAACACTGAGCATGAATATATATATTTCTTTTTTTTTTTTTAAGAGTAAATATCTGGAACAAAAAATTGGATTAAAAGTTTGTTTTGCTATATTGATGCAAAAGAAAATTGCATTCATACTTAGAGTATTGAACAAACTCAAAATGCTAAAACTCAAAACATTTTTGAGCAAATATAGTTCACAAATTTCTTTAGAAAGTAGTATTATTTTTCATATTTATATTAACTCTATCAATATTTTATTTTTAAAATAGATATCACTATTCTCCCACCATGATTCTGAAAAAAACAGACAACTAAACTAAATAACATGTAATTTAGCCTACTGGAGTTTCTAGTAAAAATTGCTGCAGTCTATTTATAAAATACAATATTCAACGAATTGATAAAAAAAAAGTAAAAAAAAAAATGATTCATAACTCATAACTTCATGACTCGTTCAAAGATTTCACTTGATGATTCCTGAATGAATCATCGTTTTTTGAACGAATCTCATTTTAAGTCACTTGTCTCCACCTGCTGGCATTACATTGTAATTGATACAATCTTTATTTGAAGCATTGTCACTTTCAAAAAGGTGATTTATTCTATTTTGATCACTTCTGTAGACAGAAGTGTTTATATCCGAACTATAAACTTTTATTCCAGTACTTCTGTGATTATTTGAATGTATGTAACAGAAATAACGATACAAAAGACTTGAAATGATGTTTCATATAGGCTACGTAAACTGCTCTCTCTGGATCAGCGGCAGCGCGAATGCAGATTTGAATGCCACAGTGTGATTAAGGCTTTAATAGCTTTATTAAAGCTTCAATATTTATGAACAAGATTGCGTGGGTGATTGAATCTGTTCGCAATCTGGCTATTTATTTAAATATCCAACAGTATATGACAATAAACATACGACGCGACAATATATGGTTTATCTTTGTTCTTCAAGCCATCTCTGGTATTTTCATAATAATAAAGTACATTTATAATCCAATGCTAATCGACATAGCCTTTATTACCGTATAGAATGTATTAGGCCTATCTGCCTCATTCTGTGACAAAAACCGCACATCAGCTCACAAGTTATTTCAAACACTCGACTGATGTTGTGGAGTAAAATCATGTTATTAAATGTCCTCTTTTGTTGGACAACGCTTCTCTTTTAAGTTGTTTGGGGCGTGCCGCGTGTTGCTTTTTAATTGCACGTTAGTTACAGCGCTTGCAGATATCAAGCAGCTTTTACTACTGCAACTGTATACATTTAATTAAAAAAATCAAACTGCCTAATATTTTGAGTGCAAATTGTAATAAAAATGCATTAATTTTCAGCATGACGAGGGCCACAAAATGAATGCAGACGGGCCGCCCTGGCTATAGACCATAACATTCTCCTGGATAGGCTCGCGAATTATGTTGGCATTTGTGGGCAGGCATTAATTAGTATGGTTTAGGTTCTACCTATCCAATCGCCTATCCTACCTATCCAACCAGTTTGTTTGTGTTAATGGCAAGTTGTCCAACCCAACAGACGTATGTAGCCCCACAGGGCTCAGTATTAGGTCCTCTACAGTATTATTAGGTCCTGTGGACACTGACGTCTGCAGACAGCAAAAGAGTGAGAAAGGATGAGCAGTTACTGACAATGATTGTCTCCAGACAGGACAGTAAGAGAGGATGAACATATTCTGGGACACTTCTAAAAAGTGCCATGGTGTGGCTGATATAAACACAAGCATTGTCTAGAGTGGCCATGTCGAAGCCGTAATGCACCACAGACGTGTACAATGTAAATAAGGGGTTATCCAAGCATTAATGGCAAGGAAAGCCCTTTATACTTGAGAGCTGCCACATATTAGGTGTTTCTTGGAGGTTATGGTACATTAAAGAATGATCATGTGACTTTTACATACGCCAGGTGACCTGTAAATGCAGAAAAATGTATCCATTGCAATTCTGCAATATATTCATTTTTGGAATTGCCTGAAAAACCACCTTATGCAAGCATAAAAACTTTTTTGCGATATACTGTATGGATATACTGAGTTTTTGCGAAATTTCCGTGTTTTCATTGGGCGTATTTTAATTCACAATTTCAATTTGCGCAACTTGAAGGGTAATGGAAACGCGGCTAGTGATGGTCTTCAGACAGCAGGAGAGTGAGACAGGATGAGTGCAGGACTGTGGAGGTGGTGTTACAGAGAACACTGGAGTAATGATGCTCTCCTCTGGAGTACTGCGTCTAGCACTGAGAGTGCTTATGAATATGGATGAGTGTCTGTATGTTCAAATCTTTATTTCCAGTGTGTGTGAGCATGTGAGCAATGAACTTGAAGGCTGGGGGTGGTTCTTTAAGGGGCTGGGGGTGTTTAACTGCTCCAGTGCAGTCACTGACCTTAGGGCATACACAGATCTGATTGGTTCTGACAGCGGCAAAGAAACATATCTGAGAAATAACAGTGAGCACAGTTCACCACAGTAATCTAGAAGAATGAGCTGTTGTTTTAGATGTTTGTATACAAACAATGCAATGTATGAATGGCATTAGCAACAGCTTGTAGTAACAAGATCTTTGGTATGAAAACATAAATATGCTGATCTAATAATACTTTAGGAAAAGCTGATGGAGCGTTTTGAAAGTTAAGAATGTGTAAGATTTATTTTGGGGGGGGTGAACAGAGCTGTGTCATTTTAAGGTCAAGTAGAAATAAAAGTCAATGGGGACCAGCAACTCAGTGGTTATCCACGTTCTTCAAAATACATTATTTTGTGTTCAGCAGAAGAAATAAGTTCATACAGGTTTGGAACAATTTGAGGGTAAGTTAATGATGACAATTTTAATTTTTGGGTGAACTTGCTTTTTCATTTTGGGTATTTGTCTGTAAACCCCAAGTGAGCAAATCAAAGGCGACTGTGGCAAGGAACGAAAAACTCCAGGGGCCTGAAGTATAAAATTAATGCTAAAAAATAATTAAATAAAAATAATCGCCACTGAAACATGCATAACAACATTTTTTGTGTAAACACTGGAATTTATTCAAAATAAATCTGGCATAAATATGTGGACTGTGCAGACACACTCTTTTATTGGCGTTAGCGAACTGACGACTGGCCAAGTACTGAAGTACACAGAATGACTTTAAACTCTTTCACATATTTTGATTAAATGTGCCACTCTTAAAATGGAGTTAAGCACTCAAATTACATAAAGTTTTTAAAACACGTTTCCCATGGCATGCTACATTTTAATGTTGCAATGACAGTGAAGATTGCTTGGCTCACAGTCATTCCACTTTGAATTATGCTCTAAATGGCAGAAATCCTGTTCTGAGTGCAAAGAAAACATCTTCACCTGAATAACGATAAATATGTGACGTGTGCGTGACTAAGAAGATGGCTCAGCAAAATAAACAATGACAGACACTGCCGGAAATATTCAGTGGTTAAACGATCCATTAGTCAGTTTCTGATCTGGCTTTTTCAGAGAATTCAGAGAGAACATTGTAAAGTAATACATAACTATAATATGGTCAACAAACCCCAAACTACCTGTCAGTCAATCAGACTTAAAGTAAGCATCTACACTGCCATACAACAGTCACTTATGCTCATCAAGGCTGTATTTATTTGATAAAAAATACAGAAAAAACAGTAATGTTGTGAAATATTATTGCAAGTTCTAATATTGGTTTCCTAATTCAATATACTTTAAAGTATAATTTATTTCTGTGATGCAGCGCTGAATTTTCAGCATCATTACTCCAGTCTTCAGTATCACATGATCCTTCAGAAATCATAATAATATGCTGATTTATTATCAATGTTGAAAGAGATGTGCTACTTAATATTTTTTTTGGAAACTGTGATATATTTTTTTTTGATAAATAAAAAAGTTAAAAAGAATAGCATTCATTCAAAATAGTAAAGACTTGTATTGTTAGAAAATATTTCTATCACTTTTTATCCATTTAACACATCCTTGCTTAATAAAATTAAGTTCTTTTAAAAAAAAAAGAAAGAAAGAAAAAATTTACTGACCTCAAACTTTTGAATAGTAGTGTATTTTGTACCACAAAATTTCTATTTTTAATAAACACTGTTCTATTTAACGTTTTATCAAAGACTCCTGAAAAAAATATCACAGGTCCCAAAAAATATTAAGCTGTTCCCAACACTGATAATAAATCAGTATATTAGAATAATTTCTGAAGGATCATGTGACACTGAAGACTGGAGAAATTTAGCTTTGATCACAGGAACAAATTACATTTTAAAGTATATTAAAAAACATTTTAAATTGCAATAATTTTTTCTGTATTTTTGATCAAATAGATACAGCCTTGACGACCATAAGAAACTTCTTTAAAAAAACAAAAAATCTTACTGATCCCAAAATTTTTAAAAGCAATGTATTTTTGCACAATGCTTTTCTTCAAGTTCTAGTTAGAGGCAAATATTTACATATTCCTCTGGTTGGTGTGTATAACAGGTATCCAACTGAAGACAGGATAGAGAGAAGAAAAACACAGAACTGAAGTTATGGCTGAAGGCACTCACTTCTTGCCCAGATGTTTGGCCACATCCGAGCGCCGGAAGCCCTCCAGGTGGTAGAGCCGTCTGGCCAGACGTCGAGCAGCTTCCTGGTCGCTTCGGCTGCCATTGTGGAGAACATCTGTGTCCTTAAGACTTTCCACACCATCCATGTCTGAGTCCCAGTCTGACAGCGCGTCCTTCAGCCCTGCATCGCTGCTGCACAACACACAAACACACAGAACACAGTTAATCACAGTAAGCATGGGTCACGACGGCTCTAGCTGTCAGTGTACAACCTAAAACCTTCTCTGAAAAGCTCTGTACTTTTTGTGTCAGCATAAAATGTAAATTGCAGCCGACTTTATTACTATATTGTGATGTATTTCCAAGTGAAACTGCTTTTCATATGTCAGCAGAGAATGTGAATAGTAACTCATTAATTTGCCTAAACGATACACTGACTAACAAGAAGTATCTGGACACTGAAAAACATTCATCCATTTAACCCTGTATAAGTGACCAGAGCTGGGTAGATTTCTTACAAATTGTAATTCGTTACTGATCCCAAATGACAAAACATTGTAGTTAGTAACATAATCCATTACATTACACATTTCAGGTAATATAAACGGACTGCTTTTTGATTACTTTAGACCTACAGTAACCTTATTTATCACATTGATCTAAACAGCATAATCTTGTACCATATTGATATAAAAATATAGTCAGAGTCCGAAAATATATTCTATTCGTTGTAAATAACAACATGAAATGCAATAAACATTATATTACGTCAAGGTTTCCCAAACTGGGGATCGTAAATGTACTGCAGGGGATTTCTGAGTTTAATGAAAAGTTAATCATTAATTAAATCACAAAAATGTAAAATTCAAATAAATAATAAACACTTCCTAAAAAATGAATTATTTTATTTACCACCAATGTCAGAGAACTGTGAACATGCAAATCTGATACTTAATTTTTAAATATTTATTTTATAATCTCAGGGGTACTTCAAGTATATATATTTGGTCAAAGAGGTTCAGAGTTTGTGAATCCCTGCATTACATGTAAATAAGAATTAACACATTTTAATGTGTTTGAAAGACAATAGATGGTTAACCTACTTAACCGAGAGCTAATTCAAATGAAAATTAATGTGTTCATCAGTAACTGATACAATGCTGAAAGCTGAAATGATTTTTGTAAATCCAGTGGTCAAAACTAGTGACTTTGTGTGAATTTGTGTGAATGTCCACAAAACTGGAAGATTTTCTGAGTGTATATAAGCTGTAGGCTTTTTTTAAAAAGATGAAAAAGAGGAATTAGGGAGAAGCAATAAATTATGAATAATTTATTGCTATTGTGTGAATAATATGTAATCAATAAACTAATTGTAGGCTGATTACGAGCATTTTAAAATGTAATGTAATCTAATTACAAGTCCTTCATTTTTGGGATCTGATTACACAATCCAGATGACATGTAATCAGTTACCCAGCTCTGTAAGTGACCTCTGAGGAACTGTCCGATTGCCCATTTTTGCAATCCCAGTGTCCAGATAGCACCCTGCCTGCACCATCAGACGCATTTCACAGGAGAGAAACCAAATGCAAAGCCCAAATCAACAGGCCGACATTACAGAAGACCAATGTCACCACAGGCTTCTGCCAACAGCCATAAAACCAGAACTACATCAGAAACAAATGTAACGATCATCACCCGCTGTCCTCCCACATCATGACATCACCCAAGATCTCAGAGTCCAATCTGTTTTATTCTGGTTCCGGCAACAATTCAGTGCCATTAGCCACTGAAAGACAATACAGACTAAAGGATCTGTATCTGAAGGAGGTTACGATCCTTCGAACACAACTTCATCTGAGATCTGACACTGAGATGCAATGAGGAGGTTGATTAAATAAGACAAATGCTTTTTAATTTCTTCTCTGTACAGTGAGAGCATGAATGACCAGGTCTGAACAGGTGGAGATGAATGACCATGAAAAACAATTACACAGCATTGCTCCCTGAGGCTGGTTTCTGAAGCTGAAGAGTTTGTTTTATTGACTCTCATTTGTACTGCATTAGTTCAGTCAGCACACACAGTTTAACAGTGCCATCTGTTGAGCGCCTGAACAAATGACAACAAACACTGAAGTCTCATTTTAGGAAAGAGAAGTACATTATATTTTGTAGAAAATAAAACGGGGTCAGTAAATTTTTCTAGACTCTATTTTAATGGCTAAATATTTTTTTTATTAATCAAAAAGCATGTCTAATTAATTGAAATCATGAAACTTAGCAATTAACCACAATTAAATGTTAAGGTCCTATGAAATGTTAGAGCGCCTGTCTCAAATTCAGTTTAATTTTTTTATCTAGTTTTTAACCAAATACTGTGTTTTCCATTATTTTTCTGGATTCCATTTTAATGGTTTCATTAAACTGTAATAAAAAACATCTCTAATTAACTAATTTTATATATATATATATATATATATATAAAAAAAAAAAAAATATATATATATATATATATATATATATATATATATATATATATATATATATATATATATACTTATTTATTTTTATTTATTTATTTTTTGTTTGTTTGTTTGTTTTTTCAGAAATACTATGTTATGTAGTTTTTCTGCTATATAAATTCTGGTAAATATTTTTTCTGGTAAATACTACTTAACAAATAATAATTTTATTAGTAGTAGTAGTACTATCATTACATTAAGTAATATATTTCTGTCACCGTTTCTTCAAGTTAAACCAAGCTTTTATGTTGACGGGTTGAAGTGAAGACATTTAAGTTTCTATTACTTTGTAAATATACTGATCTAAATTAACTGCACAAATAGCATCACAGAAGAATAGAATTAGACAACAGGATATTTAGAACAATTTAATTAGAAATGTTTAATTATTGAAAATATTGGGCATATCAAGATGGCATACATTTAGGCCTACATAATTTTCAGAAAATTAAAACAATGGCACTTAAGAGAATGACAGAAAATGTACAAGACGATCACTGCTTGCTGTTCATGTAATCTAAAGAGCCTGTCAGTCTAATAACACAAAAATAAAAACTAATGAAAAGACCCTCATGATATATTCTAGAAAACAAAATTATACATGGTATAAACTAAGAGAGATTTGAACAGCGCACCACTCAAATGTGACAAATAACTGAGTGACACTTGCACTTTGAGAGACAAACATAATTCACAAGAGACTTTGCTTCCAGAACATTACAGGCATTTTACCATTTAGACAACGAGTGTGAACTGTTTAGAAATACTGGTGATGACCATTTTGACGCGTGAAGCTGTAGATTACTTATTTGACTTACAAGGTCAGGACTGAAGTAAGAAGTCTGCTTCCGGCAATTAATAAACGCTCTGGGACACACTTGGACTTAAGTCAAAAAACATCAAATTGAACAGATAATGAAACTAAAGCACTTTTCCTCATCTGGAGTCTCAACGGATGAAGAAAGTGCTGCAGCGTTTAAAGGTCATTTCAGATGATTGACAATAGATTTGACCTGTTTTCCATGCTGATGTGTGAATGCTGTCTGAACGTGAGATTCAGAAAGCCATTGCTTGTGAACACGGCAAATGTGATGCATTTACTAATCTTACAGCCATTTACCAGGTTTAATGTGTGAAAGCGACTTATGAAACAGATGTTGCAGCACACTATATCTGCACATCTGTTTGTGGGTGAACTTGTTTTTCAATTTCAGTTTATGAAGGCAATTATTTCTTCAATATGCAATAAATATGCTAATACAGTCTTCAGCAACACATAAATTATTCATCATATCATATAAGTACAAGGGACATACAGTCTAAATGCTGTTTAAAAACAAATGATTACAGCCTTCAAGTGTTTCTCAATGAAGTAAACATTCAGGTTTAGAAGTCAAGTAAACAGTCATAAAGAAAGAAAGAAATATTAAACAAACTGTGAGTGCTTTACTCTTTCTTTAGTCAATGCTGTTTGTTGTTATAATATAATAACAATCAGCAGCAGGTCTATTTAATATTCTGACACAAATCAAGATCTTTTTCCCACCTCTTCACATACTGTGTTCACGCCAATACTATTAGACAATAATAATCTAATTAGCAATATTTAGATTTCAAAAAGTTGTGCACCACGCTGTAACAGTGCAGTTTACAAGTATTATTCACATTTTTGGAAATGACAAAATGACTGAAATGCTTTATATACACTGGGTTGTATAGAAAAGTATTTAAAAGCAGTACTGTTGTCTCATTTAGAGTTCATTGTGAAACACTGGCAACTACTAAACAGCCTCACATCTACTGGAAACACATTCAAAAATATAATACCATATCATCAATACAAGCACCAAACTTCTCTAATCTCCAATTATTAGTGTCTAGGATTTGTTTGCCCTCTTTAGCATTTACTGTAGGAATGCAAATAACTCATCATTAATTACTCATAAATCATTTGTGGAAAGACAATTCGGCGCCACTGCAGGGTAAACTGTTATTGTTGTGAGAGTAAATCAATGTTAAGCTTTTAAAGGAGCTTTGCCACAGACACGGTGCTGAGATGAGTGACTGATGTGCACAAACCATATCTCACTGCTGCCACACATTACATCACACATACTCAAATATGTATTTGCATCTGAATGACAGTGTGTCCCATCTGAACATGCAAAAATAAATACCTACGATCGCCAACAATTAGGGATGCACCGAATGTTCGGCAACCGAAATTGTTCGGCTGAAAAAAGCAAAAAAATCTATTTTGGTGTTTGGCAAATAAGCGAAAAGACCGAATAAATTGTACCGAACAATGATGTGACATGATCAAATAGACACGTCTAAAAACTGTCTGAGAAAGACGCAAAAACCATTACAAGCACCGACAGCGAGAGACTGCTTAGTGCTGCATCATGTCTCCGATGAGAAGAGGAAGAGGTGGTTGATGCTGGTTACTGTGATGATTGAAATCACGAAATGGCCTCAAACGATTAGTAAATAAACTGCAGAATGTTATGTTTTCTAATACACGCACGTATTCAAACAGCGCTGCACGAGCTCACGGCGCCAGGGTTCAAAGTCCAAAGCGTGAGGAAAATCTGCGCTGAAACACTGTTACTCGTCATTTTTTCAGTAACATTTTTATTAGTTTTTTTTTTTTTGTTATGAGAATCATTTAAATAACAGCATGCTCTTGTCAACAAAAAGAAGCACTGAGGTCTTCCTGCGGGTTTCTGCCAAAATAAAAGCTGAGAAAAAGCAACGACTCCATCAACATTCATAAATGTTACTATTGTAATTTTACTGTTGTTCTGTAAAATAAAATAAAAAGTAAGACAATAATAATGATAATTATAATAATTACCCTACAACAGCTCTATTTATTATAACATTCACACACAGTGTTCAAATTAGGATTTGTAATATATTCTAATGTTTTAAAAGAAGTCTCTTCTGCTCAGCAAGGCTGCATTTATTTGTACAGTAAAAATACATGCCTGATTCAAGAAGAGGGTCTCAAAAATGGCCAAAAAATATTATTTTACTAACTTATTCATTTTAAGTTAAATTGTGCTTTGTTGGTATAATGTCTGATAGAATGTTAAAAAATGTTCAGTGTTAAGTAAATATTTTTAAATTGTTGTTTTGCAGGACAAAACAGTAAAAAGCACATTTTGGCTATTTAATTTATGCAATGGTGAAAAAAAAGGCAAAATAGGCCTTCATGGGGAACAAATGCGAAAAACCGTGTTTGGTATTCAGCCTTCGGGGCCCAGTGTTTCATTTTGCTTGGCTTCGGCCAAGAATTTTCATTTCGGTGCATCCCTACCAACAATTGAGCCTCCAGCGGCCCTGATGTCATGGGTGGACCTAGATGTTGTTGTAGTTCTTTATATACATTTTTATGGATTCACAGACCAAAAACATTCACTGCAAATGAACTTGTATTATAATACAGTCTGGCCATACTTTTGTCTACCTTGTGTGGTTTCTTTTTCATATTTTTTGAGGACGGCAACATGTTACACAAGTCATGTTGGCATCTGACAAATTTGTTTAGATTGCATTTACCGTGTGACAGATACATTTGTGCCAAAATGCTGTTTAGAGTTTGGCCTCTGATTTGAACAACAAAAGATATGGAAGTGTTTTCCCCTTATGTTTGGAAAAGCCTATTTAGCTGAAAGGCCTATTTATTTTGCTAACCTAATTATCCATGATTACAAAAGTTAGTTGCATCTTATTAATCTGCATTAAGCATTGTTGTTGTTTTTTCCCTTCCTGTCAATGACCCTCTCAGACTTTTGCACTGGGATCATTTCAAAGAATGGGGTAACTCAGTTTAGGAGGAAAAAAAAGATTGATTGATTGCAGACTTGTAATGCCAGTGAAACGTCTTTTAAAGGAACAGATCACCCAAAAATTAAAATTAGCTGAAAATGTACTATCCTCAGACCATCCAAGATGAGATTGTTTCTTCATCAGAACAGACCTGGAGAAAACTGCAATGGAGTCGTGTCAAAGATTTGTGATGTTTTTATCAGCTGTTTCGACTCTCATTCTGACGGCACCCATTCACTGCAGAGGAGCCACTGGTGATGTTATGTAATGATACATTTCCCTACATCTACATCTTGGATGGCCTGAGGGTGAGTACATTTTCATTTCATTTTTGAGTGAACTATTCCTTTAAAAGTGGCTTATTTGAAAGACAATTTCAGGCTTAATCAGTGTAGTGTACAATAATATTGGAAATCAACACCTACATTTGAAAACTCCTCAAATACTAAATAAATAATAAAAAGAGAAGGGTTTCAGAAATTGGACATGCTGCTGTTCTAGTGATGCACCACAGGGAGGCAGTCATAGCAGAAACAGATCAACAAAGCATCTGTTTCCACACCAGCACAATACATCAAAGATACACCACACATGAACACAGGTGTAAACACATTGAAGATGTTCAGACAGGATGACTCAATCTCACATTTTACCAGGGTAGTTTACACCCATGCTATCAATTTAATATCTCATATTGCACAGTTGGTTAAACACTGCAAACAGAATAAGAGCATGTGTTTAAGTTAGACCAATGAAATGCTACCGTCATCCAAGTCATGAATAGTCACAACAATGGCATTTCCCAGAGATATAAGAGAGTGCATGTTGTCTAAAATCAGTTTATAATAAACATTGATGCATGGAACACTATGTATCTTTCTATTGGGAGACTCTCTGAATAAGAAAGCTATTAAGACTTAAAAATTTGAGCTAGCCAGAGTAAAGGTATCTAAAAAATAGTAGTGATGAGACTTAAAGTATGCTTCGTGTACATAAAGCAAAGCAAACCTCTACAGCAAACAAATCACAAAATCGTGATTTTTATTAAAAAAAAGGAGTGTAAATGGCATTATGAGTTCTTCTCTGCGATAAGCACTGTAGTGTAGGCCTATTTATCTGTGGTACAGCTGTGGAAGACTAAAGCGAGAAACATTACAACATTTCACTCCTCAGATTCTACACGCGACGCGACGCGTCACAACAGAACGCAACGATCGATTATAAATCACCGAAGTTGTCTGTGTCGAATGCGCATACGCGTTTCGCGCGCGTCAACCCTTCAAACTTTACTGATTATAAAGGGCGCGTTGCGATCTGATGCGTCGCGTCGCTAGCGTGCAGCTATCAAACTTTCAAGAGTGTCTTTGTTTACCTGCAGATGTCACGCACACCTCCGGCTCTCACGCAGCGCTTCCGTTAACATCCCGACAGAGACGCCAGCTCAGACGCGCCGTGAAAGGTCCAGCCTCGCCGGTTAAAGCAAGAGAATAAAGCGCTGTTTAAACTTCGGCACATACTAGGGTCTGCTCATCTCTCACGCATTTCCCACAAACCCTTGCTGCTCTCAGCCAGACCTCTGAGCGCACAGAGGAGGGAGAAGAAGAGCGGGAACACCCTCTTCTTTAAAACTATTCTTCACAAAACAACCAGAAGAGCAGATGGACCTCTACGGATCTCAATGGCGTGCATCCATACTAGAGCTACTAGAAATGTAGTATGCAAAGTGTGTGGTATGCATGGAACACTGAGCAGATGGTGCTTTAAACATTACAGATACAGTGTAACATACTAACAAGGTTGATTCATTTTTGTTAGATACATTAAAAAGTTATTTTCACTTTTTCTTTACTTTAGGGGAAAACCTTATAGTGCTATTTTTTCAAGCTAATTTAATCATTGTTTGGCATGAAAGAAGTGACTTCATTCTGGCATGTGTGAACCACAAGCAACATTTTCTTCATTTCAGAGCACTGCTATAAAACTGAAAGTGACCACACCTCTCATTCCAAATAGAAAACACAAGGGAAGCTGATGTTATTTTCAGTTTAACTCAAGCACTATGTGAAATACATATTACTGTCAAACTATAATGGATTATTGTGAACTCTGAAAAAGGAAGAGACATAGAGAGGTGCTGAAACACTTCATGATGGGAAACAGTGGTGTTTCTCTCATCGCCGGAGCCGGACTCTAAACGCAGCAGCACTTCTACACACACTGACCACACCGTGTTGGGTTTTTCTGGGGCCCTGAAGGGAGCGTCTGGCCAGCTGTGCTGCACACAGACCTTCATTCTGGCCTCAGGCAGCTTGTGTAAAACTTCAACTGGTTAGAATCAGGGCCAAAAACACTGAGACCAAGCAACAAATATAAGCTTAACAATACAGATATGCTTAACATTTACAACATGTAAAAATGACACTTTAATAAAAAGGGTTGAGAAGCAAATTGCAGGAATGATAAAGTGATTACAGGGTTGCTGTGCACTTACTGGTGAAGCTTAATATGCCAACTATAAACATAAATCTGTTAAAGCTATTTAAGCAACACAGTAGAGGCTTTACTATGTGCATCTCAATAACTGAGGCTGATGCAGTACGCATCTCAATGCATAGCGATTCGATTTAACACTATGCAATTCAGTGCAATACGATGCAATGGAAAAAATGCTATTCCATGCAATTCAATATGGTACAGATAGTTCACTTTTATTTCTTAATTTAGACAGACAGCAAATCATAAATTAACTTAAGTGCCTTGACTTGTAACGCCTCAGTCTCTGTAGTGTTGTGATACATCTTGTTTACGTAGCAGCGGTGGTGATGAGAGAATGCGCTTGAGAGACAGTTTAGAGAGGAGAAATCAATTACATATAAAATATTGGTCACAAATCATTGGTCACTTTCTATATAATAAAAGTATAGCGCATCTACTAATAATATATATACATAAATGAGTTTTTACCAATGCAAATATGTTAGAAATGATACATCACAATACAAATGCCAACTTGTATCTGATGCACACTTTTTAAAATCGATGGATCGCATCGTTAACTTTAATGCCGAAGCACCAATGTGAATCTGAATCTTACCATTCCTAGGCATTACTAAGCGAATCATTGTTTTTGAATGAACAAGTTGCATGAATAATTCAATGACTTAAACAGAGTCACTTACTGGCATGTCACTGGAAAAAAAACACGACTAATACACTGACTAAACAGCCGTTCACACCAAGGATGATATCTATAACAATAACGTTTTAATACTTGACATAACTCTATATGAGAACACCACCATTATGATGATAACGACAAAGAATATTTTTTTCAAGCTGATGAATGCTTTAAAAAACATTGAAGGCTAGAGACAATATATCTGCTTTGAATAAATGATCATACATTGGTGGACGCTGGAACAAACAAACAAACACTGAGATGTAAAGTGACACAAACAGTGAAAAGTCCTTGTATGTCAGCACTTTTGGTAGATGCCTCTCGGTTCCCCTTCGTTCTGTGTTCCATATTCCCCTCGATTAAAATCATGTTCTATGTCCCCCTTGGTTCTGGGGACAGTGTGTTCTGGGGACACTGGCCCTGCTGCGGGGCACTAGCCTGACTCTTGGGCCGCTGCTTGGCCAATCAAATTCAAGAAGCTAAATATTATGAATAATAAAAATAGCACTGAATAATGCAAAAAAATGCAAAGTGGGATTATTCCATTTAAAGTCAAGGAACGGAAGTAGTGACAGATCTTCTGTAAAATACATGCAGGACAGGGACTTATGCTGCGTTCGATTTGTATTCGAAAGTTAGAAATTCCAGTAGGAACTTTTAACTGGAACTCGGAATCTCAGAGGAATCGCAACAATTCCAACTTCAGAATCCAATATGGCTGCTCAGTGCATCAACCAGGGGTGTGGACTCGAGTCACATGACTCTAGACTCGAGTCCCAAATTTGATGACTTGCGACTCGACTCGACATAATTAAAGAAGACTTGAGACTCGACTTAGACTTTGACAGCAATGACTCGAGACTTGACTTGGACTTGAGCCCTGTGACTCGGAAAGACTTTATGATCAGATCAGCGTCGTTATCAGACGGGTGCAGCGTGCTTGCGCTTGACTGGCAATAAGCCCCAGAGACTGCGTTCAGGGAGTGCTTGATATACAGTATATGCTAGTATAAATTAATGGAGTAATAGCATAGCTTATGACAAAAGAACTGAGATAAAAACATTTTTTTTAAAAAAAGACATGATTGGTCTCCGCTCGTGAAAAGCGCTGCCCTGCCTGTTTGATCGCCACCCAGCAGACACACAGAGCGGGCATTAGAAACGAGAGGTGCGGCCACGATCACTGGTGCTCGCCTCATCATCACTGTGACCGCTGCTGTTAAATGCTAAACATAGCATGTTTAGCATTTAAGTGCTAAACACAACAACGGGGAAGTCGTGGCCTAATGGTTAGAGAGTCGGACTTGTAATCCAAAGGTTGTGGGTTCGAATCTCAGGTCCGGCAGGGATTGTTGGTGGGGGAGTGAATAACCAGCGCTCTCTCTTCCTTCAATACCACGACTGAGGTGTCCTTGAGCAAGACACCGAACCCCCAACTGCTCCCCGGGCGCTGTAACATGGCTGCCCACTGCTCCGGGTGTGTGTTCACTTAGGATGGGTTAAATGCAGAGAATACATTTCACTGCTGGTTATATACTCTCTATATTCGTGTATGTGACAAATAAAATGATCTTATCTTATCTATATTCCTCACTTCTTTTGTTTATCAGACACCGAGGTGCACCATGAGTGATGGATCCGCATCCCGCCACGACCCTCGCAGCTCTGCCAACTCGATGTGCTTTAATTTTCGTTTTCTTTGGTAAACACCTCTCCGAGACCTTTTTTTTGTCAGATCTCCACTGTTTTTGTTCAATCAGTTGCATATTTTAATTGCATGTGCATTTTATTTTATTTAAACCTCCATTAAGTTTAAAGTTAATCCATAATCAAGATTTAAATCTGAGTTTAAAGTTATGGTGCAAATATTACTTAAATCTAGGATCAAAATGATGGGTTAAAATGTAAACCTGCTTATTTTTAAAGGTTTAAAGTTTGGTGCAAATTATTTATTAGATAAACCTTGATTTAAGCTAGATTTAAAGTTAATCATTGCAAAAAAATTAGCTATAATTTGAAGGGGAAAAAAGCAGTAATTGGCCTAATGATCATTTAAAATATAATTTGAAGAAGTGTTTCTTTCACAAAATGATTTGTGAATTGTAGTCTATATATAACTATAAAATATACTCAATTTCTCTCCCTCTTCACCAGGCACTCATTTCACATTTATTTCTTTCGGGATAAATAATTGAATTCACGTGTTGTAAATCAGTCTGTATAGCACATAGCCCCTAAACTTAGCAATCAACTATGCATATTATAAAATTAACATTTAACGTACAACATTTTGTCTTTGTTACTCTTAGTTATAAAGAATGGTAGCACAGCATTTTTGAATGACTGTCTTCATGAGTATGTCTGCATCCATATTGCAGGTTTCTTCTCACGTGTAAAGTATGGTAGCAGTGGGTGTCTTTCAAAGCAGTTCTTTCTGCGTTTCTGCTCACATGTTTTTAAATCTGTTTCATTGAGGTTCCAAATAATGGCTCATTGGCTTAGATATAACACCTAGAAGCATATATTCTTCTTATGCACACATGCAAAGTATTGCAGCTGTTATTTCTATGAAATTATGTTGTCTTTGCTATTCTGTTACTAATAAAATAGTTTTTTTCACAGCTTGTCCTATTTGGGCACAATCCCTAAATTGAACTAGGCTTGCCGCGATAGACGGTGTTGGCGGTGATACCGGTGTTAAGCCGCAACACCGTTTACGTCACTTGCACCGTCCCACACCGTCATTTTGATTTTTTTTATAGTAATAAAAATCATTTAGTTCAGTTAGAGGACACTACAATTAAAACTGAACGCGGCTGCTGAATGCAGCACACCGAAGGAACGACAGTCGCGCATCACAGATCAGATTTAATGTATCACACGTGAGGAGAGTGAGTCGAGCTGACTGACGAGAAGAGTGAGGTGAGACAGACAAGACGATGGAAGAAGAGTTTCAAAACGAAATGTAAAAGTGCCTGTTTTAAAAATATTTTGGATTTTGAAAAGCCTGTTGACTTCTGCCATTAATCTAAGTCAGTGGTTCTCAACCTTTTTTCCACCGGGCCGCACTATGGTCCAAGTGCAAGTATCACTAGCTGCACGCATGTCATTTACATATTACGTTATCAATACAAACCAACCAGATTTATAATATTATTTATAGCCTAAATATTCTGATATCTAAATGATTACATTTATTGAAATAAATAAGTAAATAAATAATTCTACTCCCCATTAATAAAACACCTGACGCTGTCGGGAGCTGACCAATTTTGTAAAATTCTGCTCGAAAGGAGTAACAGCACAGTGAAGTTATATAAGCTGCGGTCTGTGAGACGCGCACGGAAGCGTGACTTGACGCGCGACACTGCAGAAAGTGTGCGTTCACAAATGTAGCCTATGTTGATCCAAATATGAAAAGCATTTTCGAGTTTAATAATCTGAGGTTCTCTCTAGAGATGTTTTGCCACATTTCTGTAATTAAGGATGATTGCTGCGTAGTAGCCTATGGGTGTTTCTTTTTCCCTGAACATCTTCAAGTGAGTGGCGCGGGGCGAACCGAAAGTCCAGCACTCTCTTCACTACTGATGATGATGCTATTCTTGTTTGAATGCGTTCCTTCGCTGGCATTTACCACATTTCGTTTTCTCCCTTAACACATTTGTTCATTCTGATGCTCAGTTTTACAGAACTAATGGCTGCTGATGACAATTTGAATTGAATTCTGCCAAAGTGCGCGCTTGTAAGTGTTCGTTTAAAAGCGTAACATTAATTTCGTGAGTACATAGATCTGCTCATGTCTGAAAATAATATATGAAAAACTAAATTATTTTACATAACATTATAGCTTATATTTGTTTAGTAATTTTTTTAATTAATGTAAAAACTAAAATGAACTGTAAAACTGAAAGTTATTTTTTAATTGTGTTCAGCACATAGACTGTAACATTCAGCATGGTGGACCGCATCTGGATTCGTGACGGATTCGTTAGAACCACTGATGTAAGTGATAATGGACGTTTTTTAAAACATTCGTTTCTCATTTATTTGGTTCCACAGTATGCTGATTTTTATTTTATTTGAACTGTGCATATTTCCCCCCATTATTTTACATAAAGGCGTATGCCGTCCGTGCCTCCAAACTTTCTTATTCGTTTTGCTAATAAATGTTCTACATTTCATAATTATCTGTTCCTCATTCTTTACTGATTTTTAGTTTTGTATACCTATTTAAACTTTATAAGTTATTTGTTATTTTATATTAGGCATATAGCATGGTGTATTTTTATTCGTTTTGTTAATAAAAGTTCTTTGTTCTACGTTGTATTTTGTTGATGCAGAATTGCCGCTAATTTAAAAATGAAAGTAAAACAGGCACGGAGCTTTTATAAGCTATTTAAGCAAAGGAAAGTGAGGAAAAGTGGGAAAACTCAAACGAACTAAAAACAAACAACTGCTTGACGCCGAATTGCCCTGAATTTAAAAGTGAAAGTAACAGGTGCATGGTGCTTACAGGCTATTTAAAACCGAAGGAAAGCTAGGAAAAGAGGGAAAACTCAAACGACCCCCCACCACGGTAATACCGGTATTATCGGTGTTGTCACACGTCGATTAACCGGTGGGAAAATTTCCTCACCGTCACAACCCTAAATTGAACTTGAGTAGTTTTACTAAGGGCACCCATCTCACATGAAATTAAACTATAAAACATATTCCACCCGACTTCCTGATATAAATTACTATAAATTTGATATGGTAATTAATACTGAGACACTAATTTGGGCAAAGAGCACTAATGACTTGTTTAAGACTTGAAGCTAAAAGTTGAGGACTTGCAACTCGACTTGGACTTGCCTATTTTGACTCGAGACTTGACTTGGGACTTGTTTGTCTTGACTCGGGACTTGACTCGAGAATTGAATGCAAAGACTCGAGACTTACTTGTGACTTGCAAAACAATGACTTGGTCCCACCTCTGGCATCAACAGAAGAGAAGCAGTAGTAATATGTTGTTTATTGGCATTTATGTGGTAAACTAAGTGGTACACACAGTACTATCCAAACTCTATTTGTGCACATGATACTATGGAGTTATCTGTGCAAAATACAGCTTTTTATGTGGTTTTCTGACTTCTCTACAGGAACACAGTCCACTTGGGTGTAATGTCATTCTCAGCTCCGACACTCAACTTCCGATGTAAATGGAATGCAGCATTAGTTCTATTCCATCATTTGTTGATTGATTCTGAAATGTGGACATTGCATTAATTAAGCTTGCTAAAGCAAGCTTGCAGTTGATTGTGGAGGGGCGGTGACTTTTTTATTAATTACAAGATCAAAAAAAGAAATATATACAAGGAACAATCTTTCACAAAATAGACATTAGAATCAAGAAATTCAGGAATCAAAATTCACATTTCAGAATATATCTTGAGAAGGCCATTTCCTACACAGAGCTCCACAAATATCACAGCAGGATCTGTATCATGGGAATATGAAATGATTTCCTCTCCCATGATACTAAAGCGGGAAGTCATTTTTCCACAACAGACAACTGAAACAAAATGCCACAGATTTAATTCAATTATACAGAAGGCTCCAACACAACTACTCACAAAAGAGAGACAGATCCAGCCTAGCACAGAAAACAGACCAAATACTGAAGATCACCTGCACAAACAGGGAAATGAAACACTGTTCACCACATCACCATCCTGAGCCAACAACAGTAGAGGAGAAGCACTGACCTGAGATCAGACTAAATCCAAAAATATCAAGCATAAATGGCTGTGCACTTGTCGATCAGAGTTACAGAAAGTCTTCTGTAATAGCAACAGACCAGAAGATTCCAGATAAAGGCCTGAAAGCCCCTCCCTCCATCTGTACTACAGAATGGTGGAGGGGCCAACGTTAGTTTTTCATTCCCTCGCACCGAAAGTATGAAGTGAAAGCCTGCATGTGTCACCCTCCCACCCTTTCCAAACATTCTCCAGCTTCCCTATTCCTGCAGCATTTCAACAGCACTTAGATTGACCTCAGATTTTCTCTGGGCGTCTACGGAGCGTCGGAATAACAGCAGACTGATACAGCCTGTTCTTCCAGCAGATTACCACAAGAATGCTTCCCAGTGTTTCTGTGAGTGTGTGTGTGTGAGTGTGTGTATGTGTGTTGACCTCCAGAAGAATCTGTGCAGATATCTGAGGCTGTATGGACGTTTGCGATGCTTTATCATGAGACTGTAATGCGCTCAGCCTTGAGCAGAAGGGCAGGCTGGTGAAATATGAGGCTGATGAGCAACGACTCAGACTCGCTAGAGTCAGCCAACACACACACACACACACACACACACAGCATCTCTCTCCTCCAGTCAGATCTCAGCCAGGTCAGTAGATTAGCAGAGTGTGTGCTGATCAATTCAATCCCAGCAGCACAGATCAGCCGTCAGCCTGATGAGTACCAAAACACTCCCAATATAAACAAGTGTAATTTGACGCTTTCAGGGTTCCCTTCTTGCACTTTCCTTAATGTCTCCAGATCTCATTCTTTGTATGTGTTCATAAGATTACACCCAACTAGATTAGTGATGCACGATAATATCAGAGCGTTATCAGAATCAGCGGATAAATGCTGAAAATTTAAACATCTGCATCGGCCAATTTGAATTTGCCGATAATTATTTGAATTTGCTGATATGCCGTGCCGATAAGACGAATAACTCACATGTGCTCAGGTTGTGATAGTAATAAGATCCTGTCAGCAGTGTGTTCATTCTGTAAGCGAACTTTTGCTTGAATGATGATTAGTTTCACTGTTTTGGATCGCCACATTTAATTTGAGAATACATGTACAGAACGATGAGTCCAGTGTACTTCAACACTGCAAAAAATCCAACTTTTGAAAAGTTCTACTAACCAATGTAAAAAAGTAGCCTGAACAAATAATTTTTAGTAGGAGAAGTCAGTTTAATTTTTTGTGTGAACTGAACATGTCGCTACCAAAGGTTTTTTTGTTTACTTTACTTAGATACTCAACACCTGTTGATGCTTTATTTTTTGTTAATTTTGACACTGTATTGAATAAATACCTGGGGTTATGTTTGTTTTCTTCTAAAAGAGATGAAAAGTAATCAGATCTAGCAGTTTTTAAAGCTTTTCTGTAGGATAGGGTACTCTCCCGCCAAGCTAAACGAAATACCTCTAGTTTTGTTGTCCTCCAGCTGCGCTCCATTTTCCGGGCTGCTCTCTTTAGAGTGCGAGTGTGCTCATTATACCACGGTGTTGGACTCTTTTCCTTAATCTTCCTTAAGCGTAAAGGAGCAACATATGCAAATTTTCTACTAACTTTTCAAATTGAGTCATCTGAACAAACAAGTTTACATTAAACAAAATTGCACAAGTTCCCAGCATGCATTGCAGCTTGAAAGATTTTATGTTAATTATTATTAAAATATTATCATTGTTTTAAATTTTACTGGCTTAATTTATGCTGCTGCTGCTGTTGTCACTGTCAGTTAGCTGTCATGTGGATCAGAGTTCATATTTTAAATGATTTAAAATTTGTTGATCCTCACCATGGTTGAGAATCGTGTGCTGAGGTACTGTATATGTGCATCTCATTACATCTTGTTTAATGCATTTGTCTATCAGCATAAATGTTTGCCTTTAGTTTTAAGAGGCAAATACTACCCATATTATGTAGAAGTTTTTGAAAATAAACAAAAATCTAAAGGAAAGAGGATTGTTAAAAAAATTAACATTGCTAAATGCTAAAAAATCTTTGGTTGCACTGACAGATCTTTTATCACTCAGTAGACTGAGATTTATTCATTAGATGAACTAAAGTTTTTAAGTTGTCGGTTGCTAGTTGAGTTAACTTAAGTTGACTGCGATAGGTTGCCTTGTTTTTTTGAGTTAGGTCAACTTTTTTTTTTTTACAGTGAATGTACTCTTTAATTATGTTTATTAGTTCTAACTGTCACGAATCCTGGCCATAAACTTCCAGTCACTCACCTCTAGAGGTCACTCACCCACCACATGGACTTTCACACCACACACACAGTTACAGATCACTCTTAGACTACATTTCCCATCATTCACTGCACCCACACAGCTGTTCACTATGATCACGCACTCACCTGTTTTCCATCTCACAATCACCAGCACCCAATCACACACACACACACTATTTAAGCTCTGGACATTCTGCCACTCACTGCCGAGTATTGTTTAGCCTAGCTATCATACCAAGCGTTTCCCAGTTTTCCTAGTTTGTATTCCTGTCTTCTGATTCCTGCTCGTGTTCTTGGATTGTTCTCTCTGCCTAGCCCTCTGGATATTGTACGCCGATCGCCGACCCACGCTTGCCCTTGGATTATTCTTGTGTCTTGCCCATGCCATACCTGTTTGCTACTGACCGACCCTGCCTGTATTGACCATGTATTATAATAAAGAGCTTGCACTTGGATCCGCATGTCTCACGTCTCGTCAGCTCCGTCACAGAATACTCGGCCCACTAGGATCCAGCAGCTTCTGAGACGGTCATTCAGCAGGTATGGACACAACAAGAATCCTGTTTGCCCTTAAACAAGGTCCTCGATCACTGGAGCAACATATTAGAGTTTTTAGTGTTCGCTAATTACTCAGATTTACCGGACATTACTTTGATCGAGATTTTTTGCGATGGCGTAAATCAACCCTTGAGATCTGAGTTAAGACGCGAGGGTACGCGTGCTTCACTCGCTCTGTTTTTGGACTATGCCCTACTGACTGTTGGTTCAAGATTCACTGTGGGTGTCGCGGATGAGGATCGTGACACCACATCTATGTCTGAAATGACGGACGCACCAGCACACGATCACAAAATGGCGGCAGCAACAGCACCCGTTCGTGTAATTGCTGCCAGTCGTGAACCAAGTCAAGTCACCGCTGATGTTAAAGAACCAAGTAAAGCCACAGCCTATGTTAAAAAGCCAAATCAAGCCACAGCCTATGTTAAAAAGCCAAATCAAGTCACAGCCTATATTAAAAAGCCAAGTCAAGCCACATCCCATGTTAAAAGGCCAAGTCAAGTCGCCGCTGATGTTAAAGAACCAAGTCAAGTCACAGCCTATGTCAAAGGGTCAAGTCAAGCTACAGTTGATCGTCACGAGTCAAACCCAGCCACAGTTGATCGTCACAAGTCAAGCCAAGCCACAGTTGATCTTCGTGAGTCAAGCCAAGCCACAGTTGATCGTCACGAGTCAAGCCAAGCCACAGTTGATCTTCGTGAGTCAAGCCAAGCCACCGTTGATCGCCATGAATCAACCCCTCTCTCAGCTCAACAGCCAGAGCCACATCACGTCTCAGCTCATCAGCCAGAGCCACATCACGCCTCAGTTCAACAGCCAGAGCTACAACACGTCTCAGCTCAACAGCCAGATCCACACCACGTCACCGCTGACCAGCCAGAGTCAGACCACGTCACCGCTGACCAGCCAGAGTCAGACCACGTCACCGCTGACCAGCCAGAGTCAGACCACGTCTCCGCTGACCAGCCAGAGTCAGACCACGTCTCCGCTGACCAGCCAGAGTCAGACCACGTCTCCGCTGACCAGCCAGAGTCAGACCACGTCTCCGCTGACCAGCCAGAGTCAGACCACGTCTCCGCTGACCAGCCAGAGTCAGACCACGTCTCCGCTGACCAGCCAGAGTCAGACCACGTCTCCGCTGACCAGCCAGAGTCAGACCACGTCTCCGCTGACCAGCCAGAGTCAGACCACGTCTCCGCTGACCAGCCAGAGTCAGACCACGTCTCCGCTGACCAGCCAGAGTCAGACCACGTCTCCGCTGACCAGCCAGAGTCAGACCACGTCTCCGCTGACCAGCCAGAGTCTCGTCAACAGTCTCAGCCGAACTGCCAGAGTCTCTTCAAATCTCAGCCGAACTGCCAGAGTCTGTCACACTGAGAGCTTTAAGGTCAGTCCTTCGAGTTCTCCGGTTGATATCCAGCTTGAGGGATGCACCGCTGGTGTCTGTACGCACTGCTGGTATCCCCACATCCACTCACTCTGACCCCCCTGTGCATGAACTGATTACCCTGTCTGAAGCGCTTCCCAGGGTGGGGATTGCACTATGTTGCATTTGGGCCACATACACCACCACGTTACTGCCCCAGGGGAAGGCATCTGCCGCAGAACCTCCCCAAGCGGTGGTGCTCGCCTCAGTCCCTTGCAAGGTGGTGACGCCCAGCAATATACTCTCACCCGGTGATGGTACCACCGTAGAACCTAGTAAAGCCACAGCCTATGTTAAAAAGCTATTCTTGTGTCTTGCCCATGCCATACCTGTTTGCTACTGACCGACCCTGCCTGTATTGACCATGTATTATAATAAAGAGCTTGCACTTGGATCCGCATGTCTCACGTCTCGTCAGCTCCGTCACACTAACAAGTACGTTTTTGCTCAAATCTAACCAGAATTAAAAATAATTTGTCTATAATTTCTGCATGTTTGCACAGGAGAGATTTGGTGTTGTTTCAAAACAAAAGGAAATATAGATCGGTATTGGCTATCAACAAAATTTACTTGGAAAATATCGGCATATCTGATCTAATATCGTGCATTCTTAAACTAGATATTTACATATTCTGAAATATGAATGAGTTTGTTAGGGTGTTGCTTTAATATAATTGAAAAGGTGCTCTTTGTGGTTGCTAGGGAATTGCTATGTAATGTTGCTCTGAGTGTTTTTTTAGTTCACTAATATTCAGTTGTTATGATTATGGGTGCTTGCTACAGTAGGTTGTTGCTACTGTATGTGATTACCAAGGTGTTCTGAGTGGTTTTTAGGAGTTTTTGCTTGGGTTCTAGGTGGTTGTTAGCATGTTGTGGGCAGCTGCAGGACAGTTGTTAGGCAGATAATGTATTCTGAATGGTTTCTAGGGCACAATGTGGTTCCTAAAGTGTTCTGAGCAGTTTTTAGCACATCACATTCTGGTTGCTATAGTGTTCCAGGTGGTTTCTAAGTGTATGTCTGAAACCCACTATCAGGGCTATCCAACTCGGTCCTGGAGGGCCGGTGTCCTGCAGAGTTTAGCTCCAACTTTCCTCAACACACCTGCATGGAAGCTTCTAGTATGCCTAATAAGGCCTTGATTAGCTGCTTCAGGTGTGTTTAATTAGGGTTGGAGCTAAACTCAGCAGGACACTGGCCCTCCAGGACCAAGTTTGGAAGCCCTGCACTAGATGTCTATAGAAAGTTTTTTTCTTCAGTTTTTTCATTCTACATTTGAAAATTGTAAAATGCTTAGCAAAGTCTTAGTGAACATCCTCTCACGTATATCACATGATTTAAACAATCCTGTCTGTAGTACAGTGATTCCCAAACTGAGTCCCCCAGAATTTCTGCTCTTTTCAGTATTTTAAGTATGGCAGCGGCTATTTGCACTAAGTGTAAATAGCGATAGATGCTATTTACCATCTACGGCACTGGAGCTGTTGTTTGACAATCGTCTTTTGTAGTGATGTCTAGCCCAATCACACGCTGGTGGGCGGAGAGTTGCACACAGTGTTGCACTTAGTGTAAATAGACACTCCATTTAAGGCATTGATTGATGTATACATTTAAGTGATCATCCAAGATGAGGATAACACATGCATTCACCGTACTAACAGAAGGATTTATGTGCAGTTTTAGTTGGAATCTGTGGTGGAGCACATTCATGTACAGTACCAGACTTCCCTGAACATCATCAGTACAGTCATAACTACAATATTATAGATAGAAGAATTCTGCTTGAAACATCACATCTGGGCTTTGATTAAACTTGAATTATGTTTGTAAATTATTGATTTAATTTTGGGGACATTTTTAGCAGTTTGCACTCAAAATGCAGTAAGAGGCTGATGTAGTAAGTGATGTTGTACTATATTGATGCTCCCCATCCCTCAACAAAACTGACCCTGTAAACACTGTAAAACATAAATAGTTGAGAAAATGTAAAAAATAAGGCAACTTGTTACAGAAAGATGTTCAATGTAAATTTGTTTGTCCATGCATTGCTGATTGTATTATTTTGCTAATAGAAAAATTCTTGTCACGGTAACTGGAAAAAACAATTGACCTATCGGTAAGCCCCGCCCCCCTTAGTTACTGTTGCTCCCTCGGACAAACAAACGGAGTTGCTCACTGTCTTACAATGACAGCTGCAGTGAAAACCTTGTCCCACGATGTTTTTGCACAATTTTGGACACAGAAGGCCACCAAATGGGAATTAAATATTCCATGGAGGGATTTATAAAATATTTAAAAATAATTACGGTGGGTAACTCGAAGCGAGGGTTTACAGATCTCAATGCAAGCGGGAGAAGTCTCATATTACAGTCGCGGATGACTACATGCAGGATCAACACTGTTCATGTATCGCAGGGTACGATTAAATTAATGTACATTTAAGCAGTTTAATATGAAGAGACAGTGAAATGTAGACCTTTGTTTATGTTTTTGACCTACACTGTACAAGACACGAGAACAGTCCGCTATTTAGGTTTGTACGTTAGCATGGACTCACTAACTTTAACGTTAGCTAGTTTTAGCCAGAGATACCTTGCTAAAGCACAAGATAACATTAACGTTCTGCTTGAGCAGATGAAAATCGTAATTTAATGAGTGTATGACAACCAGAAAATGAACGTTTTTGTCTTCATTTGTATTGGGGTTGAATACTTAGGGACATTTTGCTCTGTTTTGTTTGGATTCAGGAAATGTAATAAAATAAATGATATTGCCCATCCTCTCAGGATACCTGGAATCAGTGTTACAAGCACCCCAGGCACAGCGTTTTTCCATTTTTGAAGCATAAACCCCATAAAACCGATGCGAGCTTCGGATCTTCCAGTGTTTCTCTATGGCGCTGAAACCTAAAGATGTCCGAGTTCCGCTCCCCGTGCAACTGATACTCGACTGCCATTGGCTAGTCTGCATTCGAGGGGAGGGGCTTACCGATAGGTCAATTACTGTCATTGAGGTAATATTTTTTTTCTGTTTCCTGGAAGAAAAAAAAGAATGTCAACACGTTATCAAATTCATGTTTGTTTACAGATGACAAACCTTAATGGATAACTTAGTTTAATATGTAGACAACATTGTCTTTGTTCGTAAAACAAATTTCAAGACTAAGATATCCAGGAAATGGATATAAGTGGTTGAACATACTCCAGGCCTCAAAACTAGACACATAAACCTCAAGAACGATGGCAATCAATAATTGTTAAAAAGATGAGCTCTTTCCATCACAATACAACAAATAACTAACAATAATGACAAAACAACAACAAAAAAGTTTAAATTAACTCAGCAAACAGCAAAACAAAAAGCCTATAACAGTAACTACATAAATTATTCATGCTGCAATGCATGCTGGGAACTCACAAAGCCTTAACATTTAAACAATATGAAATTCTTTGTTAAGACAGCTGTTTGACTAGTTGAGACAACATTTGGGGTATTTTTGTTGGTCTGACAAGGGTTTTTATTAGTGCTGTCAAACGATTAATCGCATCCAAAATAAACGTTTTTGTTTACATAATATATGTGTGTGTACTGTTTATATTTATTATGTATATATAAATACACACACATACAGTACATATATTGAAAATATTTACATGTATATATTTATATTCTTAGATTTTATATTATACTTAACTATATTTAATATATAAACATAACATATTTTTTCTTAAATATATACATGCATGTGTTTGTATTTATATATTCATAATAAATATACACTGTATACACACATATATTATGTAAACAAAAACTTTTATTTTGGATGCGATTAATCACGAGATTAATCGTTTGGCAGCACTAATTTTTATGTAGTTTCGAGAAAATAGCTTTTTTTTTTGTATTTGAGACTCAAAAGGTTTCGCAAACTGAAAAATGTGCAGTTGCATTTTTTACAGTGAAAATGCATGAAGGAGACCCAGACAAGCGACGGGGGAAATGTGTGAGTGAAGAAATGAAGGGTGGTTAAATGCAATGGGTCTGTGTGCGGGACAGTGAGCAGACAGACGCCTGGCACCGGGCCGCTGGTACTGACTCACACCTCCAGCGCTGGCACAAACCCAGAGCGCCGCTGAGAGCCGCTTCCTCTAGAGCAGCCATGACGCCCGTCACATGACTTCAGCACCTGCCACACACCCTGTTTACCTCTGCGTATGTGACCATGTGGAAGTAAATGGTGACACCTCACAGAGCACTGCTTTAATCAGCACTACTGAGAACAACACTTATGCTCAGAGGACAAGCGCTGATGAATATAAATAGCATGATGATTTAGAAATGCAATTAATTTCCTCCCAAACAGCCCCATTTCACAAACACACCATTGCTTATGCAGAGTAAATACGTACTGACATTAACGGCATGTATGTGCATTTATAGCTCTCAGCGAAATACTGCAATCTATAAAATCAGAGACAGAGTCTGTCGCAGACAACATCACATTAATGACGGAGCTGCCTGCAATAATGACATCATTAGAAAACTAGAACGGGAAAGTTTATCAAGACATGCTTTGAATAATCTGACAAACCCTTACCTGACAGTTTAAAACCGCTCAAAAATCTCGAAGAATATTAGGATGTAGTTTAGAACGAACCCTTTAAGTTGCGTTCACATTTACCATTGTTCGACAAATTTTTCAAAAGGGGAAATATCATTTCAACGCGATTTTGCACAATGGGAAATTTCGTGAAGCAGATTTCCACCCACAGATTCCGCAATGGGTTAAGTTTTAACACACAGAAGGCTGCTTGTTTTGATCTGCATGAGCTGTGCTTCATAGATACAGTACTGACTTTTTTGCCAACGAAATTTCACCGAATTCGTGTGAACAACTTGAACTCGATGCAGAATTTACGAGGGGCAATCAACAGCCCTTATGTGAAATTTCTAATCATGGCAAGTCCTATTGAAATGACTGGATTTTTCACGCCAAAATTTGCCAAACTGCTGTAAATGTGACTGCACTTTAATGGTTTTGTCTTTTACTGAAATGTTGCTAACATGACCAAACCTTTACCCTAATACGAGCAATTTCCTGATTGCATTTAATTCACTTTATTATATGTGACCCTGGACCACAAAACCAGTCATGAGGGTACATTTTTTGAAATTGAGATTTATACATCATCTGAAAGCTGAATAAATATGCTTCCAGTGATGTATGGTAGGACAATATTTGGCTGAGATACAAATCTGAGGGTGCAAAAAAATCTAAATATTGAGAAAATCACCTTTAAAGTTGTCCAAATGAAGTTCTTAGCAATGCATATTACTAATCAAAAATTAAGTTTCGATATATTTATGGTAGGAAATTTACAAAATATCTTCATGGAACATCATCTTTAGTTAATATTCTAATGATTTTTGGCATAAAAGAAAAATGTATAATTTTGGCCCATACAATGTATTGTTGGCTATTGCTACAAATATACCTGTGCTACTTATGACTGCTTTTGTGCTCCAGGGTCACATATAATTAAATAGCCTGCATTTGCACTCAAAACAGAATCATTCTTTAGTTCTTACACAACAATAAATGAACAGCGTACACATGTAGGGCCCTATGATTTCCGCGATGCAGAAAACGTGGACGGAATTGCGGAATCCAGTCATAAAAACGGAATTTACAGTTTAACGCGGAATGTCACGGAATTTGTCAAAGTTTGAATGAATTAATCAAAAGTAGGTCATTACACTTAAATCAAATCGCGATATGGACTAGTATCTGTAAATATTAAGCCGCAAAACTCGATTTAAATATGAATCCTGCATGTTCTGCATTCATGTCTGCATGTTCTGCATTCATCCATTCATGTCTCTGTATGAATGGAGCAGACGCACGGTTTTGTTTACATACACAGCGCTCGTGATTTCAGCGTCTGCCATCTCAATGAGGACATAAATACATGAACAACATCTCCAAAACTGATCTGAGAGTCACTTCACAAGCATTTTACCATTTCATTTGAGTAAAACTAGCGTCATATCATATACACACAGAACTTTAAAGGTATTCACGGCAACCCGTCAAAATAAAAGTCTGGTTTAACTTACTGTATTAAAGACAGTGTGCCAGAAATAGGCTATATTACTATTATTTAGTAGAATGTACGTATTATTACTACTACTACTACTGTTGAAAAATAATAAAACGTAATTTTTTTAAGAAATAATCACAAAATATTTTAATTTTAATAGTAAATCCCCTTTATTTGCCAAACATTTAAATGTTTAATTTTCATTAATTAAAATATAAATTAAATCAATGTTTTATGCCTTCATCTGATAATCAGTAAAATTTAAATACACAACACAGAATTTCTGAGGGGAAAGAACATTTCATAAGGATAATGTAAGAATAAATATAAATTGTTTGTATGCATTCAAATAATTAGACATGCTAAAACACAGAATTTGGTAACAATAAAACATAAGGTGAGAGAAAAAAATAAAACATTTCATACGGCCCTAAACATGTCATTTTTGTTACACTTTTAATAAATTAATGTTAAATTGTATAAGTTTCATGATTTTAATTAATTAGGCGTGCTTTTTGATTAATAAAATTTAATTTGACCATTAAAAAGAAGTCCAGAAAAATTTAAACGGAAAAAAACTAAATCCAGAAAAATTTAAATGGAAAAAACAGATTTTGGAAAAAATAAAACGGATTTCATAGGGCCCTACACATGTAGTGGTTTTAATGATCTTGACTCCGCAGTAGATGAGTAATGATATTACAACGCAGGCAACTTCATATTCATTCTAATGTTTACAGTTCTCATCATTTATGATGTGCTTCAGGATCAGCCCACTGAAGAGGGAGGGGAGAATCACACAACGACAGGAAAGCTTCAACCTTTCAGCTGTAGAGGACATTCACACCGCGGACAGAGCTGCTGCGGAGACGTCACTGCAGTCTCACACACACACACACACACACACACTCCAGGAGCAGCTGCGTCTGAGAAGCGTGTCATGCAAGCTGAAGGTCAAGACTTACTGGATGGATGCTTGCTCAGCGTCGGACAGGCCCAGCTGGGAAAAGCAGCCGGACACTACAGAGCCCATGAGAGTCGGTCGGCGGCGCGGGATGTGTTCTACCGTCTGGCCAGATGCTCGGCTCTGACCTGCATGCTAGGACAAGGCGCTCTGTTTGTGCTTATTCATTACTGTAGTGAGTCTCATCACCACAGCTTCGGCGTCTCACTCCATCTGCGGGCCGGCCGGATGGAGGGGGCTGTGCCAAACACACGCGACGCGTGTGTGTGAATGGAGCGATGTGCTTTATTTACATCCATCATGCTCTGGGGCACGAGGCTGCAGCCTGCGGTTTGATGCTGCGCTGGAGCTATAAATAACAGCAGGGCTGACGGGTCTGATGATGAGGAAATGTAGCGTGATTTCTGACGAGTGAGCGGGTGAGGATGCATGTTTACTGATCGCTGTTGTTATGCTGTGATAGACTGCGTTTCTCTAGGTGCATGTTAGACTCAATGTGCTTTACAAATTATATGTGACCCTGCACCACAAAAGCAGTCATGAGTAGCACAGGTATATTTGTAGCAATAGCCAATAACAATACATTGTATGGGTCAAAATTATCGATTTTTCTTTTATGCCAAAAATCATTAGGATATTAAATAAAGATCATGTTCCATGAAGATATTTTGTAAATTTCTTACCGTAAATATATCAAAACCTAATTTTTGATTAGTAATATGCATTGCTAAGAACTTCATTTGGACAACTTTAAAGGTGATTTTCTCAATATTTAGATTTTTTTGCACGCTCAGATTCCAGATTTTCAAATAGTTGTATCTCAGCCAAATATTGTCCTATCCTAACAAAGGATTGAGCGTATTATCATCAGCTTTTAGATGATGTATAAATCTCAATTTCAAAAAATTGACCCTTATGACTGGTTTTGTGGTCCACGGTCACATATTACATCCAGTGCTTCCTCAAATTACACGAGAGATCAAATGAATGCAGCCAGCAGCAGGTTTAATAAAGTGCTTCATAAGCATTCACTCATCCATAAAACACAAGAGCTCCTTCAATTCTGTGCAGTTTAAACTCTGATCTGTGCCTCATTAATCTTCTGAGTGTTTCGTCTTCTTCTGTACACACAGATCAGTCATTTACAGGAATCACAACCATGTTGTACAAGAAATTCACTCTAAACCAATAAAAACTGAATCCACTTCAAACCCAAATAGAGTTCACAGAACTAGTACAGCGTGACGTCACTCTCTTTTGGAAACTATCTTCTAGAAAATGACATAACAGGGGTTTGTGTCTTGACTCATTCACTTGACTCACTGTGACACCAGTTTTTCTCCATACACCGTCGTTTCTCCCATCAGCCCTGCAGTCTCACGGTAGTTAGATGCTTAAAAGTAACATCTGAACAGCATAACGTTTTCAAACTAGGCTCCTCCGAGTTTATTGTGCGGTATAATTACAGGCTGATTGTATTATCCCTCCAATTTTTATTATATTGATGCATTAAAAAATACATTTGAAAGTATGTGAAAAGTTTTTAACGTTCTGTTGATCAAAGAATACTGAATTCAATGTATCACGGTTTCCACAAACATATTAAGCAGCACAACTGTTTTCAACATTGATAATTATAAGAAATATTTATTGAGCAGCTAATCAGCATATTAGAATGCAGGGCTCGCAAAATTTCAAAATCCCTGGTAGCCCTTCGGGCAGGTACTCTTCAGATTTTGGTAGCCCGAGAATTAATTTAACTAGCCCAAAAAAAAAAGACCTTTATAATTATTTTATATATATATATATATATATATATATATATATATATATATATATATATATATATACATATATAGAAAATCAGACAGGAGTTTAAAGCATTCAAAAATATTTTCAATACACAAATATTAACAAATATGAAGGAAGGAATTTTATTTCACTACTTACAGGGAATCTGCAGAATTTTTAAAAATAAATTTAAGGCAATTTATGACCCATTTTAAGAGCTGCACAAGTAAAATGAACACAGTGTGAGCGAGGTTGGACAATGTCTATGGTAACAGAGTACTGAGCCATAAAATGACATGATTTACAGTTCAGAAACAGGTTTCCACAAAAACAAAAATATTATACAACAGCATTTCAGCCTTTAGACCATTTGTATGAAAAGGGATAAATCAAGCATATAAATTGTTAATTTAAATCGTATAAATATTACTGTCTTAATTGTTTAGAAGGCACATTAACTTCTTTCTCATTTAGAACTCTTGAGTTGATATTTGCATTGATCTGACCATAAATGGCATTCATTCTCTGCCATGAGGTGGCGCTTTAGGAGCGCTGAAATATTGCGGCTTCCCCGGTAACGATTGGACACAAAGCAGCTCCGCGCTCATAAAAGCTGCTTAATCAGGAATTATAGCTCAAATGAAATTAAATTGCCAACGACACGTTTCTGAGGACAGTCGGTTCCCTTCAGATACATTCAAATAAACACATCCGCGCTGCGTTTTGACTTGAGGTGCAGCTCATATTTATTCAATGACATCATTGCCTTTTGAAGTTGAATCCAGTATCGTGACTCTTGTCTTTCCGTCCCCAACTGTAGACCTCTTGAAAATATAATTACATTTCTTATACCATTTAACGTATTTAAAACTTTTTATGGCCTTAAGTTTGATACAACTCACTTTAGGAGTTTTTAAGAACCCGCGGGGAGGTAGCCCGTCGGGCAGGGCAGTGATACATTTTGGTAGCCCGACTGGAGAACACAATAGCCCCGGGACGTCGGGCTAGCGATTTTGCGAGCCCTGGAATAAGGATCATGTGACACTGAAGATTCACCAAATTTTTTTTTAAATTGCAGTAATACTTCACAAAATTACTGTTTTACTGTATTTTTGATCAAATAAATGCAGCTGTTGTAAATACAAGAGACTTTTTTTTCGAAAACATATCAAAATCTTATTGACCACAAACTGTTACTGTATATAGCTACCCTATATTTTATGAATTCCTCCTGTGGGTCCTTCATATAAGCTTATTTCCATCACAGACAAAAAAATATTAAAAAGGTAATTGTGATTTCTTGTGAGGTTTTTTTTCTCCAAATACATCTCGCAATCCAGACCTTTTTTCTCAGAAATCCAAATTCTTGAGAAAAAAGTCCTTGGCAGAAATAAGATTGAATCGTCCTCGCATTTAAAAGCTTAAAAAGCCTCATCTTAAAAAATAACCAGCTCTAATAATAAGGAATACATCTCTTAATTTGCTAAACAGGTTAAATCCCAGGGATCCACATTTCTTGTTTACATCCACAAGACATCAAAACATCACTATGATTTGTGAGTTTACTGCCGTATTTAAATGTGTTCGTCACGTCAAAGCTTTGCAGTGTTTATATGCCCACAGAGGAAGCATAATCAGGTATAAAATGAAAAGTGTACTGAAACTGAACAATCAAATCAATATGAAAGTATCAACATCAGCAAAATTACAAAGAGTTTCATTGTACTGCATTAACTAGATCTACTGCTTTCTGTTCCAGTTAATATGACAAATTATTATTATAGTTGAGTAAAAAGTTGGAATTAAAATAATTTAAGGAATAGCTGCAAATGATGGCTTTCAAAATAATCACCAGAATAAATAAGGATCAAGAAACATATCTGGTGATAATAAATTTAAATGTAATGAAAGTCAAATAATGTCATTTCTAACTGATGTAAGTAAACATTTAACTCTGAGTGTGAAATTGTGATTGGATGAGCCCTGCTGGATGCTAATGTAAAATGAACACATTCTGTACTGATGCAGCAAGCTGAGATGCTGCTTTACAATCATAAACAGCCTGTAGTTCATGCTAACTAAGGAGACCAGACTCTAGTGCTGTGACGGTGGCAGATTTTTACCACCGCGGTGGTAATGGACCAACAACCACCGGTGGCGCGGTGTTGTGTACATATTTATATATATAATTCTGAAACGCAAAAATAAATAAATGAGGCTCAATCATCTGTTAACAAACGTGCGTGTTTATTTTAGCACTTCTGTCAGTGAACACTCAGCCTGCAAAACGCTAATATACATCAAAGAAATAATACAGTTAAATAGGAAAGTAGCCTTAAATAAAGTTAAATACACCCTGTCCACCTCACGCCAGCGGCGCGGTGAGAACTCATTATAATCAGTGATGCTGTCTACAGATGCGGCGAGATAAGACTAGGGATGCATCGATCCGATACTCAGGATCGGTATCGGCTCCGATCCGGTCATTTTCTGCGGATCGGGTCTCGGAGAGACGAGACCGATCCAAATCCGATATTGTGTGTATACTATTCTGTGTAATTGTTAAGCCCCACGAAAGCACAAAAGCACCATAAAGTCAAAGTCCAAGTGTTCTGAAGCCGTTTCATAGTTTAATGTGAGGTACAGATGAATATTTAAGTCGTTAAATTGAAGTTCAGGCAAACTCTTCTCTCTGCTGTGGCTGTCCGTTATCCTCCGTTCAGCGCTCAAACTGCGTGTTGCGTTCGTTTACTACAGTCAAAACAATGAAACTCTCTTCAAGAGCGCTCAATAACTGAGATTTAAAACCGTTAAAAGAAAAGTCTCAATAAACTATCGCGCAGATTTAATAAGCTACGCATCAATCTCTCTTTCCTCTGTGCTTTGAACTTCTCTATCCGGAGCTGCGCGCTGTGACTCCGTGCTGCTTCAAGAGCATCATTCCGCGCACGGGATGCGCATAAGAGCTTTGTGCCGTTCTCTACTGGAGCTTTTCGTATTATAATACTTTTGCGCAATGAAATATTATTTATTATTATAAATGTAAACTGCAAAATTAAAAGACATTTCTTTTAAATGTATAGCACAGTAATGGAGGCAGGACTCCTCTATCATATGTTGCTGCCTTCATTACTGTGCTATATATTTAAAAGAAATGTCTTTTAATTTTGTAGTTTATATTTATAAATAAATACATTTACTTGTTTTCATTAATGTATTTTACAACAATGCAAAGAGCAATGTGTAACATTTTACCAGATTTAGTCCTTCACATATTCACTTTTATTTGTTCTCCACTAAATAATGTTATTTCACTAAATGTTTAGATTTTATAAAATTGTGCACTCATGATTTTTCTAGAATAACTTTTGCTGCTAAATTATCCACTAACCTAGTTTAAAATAGTATTTTTGTCATAGATTATGAATGGGCCTGTTTACACCTGCACGTCATGCATTTTCTCTGATCTGATATCTATCTGATTTGTTGAAACGTTTCCATTTACACTTGGCCACATAAATCTTCAAAAAATGGATATAAATCCGATCTTCAATTCCCGCGCTGTATATAAATTTAACGAAGTTCACGTCAACGAAATCAAAAGCGCTGCAATATCTGGAATGTGTCCCAGACCTCCTCCTGAAGTGTTTTGAGTGATCAGATTTATATTACAAAACGCATGAAGTGACCAGATGTAAACAGCCCCTATATATTTTTTCATGTTATTTTTCATTAAAATGAAGTTGTCTAGTAGATTGTGTTTAACACACAAAAGAGTGACACAGAAGTATAGAAACTCTACATTGATTAAAAAAAAAAAAAAAAAAACGCTCTAGGATCGGATCGGATCGGAATCGGCGATACTCAGAATTTTCTGGATCAGATCGGATCGGATCTGAAAAAATGGTATCGTTGCATCCCTAGATAAGACACGACAAATCCCTCACAGTAAACTGTCTCGTCCTATTTATGACGTGCTGACACAAAGTTCAAATGTCCTGTAGACAGACTCAACCTGTTGTGTTGCGACAGACACGGTTCACTGTTCCTCCACCAAGCAAGCGGGCGTTAACTCCTCGTCTGCACGCGCTCTCTGTGGAATAGGAATCGTGGCGTATCGCCACATTTCTTGTTGACATCTTCCGTTTACTGCTGTCTCGTTCGTATTTGGCCAGTTTGGAGAAAGCCTCACCAACACAAACCTGACCAGCCGGGCGTTTGCGATCACGTGAACTTGAAGACACTTGTACAAACGCGGATGGGTGACATGAATGAAATGATTACAGATCGGCGATGTAGTATTTGTTTCCAACAAGGCAGAGCCGGGCACCTCTATCAGGGGGGCATTTGAATTTCTGGGGGGGGGGGGCACAAATCACGTTTTGTGTGTGTGTGTTGTGTGTGTGCGATCTGTGATCGCGTGCAGTTGCTGACGCTCGCTAAATGGCAATCGCTTTCTTATGTGCGTTGTTTTATCGGTTTCACTTTCGCTTTCGAAATCGATCACGTTCAGCAAGGAGGGGAGATGATGGAAAGTAGGGGGCACAGTAACTCGTTTGTTGTTTGCAATGAGGCTCATCACAAAATTAATTTGCTGAATGCAGAATAAACACATTTTCCTGCGCTCAAACCTGCCAATCTAAAGGAAACGCTGTGTATGGCGTTTGAGGTAATTTGTGAATTAACATAGATTTATAGTCTAAATAAAACAATTGGCAACTGTTACTATATTATACACTTGTATACCTAACTTTGTATTATGCTTGTTATAGAGTGTGTGACGTCATGTGCACTACCGCCGGTGGCAATAGACAACCGCGGTGACAACCGACCACCGCCGGTGACGCGGTTGTCACGGAGACCGTCACAGCTCTACCAGACTCCAACGACAGTGAACGTGAAAACTGAACGTAATTCAACAAACTCAGATGATCAGAACAAGCTGAGCTCTGCTAATGCTTGCTAAAGGTATCTAGCACTCGTCACTGGACGTTTACAACTCTTATTGACTATAAATGTTCTCCCTTCACTTTAACTCCATAAAGGGACGACAATTCTATTATTATTTACTCGTTCCAAACCTGTAGCTTCATTGTTGAGCACAAAAGAAGATATTTTGAAGAATGTGGGTAACCAGTTAATGGTAGCCATTGATTTCAATAGTATTTTTTAATATACTAAGGAAGTCAGTGGTTACAGTCAAATGTTTGGTTACCCACATTCTTCTAAAATATGTTTCTTTTGTACTCAACAGGAAAAAAAGAAACGCATACTGGTTTGGAACAAGTGGACGGCAAGTAAATTATTTTTTGCATTGAACATCATCTCTTATTTATGAATTACAGTTATTGTCTAAATATCTTGAAAATTTCTTTCTGAACCAGTGTTGTTTTTGTGTCATTGAGATACTAGATAATCAGTTTTTAATATAGTTTTTATCATTTATATAGTTATTTTATTTCACTTTTATTTGTAGTTATTTTAGTACATAATTTTATCTCAGATTATGTTTATTTCTTGTATGAAACAAAAATGTTTTTAGGTTTAGTTAACTCGGTAACACTTTAGTATAGGGACTAATTCTCACTATTAACTAGTTGATTATTAGCATGCCTATTAATAACATATTGGCTGTTTATAAAGCACATATTCTGCATGACCATATTCTACATCCTTAATCCTACCCAATACCTAAACTTAACAACTACCTTATTAACTATTAATAAGCAGCAAATTAGGAGTTTATTGAGGCAAAAGTCATGGTGTGTTAATGGTAAAAATTGGACCTTAAAATAAAGTGTGACTGTTAACTATAACCCTGGTCTGAAATAGTGCATGCAATAGATTCAGCAGAGGGCGCCACATAATCAACTCAAGCCTCCATGTTTTCTCCTGTACACAAGCTCTTCTGCATAACAACATCAACTCAGTGCTAAGAATGCTACACATTTACAATTCGTGCAACACTGCATGTGATATTCGCAGCCATGACAACGTCAAAGAGTTGTCAGCCATTCTTTCAGCATATGTTGAACTGTCTGGTCTTACCTTAAACAGTCCTGCAGCCAGTCTCTGGGGTCTTTGTTGTTTAAACCGTTTGCTAGAGCTGCTCCTGTGTCCTCGCAGCCCGCCGAGAGAAACGAAGAGGTCACCTCCAGAACTGCCCGTCCGCTCTCCTTCGTGGCGGCGACGCTCAGCACCTCAGTGTCCGAGCTCAGGAACAGACTTCTGTCCTTGAGTCGCTGCTGGATCATGGGAGTGAGGGGAATGTCGAAGGCAAACGAGGCTCCTGGAGCACTGTGAGAGCTGGGTTCAGGCGCAGGGTTGGACAGCTCGTCCAGCGAGTCCACGCTACTGTAGAGAGTCCCTCGCAGACGCTCCGACTCCAGGATGCTCTCAAACTGGCAGCTGAAGACATCTGTGACGTCACTCTTACCTGCAGCAGATCTACCTTCAGAACACCTGGAGCAGGCAGAAAACAAACACATCTCGCTCAACAGAAGCTGACTTCAGGGCATTCTGACTTACGCCTATTTTAAAGTCCTTTTCTAAAGATATAACTTTATATATATATTTACTACAACATATGTGACCCTGGACCACAAAACCAGTCATAAGGGTCAATTTTTTTAAATTGAGATTTATACATCATCTGAAAGTTGAATAAATAATCTTTCCATTAATGTATGGTGTGTTATGATAGGAAAATATTTGGATGAGATACAACTAAAATCTAGAATCTGAGGGTGCAAAAAAATCAAAATATTGAGAAAATCATCTTTAAAGTTGTCCAAATTAAGTTCTTAACAATGCATATTACTAATTAAAAATTAAGTTTTGATATATTTACGGCAGGAAATTTACAAAATATCTTCATGGAACATGATCTTTAATTAATATTCTAATGATTTTTGGCATTAAAAAAATGGTTAATTTTGACCCATACAATGTATTGTTGGCTATTGCTACAAATGTACCTGCTACTTATGACCGCTTTTGTGCTCCAGGGTCACAAATGTTAATTTGATAACTTAGGCCATAAGAATGAATCTCACAAAATCAGCCTGGGTCATATTTCACCTAAAAATGAAAAGAATAAAACAATAACGCCTTCTTAGGACCATTAATTTATGAATTAAGCACATTTCCTCTCAAACTATTGTTTCCATAATGCATTCAGACTTTCGAAGTCATTCTTATTACGTTTTGTTTAACTGGAATACAGAATTTTTATTAAAACGAGCATAATTGCAGATTCATCTTAAAAAATAACCAGCTCTAATAATAAGGAATACATCTCTTAATTTGCTAAACAGGTTAAATCCCAGGGATCCACATTTCTTGTTTACATCCACAAGACATCAAAACATCACTGATTTGTGAGTTTACTGCCGTATTTAAATGTGTTCGTCACGTCAAAGCTTTGCAGTGTTTATATGCCCACAGAGGAAGCATAATCAGGTATAAAATGAAAAGTGTACTGAAACTGTGAACAATCAAATCAATATGAAAGTATCAACATCAGCAAAATTACAAAGAGTTTCATTGTACTGCATTAACTAGATCTACTGCTTTCTGTTCCAGTTAATATGACAAATTATTATTATAGTTGAGTAAAAAGTTGGAATTAAAATAATTTAAGGAATAGCTGCAAATGGTGGCTTTCAAAATAATCACCAGAATAAATAAGGATCAAGAAACATATCTGGTGATAATAAATTTAAATGTAATGAAAGTCAAATAATGTCATTTCTAACTGATATAAGTAAACATTTAGCTCTGAATGTGAAATTGTGATTGGATGAGCCCTGCTGGATGCTAATGTAAAATGAACACATTCTGTACTGATGCAGCAAGCTGAGATGCTGCTTTACAATCATAAACAGCCTGTAGTTCATGCTAACTAACGAGACCAGACTCCAACGACAGTGAACGTGAAAAATGAACGTAATTCAACAACCTCAGATGATCAGAACAAGCTGAGCTCTGCTAATGCTTGCTAAAGGTCTCTAGCACTCGTCACTGGACGTTTACAACTCTTATTGACTATAAATGTTCTCCCTTCACTTTAACTCCATAAAGGGACGACAATTCTATTATTATTTACTCGTTCAAAACCTGTAGCTTCATTGTTGAGCACAAAAGAAGATATTTTGAAGAATGTGGGTAACCAGTTAATGGTAGCCATTGATTTCAATAGTATTTTTTTTCCATACTATGGAAGTCAGTGGTCAACTTTTTGTTTACCCACATTCTTCAAAATATCTTTCTTTTGTACTCATCAGAAAAAAAAGAAACTCATACTGGTTTGGAACAAGTGGACGGCAAGTAAATTATTTTTTGCATTGAACATCATCTCTTATTTATGAATTACAGTTATTGTCTAGATATCTTGAAAATTTCTTTCTATTTCTTTCTGAGCCAGTGTTGTTTTTGTGTCATTGAGATACTAGATAATCAGTTTTTAATATAGTTTTTATCATTTATATAGTTATTTTATTTCACTTTTATTTGTAGTTATTTTAGTACATAATTTTATCTCAGATTATGTTTATTTCTTGTATGAAACAAAAATGTTTTTAGGTTTAGTTAACTCGGTAACACTTTAGTATAGGGATCAATTCTCACTATTAACTAGTTGTTTATTAGCATGCATATTAATAACATATTGGCTGTTTATAAAGCACATATTCTGCATGAGCATATTCTACATCCCTAATCCTACCCAATACCTAAACTTAACAACTACCTTACTAACTATTAATAAGCAGCAAATTAGGAGTTTATTGATGCAAAAGTCATGGTGTGTTAATGGTAAAAATTGGACCTTAAAATAAAGTGTGACTGTTAACTCTTATAACCCTGGTCTGAAATAGTGCATGCAATAGATTCAGCAGAGGGCGCCACATAAACAACTCAAGCCTCCATGTTTTCTCCTGTACACAAGCTCTTCTGCATTACAACATAACGAAACAGTGCTCAGTGCTAAGAATGCTACACATTTACAATTCGTGCAACACTGCATGTGATATTCGCAGCCATGACAACGTCAAAGAGTTGTCAGCCATTCTTTCAGCATATGTTGAACTGTCTGGTCTTACCTTAAACAGTCCTGCAGCCAGTCTCTGGGGTCTTTGTTGTTTAAACCGTTTGCTAGAGCTGCTCCTGTGTCCTCGCAGCCCGCCGAGAGAAACGAAGAGGTCACCTCCAGAACTGCCCGGCCGCTCTCCTTCGTGGCGGCGACGCTCAGCACCTCAGTGTCCGAGCTCAGGAACAGACTTCTGTCCTTGAGTCGCTGCTGGATCATGGGAGTGAGGGGAATGTCGAAGGCAAACGAGGCTCCTGGAGCGCTGTGAGAGCTGGGTTCAGGCGCAGGGTTGGACAGCTCGTCCAGCGAGTCCACGCTACTGTAGAGAGTCCCTCGCAGACGCTCCGACTCCAGGATGCTCTCAAACTGGCAGCTGAAGACATCTGTGACGTCACTCTTACCTGCAGCAGATCTACCTTCAGAACACCTGGAGCAGGCAGAAAACAAACACATCTCACTCAACAGAAGCTGACTTCAGGACATTCTGACTTACGCCTATTTTAAAGTCCTTTTCTAAAGATACAACTCGAGAATTTACTACAACATATGTGACCCTGGACCACAAAACCAGTCATAAGGGTCAGTTTTTTTAAATTGAGATTTATACATCATCTGAAAGCTGAATAAATAAGCTTTCCATTAATGCATGGTTTGTTATGATAGGACAATATTTGGATGAGATACAACTAAAATCTAGAATCTGAGGGTGCAAAAAAATCAAAATATTGAGAAAATCATCTTTAAAGTTGTCCAAATTAAGTTCTTAACAATGCATATTACTAATTAAAAATTAAGTTTTGATATATTTACGGCAGGAAATTTACAAAATATCTTCATGGAACATGATCTTTACTTAATATTATAATGATTTTTGGCATAAAAGAAAAATGGTTAATTTTGACCCATACAATGTATTGTTGGCTATTGCTACAAATATACCTGTGTTACTTATGACCGCTTTTGTGCTCCAGGGTCACAAATGTTAATTTGATAACTTAGGCCATAAGAATGAATCTCACAAAATCAGCCTGGGTCATATTTCACCTAAAAATGAAAAGAATAAAACAATAACGCCTTCTTAGGACCATTAATTTATGAATTAAGCACATTTCCTCTCAAACTATTGTTTCCATAATGCATTCAGACTTTCGAAGTCATTCTTATTACGACTTGTATTACTGGAATACAGAATTTTTATTAAAACGAGCATAATTGCAGATTGTTTAATCAAATAATGTAATGACATAAATACTTATCTAAGTACTTTATTGATTGATTGTATTACTAAAATTTTTGGCTTGGTTATAGTAATGAAATTTGTGGTAACACTTTAGTATAGAGACCAATTCTCACTATAAACTAGTTGCTTATTAGCATACCTGGCTATTATTAACATATTGGCTGATTATTAGTTCTTATAAAGCACATATTCTGCATGAGCATATTCTACATCCCTAATCCTACCCAATACTTAAACTTATCAACTACCTTACTAACTATTAATAAGCAGCTAATTAGGAGTTGATTGAGGCAAAAGCCATAGTTAATGGTTTGTTAATAGCGAGAACTGAACCTTAAAATAAAGTGTGATAAAATTTTCTTCTGTAATGAACAATTAATTACTATGAATAATATTATTCTGAATTATTATTATTATTATTAATTATGAAATAAATGAGTTTTCTTTCTGCAAATCATTATTTATGATCCGATATGTTCTGGAGAAATTCATGTGAGTCATCCACAGGAAGTTGGGGAAAAAAAACGCAATTCCATTATAAAACCGCAAGCCTCGTTCCTCTTAGCAACTCACACAACACAACGCTTCCTCTATATTGTGCTTGATCATTTCTGACGAAGACCAGGCAGAAAGAATAAAGGAAGTGAAACCGATAATCAGATGCATTAGAGAACTGAATATAAAAAGTACAGCACGCTTGAACTTTGCATTGCATAAGGTGCAGCTGTGTATATCTCATTCAAGACAGCTTTTACTCACCATGCTGAGTTGCCAACATAGGCATCACAGGTGTGCCCCTGACATAACAGCTATTCATAAATTATGCTGGTAACACTTTAGATTAGGGAACACATATGCAAGAGTTTTCTCTCAGTAAACTCCAAAGTACTGCTTAGAAATAGTAAGTAAAGTCGTTGTTGTGGTAGTTATCTATTGGGTAGGTTTAAGGGATCTAAAATATGGTCATGCAGATTAAGACATTAATATGTGCTTTATAAGTAAACAGCCAATATGCTAGTAATATACATGCTAATAAGCAACTAGTTACTAGTGAACAGTTCCCTAATCTAAAGTGTTAGCATTACTCTGCCTTCTTTATTCTGGCAGTACTAAAATGCAATGCAACAGTCAGTCAGGAATAATTATTCCAAGATGGCAAACATGTCAAGAAAAAATGCATATTATAAATATATTAATATTTTAATGTAATACAAAACACATCACACATGCACATAGTGTTTAAATCAGTCACTTATAAGATTTAAAATGTTGTCTAAGTAACAATGCAGAGCTAGTGTTAGAACATTTAAAAATGTTAAATCCAAAATATTTACCAAATGTATAACAACAACTATAATTTCTATTAAACAGAGATAAGAAACACAATACTGATTATTTTAATGTTAACGTGTTTGATAACTAATAAGCAAAATCACTTTTTTTTTTTTATATAAAAAAACATATGCACCGTTAAAATTGTATTATAACGCTGCAGAAGCAGAGCTGTCAAAATCATCAAGGACTCGAACCACCCTAGTAACTGTCTTTTTACTCTGCTGTCATCTGGTAAGCGCTTCCGCAGCCTGATGGCAAAATCTGAGAGACTCAGGAGGAGTTTCTTCCCCCAGGCCATCAGACTCCTGAACTCAACTCAGCCTCTTAACATCATCATGACTCCACTTTATAATCACTAACAATCAGTAAGATATTCATTATTCTCTACCTCATACTGACAGTGTCATTTGCACACAGCACTTTCTGTGTTTTGGTATTTGAATTTTTTTGGTATTGCTGCTACATTACAACCATGTATAACCTGTTTACACATTCCTCTCTTGTACATTCCTGCTTATCTTAATATTTAAGTCTACAGTATACTGTCATGCACATACTTTTATATTTTATATTTTGTTCTTTATATCTTATTTTTTACTTATTTCATTTTATGTATATTTCCTCTGTGTTGTATTCTATAATATTTATCACTGTCCATGGAGCGGACCTGACTCACATTTCACTGCTGATTATATACTCTCTATATAATCATGTATGTGACAAATAAAAATCTTGAATCTTGTATTAAACATTTTAATAATAAAATAATTATATAAATAGTTACATAAAAAAATGTATGAAAAAAAAATTATTCGTTGTTAATAATATTAATGATTATTAATAATATTGATTATAAAAATGTAAGGAATTAATTTACCTGTGAACACCGTTGTTTCCTGTTGAACGAACACCAATTTAATAGCACTGGTGGGTACTATTTTTTATAATTAATTTAAAAGTACAAAAGTATCATATAAAATAGCTTGCTCTTGCCAAATAGCAGTGTCTCTCTACTATCTAACAGGCTTTTGGCAAGTGAGGACTGCAATGGAGAGGTACTGTACCTGTCTGAGCTGTTCTCTGCTGGTTTGTGATCGGGTCTCAGCACACGCCCCTGTGGCACTCCTGTGGCTTCTGTATGCTGCACGTCCGGAGTCACTTCCTCTTTCACGCTGCAGCTATGGTGCCTTCCGTTCTGCATCTCTCCATTCACGAGGCTCTCCGCCCTGCTCTCCACAAACCGCAGCTTCTTCGGCGGCTTGTCCCGCAGTTTGTCCCCCTCCAGAAAGCCGCTAAAGATGCCCGGGATCTCGGCCAGAATTTTATTGGATTCCTCTAGAGACTTGTTTGCCAGTTCTGCCGAGGGGTCGTCATCTGTCCTACTGGGCAAGGGTGACCCGGCCCTCTTGCCCTCCTTCTCCTTTCCAGCATTTACTTGGGAGGGCACCTCTGAGGGCTGCTCTCCATGTGCTGCAGCTGGAGTCGGGCTGGTGTCAGGTTTATTTTGGCAGGCCGGTGCATTCCTGGGGTCTCGACTGGGCCCAGAGCTGAAGCAGCTCAGCTCGTTTGCGGCTGCCATAACTGAGCTGGGGTCCTTTATGAGCGCCTCGCACCACGAGTCAAACAACAGGGAGTCTCCTGCTAACTCAGACTGACCGTTCTGAACGTCCAGGCCCTGCTTGGCCATATCCAGCTGAGACGGCGGGGTTTCGTCTTGCCCGTTGCAGGGGATCATGGGTGAGGCGGCGGTGGCGTCTCCTGACGTCGAGTCCTGTCCGGACGCAGCATGCTGACTCCGAGCGGTCAGGCCACTCAACAGGTTCGACAGCTCCCTGTCGATCTCCTGGAAGAGGGACGTCTCATCAATGTCATCGTCATCAAGAGCCGAGTCAAGACCTGAGCCGCTTTCCTGTTTCTCTTGGGTTGGAGGAACGACTGTTTGACAAACCAAAAAATGAAGATTAGAGATCATTAAGTGTTAACTCAAAGAAAGTAAAGTGGAGCAAGACTGTCTGCCTCAAATAAAACCAGTGGAAGGCAGGATTAACAACAAGAAAAAGATAAATTTCCAAAGCAAAAACGCTATTGGTAGTAGATAACATTTCAGTTATACAAAACAAAAACAAACATTTTAGGGAAGTGAAAAGCGTCATCAAGTGGACACATCTGTAAGTGTGTTTAGGCCACTTGATATTTTACAACCTGAACTAAACTTTACTTGTCATAAAAAGCTCAACTTACTTGATATATTGAGAGACAGTCATGATATCATGTTCTTTTAATGTTTTTAAAAGATTTCTGCATGTTGGTTAAACGATGTGATTTTGATTTAGCAGAAAAAAAAAGTTTTTCATACATTAATGAGCAGTTTTTTCCCAAATAACTAAGAATGAAAGATTATGCCAAACAACTTAAGTTTTTCTTTCCAATAATTTAAGGACAATTTTTCTTCATCATGATATCAGGGCAATTATATAATCCTGAATTTTTTTACTATATGCTCTTTCAAAACTATAAAAAATAAATTAAAAACTTGCTCCTCATAGAAAATGTGTATTCAAGCCACTGTATGTGTGAATTTCATTTTTAATACACCAGCTGAAATGAAGCACTGGTCATCATGAAATGTGGAGGGTCTGTAAAACATTAAACATTAAGCATTAAGCAGATTAGTCATATTGGTTTAGAACTGTTCAAACTCTCTTCAACAGGTGGCAGCATTTGACTATGGTTGAAAATGTACTGTAAACTAAATTTGAACAAAAACATCAGGCTGCATCCCACTGCACTTACGTTACAGTAAAGTATGTGAGATAGAGATTAGACACACACTGCCTTTGTGTCAAATGACAGAAAATATCAAAGCAAAACAACTGACAAATAGAAGTTTGTTAGGTTTGAAATGATAACTTTAAGTAACTTTAAAATTCGTGTTAGTTAAAAAAATATATAAATATAAAAACAAAAGTCATGTGCAAAATGCCATGATAGAATATATATATATTTTTTATTTGTCACATACACGATAATATAGAGAGTATATAACCAGCAGTGAAATGCATTCTCTGCATTTAACCCATCCTAAGTGAACACACACCCGGAGCAGTGGGTAGCCATGTTACAGCGCCCGGGGAGCAGTTGGGGGTTCGGTGCCATGCTCAAGGACACCTCAGTCGTGGTATTGAAGGAGGAGAGAGCGCTGGTTATTTACTCCCCCACCAACAAACCGGACCCGAGATTCGAACCCACAACCTATGGATTACGAGTCCGACTCTCTAACCATTAGGCCACGACTTCCCCCCTAGAGGTTTGCTAGAGGTTTGGGGTTATTAAATATGCGTGAATAAACAGATTCACAAATACAATTAATCTACAAATAAATCAAATCAAATCCACCAATGAATGTAAGGAGTTTCACAAAATCAAACTAATTTACTAAAAACTATACTGAGATTTGCAAATGTGTTTTTCTACACAAAGTCAACTCTGTATAATTTGTGCAATGCTATAAGAGGACACACAGACACACAGACAGGCAGGCAGGCAGGCAGGCAGGCAGGCAGACAGACAGACAGACAGACAGACAGACAGACAGACAGACAGACAGACAGACAGACAGACAGACAGAGGCAGTTGTGGCCTAATGGTTAGAGAGTGGGGCTTGTAACCTGAAGGTTGCTGGTTCGATTCTCGTACCGGTGGGGATTGTGAATGAATAGCACTCTCTCCACCTTCAATACCATGACTGAGGTGCCCTTGAGTAAGGCACCGAACCCCCAATTGCTTCCCGGGCGCTGGAGCAATGGCTGCCCACTGCTCCGTGTGTGTCCGTGTGTCCGTGTCCGTGTGTCCGTGTCCCCGTGTGTGTCCGTGTGTCCGTGTGTGTGTGTGTGTACTTGGACGGGTTAAATGCAGAGCACCAATTTCGAGTATGGGTCACCATACTTCACAATACGTCACTAATTTAATTAATTTAGACAGACAAGCAGACAGATAGACAGACAGGCAGATAGACAGACAGGCAGACAGCTAGACAAACAGGTAGACAGGCAGACAGACAGACAAGTAGATAAGATGACAGACAAACAGATAGACAGACAGACAGGCAGACAGATGGACAGGCAGGCAGACAGACAGACAGACAGACAGACAGACAAGTAGATAAGATGACAGACAGACAAGTAGAGAGATAGATAGACAGACAGACAAGTAGAGAGATAGACAGGCAGACAAGTAGATAGACAGACAGACAGACAGGTAGACAGATGGACAGGCAGGCAGACAGACAGACAGACAGACAGACAGACAGACAGACAAGTAGATACGATGACAGACAGACAAGTAGAGACAGATAGACAGGCAGACAAGTAGATAGGCAGACAGACAGACAGACAAGTAGATAAGATGACAGACAGACAAACAGATGGACAGACAGACAGACAGACAGACAGATGGACAGGCAGGCAGACAGACAGACAGACAGACAGACAGACAGATAAACAGATAGACAGACAGACAAGTAGACAGACAGATAGACAGGCAGACAGACAGACAGACAGACAGACAGATAAACAGATAGACAGACAGACAAGTAGACAGACAGACAGACGGACAGGCACACAGGCTGTAAATGTCTGTGAATGTTAGACTTAAAGTCGGCATGAAACGGAAGTTGCGATTGTCTTTTCTTCTCTACTGTGACGTATATCCGAGTGAAACGACATCTGAAATGAGAGGGCAGGACTTGATTTCGTCTTTCGGGAATTGATTGGATCGTTGGAAGTTGGGGCGTTACTAACAAAATGGAGGCAGATCTGAAATGCCAGTTTGCAGATAGTGGTGGGGGATTTCTCGCCACTGGATTCACCGCCCGACACCCAAGCATGAATAAATGTTTTATTTATTAAGGATGAAGACCGCAATCAACGGCACAAAACATGTCTAAACAGTACGCCCGCGAGAGAGAGAGAGAGAGAGAGAGAGAGCGAGAGAGCCTGAATGACTGACCTCCATCAGGTTAAGTCATATATACATGAAACAAATTAGTTTGCAATGTCCTAAGAGTAATGTTGTCGTAATATTCTAATAGGTTAACGTTTTTGATTAAAGATTACAAGGGCACATGTATTTTAAAAAAAAATAATGAAGTGCACAGATAAATTATGTATAATAAACACTACAGTATTCCATCAAAAAATAAGAAATGTCCATTTTGATTTCATGCCAACTTTAAGGTCATTGCACACTGAGACCGAAATTTTCGTATGCGTTTTTTCATATTCGTCATCCTAAAAATTTGTCACGCACAGGAACCTTGCACACTGAGTTCGATGCGTATTAATTGACCTATCGGTAAGCCCCGCCCCGCTTAGTGACTGTTGCTCCCTCGGACAAACAAACGGAGTTGCTCACTGTCTTACAATGACAGCTGCAGTGAAAACCTTGTCCCACGATGTTTTTGCACAATTTTGGACACAGAAGGCCACCAACTGGGAAATAAATATTCCATGGAGGGATTTATAAAATATTTAAAAATAATTGCGTTGGGTAACTCGAAGCGAGGGTTTACAGATCTCAATGCAAGCGGGAGAAGTCTCATATTACGGTCGCAGATGACTACATGCAGGATCAACACTGTTCATGTATCGCAGGGTACGATTAAATTAATGTACATTTAAGCAGTTTAATATGAAGAGAGTGAAATGTAGACCTTTGTTTATGTGTTTTTGACCTACACTGTACAAGACACGAGAACAGTCCGCTATTTAGGTTTGTACGTTAGCATGGACTCACTAACTTTAACGTTAGCTAGTTTTAGCCAGAGATACCTTGCTAAAGCACAAGATAACATTAACGTTCTGCTTGAGCAGATGCAAATTGTAACTTAGTGAGTGTATGACAACCAGAAAATGAATGTTTTTGTCTTCATTTGTATTGGGGTTGAATACTTAGGGACATTTTGCTCTGTTTTGTTTGGATTCAGGAAATGTAATAAAATAAATGATATTGCCCATCCTCTCAGGATACCTGGAATCAGTGTTACAAGCACCCCAGGCACATCGGTTTTCCATTTTTGAAGCATAAACCCCATAAAACCTAAAGATGTCCGAGTTCTGCTCCCTGTGCAACTGATACTCGACTGCCATTGGCTAGTCTGCATTCGAGGGGAGGGGCTTACCGATAGGTCAATTAATCCATTGGGAAAAAATTCACAAAACACTACTAAATGGAGTCTTAAAGCATTGAGGATGATTTTGTTGTCCTCTCGCTTCTTAAAAAGAGAAAAAGAAAGGAAATATTGGGTCCATCCAATCCTGAGATATAGAGAGTTCTCCCTCCTTATGAAGGAGCAGCGGGATTATCACGGGCGATTCAAAGTTTACTTCAGGGTGTTACGTGGCTCAGTTTGATGCTTTGCTAGTGATACTAGAGCCACATATTAAAAAGAAGACCACCAATTTCTGTGAACTCAGTGTGCAAGGATCTATATACAGTGCTTTGTGCTGCGAGACGAAGTGGATGAACTTGACAATCGCCATTCTGGATTTTGGCGTTCGCTTGTACGGTGGCTCTGAACTGTCAAAACACCTCTCAAAATGCTTGCTACGGATGCGAAAAATGCAAAAAATAAAACCCGATCCAAATTTTTTTATGACGGACCAAAATTTTGGAGGCAGTGTGTAAACGTGATTGACATAACGTGAGGTCGTATTTATTTTTTACCGTGCAAAAATTTCAGACGAAATTTTTGGACTCGATGTGCAATGACCTTTAGAAACTGAAGAGAAACATTATAAATTTTAATTTAGACTGTAAAGCAAATTTGACAATAAATACTGTTCCAAAGTAGTGTGATAAAAATTACTGCATTAAACATATAGCTTATACAGCCCTAAACATTAGTAAGATCTCAAATTTACCACATACCAACAACACCCTTTGACCCCTGGGATCCCTAGAGCCCAGATTTAAAACCTCTGCTCCAGTGCGTAGTTTAATATGAACTGGGATGTAAAGTCACTCACTGCTGTGCTCTGTTGCTTTCTGTTGGTTTGGATGTGTGTCATTTGTAAAAGTACAAGGAAACCATGAGCCCTAAACTTTGTGACTCATGCACACTTCTGAAACAGGTTTCATCTTGACGGCCATTGCCACTGAAGCGTGACGGAAACACTAATATCCTGGAGGAGTGTTTTGTGTTCATGTTGGTGGTTAAAACACACACAGCAGCTCAATAGGGTTATCGCTCCTCTACTGAGCGTTTAATCACACTCTGTACAGTCCAATCAATTCCTGTATGTCAGTGATATTCACATTCCACAAGCGAAATGACTCCTCAAACATTTAAAGTGACAGTCCTATCTAACCAAATTGAACAACTAGTTGATAATGCAGTGACATCTCTTTTCTTGAAAATGGTAGCTTGAGAATGGGTGCAATTGGATGCTAGAAAATCACAGAAACAAAGGTATGTGTCTTCACTGACTCATATATTTTGATACGATCTCTCTCCACTAAAGTTCCTTCCAACAGCCCTGTGGTTTTGGGGAAATCCCATACATTATTCTCCATAGAGATCAACGTTGCCAGATATCACTAGAAAAACTGGATCTGAAAAAAACAAGCCACTTGCCTTTTAAAAAAAAATAAATAAATACATTGATAATTTTTATGAACTACATTTATGAAACAACAAGCCCAAAGACGTTTATAAAAATGTGGACATGGCAACACTGAAAGAAAATATGCTGTTTACCAGCAGCAGCTTTATGAGTCAACGTGTGGTTTACTTAAAATTGTAGGACATAATGCGTCAGCTGAATAACATGCCTTTGGTCAAAAATAGCAGACATCAAACAGGTTAAACTGATGCTCAAATGTTGCTATAATTATCACTATCTCAATAATTAGCAACTTTGAGAGTGAGGTTCTTACGTCTGTATTATTATAATAAAAACATCTCTATTTACACCATTTATTTTCTTAAATGTACTTCACCTGCCTTATGTCTGCTACACTGCACCTGATTTAGTTAATTTATGAAGTTAATTTAGATTTTACCAGTCAGAACTGTAAAACCCTCTCAGAAAAACTAGTTTCTGGTTTTTACGGGGAACAAAGCAGGGTATGTGTACAAACTGTCGGATTATGTGAACTAGAATGTTGCGCAGAACTAGATTCTAGCTGCATTATAGTTTAGTCAAGGGGTCAAACGCCATCTGGTCTGAATCAGGAGAGAAATCTGCACAAATCAACAACCATTAAAAGGGTCATATGATGTGATTTCAAGTTTTGCTTTCTCTTTGGAGTGTTACAAGCTGTTTGTGCATAGATGAGATCCCTGAAGTTGCAAAGACTAAAGTCTCAAAACCAAAGAGATATTCTTTATCAAAGTTAAGACTCTGCCACGCCCCCTAAAACGTCTCATTCAGACACGCCCCCACATGTCTACGTCACTGTGTGGAAATATTTGCGTAAGGCGTGGTTTCAGTAACAGCAGTAGTGTTGATGCAGCCGTGTCAGGGAGACGCTGTGTGTTTCTAGGTGAAAGCAAAAGCACTTTATTTGGCCTCCGAAAGTAGATGCATTTAGGAATCATTAAGATTACATACAACAGAACAGCTACGCATTTTATGGACGACAGTTTCATGAACCTAGGAGAGGAGGTAATTCTGACTTTGCTCTGACAATCTGGCACTTCTGAATCAGCCACTGTATGTTTTGTTATTAGTTTAAGTATTTGCTATTGACTGTTCAAATGCAGAGTTTTGCGTGTCGTGTGTGTGTGTGTGTGTGTGTATGTGTGTGTGTGCGCTTGTGTGTGTATGTGTGAGAGAGAGAGAGAGAGAGAGAGAGAGAGAGGGTCACAGCGCAGCGTCGTGTGTGTGTGTATGTGTGTGTGTGCGCTTGTGTGTGTGTAAGAGAGAGAGAGAGAGAGAGAGAGAGGGTCACAGCGCAGCGTCATGTGTGTGTGTGTGTGTGTGAGAGAGAGAGAGAGAGAGAGGGTCACAGCGCAGCGTCGTGTGTGTGTGTGTGTGTGTGTGTGTGTGTGTGTGTGTGTGTGTGTGTGTGAGAGAGAGAGAGAGGGAGACACGGTCACATCACAACCGCGGCTTGTGTACAAACACATAGGAGCTTCATCACTGTGTCTGTCACGTGACTCTGTTCCCCTCTCGGGCTTGAACTGATGGTAAAACTAAGGACATTATTAACTGTCTTTACATTTATTTTGAAAGCTAAAGCTCACGATTATGGAAAGGGGCGTTAGATTTCCGATTAGTGCTTGTGGTGTTCGGCCAATCACAATGCACTAGGCCAGTTGGCCAATCAGAGCAGACTGTGCTTGTCGGAAGGAGGGACTTTGTAGAAAACGAAGTGTTTGAGAGACGCTTGAGAGACCTACAATAATGGATCTACAATAATGTACAGTATTTGAAAAATAATGTGTTTTTTGAACATTAAAGCATGTCAACATATTCTGTTACACCAAATACACAAAATAATGATCTTTAAAAAAGCATCATATGACCGCTTTAATGAGCCAAAACAGTTCTACATGGGTGGATTTTAATGTGGGAGGATAACAGGGGATGGACTTTTTCACTGATTATTATTATGGATTATAAACTCGTATCTTGGTCAGAAGCAACACTGTAAAAAGTGGTAACCTGCAATTGTTACATTAAAGAGCTATTTCTACCTGATCTTACTCTTACATTTAGTTTTGTTGGTGTAACCTAATATATTCAGGTTGATTCAGTAATGTTAAAGGGTTAGAGAAAAGGTTGTATCCTCACAATTATATTCCTTCTTAGAGAAAAATGATATCTGTGAGGATTTCCAGTCAGGATTTAGACCGTATCATAGTACTGAGACTGCTCTCATTAGAGTTACAAATGACCTGCTCTTATCATCTGATCGTGGTTGTATCTCTCTATTAGTTCTACTGGATCTTAGCGCTGCGTTCGACACTATCGATCACAACATTCTTTTGAATAGACTAGAAAACTTTGTTGGCATTAGTGGAAGTGCATTAGCATGGTTCAAATCGTACTTATCTGACCGCCATCAATTCGTAGCAGTGAATGAAGAGGTATCATATCGATCACAAGTGCAGTATGGAGTTCCTCAAGGCTCAGTACTAGGGCCGTTACTTTTCACGCTTTACATGTTACCCTTGGGAAATATCATTAGGAAACACGGGGTTAGCTTTCACTGTTATGCTGATGATACTCAGCTCTATATTTCTTCACGGCCTGGTGAAACACACCAAATTGAGAAACTTATGGAATGCATAGTCGATATAAAAAACTGGATGACGAGTAATTTCTTACTGCTAAATTCTGAAAAAACAGAGGTGTTACTTATCGGACCTAAAACCCCCACAAGTAATAACCTAGAACACTGTCTAACACTTGATGGCTGCTCTGTAAATTCTTCGTCATCAGTCAGGAACCTAGGTGTGCTATTTAATAGTAATCTCTCCTTTGACAGCCACGTTTCTAGCATTTGTAGAACTGCATTTTTTCATCTTAAAAATATATCTAAACTGAGACCTATGCTCTCAATGTCAAATGCAGAAATATTAATTCATGCGTTTATGACCTCAAGGTTAGATTATTGTAATGCTTTATTGGGTGGTTGTTCTGCACGCTTAATAAACAAATTACAGATGGTTCAAAATGCAGCAGCTAGAGTTCTTACTAGAACCAGGAAGTATGACCACATTAGCCCGGTTCTGTCAACACTGCACTGGCTCCCTACTAAACATCGTATAGATTTTAAAATCTTGTTAATTACTTATAAAGCCCTGAATGGTTTAGCTCCTCAGTACTTGAGCGAGCTCTTATCGCATTATAGTCCTTCACGTCCACTGCGTTCTCAAAACTCTGGCCGTTTGATAATACCTAGAATATCAAAATCAACTGCGGGCGGCAGATCTTTTTCCTATTTAGCGCCCAAACTCTGGAACAATTTACCAAACACTGTTCGGGAGGCAGACACACTCTGTCAGTTTAAATCTAGATTAAAGACCCACCTCTTTAACCTGGCGTACACATAACACACTAATACACTTCTATTATTCAAATCCGTTAAAGGATTGTTAGGCTGCATTAATTAGATCAACCGGAACCGGGAACACTTCCCATAACACACGATGTACTTGTTACATCGTAAAAATATGGACATCTACGCTAATATTTGTCTGTTTCTATCTTATTCTGTTTCTCAGTTCGTGTCCGGATCAGATGGTGGATTGGCGCCGGGAGATGATGACTGCGGCCCAGATTGTCGGCGGAGGCCGGACCCCTGGATGAGCCCCGGGGACATAATCCCAGTGACGACCTCGACTTAAAATACAATAAAACAAAAAATAAAACAAATAAATAAAAATATAATAAAATACCTAACTACATAATACTATTATTGTTAGAAATTGCAACAATATTAAATAGAAATATAATACATTTAAAGTCTTAATTAAAACAATAAATAAAAAATAATATCCTGGCCAGAGGAGAACTGGCCCCCCGACTGAGCCTGGTTTCTCCCAAGGTTTTTTTTTCTCCACTCTGTCACAGAGGGAGTTTTGGTTCCTTGCCGCTGTCGCCTCTGGCATGCTCAGTTGGGGACACTTAATTTCTAGCAATTATCGTCAATTTAATTTCATAGACATTATTTATACTAAACTTAGCTAGACAATGACATCTTTGAATTCAATAATGAAATGCCTTTAACTGAAAATTGAGTGTTTAATCTTATTATTATACATTACTGACACTCTATCCTCCAACTTGATACTGTTAAGTGCTTTGACACAATCTGTATTGTTAAAAGCGCTATATAAATAAAGGTGACTTGACTTGACTTGACTTGACTTAGAGCTGCAGTCCGTAAGTTTTGCCTCTTTGTCGCCATCTCTGTTTGAAACCTGCAATTGCAGTTATTTGCAGAATTATCTTCCTTGCGTGGGTTGTGCTCTGGCACGTCTCCAGCGCGGATGAATCTAATGTTTTGAAGAGTATGTGTGGCTGTCAGTCACCGCACCGGTGTGGATACTGTACTTCAGAATCACAGATTCTAGCCTACGTCATGGAATATATGACCGGATATTGAACAATTAAGTAACAAGTCTGCCACTTTTGTTCTGACCAACTGAGACCAACGCTACCAATTGTGATTAAATCTAACGATCGCTTAGCTCATATCACATCAAACCGTGCAAATTATTATTAGCGTTATTGTTGTGAATCGGGCTAAAGTAAGGAGATAGTTTTGAACATTGGCTGGTTATGTACTTGCTCAAAAATTGATTTCAGATCATTTTTACCAAAAAGAGTTACGGACTGCAGCTTTAAATAAAAAAATGTATTTGAATAAAATCAATTTAGATGTTACCACATAAAGCACATTTGGTCACATTGGGAACCAATTCTCATTATTAAATAACTATTAACTACGGCTTTTGCCTCAACAAACTCCAAATTTGTTGCTTATTAATAGTTAATAAGGTAGTATTAACTAGGTAGTATAATAAGGTAATTTAGGTATAGGATTTAGATTATGCTCATGCAGAACAAGGCATTGATATGTGCTTTATAAGTACTATAAACTGCCAATATGCTAGTAACGCAAATAAGCAACTAGTTAATGGTGAGAACTGGTCTTTAAAATAAAGTGTTACTTACTGCACATTTTTAGGTTACCATTTTTTTCAGTGATTGGTTTAAATCGTCTTAATGATTCATTTGTTTCTTACAAACACACAGCTTTTGTCTTCTCAAGATGTTAACTGATGGACTGCAGTGGTGTGGATTACTTGTGGATTATTGTGATGTTTTTATCAGCTGTTTGGACTCTCATTCTGACGGCACCCATTCACTGCAGAGCATCCATTGCTGAGACACTGATGCAGAGACACATTTCTACAAATCTGATGAAGAAACAAACTCATCTACATCTGGGATGAGCTGAGGGTGAGCACTTTTTCAGCAAATTTTCATCTGAACTATGAACTATTCCTTTAACACACAATCCAATTTTTTTCAGTTTATTTAATGATTATGTTTTAAAGACAATCACACAGAAGAACAGGACGTTACACATTTAATAGTGTAGGGTGTTAATTTGAGCCTGTATTCAGCCGAATACACACGGAAGGGACAGAGAAAATGTGTTACATGCAGTTTCAATTTACTAATATATATGGTCACACTTTCTCACTAATAGCAAACCATATATATATATATATGGTAACACAAGAAGTATGCAAAAACATAAAAGTACCGCTATCTGCTGAGCTTGTGTCTTCTGTCTTTCCGAAGAGAAACTCGTACTTGGCTTTGGCAACACTCTGTGCATGTGAAGAGGAGCTGCTGACCCGATCAAATGCTTCTCCCTGCAAGAACAAACCAGAGTTAAACATGCATTCATTTGACATCATTTTAACAACCAGTTTTTGCAAAGTGTGCATATGGCACTATTATGACTGAAGACAGAGAGTCTACCAAATTCAGCAAATCAATTTTACAAGACGGATGCTGTCAAGGTCCAAAACAAAATATGACAAAATAGCTTTGTGAGAAGAACAAACCCAAAATCCTCACAAGTCATTATTTATAGAAAATCTGTTCCTCTCCTCCACAGCCCTCACGTTTATTTTGCTGTTAAATATTCAAAATATTAAATAAAATTGCAATAGGTTTCACAGCAATAGGGATGGGCGATATCTTATCATTTGCGATATACCGCTAAAAATTCTCCCCACGATAAGAATTAGTCTTCCCGCGATAATAACGATAAAGTCTAGTTGTTGACATATTTCTGTGTGCGACAGTGCGGCGCGACATCACGGAAGGCAGACGTGAAATTGAGGAGGAGTTTATCGCTAAATGATGAGCTCGAGCTGCTTTTACAATCTGAAAACTTTGGTCAGGGCTGTACAGTGCACAAAAAAATCAGTCTGAATAAATGTAGTACAGTATGTGTGCGATACAGTTTTGCATGTGTATGAGCCTGTTTACAAACCTGTTGTCCAACAAAGATATTATTGACATGCTTTTTCTCCAAATTAACTTAATAACATAGTCGAGTGTTTGAAATACTTCTTTTTGTGACCAGACGTGGTTTCATATTACAGAATGATAGTATTATATACAGTGATAAAGGCTATGTCGATTATCATTGCATTATAAATATACTTTCCTTATAAAACTACCCAAGATTTCTTCAAGTTTCATCAGTTAAAATTTCTCTTATCTCCGTTGTGCGTTTTATTCAGCGATAACTGGATACCTTCATGGAGCGTCGTCAGTCGTATTACTTCTGTTATGGATATGTGTAGTTTCTGAGCGCCCTCCGGCTTCCAGTATGAATTAAACAGTCATTGCATTACGTGTGTACTCAGTAATGCTCACAACACCCTATTCGGGGTAAAAATAGGAAAGATAATACTTTTCTCTAAAGAAACAGAATTCCCTGAATTATCGTCATTGATATCGTTATCGCAATAAATACCAGAACTATCGTGATATATTTTTAAGCCCATATCGCCCATCTCTACACAGCAACAGGTTTCACAACAATGATGCCATATCACAACACACATGTTTAGAAACGCAAACAAACAGTTTTATTTCAGTGTGCTTCTCACACAGAGATCATATGACTTCAGAAGATTTGAAAAACATGACAAGACTAACTTTGATTGTATGGAAAAGAGCAGCATGAACACTGTGCTAAACATCTACTTTTGAGTTCCACGGAAGAAAGTTAGCTATACAGGTTTGGAGATATTTTGACTGTGAGTAAATTATCATTTTCATTTCAGGGTAAACTGTTCCTTTAAATCCAGCGAGTGGCATGAATGTGAGGCTGTCTGTGTGAATCTAGCATTCATGCCCATCACGCTGAAGTTCCCGCAGGAGGCCGGTCACTATGACTTGCTCCAGGCGGCTCAGGAATGTTTCTGTTTCCAGAAACGGGCTCATTTTTTATTACTAGTGTCTTTTGTAGCTGACAAGTAATTGACCGCGCTCTAGCCACATGACGAGCATGTGCAATTACTGGAACTGAACTCAGAGTGGAATGAAACGGTGTCCGCTTTCAATTTCACAAGAGAAGTCAGCTTTAGTGAAAATCTGACCTCAGTCTTTAGGTTTGCATCTTTTCCCTTGTTTGTTACGATCAGAGTTCAACAACAGACTGTGGAAAGGACAGAGCACTCTGAATCAGACATCTTTATCAGACACCATCTATAAAACAAGCTCAAAGTCTAACGTCAGCTTCAGAGCTGAGCGTGTTTAAGTCAGATCTAACAGAGGGAAACCATTACTGACATTGCTCCTGACATCCAGGAAATCCAGTTATTGACTAGTCCAAGGTCTCAACCGAGGACTGGAGCAAATCTGTTTAAAGGTCACTGTATGATGCCCCTTTTCCAGTCAGTTGTGATCGGAGATACAGAAACACTAAAAGATATCTCTGCCTTTCAGGATGCAAAGTTCTTATCTTATCTACTCACGGCCATGAAAAAAAAATGATTATAGAAATGAATGTTAATCCATTCTAACAGTTGTGGGCATAATGAATGCAATGTTCCAGCAGTATGAGCTGAGCTTTCACTTTATTGTGTTACGGCTGTATCTCAAAACCTCATGAGATGCTACTCAGACAGCATTCTTAGGCACTGCAATGGAATGCTGTCAGCTTTGATTTGCTCAAAATGTCCTCAGGTCCAAACCACTGCAAACAACATGCAGAAAAACAATTAAATAACAAAAATATAAAACAGGAAATGATATCATAGGGCAGACATGTGCACACCCAGTCAAAGAAAAATTGACCTGTTCATATTGAGACAAGGTTAATCAAGTGGTAAAATGTCATGTGGTGCAACTCCACAAAAAACTTGATATAGGGCTGTCGCGATAACCGCAATATCGCAATACCGCGCTATTGACGAGCATAACCGCAGAGGAATGCAACCGCAATATTTACTTTTTTTTTTTTTCGTAAGGTTACTCCCTTCTCGTTTTATACTTAGTGCATATGTACTGAATATTAGTAATGATAACAATGTGTACCATGCTGATTTGTACAGAGGCTCAGTAAATTTGCACTTAACAAGCCTAAACAGACAGCGAATGAGAGAGAGATTGACTGAGCGCGTGCGATTACCTGAGTCTGTCCTTCAGGCTGAGTCGTGTATATTTGTGAAAACAGGTTGTCATGTCCAAGGAAAGCGAAATCTGTCTTAACATCGACGCTCTGCTGGTCAGCTGAGCCTTTAAAAGTGGCGCTCAAAGTTAAAATGATTTCAGCAGCTTTACATATCATTATAACATCACATATCTCGAATGAATCAGCGTTTTTGAACGTGTAGTGTAGTTGAATGAACGGTTTAAGACCCACTCAAAGACAGTCTCTTACCGCCACCGTGTGACGCAACAATGAAACTGCACTGACTGAGACTCGTCTAAAACACGCAGGTGAAATATCAACAGAAAAAGTATCTTGTCAGTCAGATTCGAGGATCAGAACTAACTGTTTTATATATATATATATATATATATATATATATATATATATATATATATATATACATATATACACGTATATATATATATATAGGCTAACAATAGACTAACGATCTTATTGTCAGGTTTATGTTTTATGTGGACCGTTATTTTGTCATTCTTTTCTGTTTACTTCACTTCCTGTTTCAACGGGATTTAGTTTCGGTTCCATTGGTGTCTGAATATGACCTCGTTACATCGTAACATACACACAGATTATATATATAATCTAATCACAGATTATATCATATATGTGTATATGCGGTATATATGCTTATGTATACATACACATATGTATATAACGCGTTAACGCATGCGATTAATCTAAAAACTTTAACGCTTTAATATTTTTTACCGCAAATTAATCGTTTGATAAGGTTTGACCCCAACTTCTTCCCGTCATCGCAGCGCGGAAGGTTATCTGTCAGTGTGTGATGAGCGTAGAGTGAACAGTGTTGTCAGGGTAGCGGCTGTGGCACAAGTGTTCGTGGGCTATTTTGAAAATACATTCGCGGGAAAAATTACAGAGCCGTGGGTCGCGGTATTTCGGGCTACTTTTATAATCTACCGCGGCCGCCCAAAGTGTATATAGACAAATAAAAATTAAAATAGATCCTTTTACTAATGTTTATCATGCTTGGAATGTATACCTGGCAACTTCAGAACGGAGAGGCGCGTGTAACATCACAAACAACGTGAGTTTCAGCCACAGCATACAACACAGCAGAAATAAACATGACAACAGCCACTATAGATTATATAAAATAATAAACACACGATTACGATAGGATATGGTTTCTATGTGATTTTCTTGAGATGAATGTGTAACTTACATCTGAAATGCTCATTTTTGCAGCAATATAAAAGGCTATAAAAAGCATATTTTAACAACAGTAAACAACCAAATTCCACACGTGATCGCAAAAGGAAGTTATTACAAACACTCGATGCTGGTTTGAAGTTCTGAGTAAAAGTGTACTATTAATCTCATAAACTGTCTTATGATGCTAATGTTAGCTCTAATGCACCAGAACAAGTCCAATTCTTCTTCATAATGCATTTTGTCATAATACTTCACGTAAGGTCGCAAGAAATGTTGTATTTATTTAGAAATACTTTTGATAATAGTTGGGTAAATGTATCCTGGGATTGAAGCGATGTGGCTTGATAAACGTTTTATTGCCAGTATAAAGACTGATAATGGCTGAATAAAAACATAAAAGAAAGAATAAAAGAATAATAAGGATTTAAGAATAATAAGGATTGTATCTCATACCTGGCGGAGGTGTGAAAGGTTCTGTTTCCTTAAACTAGTTTGTCATGCATTTGTTTATTTCAACACATTTACAGGTAAATCCTAGTATTTTAAATTTGTGATTAATCATGATTAATCACAGTCCATGACTGTGATTAACACGATTACATTTTTTAATCGATTGACAGCACTAATATATATATATATATATATATAAATATATGTGCGGTAATACCGCATACTATTATATACTATTGTATATATATACTATATATATATATATGTATTATATACTATTGAGCCACTCAAAATGACCGCAAGGGAAATTCCTTCACCGCGACAGCCCTAACTTGATATTCATAAGTAATAATTTTTGGATATCTGGGGGAAAAAAACACTTTTGTATACTTTTTTTAATACTATATAATTTTTTTTAACATATCTTAACATTTTAATGAATGTATTTTTAACTATATGAAACCCACAACGCAAATTCATGACGTAATGACTCTAATCAGTCTAACGAATCAGAGCAGAAGCAGAGCTGACAAACGTCAGAGCAGTTATTGTGAATTAACATCTGACTCACTTTGTGAACCAAGTCTTTATTTTCAGTCACTTCAGATGAAGCAAGAACTGCTTTGAGTAACAAGGTTCATGGTATCAGTAACACAGACTAATTGTTCATATCATGACAATGTGAAGGAAACGGCACAGATATTGCACACAGTGCACTTCAAGCAGACAAAAGGTTCACAAAGGTCTTTGCACTTCTTTAAAATATAAACAATGTGACGTTGATGAGCTTCCCATTTGGTGTAAAACGGTGCAACTGTGCAAAACTGAAATGACATTTATTACGAACCGTCTCTGTATGTAGCCTAGGCTTTGCTCACGCTGTCAAAACACACACTTGTTACTGAAAAACTGTGTATACTCAATGCCTCATTAATGCGTCTGTTATGTGTGTCCCTTGGTAACCATTTCTGGAGACTTTGTTTTAGGAAACTATGAACTAACTGTGACTGGCAGGCAAAAGCATGGAAGATTTTTGAGCAGCCCAAGAAGTCATGGCTGGCACTACTTTTGGATGCCAAATGGTGATGGCACTATGCATGCTTTCATAGAAAAAAAATGTGTTGAATTTTAGGACGCTTATGTCATCCACCTGCTACATCCAGTGTGCTCCTCCTTAAACCACAGCATTCATTAGAACATACCTCCTTACAGATATGAAGAAAAACATGAACAAATGCATTTAATAAATAAAAGACGTGAGGAGTGCTGAAGTTACAGAACCTGACTGGGCACCAAAAAATGATCTGGTTACTTTAAGACAAGAAGCTCACAAAATGGAGTTGAACTGGGAACAACCATGAAGATGAACCAATTCTGACAATCCAGATTTTTCACTACAGTGAGCAGTCCGAGGTTTGCCCTCAGGGTAAAACATGGTATTTAAAGCATGTCGGCCTGTGATCTTCAGTTTTCTAACATGATAATTATTCTCAGAAAACAGAGGAATAACACACTATTTCTGAGCATGTTTAAGAGCTACAGCAGAACACGGTTCATGTTTCTACTTCATTAAAATTGTACAGCATCCTACAGGAATTTACCATCAAAATACAATTAAAATAAGTGTTGTGATCACCAAAAACTTCAGCCTTTTTAATACTGTTTAATACTGTAAAGCTGCTTTGACACAATCTGCATTGTAAAAAGCGCTGTATAAATAATGGTCACTTGACTTTTGCCAAAGTAAGAGTTTTATCTGACATCAAACATCATCTAGTAAACTGTTCACCATTTATCCCGCACGCACCTGCAAACAATCACGCAATCACCATCACCCAATCACACGCACACACAAGCACTATAAATACCATGGACATTCATTCACACGCTGCCGAGTATTGTTAGCCAGTCTACTTACAAAGCGTTTCATGTTCCCTAGTTCTGATTTCCCGTGTTCGACTCCGCCCGTGTTCCTGGATATTCTCTCTGCCTTGCTCTTTGGACTCTGATTACCTCGTTTTGGATTATTGCTCGTTACCTTGGACTATCTCTCTGCCTAGCCCTCTGGATACTGTACGCCGATCTCCGACCCACGCTTGCCTTGGATTATTCTTGTGTCTTGCCCATGCCATACCTGTTTGCTACTGCCCGACCCTGCCTGTATTGACCATGTATTGTAATAAAGCCTTGCGAATGGATCCGCCTGTCTCACGTCTCGTCAAACCCATAACAGAATACTCGGCCAAACAAGGATCCAGCGGCTTTTCACATGGATATTGGCCAGGTATGGACATTGCACGAATGCTTTTGCACCTCGAGCAGGGCTCGCTACCACTCGAGGATTATGTACAGGACTATTTAGATCTCGCCCATCTCTCTGATCTGCCAGACTGTGTACTCATAGACTTCTTTTGTGACGGCATTAACCAGCCGCTCAAGTCACAGCTAATCCGTGAGGGTCCCCGTTCATCTCTCAGTCAGTTCTTGGACTATGCTTTGCTATGTGTTGGCTCTTCGTTCACTGTGGGGATCGCGGAGGAACGAGACACCGCACCCAATTGTGTGGACACAGCCACGCTAGATCACGCTCACAAAATGGCGGCAACAACAACACCCCATAGCGTCATTGCTGCCAATCACAAGCCAAGTCAAGTCACCGCTGCTGTTAAAGAGTCAAGTCAAGTCACCGCTGTTGTTAAAAAGTCAAGTCAAGTCACCGCTGCTGTTAAGGAGTCAAGTCAAGTCACCGCTGCTGTTAAAGAGTCAAGTCAAGTCACCGCTGCTGTTAAAGAGTCAAGTCAAGTCACCGCTGCTGTTAAAGAGTCAAGTCAAGTCACCGCTGCTGTTAAAGAGGCAAGTCAAGTCACCGCTGCTGTTAAAGAGGCAAGTCAAGTCACCGTTGCTGTTAAAGAGTCAAGTCAAGTCACCGCTGTTATTAAAGAGTCAAGTCAAGTCACCGCTGTTGTTAAAGAGTCAAGTCAAGTCACAGCCGATGTTAAAAGATCAAGTCGAGCTACAGTTGATCGTCACAAGGCAAACCAGAGCACGGTTGATCATCACAAGTCAAGCCAAAGCCCAGCTGATCATCACAGGTCAAGTCAAAGCACAGTTGATCGTCACAAGTCAAGTCCAGCTACAGCTGATCATCACAAATCAAACCAAAGCACAGTTGATCGTCACAAGTCAAGCAAAGCCACAGTGGATCGTCACAAGTCAAGCCAAAGCACAGTTGATCATCCCAAGTCAAGCCAAGCCACCAGTGATTTCCGTGAGTCAAGCCAAGCTACAGTTGATCGTCACAAGTCAAGCCAAGGCACAGTTGATCATCCCAAGTCAAGCCAAGCCACCAGTGATCTCCGTGAGTCAAGCCAAGCCACAGTTGATCGTCACAAGTCAAGCCAAGGCACAGTTGATCGTCACAAGTCAAGCCAAGGCACAGTTGATCGTCACGTGTCAAGCCCAGCCGCCAGTGATCTCCGGGAGTCAAGCCAAAGCACAGTTGATTACCACAAGTCAAGCCAAGCCACAGTTGATTGTCACGTGTCAAGCCAAGCCACCTGTGATCTCCGTGAGTCAAGTCAAGCCACAGATGATCTGCATGAGTCACGCCCTGCCTCAGCTCTCCAGCCAGAGTCACGCCCTGCCTCAGCTCTCCAGCCAGAGTCACGCCCTGCCTCAGCTCTCCAGCCAGAGTCACGCCCTGCCTCAGCTCTCCAGCCAGAGTCACGCCCTGCCTCAGCTCTCCAGCCAGAGTCACGCCCTGCCTCAGCTCTCCAGCCAGAGTCACGCCCTGCCTCAGCTCTCCAGCCAGAGTCACGCCCTGCCTCAGCTCTCCAGCCAGAGTCACGCCCTGCCTCAGCTCTCCAGCCAGAGTCACGCCATGCCTCAGCTCTCCAGCCAGAGTCACGCCATGCCTCAGCTCCCCAGCCAGAGTCACGCCACGTCACAGCTGACCAGGCAGAGTCACGTCACGTCACAGCTGACCAGCCAGAGTCACGTCACGTCACAGCTGACCAGCCAGAGTCACGTCACGTCACAGCTGACCAGCCAGAGTCACGTCACGTCACAGCTGACCAGCCAGAGTCACGTCACGTCACAGCTGACCAGCCAGAGTCACGTCACGTCACAGCTGACCAGCCAGAGTCACGTCACGTCTCCGCTCCTCAGCCAGAGCCTCTCCACGTCTCAGCTCCTCAGCCAGAGCCTCTTCACGTCTCAGCTCCTCAGCCAGAGCCTCTTCACGTCTCAGCTCCTCAGCCAGAGCCTCTTCACGTCTCAGCTCCTCAGCCAGAACCTATCCCACCCAGAGACTCAAGGTCAGTCCTTCAAGTTCCCCGGTTGATATCCAGCGTGAGAGATGCACCGCTGGTGTCTGCACGCGCTGCTGGTATCCCCAAATCCACTCACCTTGGCCCTCCTACTCCTGAACTGATTTCCCTGTCGGAAGCGCTTCCCATGATAGGGGTCGCTCTATGTTGCATTTGGGCTGCGTACACCACTATTGGACTGCCTGAGGTAGCAACGCCCACTGTAATGTCTCCAGAGGTGACAGCACCTGCTGCAGCACCCTCTGAAACAGTGGTGCTCGTTTCAACTCCTTGCAAGGTGGTGGCGCCCAGCAACGTACTCTCACTCGGTCAGGTTACCACCGTAGAACCTCCAGAGGTGGCGGCATTAGCTGCAGAACCTCCAGAGGTGTCGGTGGTATCCTCCAATGTACTCTCACTCTGTCCTGTCACGGCTAAGGAGGCCGTCTATGAACTCTTGCCCTGTCCTGCCCCGGCCATGGAGGCCGTCTATAAGCTCACGCCCTGTTCTGTCACGGCTGAGAAGGCCGCCTGTGAACTCTCGCCCTGTCCTGTCCCGGCCAAGGAGGCCGTCTATGAACTCTCGCCCTGTCCTGTCCCGGCCAAGGAGGCCGTCTGTGAACTCTCGCCCTGTCCTGTCCCGGCCAAGGAGGCCGTCTATGAACTCTTGCCCTGTCCTGTCCCGGCCAAGGAGGCCGTCTATGAGCTCTTGCCCTGTCCTGCCCCGGCCATGGAGGCCGTCTATAAGCTCACGCCCTGTTCTGTCACGGCTGAGAAGGCCGCCTGTGAACTCTCGCCCTGTCCTGTCCCGGCCAAGGAGGCCGTCTATGAACTCTCGCCCTGTCCTGTCCCGGCCAAGGAGGCCGCCTGTGATTCCCAGATCTGCTCTGCCACGGCTCCTGAGACTAGGAAGGCTCTCCCTGTCTTGTCTGTCTCTGTTCTCCCAATGTTGTCTGTTTCTGCTCTCCCTGTGTTGTTTGTCCTTGTGCTTCTCTACTTCCAGGTGCTGTCAGGGCTACCTGCCCAGTCTGCTTCCCTGTGGTGGTCTCTGGTCCCATCTGTTCCGCCCTGGTGGGTTCCGGGTCCATCTGCTCCGCTCTGGTGGGTTCTGGTCCCGTCTGTTCCTCCCTGGTGGGTTCCGGGTCTGTCCGCCCCGCCCTGGGGGGCTCCAGTCCTGCCCGCTCCGCCCTGGGGGGCTCCAGCTCCGTCCGCTCCGCCCTGGCGGGCTCCAACTCCGTCCGCTCCGCCCCGGCGGGCTCCAGTCCCGTTCGCTCTGCCCCGGTGGGCTCCAGGTCCGTCCGCCCCGCCCTGGTGGGCTCCAGCTCCGTCCGCTCCGCCCTGGCGGGCTCCAGCTCCGTCCGCTCCACCCTGGATCATAGGAGCGTCTGGAAGCCGCTCTTTGGGGGGGGGCTATGTCACGAATCCAGACCACGAACTTCCAGCCACTCACCTCTAGAGGTCACTCACCCACCACTTGGACTTTCACACCGTCACAGATCACACTAAGGACTACATTTCCCAGCATCCACTGCACCCACACAGCTGTTCACCATTTATCCCGCACGCACCTGCAAACAATCACGCAATCACCATCACCCAATCACACGCACACACAAGCACTATAAATACCATGGACATTCATTCACACGCTGCCGAGTATTGTTAGCCAGTCTACTTACAAAGCGTTTCATGTTCCCTAGTTCTGATTTCCCGTGTTCGACTCCGCCCGTGTTCCTGGATATTCTCTCTGCCTTGCTCTTTGGACTCTGATTACCTCGTTTTGGATTATTGCTCGTTACCTTGGACTATCTCTCTGCCTAGCCCTCTGGATACTGTACGCCGATCTCCGACCCACGCTTGCCTTGGATTATTCTTGTGTCTTGCCCATGCCATACCTGTTTGCTACTGCCCGACCCTGCCTGTATTGACCATGTATTGTAATAAAGCCTTGCGAATGGATCCGCCTGTCTCACGTCTCGTCAAACCCATAACAATATCATATATGTGTATATGCGGTATATATGCTTATGTATACATACACATATGTATATAACGCGTTAACGCATGCGATTAATCTAAAAACTTTAACGCGTTAATATTTTTTTACCGCAAATTAATCGTTTGATAAGGTTTGACCCCAACTTCTTCCCGTCATCGCAGCGCGGAAGGTTATCTGTCAGTGTGTGATGAGTGTAGAGTGTTGTCAGGGTAGCGGCTGTGGCACAAGTGTTCGTGGGCTATTTTGAAAATACAGTCGCGGGAAAAATTACAGAGCCGTGGGGTATTTCGGGCTACTTTTATAATCTACCGCGGCCGCCCAAAGTGTATATAGACAAATAAAAATTAAAATAGATCCTTTTACTAATGTTTATCATACTTGGAATGTATACCTGCAACTTCAGAACGGCCTCTCCGCTTGTAACATCACAACGTGAGTTTCAGCCACAGCATACAACACAGCAGAAATAAACATGACAACAGCCACTATACACTCAAAAAAATGATTCTTGGCACAGTTTTTTATTAAGTATTTGCATCTATTTGATTTTATTTAAATAATCGTTTTTTAAAAATGTATGTACTCAGATTACTTAGAATCAATATAAATCTGTTAACTGTCAAAACTATTAGATTTAATCGGTTAAAAATTATGTATAGGGTTTACATAAAGCTTGCTCTGAAACAATTCAGATACAATTAGTTAAATTGCATGAGATTGGTTTACATAAATGGAATTGTTTACCATCCTCCAGTCGGTAGGTGGCGGTACTGCACAATGACGTGTCTAAAGCGGCTTTAGTAATGCATAAATCGGTGCAAATTCAAAAAATTCTCCTCACCATTTTGCATTGGAGCAGCCTGGATCATAATCTATTTGCAAGGTAAGATATATCTTATCTGTACTCAGTGTATATTATTTGACAGATTTCATTGTATATACAGATAAATGTATTATTAGTGCGGTTGATATCGTATTACACTTATATCGAATGCATGGCCTATAGTTTATTTCACTAGCTAGCTAATGGTACTAATTAGGGCTGGGTTGAAATCTGTTTTTCGATTTTAATCGTTTCTCATTGTAAATCCTAAGAATCAATAGTTGCTGTTTTCACTTGATGCGTGAACAAAGCTTAATGAAACACAATAAATCACAGTAAGTTTTATTACTTGTGATATGAAAAAAGTGTCAGATTTCAGATTCTGTTAATTGTATCGCTAAAGTTAAACAGTAAATACAGTTTTGGTGTTAAATGTAACGTGAAAGATCATTTTAGCGCCTCAGTACAAGCAGCAGTGCAGAACTCGCATGAACCGACCATCTCTTCCTCTTTACTTCTAGTTACTACAGCAAATAAACATCAACGATCATCAGAAGGTGTTGAAAGGAACAGAACATCCTACTGGAATGAATCACAGCTCAAGTAATCACGCAGTCAGAGTTTCAAGACGTCAAAGAAACGGCTTGTAAACAATGTCAAAGAAAAGCCACTGAGTGAGTATAAACTCCTTAACTTGTTACTTAACTAGAAATAAATAAATAAATAAAAAGGATAAATTTGCTAAATATATGCACTAGATGACATTCATTATATGTTTTACTTAAACTGTTCTTCAAAAAAAATAAATAAGTAATGATATCCACTGTTTAAATGTTTGTATTTCAGCAAACTGGTGAAGAAAAATAATATCATTAGAAATATTATTTAAAAAACAATAGTAATATAAAACCAGCCTTACATGCAATTTAAAAGTTTCTTTACAAATTACTGTAATATACTAATGTACCAATTGACAGGGTTTATTGTATAGTTGCTGCATTAGTTGAGCGAGATTTTTAACTCAACTTTAGTTTTATATCTGAGTAAATCAATGACTAATGTTGTGTTTTTGGGATCTTGTTGTTCTGCATGTTTGAGATTGAGAATGAAGACTAAAATCAACTGCAATTACATCCCGAGGAGCCCAAGTATCTACCTCAATGGAGACACTCATTAAAGAATATGTGGTAAGTGTATGTCAACCTGCTCTTTTTACATTATAAATGTCTTAGGGATATATTTACATTGATAGTTATGTTAATTTTCTTATTAGCATCACAGTCTCACTTGCCCGTGTGTGTAGTATGCAGCAAATTAGCTCATTTTTGATTTGATAAAACTCACTATCTCTTAGTAGAGGTAACAATAAGTTAGTATGAAAACTTGAGTATTGGTAACTGTTTTACAAGTTAAATATTTAAGTACATTAAATTCAAAACAATTTTCTTAAGCTTGTTCTCTACAGTTCATTTGAGAAATTTGCACATTTGCAGCTGTTACAAATTATGTAATGCAGAGTAAAGTTTAAGTACAAATAATTACAAAGAAAGATCGATTCATAAATTAAAAAATGACATTTTGAAGTAAAATACTGAAATGGCGTTTTCTTGTAAAATGTACTCAACGTTTAATGTTTTTTTTTCTTTTTTTAAATGCAGTGCAAGTGATATCCAGCCTCTTGACCGTCCTGGAACAACACGTGTGCTCATGTTTTTAAGCTTGGCTGTGTCCAGTTCCTTCAGAATTCTCTTCCCCATAAGGTAGTATAGTTCAAAATAACTGGCTATACATTTAATTCTTATTTTATACTGCCAGGCCAAAAAAAGTCGCTGTCTGGATTTAAATGAGTAAATACTTGATATTTAAGGATTGACTCTTTACTTGAAGTGATTATGTTTCTGGCATGTTGTGTGTTTGGTAACAATTATTTTAGCCCTAACTGATGCAGTGTGTAGCCTTTTAATTTCTCAAACAACCAGGTCGGAAGTCGTACTCATGTCTATATTCCAGGATAACCATGTCAAGATTCATCAGGCTCAAACTGTGAAAGATTGTCCACCACAGAGTCCTGACCTAATCCCTATTGAAAGTCTTTAGGATGTGCTGGAGTCGACTTTACATAGCCTGTCCAAAAAGAAGTTGCACACTCTAATATTTAATTGGACCACCTATAGCTTTCATAACATTTTGCGGTGTTGTGGCATTGTTTAAACAACATTATGCAACATCACAACATTTATTTCCATCAAGAGTTGCATTTATTTTTGGCCTGGATCTTGTATTATCAATGGGAGAGTCTAACCACTGTGTAAAGTCGACTCCAGCACATCCTCAAGACATTCAGTAGAATTAAACTCAGGACTGGTGATCAATTCATATATGAAAATGATTCCTCGTGCTCACTGAACCACTATTACACAAATTGAGCCTGATTAATTTTGTTATTGTCATGCTGGAATGTGTACACTGGTACGTCCTCCGACATGGTTGTTTAAGAAATGAAAAGCTACACACTGCATCAGTTTGTGTTAAAAGAATTATTGCCAAAATACAACAAGCCGGAAACTTAAAAATCACAGGAATAATCATCCAATTCTAGACTCTTCAGTATTTGCTTATTTAAATCCAAATTATGACTTTTTTTTGGACCAGGCAGTGTACATTTGAATGAGTCTACATATCCAAAATGTCAGAGTTTGTAAACAATGTGCCCTTAAAATTTCTGAATATGACACTGTGACTGGCATTGGAAAACTACTCATTCTCTTTGTTTATCCTCCAGGACTGTTGAAAGTGCAGAGGCTGAGTCTGGAATTGCACAGACAACAGTGGGTATGTACATCTTTCATTCAGAGGGTGCTGGTGTTGGTCCTGTTGACCAACCTACGGATGTTGGTGTGGAAGTTCTTCAATGTCACTCTTGGGTGTGTGATGCTTTTTGGACTGATTTATGTGCTTAACTGAAGCTACGCAACAGAGCTCAAGTGCACGTTTGAAGAAAATCCTGGATACAACCAAGCTCTCACCAAACTACTCTTAAGTAATGATAATGTCATTTTTGAGACGTCAAATTTTTGTACTTGAATCCATTTAAGTGTTAAAAGTTTAAAATGTAGATGCAGAATGTTTCTTTCGTACTCCTGTACTCCTAACATGTAATTAAGCATGCATGGAAAGTGTTGTGGTGCAGAGCCACTCAACCCCTGAGCCTTATGGCATTTTTTTCTGACCATTATCTTATTTTTCTAAATTATTGCATGTCACATTTTTTTTTTTAAATGTTAGTGCAACGTAAGCAGTACTGTTATCTTTGATTTACCTCATGTATCTGTCTACCTCAAATTTGCATAGTTCTTGAGGAAACTGATCTTATTTCTGCACCCTGTTAAAAATGGTTAATTTTTATTTTTTTCTGTTAAAGTTGTTTTTTTTGTTGTTGCTGTTTTTTTTTTTTTTTGCATTTATTACTGCAGTATGGTTGATTGTGTCAAAAATGTTTGAAAATAGCATTTAACCTTAATGTGCATGTAAATATGAAGGCACTTTTTGTTTCTTGTTGTTGCACACAAGTGTATGAACACTGGAAGTATGTCTTGCTAGCTCATATAGCCAAATGCTTTGAAGCATTAATAAATTGATCTAATGTAACAGGGTGGTCTTGTTGTTCTTTTTTGTGTGTTGTAGTTAGATTTTGTTGTAGCACAGTGTGATTGGGTGGGGTAGGATTAAATATATGAAATATGTTGGGTTTATGATAAAAAAAAATATGTAAATCTGATGCATTTTAAGTACATTGGGTTTATTACCTAATAATACATATACATGTTTATTATGCATTTAAAACAAATTGGATTTATTGTTACTATTACATAAGTTATAAGTTACTTATTACTTACTTGTTTCATTTACATAAGGTTGGCAAATTTGCATCACATAAAGTTTATTAGTTTGTTTAAGTTAAGAAATATGTAATCAAAATGGATGGAAATTTTACATGCAACTGAAATACATAAATCTTAAGAATTGGGCCTAAATATTTTTTTGAGTGTAGATTATATAAAATAATAAACACACGATTACGATAGGATATGGTTTCTATGTGATTTTCTTGAGATGAATGTGTAACTTACATCTGAAATGCTCATTTTTGCAGCAATATAAAAGGCTATAAAAAGCATATTTTAACAACAGTAAACGACCAAATTCCACATGTGATCGCAAAAGGAGGTTATTACAAACACTCGATGGTGGTTTGAAGTGAGTTCTGAGTAAAAGTGTACTATTAATCTCATAAACTGTCTTATGATGCTAATGTTAGCTCTAATGCACCAGAACAAGTCCAATTCTTCTTCATAATGCATTTTGTCATAATACTTCACGTAAGGTCGCAAGAAATGTTGTATTTATTTAGAAATACTTTTGATAATAGTTGGGTAAATGTATCCTGGGATTGAAGCGATGTGGCTTGATAAACGTTTTATTGCCAGTATAAAGACTGATAATGGCTGAATAAAAACATAAAAGAAAGAATAAAAGAATAATAAGGATTTAAGAATAATAAGGATTATATCTCATACCTGGCGGAAGTGTGAAAGGTTATGTTTTTTTAAACTAGTTTGTCATGCAGTTGTTTATTTCAACATTTACAGGTAAATCCTAGTATTTTAAATTTGTGATTAATCATGATTAATCACAGTCCATGACTGTGATTAATGCGATAAAATTTTTAATCGATTGACAGCACTAATATATATATATATATATATATATATATAATATATATATATATATATATAATATATATATATATATATATATGTGCGGTAATACCAGATTTGAGCTATTGAGCCACTCAAAATGACCGCAAGGGAAATTCCTTCACCGCGACAGCCCTAACTTGATATTCATAAGTAATAATTTTTGGATATCTGGGGGAAAAAAACACTTTTGTATACTTTTTTTAATACTATATAATTTTTTTTTAACATATCTTAACATTTTAATGAATGTATTTTTAACTATGTGAAACACAACGCAAATTCATGACGTAATGACTCTAATCAGTCTAACGAATCAGAGCAGAAGCAGAGCTGACAAAAGTCAGAGCAGTTACTGTGAATTAACATCTGACTCACTTTGTGAACCAAGTCTTTATTTTCAGTCACTTCAGATGAAGCAAGAACTGCTTTGAGTAACAAGGTTCATGGTATCAGTAACACAGACTGATTGTTCATATCATGACAATGTGAAGGAAACGGCACAGATATTGCACACAGTGCACTTCAAGCAGACAAAAGTTTCACAAAGGTCTTTGCACTTCTTTAAAATATAAACAATGTGACGTTGATGAGCTTCACATTTGGTGTAAAACTGTGCAAAACTGAAATGACATTTATTACGAACCGTCTCTGTATGTAGCCTAGGCTTTGCTCACGCTGTCAAAACACACACTTGTTACTGAAAAACTGTGTATACTCAATGCCTCATTAATGCGTCTGTTATGTGTGTCCCTTGGTAACCATTTCTGGAGGCTTTGTTTTAGGAAACTATGAACTAACTGTGACTGGCAGGCAAAAGCATGGAAGATTTTTGAGCAGCCCAAGAAGTCATAGCTGGCACTACTTTTGGATGCCAAATGGTGATGGCACTATGCATGCTTTCATAGAAAAAAAATGTGTTGAATTTTAGGACGCTTATGTCATCCACCTGCTACATCCAGTGTGCTCCTCCTTAAACCACAGAGTTCATTAGAACATACCTCCTTACAGATATGAAGAAAAACATGAACAAATGCATTTAATAAATAAAAGACGTGAGGAGTGCTGAAGTTACAGAACCTGACTGGGCACCAAAAAATGATCTGGTTACTTTAAGACAAGAAGCTCACAAAATGGAGTTGAACTGGGAACAACCATGAAGATGAACCAATTCTGACAATCCAGATTTTTCACTACAGTGAGCAGTCCGAGGTTTGCCCTCAGGGTAAAACATGGTATTTAAGGCATGTCGGCCTGTGATCTTCAGTTTTCTAACATGATAATTATTCTCAGAAAACAAAGGAATAACTCACCATTTCTGAGCATGTTTAAGAGCTACAGCAGAACACAGTTCATGTTTCTACTTCATTAAAATTGTAAAGCATCCTACAGGAATTTACCATCAAAATACAATTAAAATAAGTGTTGTGATCACCAAAAACTTCAGCCTTTTTAATACTGTTTAATACTGTAAAGCTGCTTTGACACAATCTGCATTGTAAAAAGCGCTGTATAAATAATGGTGACTTGACTTTTGCCAAAGTAAGAGTTTTATCTGACATCAAACATCATCTAGTAAAGTGTGTGTTGACTGTTAATTAATTAAGGTCAAGTGTACATTTTAGGTCCTGAAACTGCTCACAATTTCTTAAAAGCTTTCTTTAATCATCTTTAGTTCTTAATTATCAATAGTCAGTTGGTGTGACAAATTCATTTTGGTCACACTTTATTTTAAGGTCCAATTCTTGCTATTATCAAACCATTTTGTGTCAATAAACTCATAATTAGCTGCTTATTAATGGTTAAGGTTGTTGTTAAGTTTAGATAGGATTAGGGATGTAGAATATGGTCATGCAGAATATGTGCTTTATAATCATTTATAACGGTGTTAATAACAGGCATGCTAATAAGCAATTAGTTAATAGTGAGAATTGGTCCTTATACTAAAGTGTTACCTTAATTTTTATATACAAATATTACATAGTTCCATGGGCCGGTTTGCATAAACCGTTTAGACTAGGCTTAAAAAGTTAGTCATTTAATTAGTTTTCTTAAAGACTGGTCATAACTTTTTTAATTCAGTTATGAAAAGGTAGATGAAAAAGTAAGCCTGATTACCCCTTTGGTAACTACTAGTTGGTTAAACTACTTCTTTAGACACAGTCTTAACATGGTGCCTAAGTTTATGCATCTTGCCCCATGTTTTAAATTAATATGAGCTCATGAAAACATGTATAAGAATTGCAAAAATGTTCAGATGGAATATAGCATGTCACACTCCTTACAAATATAAATAGCAAATGCATTTCATGTAACTACCCACAGTCTTATTATTAGCAAAGATTCCCCTAAAGAAATTAGTATTACTTGTGTTTGTTTGTAAGGGTGGTTGCCATGCAGAGGTCACATGACTATACGATCACACTACTTAATTTATCTCTGTAAACCCTCTACGTTCAGATACTTGGCCTTATAATAAATTAACAGTCAACTCATATGCTTTACTACATTGTTTGATTATATCAGAGAAAACTCTTGCCCCCGGTTTCACAGACAAGGCTTAAGCTAGTCCCAGACTAAAATGCATGTTTGAGCTGTCTCAGCTGAAAATATCTTGCTCTAACATATCTTAAAATATGTCAGTGTCATTGTTCTGTATCAAGATGCACACCTTAATGTTTTCTTCTAAGGCATTTTTGTGCTTAAATAAGTTGCTTAAATATCTTAATTTAACTAAGGCCTAGTCCTGGCTTAAGCCTTCTGTCTGCCGTCTGTGAAACCAGGCCTTGATGTGCAAAAACATTTGTTGAACCCTTTAAATTTCAATCATTTATGTCTGATCATTTCAACATGAAGTCAAAATTAATTAATGTCATTCTCGTAATTTCTATCTGCCTTTCATTTTTAACACGTCTCCAACCACACATCATGTATGACCGTTCAATCAATGGGTTGCTTTTTTGTGATATGCTATATATAATGGTCAGACAACACAAATTGTGTTTTTCAATCAGTTACATTACTCACAGTGTGAGATTTTAATAAGTGACCAGATCTTTATTATTGCTGTATTAAACTGTTTAGGAGGCTATGATCCTCCAGTTTAAGCGTCTTATGAATAAATGTCTGGCAGCAAAGTCAACTCTATTCAGTGGGTTATGCCTGGCTTTTCATTCAGCCCAGGACAACCGCAGCACTGCCGCACTTATCTGACCACATATATACCGATAACTATATATATAGCGCTATGACATTAAATCAAAATCTCGATTAACTGAACATTTTACCTCGATTATGATTATTAAAGGATTATTTTATTATTATTAATTTTTGTTGTTGTTGTTCATTGACAAGATGCCATTTTTTTCTATCGAAAGAGTGCATGTCTTATCTTTGTGATTTTAAAATAATTGAAGGAAACACAAACTATTTATGGTTATTTATTGAATATTTTGAACAACTGGAATCAAAAAGCACACATTGCTTGAAATGAAAACATCTTATGAAAAAAAACAATTTTCAGTTTTAATGTAAAAAGTTTCCTAAAAAAAAATTTAAAACGTAGAAAATAAATAACTTGCAACGGTCGTCTCGCGCCGAATACACATACAGTGGTGTGTTTTTAAGGGAAAAGTATTATAAAAACCGAAATAATTGACATTGGAAAATGATATCCGTTAGAGGTTCTAAATTTCGGTTTCGATTACTTTTCGATTAATCGTCCAGCCTGACTCTCACATGCATTGCTCTCCACACACAAATACACACGGACAGAAAAATCTGGCTGCACATGGATGGTGTGCGCTACAATGCAACAGCACTGGTGAAGCAGACATCAGTCTAACCAACCAGAACATTCTAGATCAGTGACATTTCTTTGCTCCTTCAATTTACAGTTTTGTATTTCATGCCACTCAAAGGGCCAATGTGAAGGTGACCATTAAGTTATTGTCTTGATTTGCTGATGTTTAAAAACAGAACACAATGAATTCAGGAATACAGTTCTCAGTTTGTTTTGGAAGTGAAGCTACATAAAAACATGACATGCGGTTGCTGCTGTTAATGTCAATTCATCCAAATGACTGAATTGTAATTGCAATGTCAAGGGAAATAATCAAGTATTACGATTTTTGCCATAATCATGCAGAGTTATTGAGCTCGTCAATCACCACTGTGCCCTGAGCAAGACATTAACTTCAGCTTACTGCATGGGGTCTGTCTTCTAATTAGGATACTGTCAGTTTCTTGTGGATGAGAAAAAATCTGCTAAAATGACCAATATCTCAATGCAGGGAAAAACTGTGGCATGTAACCAGAGACCATGATGCAAGAACGTTCCTTCCCTCAATTCCTGTGACACAGCAAAACTTGCCCAATACTGTGGCAGTACTACACGAACACGCCCACACTCAACTCCAGTGCTTACACTTTCTGTTCCTATGACTCTTTTGTTTATTAAATATTTGGGTTAGTTTGATAAATCGACCAATACAGAGTGCATTAATTGTTACTCAGTTTAGCATACTTTACAGAATGCTTAAATCACTAAAAAACAAAACAGTCTGCAGATTCCTTCTGAGCAAATATAGTGCTCAGCAAAACAGATATTTGGTAACACTACTATAAGATCCCATTAGTTAATGACAGTTAATGCATTAACTAACATTAACTAACAACGAACATTACAGTATACTGTATATTATTCTTTGTTAACATTAGTTAATAAAAATAGAACTATTCTGTAAGTTCAGCTTTAGTTGTTTTTTTGTTGTTAATTTATGTTCACTAATTTATGTTAACAAATGGAACCTTATTTTATAGCGTTACTGAATTATTACAAGACATAAACATTCAATAATGCTATAAAATAAGAACATTCTTTTCACAAATATGATTAGATTATTAAATAGTTTATTGATGTTTAATAACATTTAATATGTGATTTTCTTATTATTATTTTTTTGTACAAAAATAAATCATGTAATTCTATGACTTCTAAATTCATAAACACTTTTGCTGGAAAATAATACCAGCATATTTCACAACATTAAGCCTATTTTCTGACACTATGCTGATTGCTATCAAAAATCCACTTAAAAAAAAGCACAATTGTTATGCATTGCTTTAAGCATAATCAGAGTACATTTTTGCATTTAATGTTGAATTTCATATAGATATTCAATCATATTCAGTTGTTTAGATATTCAACTTGTTTAGTGAAGTGTGGCAAATTGTTTATACTCTGCAAGCCATAAAGTTGTACATGATCAACAAACAGAAGATAACTGGTCATGTGACAGTTCTATCAACCAATGCACATTTCCAATCAATCAATCAATAAAAGCATTACAATTCTACCATGTGCACAAGACAACTGTAACATGGAACATTTGTAATAACAAAACCCTGATGTATAGCCAAAAATCATATTTTCCAAGACGTGGTGTATCATAGCGGTTAATGAAGAGATGGTAGATTTCATCCAAAATATAACCACTGTGCCAAAACAATAAACCTCAGGCCCAAAGCTGTAATAACACATGACAGTACTGTAGCTTCACAAGCAAGACCTACACGAGCAAATATCAATGAATCACAGCTGATTGGCTGGTTTGATCAAACACCAGCAGACAATGAACACAAAGCCTGGTCAGAGATGCTTGTATTGAGAGTAACTCAGCACTGTTACTTCAGCTCTGCTGGTTTGATTTACACTATTAGTGCTGTTATTACACTAGTAGCTACACTGTAATAACATGCATTAAGGTCAAAGCATCATCACATGGATCCAAATCATCTTCATCTCGCTAGCCAGAAAACAACAATAAAGCTCTGTCCTGAATGAAGAAAAACAATAGAAATAAAAACAGAATCGCACCATGTTCTCTTCATCATCATCATCATCACTGTTTGAATCTCGTTTATTTGTTTTCACTCATTTTCCCCTTGTGTGCTAGTCTGTTAGCTTCACTACTAGATGTGAACGAGCACTGAGCTAATCAACAGTAAACCTGTTTGAAGTGTGTTTTCTACCAAACACACACACTCGTGTGTCAAATGACTTAAACTGAAACCATGTGTGACACAAACAGAGGATATTGCAGAAGTGAAAGCGCCTGCATCGAGTTATCGCTAAATCGTGTAAAACACTGAATGAAGCAACAACAAACAATGAACCTCACCGACAGACTGATCTACATCCACCAACGGTCACCTAGAGCTGGACGATGAGCATCACTGTGGTCACTTCAGCTCATATAGAGCAGCGCGAGTGCGTGTGTGTGGTTTGATGCGTCTCCCCTCAGTCTAGTGTCAGTTGGTACAGTCCTGTGTGTGTGTGTGTGTGTGTGTGTGTGTGTGTGTGGTAGAGAGAGAGTGCGCGCGCCTCTTCATGTGACGTCATCCTGCATGACCCTGTTTTAAGTCCAGATGTGAAACATTCATGAGGACATCCGGGGCTTTTCTGTGATACCAACTGTTTAGGGGCGTGACCAATGCGATCATATTTGTCTATATCTATTATATAACAAAAACAATGATTGAAAAATGTATTAGCCTACTATTTACATACTGTATAAATAAAATATCTGTATAAATAAAAACTTCTTTTTTATTATTTGTTTAGGTAATTAGGACAATTCTGCTTTGAAACTGTGGATTATAAAAGGTGCTACCTATAAAAATATTTGACTCGTGCACTCAACACAAAAATTATGTTTAAAAATACTTTGTACTAGATCTCATGTAGTCACACCTCTGACAGATGCATTTCTGGCAGAAATATTGTAATGATATTATTTTTAGAAAATACTAAATTATGGACATAAAAAAATGTTAAAAGGAAATATGAAGTTTTATGCCATGGTCTGTCTGAATACTCGATTCTGATTGGCTGGCAGGTGTTGATTAAATTCGTTTAATGCACAGGTAGTTCCAGGTCAGTTTAATCACCGATCCATATTAATGCGCTGCTTTAATAGATGCACACTAACCAACAAGCAGCACTCGCGCGCGCACACACACACACACACACACACACACGGAGAGTGTGTGAGTTCGAAGATCGCAGATTGCGCTGCACACATACACGAACTTCTTGTCAACGCGATTTTTATTAATAAGATAGCCTAGATACTAGATCGCTACATTATATTCCTCAGCAACGATGGTAAAATGGCTGTTTTTTAAGTAATTGTTTGTAGAGAGAGACGCGCGCGGACGCAGGTAACAACTGTCATCTCTCTCTCTCTCTCTCTCTCTCTCTCTCGATAATTAATTGAAATACATGAAGTATCATTCAAATAAATGTGATGATTGTGATCTTACCGCACTATTTCTTCTCTGTGTCTGATTTGAAGCGGTCAGATGCTGCGCTAACGAGCCGTAACTGACGAAAATAACGGTCATTTTTACCCATTCGGTCAAATATTACGCTGCAAAGAGCAATACTAGTTTTAACTTGTCTATAACTTGACAAATGACCAAATGACCATGGAATAAACGAGATAATCAACGCTAGCCGTGCATTAAAGGATTTTAAATGCTCCTCCGCTTCGCGTCGCGCGGTTCTTTGCCTCCACGTCCTGCATTTAAAATCCTGTAATGCACGGCTAGCCGTTGATTATCCCTTACATATATACAAACAAAAAATAATATTTATTTAAATATAAATAAATGTATACGCAAAAAGGTTAAGACTGGGCTGATGCATGTGAAACCTGGCAAAACACACGGTTGGTTCCTGTTAATAAACTGGCCTTCAATGATCCATGTTTGTGAGCAGTGTTGCCAGATCGGGTTGACGATTTCCAGCCCAAAAGCTCACAAAAACCAGCCCACTTCAACAAAAACCAGCCCAAATTTTTAACTGCCAAAATGATGAGAGAATTTTATTGCCATGTCAATCAAGGTTGATAAGGACCATTTTTATCTCCTTAAAATAAAATAATGATGACAAAATAAAATAAAGATAAATCAATTTCACAGAAACATGGAGGGTAAATGCCTTAAAAGCGGCAATCAAGAAATTAACTGATGACTTTAACCCTGAAAAAATGCATCATTTTCAATGTCTACAGTAAGAATAAGCTAATTTTTGTGCAAAAAGTGCACGATCAGAAAACAATGTATATTAGCTGGCATTTACTCTCGTTCATGCACACACCCCCGACAGCCAAAAAAACATTAATTGATACATACTGTATGATAATCTGACAGCAAAAATAAAATAATAATAATAACAATTAGCAACAATAATGCGCTTACCTTTGTCTTGTGCTTTATCTTCAGACAGAACTACAGCACGTATTTCACGAAGGACACATTTTAGAACATAATGCAGAAGTTTGCACAGTCAAAACTGTTCAAGTCCAGCAGCTGTCAATGCAAGTAGTCTGGACGGTTTAAAAGATGTTCTGATGCAGAACAGCATCGCCATATGGCATATTCAGTTTTGATTTTTAATAAATCATTCAACTGTTCTCTCATTTCAGTTACAGTTATATTTAGAAATCTTCTTTTCATCTCTCATCACGTATAATCCACGTTGTGAGATTTGAGTCTTAGACTCTTTCTCGTGTAACTTATATTTAGGCCACTTTGCCATCGCAATCACTTAAAATGAATGAATGAATGAATGAATATATAGCTGCACATTTAAATCTTGCCCTTTATAGCTCACGAGTCATCACATCTCACCAACATAAAAGATGGTAAATTCACTGACAGGTCTCGGTTAAACTGAACCAGTAACGGTTGCGTTCAGGACAAATGAGTTTATGACTGCACTACACATTATTTTACTGTGATACTTTGAGCTCGAACATAGTAAAATAACATGACTAAAGATAAATGCGAAGAAGAAAAGCAGCTGATTGGGCGGCTTTTAATTTTTTAAAAGCAGCCCAAATTTTGTCTACCCGCCCAATGCGTTATTCTCCGGTCCAAACCGATCAAAAGAAGCCCAATTGGGCGGCAACCCGCCCAATCTGGCAACACTGTTTGTGAGTCACTTTGAATGAAAGTGTCTGCTCAGGGGCGTAGGCAGCGGACGGGCCTGACGGGCACAGGCCCGCCCACTCTGATGAAAGGCCCCCCCCAGTTTATTATACAAATATAATATTTGTTTAAATAATTATTGTTTAATCTATTTTAGCACAATTAGAGGACTATTGTAACATCTCAAATAATTAAAATAAATAAAATGTGTTTTTGCATAATTCTTGATGAGTTTGATTGACAGCAGTGTTCGCCAATTGTTATTGTCTTGCATGTAAACTTGAGCGTGTTCACCCATTCAGTTGGCCTGTAATTTGCAGCTGTGTGTTAGAAAATGTTAGAAAAAACAGCAGCAATGCATAATTCTGTAAAAAAGACTTTTAAAAACTTGCACTCATGAGGGAGAGAGCCCGTCCATCAGTCCGCAAGTAACGGTAAGACTTTCAGTTCCACGCGAGAACCGGCTCGTTCTGTGAAGCCGGGAACACACTACAGGCACACTACACACTACAGCTCAGTCGGTGTTTTTAAAGTCGTTTGGTGTGCAGTGTCTAAATAATTTAAAACCAGCTGTTGCCAATCATCCTCACAAAGATTAGCCTATTTTTTTTTTTATATATAGTATATATCAATTTTGTGACTGACGCCGGCGATTAACTGCACCTGGGGGCGTATTACAGAAAGTTTCTTATCTTAGGTCTTAACTTAAGATATGATATGTTAAATTAGGATTTTCCGCAAATTCGTATTACAGAAGCAAATCTTAACTTGGTTTGGGATTCTTATCCTATCTTACAAAATAGTATCTTATCTCTAGTTAGGAAATCTTAAATGGCATAATCAAGCTCGACAATCCACTCTCAGGTCTGTTACCAAGCAACCAACACTGCTGATGAGGTAAACAAAAGCTGCTTCACTTTGAAAATCACCTTTTGCAAAAAAAATATAAGGCATTAGTCACTTGCTCTACAACCAGTAATGCTCCGTGACACTTTTGTTGGTCTCTGTAATGCTGGTTGCAGTTCCTGTGCTAACTGTAATATGTTGCGCAACAGTCTGTAATTACTTATAAGTATTTTGTCATCAAAATACAACACACCTTCAGGGTCCTCCAAGAGTCTTTCTACCATTAAACATCTTCGTTCTTCATTTTCAACTATTAATAAATGTAATACCATTGTTATACAGCACAGTTGTAAGCGTTTTTTTCCGTTAGCTTTCAAATAATTTTGAAGTTAGGACAGCTATGGGGTTGTCCTAAAGTTAAGACAGTTTTTAGGTTTGTTTGTCAAGTTAGGAGGTTTCTGTAATACCCCTTTCCTAACTGTAGTTAAGATAGGATAACGCACTTAGGAAATGCTGTTCTGTAATAGCTTTTGTCCTAAATGTGGTCCTAACTGAAATTACCATGGTTACCAAACAGATAAGATAAGATTTTAAAGTTAGGATCTTTCTGTAATACGCCCCCTGTTTCCTAATTTGTAGGCCTATTAATTTAAATAATGAATTAACAAATAAATAAAAAAATCACTAACATGACATTTCTTGATAAAATAATTGTATACACTTTAGTTAAATCTAATTTGCCATTTTCAATTAATGCAGGCCTGTTACATTCTTATTATCAGGCCTATTATTATTAAGTTACTTTTATTATTAAATTAATATTACAATTTATTTGCCCCGCAATAATTTCATAACGCATCATAACTGACGCGCTGCGAGGATAAAGATTAGGCTATTACTCCTCATTGAAAATGTTTTTAAAAAGATCTTTCAAAACAGGTTTATTATACAATGAATTAGCCTATAGGCCTATAATTAAAATTATTAACACCGCAATCATCAATGAAAAAGCTTTATTTCAAGCACCAACTTAAAAAAATAAAATAAAAAAAACAACAACCTGTTTAACACGAAATTTCTTCTCTCTTTATTTATTTTTTAATTTTTTCCCTCTAGCCTATTTTCGGGTCACAAGATAAATATTAAGGGAGTAAATTAAAACATTTAGCTATAGCTAAACCGTTATCAGCATCTGAAGTAGATGTGTCTCTCGTCGTCTCTGAGAGAATATGTGCCGTTAATGCAGCGCCAGAAGCCGAAAGCGCCGTCAGATTTTACTTTTAATTTCTAGTGAATCGACTGAGATTAAGAGGTTCATTAAATTTCATTAAATTTGAAATTTGTCATCCGCTTCATTAAATTTGCGGATGATACGACTGTGGTGGGTCTCATCAGCAACAGAGATGAGACAAACTACAGGAGCGAGGTGAGCCGCCTGGCCGGGTGGTGCAGGGACAACAATCTCTCTCTGAATGTGGAGAAGACGAAGGAGATTGTTGTTGACTTCAGGAGAGTGCACACTGGGCATGCTCCTCTGACCATCAACGGTGCGACTGTGGAGAGAGCGAGCAGCACCAAGTTCCTGGGTGTGCACATCACAGAGGACCTCTCCTGGACCAACAACACTGCAGCACTAGCCAAGAAAGCACAACAGCGTCTCTACTTCCTCCGCAAACTCAGAAGAGCCAGAGCCCCGGCCCCCATCATGTGCACCTTCTACAGAGGCACCATCGAGAGCATCCTGACTAGCTGCATCACTGTGTGGTATGGCGCCTGCAACGCGTCCTGCCGCAAGTCCCTTCAACGGATAGTGAGAGCAGCTGAGAAGATCGTTGGTGTCTCTCTCCCCTCCCTCCAGGACATCTACAGCACCCGTCTCACCCGCAAAGCCCTCAGCATTGCAGGTGATCCCACCCACCCGACACACAGCTTCTTCAGTCTGCTTCCATCAGGGAGGAGACTGAGGAGTCTCCAAGCCAGGACCAACAGACTGAAGGACAGCTTCATCCACCAGGCTGTCAGGAAGCTGAACTCCCTCTCGTCCTTGCCCCCCCTCCCCTCTTTTACCCCACGAATCACTGAACTCGGACCCCCACCCCACCACCACCACCACCCACACTCACACACACACACACACTCACACTGAGACAAGCACCGGACACTTGTACAGCATTGGACTGACCTCATTCATTCAACTACCTCTTCTGACAGTCTGAATAAAAAAAGACTGCTCCTTGTCACTTTAAATAGTCTTGATAAGCTCTTTGCACTACACCATTTATATTCTGCACTGTTTGTTTGTTTGTTTGTTTGTTTATTTCACTGATTTGCACTATCTGCCATGTGCCTTATGCCACTTTATCCATTTTTTTTTATATTATTATTTATATTTTCTTTATCTAATGTTTTATTTTATTTTTCCTACATGTCCTTATTTGTATATTTGTAATAGTTGCATTTTTGTGTATGTGTGTGTATGTATATATATATATATATATATATATATATATATATATATATATATATATATATATATATATATATATATATATATATATGTATGTATGTATGTGTGTGTGTATATATGTATATATATATATATATATATGTATATATATATTGATTTGTACTTATCTGTATTTTTGCGTTCTACTGTTTGTGTTTAGTGTTATCTGTATGCACCAGGGAGTAAGAGAGTAACGCAATTTCAATTCTCTGTATGTATGTACAGTACATGTGGCAGAATTGACAATAAAGCTGACTTTGACGTTTGACTTTGACTTCACTGCATAACTCTTGCGCAGTTTTCACATTACTTGTGTGATATCCATTGACTCGCCTTCCTGGTTTAAAACAAACATTTACAATAGGCTATTGCAATGTAACCAGCCCCCCACCCTTGAGTTCGCTGTTGGGGGCCGCGGATTTGCGCAACGCCACTGGACTCCGTCGGTTAGTTAGCCTAGTGCCCGCTCACCTTTGCTCAGGCCCGCCCAAAAATAAAATTCTGGCTACGCCACTGTGTCTGCTAAATACTTAAATGTATATGTAAAAGAGATTCAAATACAAACTTGTAATTATCAAAAAGACCCAAAGTTCAACTTCCTGGTTTTTTACTTCTGGGCCCATTTTATCTCTCAATATTAAATTCTTATTTATTGAACAGTTATAAAAACATGCATCACATTCACAAGTGTATACTGTGCTATTTTACTGAATATTATCATGCTGAGATTTATTTCAACAGCACTTGTTTGATATTGCTAAACTGAACATTGAACATTGTTTGAAGATCCCAGAGAAACTACAGCACTTATAGTTTCTATACTGGTACATAAATACATGAATATGTTGCTTGGATAAAAGTGTCTGTTTAATTGTGTTTATTATTGATCAGTATTTGATTGATCACCACCTCTTTGTGTCTCTTTTTTCCCTCGGGTAATTTATGATTCAGTTCATCTGGTCTTAATTTAATATTAATTCTGTGCTGCTTGATATTGCTGTGATGCTTGTGTTGCTTTGGTAAGGATCATGGATCAAAGGAAAGCATGTTAAAACAAATATTTTGTCATGAATATTATTTTATCTGCTGTATTTAAGAACGTGAGGATCAGTGGCCCTGAAAAAGCAAGGCAAGTGATCAGATCAAATAAATGCTTCATCAGCCGGTGTTTTGGTGATTTTAGTGTATGTATGAAGTTCACCCAAGTGTCTGAGTAGAGTGACCACAAACTAGAGATTTTCACACATCTTGATATTTTCTCCATACATTTACATTCACTCATTTTAAGTATGAATTCAATGTCCACCCTAGTAAAAAAGTAATATATTTGAAATACATTTATTTCATACTAAGTTAAAATCTATTAACATATTTACTGACAGATAACTCGAGACTTACTGATATAAAAATTGTAATTAAACTTTATTTGGCATATTACTTGTGCACAATGCACATTTCTTAATATTAAGTCTAAAATGTGTTTTAATGTAACTTTTGATGAGAATCGTATGATCTTTGAATAATATCGGTCTTTAAATTAAAAATATTTAAAGTGTACCTGAAGCTTGCAGTAGTTCCACTTTACCACAATCAAATATATTAAGCATATCTTTAATTGTACTTCTCCATAATTAAAGTGCATTAAATACAAAATTAGTTGTTCCAGTTTAGCAGACTTTAAGTATACCAGTTTAGCATACCAAAAGGCATTTTATTAAGTATAAATATGAAATATGAAAATGTATTTGTAGTATACTTAGCATGAAATGTATTTCAAATACATTTAAGTATATTTATTTTTCACTAGGGCAGGCTTTGGACCATTTTACAATTTTGCAACATTTAAAAAGTAAAGTAGGAAGATGAAAATTGGTTCTAGTCCATTTAATGTGAAGTATTCCGGATATCAGCTGTAATCAGCCCATCTGGGTGGAGAGACAAACATTACCCAGCATGCTCAAATCCCAAAGATGCTCTCTTTAAATCAGTCTAAAACAGCACTGACCAGACTAGACCAAGACATGCAAGTCACTCAGAATCAGTTGTATGTAGTAAATAAACTTCATAAAACAGCATAAACCCATCAGATATACACACAAGCATATCTAAATTCCCAGTGTAGTGAATGAATGACAGAGAAGCAGCATTAGTAAAAGCACATATACCTTCACAGGAACTGCAGGTCTAAGTCTGGCCGATGGCACCATGGCCGTCTGTGTTGCAATACACTGTGCTTCTGCCGTCAGTGTTGAAGCCTCACCGCCGTCCTTATCCAGATGTGATTTCATATCAGCAGGAGTCTCCCCGGAGGAGCTGGGATGCAGCGCGGGTGTGTATCCATACAGCTTTGAGGTCCGCTCGATGACAGCAGACAGAAAGGACGTTCTTTGAGACGTTCTCTGGCTCTCTTTCGCTCTGCTCTGAGCACCAGCTTCCTCTTTCTGTTTGGCGCTGTGCACCCAGCTCGTGTGCGGCTGCCGTGGCTTGCTGGAGCTTACGACTGGACTCGCAGGAACCGGTGGAAGAACGAAAGGCTTGGGCCTCGGTTTAGGTTTGATCCCTGGATTCCTGGCATTAGTGTCAGATCCCGGTCCTGAATGGAGGAAGCTCGCTCTGGCAGCGGAAGAGTTTCCCTGTGAGGCAGAAGGACTCATCTGGCTCATGATTTCACAATTCCCTTGACGTAATATCCAATTAGTGATTTCTGTCCCATCTAGTGTGGACTGTGACAGCTGTCCTGGTTTTGATTCTCAGTGAAGAGTTGTAGCTTGAGCAGTGCAGTAATCCAATACAGGTTGTAAGCGTCAATACAATTATTCTTAATATCCTAATATTTTAGTGCACCTCCTGGAACAGACGGGTCTAGGTGACCCCTGGCTCTCCAGATGGTAATTCAGAGGGACCTCTTTCCGTGGGCTGGTAGGAGACTGATGGGCCCTGGAGGGTGACTGTAGCTGGATGCAGAGGAAGGAAATCTTTCCATGATGATGATCTCCTATTTCCTGTACGAATGGCTAATCTCTCTGTGTTGGGAGAAAAGCTCAAGTTTCACAAGGATCAGGTCCCAGGAGCATAAGGGTCCGGGTGGCACTGGTCCACCCAGATTATTAGTTGGTCCACCCAAACTGCATTTAAACTGAATTAAACTGAAAAACTGATTTTTTTCACATAAATTTCATTGGAGAAGTAAAACATATTTACCATGTATCTACATGTATCTATTAGTAAGTACAGTAAAGTATTTCGAGGGGTGAGAACCAGAAGGGCGTAAGTGACATTTCACCAACTTTACAGGAGAGCCAAAACAAACATTTTACCATAGTTTGATCTGACATTGTGTACTGATTTCAATTGTTTATAATACAAATTTGTACACTCATGGATGACAGTACTTTTGCCAGTAGAAAGAGCTCATTAAGAGCTTTCATTTGATGTATATATATCTCCATTTCACCAAAAATGTCACTTACGCCCTTCTGGTTCACACCCCTCGTTACCATGTACGGGCACTACCTGTAAGTGACTGTTATTACCCACACTTGTCTGTATGTACAAACTAATTACCATGCATGTACGACTGTTAAGTACAGCTGTGTTTCTTATTAGTTACCATGTACATACACTTCTGGTAAGTGTTACCACTCATTTGCCTGTAGGTACAAGATATGATGTTTTATTAACAAGGTTCGGGAGGAGCACGATCAGATAATCAATCAGTCTGGCCCAGGTGGAGCTCGTCAGCTAATCACCTTAACAAGCACAATCCGTGTATATACTGTATATACAGCCAACTTACCTCAGTTCCATGACAGTTTTCCAGCATCCCGCCTCAACCCCAACTCCTCACTTTAATCTAATTTCATCCCATTCTTGGGATGGGGGGGGGTTCTCTGGGTTCGGGCTCTATCCCGAGCTCGGAGCCCTCCCTCTGGACAGCGCCCTAAATATGCTTACTAATTGCTCAATCATATTATATGTTAGTGCGAACTCGTGAAATTTACCATGTATGTACCAGGGAAGTACACGTACTGTAAAATAAAGTGCTACCAAAACATTGTCCGATTTTAAGTTAAAAACTCATTTGTTTTCTCTGACTTTTAACGTATTGTAGAGATCGCTTTAAATAGTTTTGCTCTGTTTTGAATGTTGTTCTATGTGTATTAATGTAAAGCACTTTGGTCAACTTTAAGTTGTTTTAAACTGTGCTCTAGAAATAAATTGACATTGACCCTTGTTCCACTAACAAAACCCAAAACGATTTTTCCATTGGCTTCCAATATTGCAGAAAATAAGCTCTGTTGACCAACAAAAAAATGAAATTCTTAGATGATTTATTCATCATGATAATCTTCACAAATTAACAAAACTTTAATAAATTTGGAAGCCTAAGTAATCGCCAGAAGAAGCTATAGGGCTATAAAATGAACTACATCACGGTTGCATAACTTTTGACAACTCTTTCAATCTTTATTTCAGTGGTTTCTCCTAAAGTTTGCTTTAGAATAGTTTGCAAGAGCGTGTGTTTATGAACAAAATGAGGCTGTTAAAGCGTTTAACCTCCTCTGCAGTTCCATATAGCTACTTGTAAGCAACCACAATTTTCAAGAAAATGTTTGAGTTAACGCTTTAAAAGAATTACAATGTGCTATTACTGATGTATTTTATGATGTGAAAATGTATTGAGCTTGTGTTAACCACAGACCTTATTTTAAGCTGGGCATACACTGTGTGATTTTTTTTTAGCTCTTTTTTGAGTCGAGTCTGCATGAAAGCAGAAATTAAACCATGGCCACACAGTGATTCTCCCTGGAAACCATATTTCTTTTTTCTGAAATAACCACAGTGCAGGTTCAGGTTACAGATAGTGTGAGCAGTGAAGCTGAAGCTTGATGATTGGACAGTATAGTGTGAGCACATAAATCATGAGCTTTGGCTTGACATCGCATGCAATTTACTCGTACAGTGAGAGTTGGTATTTAATAAAAACATTGCTGAATTTGCACAGTGTATTTACACCTTTTGGCATTTAACCAAAAACCCATTCAAAAAACGTATTGATTTTAGGACGAGGGAACTGTAAGCAGAGCTGGGCAGTAACTGATTACGTAATCAGATTCCAAAAATTAAGTACTTGTAGATTAAATGACATTTTAAAGTACTCGTAATCAGACTACAGTTACTTTTTAATTGATTACTTGATTACATGTTATTCACACAGTAGCAATAAATTAGTCATAATTTATTGATTCTCCCTAATTCTTTTTTTCATCTTTTAAATGTTCCTTTCTAAAAAGCCTACCGCTTACATTCACACAGAGATCAGTCATTAGTCAGGTGGCTACACATTTGACACATTTTGATTTACAAAAAAATCATTTCAGGTTTAAGAAATGTTTAATGATTGCATCAACTACTGATGAACCCATTAATTTTTATTTGAATTATCACTCAGTCGGTTATTTTACCATGCATTACTTTGAAAGGTGCTTGTCTTTTGAACACATTAAAATGCACAAATTTACTAATTCACAATTTAACATTTTAATGATTGAATTAATTTTCAGCTTTTCATTGAACTCATATTCCCCCTGCAGTTCCTTCACAAACCCAGTTTGGGAAACAGACGTAATGTTTAATGCACTTCATGTTGTTCGACAAATGGAGTATTTTCTTACTCTTTGTATTGTTTATATCGATATGATACAAGATTATCCTATTTAAATAAATGTGAAAAACGAGATAGTAATCTAAAAGTAGTCTGATGATAAATAACTAAAACAAACTCCTTGTATATGCAATAAAGCTCTTTCTGACTTCTGACAGACTTAACTACAATTTTTGTCATGTAATGTGGAATCAGTAACAGATTACAATTTGTAAGTCGTCTACCCAGCTCTGACTGTAAGTGCTACAAGGCAACTCATTTCCAGTTTTTGGCCAACAAAAATAATTCATCCCTGCAGCACTCTATTGAAATGAGTCACAATTCAATGAGCAGCAGTTAAAGTCCTTTTAAAGCATTGAGGGCCAACCCTGCTCCTGGAGCTCAGGCTTCCTACAGTTCAGCTCCAACCCTAATCAAACCCACCTGAACCAGCTCATCAAGGTCTTCAGGATTACTTGAAAAACACAGGCAGGTGTGTTGGAGCAGGGCTGGAACTGAAGTCAGCAGGAAGGTACGGTAGTCCTCCAGGAGCACGGTTGGGATTTGTGCTTTGTGAAGTGTTGGACCATAGCTATGTTATGTAGGAAAATTGGCAAAACAGCAGGAAGTTCTGAAAAAAGATTGAAAGAGTGGGACCTTTGCTTGGCTGGCACCATCCAGACTATATCAGCATAAATCATAACTCATTACTGCTCATTGTAAAGCCCAAACCTGATGGACGAGACACAAAAGCTGGGTGTTCTCCTGGTTGCCAGCACCAGTCAAAGTCACATGACACCCCTGTTATTAAACTCAACGTCCAGGAAATAACTGCTAAAATCAAAGGGAACATTGACTGCAGCCATTCAAAGCAGCCAACTATAATAATATAAATGAAAACACAACGCACTAAATGTTAGACATCTTAAACCTTAAAATCAAACACACCTCTAAACCTACGTCAGTATTATTTAGTGATATATGACCAGTGTTGGGAAGTTACTTTGGAAATGTAATAGGTTACAGATTACAAGTTACCCTGTTTAAAATGAATGTAATAAGTAGTGTAACTATTTCAATTACTTTATTAAAGTAATGTAACTGATTACATTTGATTACTTTTTCATTTCTTTTCTAAATTTCGAATGAATGTATTCAACTGTCAATCATTTTGATATATTTAAAGCAGGCAGGTTAACCTTACAGTAACACTGATTACTGTCAGACTTTCACAGTCCTCCATCACTTGAATTAAGATTATAATAATTTAATTTAAAGCACTGCCATCACAAAATCAGACTTTAGCACCGCTTTTTTTTGAGGTCATTCTGAGGTTAAATCCAGATTTAAAATAATAACAAGAAACCGTTTAATAGTTATGATACTGTTTTTGAAATCAAATCTTTGCATAGTTATGACAGGAAACACTGGCATCTAACAATGCCTTGGAAAAACAGTTAATCTTCAAAAATAAAGCATATACATTTACCCAAATATGAAATAAAACAGTTATGGAATAAGCATGTGTCCTGAACTCCTGAAACATTGGCGTCTCATATTTTAAAGCAGTCAATACAATTTGGGAAAGAAATCAATCATATCTGTATGTGTGTAAAACATATCAGATGTAACCCACTTTGTAATCATGAACATTTTCAGAAGTAACTGTAATTTAATTACACATTTTTTTCTTAATAACTGTTACAGATTACATCTACATTTATTTTGTAATTAAATTAAGTAATTCCCTTACATGTAACTAGTTACTCCCCAACACTGTATATGACACAAGACAAAGCTCATTTATCAAAAGTGATGAAAATGATTAAAGTATTCATACAAAACCTTGTAGAGCAAAATCTTTATAGCGCTGCACAGAGTCGGTTCAGATCATCAGCATATGTCCACGAAGTCGTCAGGTTTACATATAAAAGGAAGTATTGTAAGACTATAACATGTGACTATTTGCTCTGTTTTCCTCACAGTACTAATGATGAAGCTTCCAGTCTGTCCGTTCATGTTAAATCATTTAAAAGTTTCATAACTATGAGCTATGTGTTTCAGGACCTGTGCTCATATGGGAGCTGCAAGATAAATGCTTAGCTCGAGTATTTGCATATTACTAAAGAAGCACACTGAAATTAACATCTGCATTTAGTATGTCACCTGAAAATGTTGAGAGTGTTGTCTTTCAGTATGCAGTTTTGTTAGCAAGCCCAGCCCATGTGAGAAAAAGTAACGCACAAGTAATATTATGAGCCCTTATTATTATTATTAGCCCTCATATTATGAACTGGGTTACAGCAGAAGCTTTTAGTTCAGAAAATGAGGACAGAAATTAACCTGCTGCTGCAGATATGAGGCTGAAGACTATTTGAGAAACAGACTGTCTTAAAATAAAGAAATGGGTCAAACTGTGAGTGAGCTGTGAAAAGAGCATCAGGGCTCATTATGTGAACTAGTTCTGGTGATAACACATAACACATAACGCACCTGCTATCTCACATTTGCTCTGTTTCAGATAGGACACTGCTGACTTTAGCAAATGCTCAGTGTTTCTCTGACGATACAATGAGCTCCCAGTCTGTAAGTTCCTGTTCACAGCAGTTTCAATACGGTTTCTAAGTCACTGACAAAATGTGCAGCTGTCTTATTCCAGTTCATACCATCACTATCAGTGAGTGGTGCTAATGTGAATGTTTGCCAATATAATACTGCAGCTATGGATGGACTGAACTGTGTGGCTCAGAACCCCTTATCTGTTTGTTTATTAAATACATTATTTCAATCATGACAGCTCTCGGAAGATTTTAGCATGGTGATGGATATGACAATGTTAATGTATTTGGTCTTGGCAGAATAGATCTGCTATGCTGCTGCTGCTGTTGGTTATTGCTGTAGTTGTAGATTATTGCTGCTGCTGCAAGGAACTTGCTACTGCCAATGCATATGCGATACGGTGCCGTGAGTATTTAAGACATACTGCTGCTGCACAAATAGCATATAAAATAACCAATAGCAGATCTACACAGGTGGAGCTGGGGAAGGTGGAGGGTTTCAGAGAAACTCTGAAAGCGTGCTGCAAAAATCTCAAGTGAATGCTAGCCAGCCATATAAATGCAAGGCAGTAAGCTCATTGGCTGCATATGCAACATGAACCAATCAGCTTGTGCCAAGTCGTTTAACAAGAACCTCACTGAACAGCTTTGGGATGAACAGGACCAGCAGGCCAGACCCCATCACCCATCATCAGAGTCTGACCTCACTGACACTCACATATTGCATCTAGGCCTGGGAAATAAGTCATGGTTACCACTGTTTACCAATGCTGGTCCTCGATTCAGTTCTCTAACTCTATACTTTAAGTCAGTTCCCAGACACAAGTGTTGGGGAAAGCTACTTTTAAAAGAAATGCATTACAATATTGCGTTATTCCCTAAGAAAAGTAATTAATTGCATTACCGCGATACTTTTTAAGGAAAGTAATGCATTACTTTGCTTTTGTGTTACTTTTTCTCATCTGGGCTGGGTGTTCTTGTTTGTTCTTAATATAAAAATATATATTTTTTGGCATATGTAAAAGCCCTTTCACACCAAAAGTAAAATGAATAAGCCTCAGGCTGAATTCAAAAAGCTCAAAGAAACCGTTCAGCTGTGCTGCCATTCTGGATTGTATGAAGAATCAGACACAGGAGAAGTTCAACACTTAATACTCGATCACAAAAAAACAACACAAATGTTATGTTTATCTAAAGTCACTTTTGCTTATTAGGTTGAATTGGATCATTGAAAATCAGCAGTAAAGACATTGATTGATAAAATGGGATTAAATACATAAAAGCTATTTGTGTTATTTAACATATTTACATTAATTATTGCAGCTTTGCGTCATATTCTGAGTTTGCATGCCACTGTTTTATTCATTTTGAGCAATACTGAATCTGTTTTTGTGAAAGTGAGTAAATGCATGTTCACATTTAGTCTAGAACTACAGTAAGATCATGTTCACACACAACGCTCTGCACTCCTGATTTCTCTCAACATGAGAACAGATCTATCAGACAATACATAGAATAGATTTTTTTTTTTGCCACATACACGATTATATAGAGAGTATATAACCAGCAGTGAAATGTATTCTCTGCATTTAACCCATCCTAAGTGAACACACACCCGGAGCAGTGGGTAGCCATGTTACAGCACCCGGGGAGCAGTTGGGGGTTCAGTGCCTTGCTCAAGGACACCTCAGTCCTGGTATTGAAGGAGGAGACTCCCCCCACCAACAATCCCTGCCGGACCTGAGATTCGAACCCACAACCTTTGGATTACGAGTCCAACTCTCTAACCATTAGGCCACGACTTCCCTTAATGAGACATGAGAAACAAAGTAACTGGAGTTACTTATTTGAAAAGGTAACTCAGATACTTTCTTGTAAATTGAAAAGTAATGTGTTACTTTACTAGTTACTTGAAAAAAGTAATCTGATTACATAACTTGCATTACTTGTACCCCTGGTTTCACAGACAAGGCTTAAACCTAATCCCAGACTAAAAACTTGCATTGACTGATCTTAAAATATATCGGTGCCTTTATTTTGTCTCAAAATGCACAGCAGTAATGTTTTTTTCTAAGGCATGTTTATAAAAAGTACTTAAATGTCCTAATTGAACTATGGCCTAATCCTGGTTTAGTCTAAGCCCTGTCTGTGAAACCGGGCCATAATGTGTTACCTCCCAAAACTGCCAGACACACCAAAAAAATAATACAAATAAAAAAAATTACACATTTTATATCATGTCGTCTGCATCTGGACAAAACAGTTGTGCTTGAACACACCACTAAAACTACAGCCAATGGGCAACTAGCATTCTGTGTGAGAGGAGATGACTCCATATCAGCAGGTAGCAGTAGTCTATATTCATCAATCAAAAACTGAAACCAAATATATATATATATATAAACCATAATCAATGCTGCAGTTGCTTACCATTTTCAAAGCTTCCGATGATGCAGAAACAAGGCGAACAGACGCTCAGCTTGGTGTCATGGCCTTAAATCTGCCATAGATACTACATCTATAGACTTCTGTCTTTTGTTGCACAAAATTAGTTTGACCTGTGAAGAATAAGCAGCCTTTGTGCAATGAACATGTTCTGATACAAAACACTCACTATTCGAAACACTTCCTGTTTGGACACAGACACAAGCACTCATTCTTTAAGGGTGTCAGGGACAGCTGAGTCTGACATTGAGGTCTCTCAGGTCACACACAGAGGACCCATTGAGAAGCTGCCGTCTCCTCCAGACGCTCGCTGAGATCTAAAGCGGTCAGTTATGTCAACAGTTTTGACTTTACTTCCATTCTTGAACTCAATAATGTGACCCGGTGCTCTGTTGAGGGGTCGTGACATGGAGCAGTTGCTCAGATATAAACTTCCACTGGAAGAACAAGATTATTGGGATACTGGTTATAGAGTTTAAGCCCCAAGTGAGCAAAAGATGACTGTGTGTAGAAAGAAAAATACCCCAATCAACAGTCCAGCTCTGAGTTTTGTTAACCCCCATGTGTTGGACAAACAATTGTGTACTTGCACAGTGTGAATTTGGACAGTGATTTAATTTATTATTTTTTTATTTTATTTAGCAGACTTTTATCCAAAGCGACTTACAAATGAGGACAATGGAAGCTATCAAAATCAACAAAAGAGCAATGATATGTGAGAGCTATAACAAGTCTCAGTTAGCTTAACGCAGTACACGCAGCAAGGTTTTAATCATATAATAAATAAAGAGATTCAAGATTTTATTTGTCACATACACAATTATACATGTTAGTGAAATGTTAGTCAGGTCTGCTCCATGGACAGTGCAATTATATGGAATACAAACACAAAGAATATACATAAATATATAAAAAAATGAATGAAGTAGAAAATAAAAAAAATAGAATATAAAAAAAATTTGCAAAAAAATATGTGTGCAAGACAGTATACTGTAGACTTAATAAATAATAATGTAAGAAGGAATGTGCAAGAAGAATGTGCAAACAGGTTGTACAGGGTATTTACATAGCAGCAATACGAATGGTAGAAAAATTATTAATAACTTCCTGATTATTAGTGATTATTAAATGGAGTCATGTTGATGTTATGAGACCGAGTTTGAGTTTAAGAGCCTGATGGACTGTAAAAAGAAAACAAAAAGAATAGAGAAGCTAGTGTTAGTTAGTTTTTTTTTTTAAAGAAAACAAGCATTTAGTAAATGAATAGAATGCAAGTCTTTTATTTTTTTAAAGAATAGAATTAGAATAGAGAGTGCTAGAGTTAGAGGGTCAAATAAAAATGTAAGAGATGTGTTTTTAGCCGATTCTTGAAGATGGACTCAGCTGCTGGGATTGAGTTGGGCAGGTCACCAGGAGGAACAGTTAATGTAAAAGTCTGTGAAAGTGATTTTGTGTCTCTTTGTGATGAACAATAAAGCGTCGTTCACTTGCAGAACACAAGCTTCTAGAGGCACATAAGTCTGAAGTAATGAATTTAGGTAAAGGGGTGCATAGCCAGAGGTAGATTTGTAGGCAAACTTTAATGCTTTGAATTTTATGCGAGCAGCTATTGGTAGCCAGTGATGTCTATAGCTTTAGAATTAACTTAGTGGACTTCATAAATACTGTATTAAATGCATTGTCTCCAATTAATTTTGCTCCACCCCTTGGTTTCTATTGGTCAGACAAACTGGAGGCCACACCCACTCTCAGCCATTGATAAAGGCCAGAGCTGCCAAATCCACTTATTATAAATGACTTTGGGCTTGTTTTTCGAGAAGTTGATTATAGATTTGGGCAGTGTATTTAAATTGTATGACTAACAACATTACTGAACCCACAAACTGACTGTAACTTTTTTTTACCAGTCTATTTTGACACCTGAAGCAATTTTATTTTTTCATCTTTATGTCATTACAAGCTGCTTTTGATTCAACAGTTAGAAATTTTGCATGTTGCAATAGCCATCAATGCATACATGTTATATTTATAAATAATACATTATTTAGATAATGCCAGGGAAAGTAGCTGGCTATCTAAGTACACATTTGCATTTCTTATGAGTTTTGGGGACAATAAAAATCACTATTTTAATTCAGTGCATGAGACGGTCATTTGGTCCTTCAATAATGTGCCGGGTGGGGTATAGGAGGACTTTCTGAACGAGACTATAACCGTATAACCGTATATCGTTGTGAGCATGCCGGAGACAGAGTGGAGCAGTATAAATGTAGCCTTCAGACGCTGCTAAGGAGGATCACTTCTCCCCAGCTCTTGACTGAGACTTCTTGTGTCTGCTCATGCTAATAGCCTGTTTTGTTTAGGGATATATTCTCATTTGTGAGAACTGCCTAATAGTTAAATCCTTGTGAGGGTAACTTAAAGGTACTGTGATTATTATCTGCTGACTGTGTGTTGCTAACCAGCTTACCTAGCCTGTGTGGGTAGCTAAAAGGGGCTGTGGGCTGGGTGTGTGTTAAGTAGCCCATTTAACTAGAGTGGATAACTAGAACTTTTTATTTTTGTTGTTGAAACCTGAAAACGTTCATATAGTTATTTAAGTAACCATCTTGAAGAGAATGAGTGCCTTGTTTATTTTTGAACCTCTTTTCTCCTGGTTATTGACAAGGGAGGGAGCTGAGGGAAGTTTATGTTGTTGGTTTTCATTTTTGTTTTGTGTATAGGTTAGTCAGCTCCTCTAATCCTTAGTTAGCTGTGTTTTGTTTGTTATTTTATGCTATACTCACTCTAACTGAAACCTTGTTTTCTGCTACAACTTATGTTCCATACTTAATAAATGGCAGTTATACCTTTCTTTTAAAGAATTGTTGTGTTTTCACTCCGGGGCTGAGGATTGAAGTGTGTTCTCGTTGTTGTTTTTTACTGTCTTTAATATTTTTAAACTAGTCAATTTATTTCTCCTTGTTACGCCTCCACAATTCCCCTAGACTAGAAAGGAGGACGTAACATCAGGTTACTTATTTCTCTAGTAAAACTTGGCAACACTGATAAGAGCAGAAGCTGTCATGCTGAGTCACTCATACAAACACATTTGATGTTTTGAAAGCACCACGCTCTTTGAGAAGTCAAACTACCAACATCAGAAAATTACACATAACTGCCTTAAATTATGAAAATTATAACCTTTTTAATTAGAAGGCCACCAGTTGTCCGGTCATCAATCGGAAACAGACAGTAATTGGCCGATTTTTGTTTTCTTTCAGTTGAAGGCATCTCTAAAAGAACTGTCTTCTGAAAAGTTTTGATGATATTTTATTTTCATCCTCCCTCCGTATAATGCTTATTAAAGTAGTGTTTATAAGCACTGTGATGAACAGACTAAAATGCAGTGGGTGCCTCTAATTTCAAACGGCTATTTTTTGTTTAAAGCCAGTTTAGCCTGTAATAGAGCAAATAAACATCTTGTTCATGTACTCTTTCATTCTTTCTTGTCTCTTGCTTAAAAAAAAAAGTCATGGTCACTGCATCTCTATTTTCAGTAATTGCCTGCACTATTTTGTGAACGAGTGCCCTTTTGTTCTGCTAAAAACCAGCTAGCATATAGACAGTAGACAGTTTACAGTAGGGCAGCAGCTGAATATATTCTCAGTTGTCAGTTCTCTGGTCTAAAGGAGTTGCATTTATAAGCACTATAAGCATACCAGCAGAAACTCCAGCCACTCCAGCTGAGCTTTCAGAGTGACTCTGTGCTATACTGTGAATGAGCCCTGATCTCTAGAAAGGTGTTTATCTGTGATATCAGGCCCTCGCTGTCCCTCTATCAGCCAGCGATCGGCTCATGCTGTAACACTGCACCTCCCAACACTGCTGACATCAAACGGCCCAAGTATGTAAACCATCATGGATCACTACTAATTACACCCTTGATACATCTAACATCCAAGCCCACACGAAGCCCCCGCGAGATAGTATCACAGCGCCATATAAACAGGGATAAATTACAGACTTCCATTCAAGCAGCAAGCAGGAAATGCCTTGCAAACTTATTTTAGTGTGTTTTCAATAATATCTGAATGTACCAAAAAATGGGTAATGTACAAATGTGGCTAAACAGGCTGATAGTGTAACACTAGGTTTAGGTTTTTGAGCAACAATGGAATTTTAAACTAAATGAATGACAATCCCAGACTCTAAAATACTCTATAGGATAATTGTACTTATTATACATAGTGAACTATGAGATGTTCCATAATTAATGAGCGAACAAATATTATAAAAAAAAGAAAAAATCTGATTAATCGTCACCCTTAAAAAAAATATAAAAAAAGAAAACCCAGCAACATAACTATTTACTGCATACATAAATGCAGTAAATAGTAATATGATAAAGAGTAGCACAGTAATTTGCATCATTTATTTATGTTGCAGGGCATAGCTAGGAACTTAAAAGTAAAATTAATTAATTAATTAAAGGCTGCCTGGTTTCTGTGTAAAATAGCTGTTAAATTATTATTATTTTTATTATAAATATAAATAAATATAATATATAATATAATAAATATAATATATATTTTTTTATTTAGATATATTTTTTTTTATTATTATCAGTGAGAATTGTAGACCAGATGACAGCACTGACACTGACATTTTCAAAACTTCGGTTTTCTGTGACGTATGCTACATTGTTGTTGCAAATTCTGCTGATTTGTCAAGTTTTCAAGCTTGATAACATAATAAATTAATTTAGTCAAAATTGCAAAAATGACTTGTGATTACATTTATAGATAATTTGCATGTTTGCAATTCTTCGTAAATAGCTTGAACAAAACGTAACATTTAATTAGGAATATAAAAATATAGATATTTCTGTAAAATATAAAAAAGCATTGATAAAAGTCTGTTTAATATAAAATAAATGCATTATTCTTGGGGGGAAAAAAATCTTATTTCTGAGCTCTGACTTATACACATAGTTAAAATGAAATTTCAAGCAGTGACCTGCAAAGTGACAAGCTTACAATCGTAGAATTATATGCTGTTTTTTATGAACTCATTAATCGAGAAACTGCATGCACTGTTTGTATATGAAAATAATGTCTCTGTCACTGTCGCAGGTCCAGTGAATTGCACAAAGCATAAAGATTCTTAAAAATGTTTGAACACATAACAATGGCCAATTAAAAGACATAAAATATGTGCTAATATACATTTAAATATGTTATATAGAGGTGAAGATTTGCCATGCTCCCTGTCAAAACATTGTGTCTTTTTAAAATAGCTGAAATAATCTCCACAAAATGGCTTTTTGAAGTCAGGTTAAAGAACATTATCATTATAACAAGTATGTGATATGAACCCAACCCAGACCTATTTGAACCAAAACCACTAACCATATCTTTAATACTGCAGTACTTTGAATCACTCTGTTTACTCATTTCTGTTTCTTTTAATTGATGTTTTTGTGTTTCACTGAGGAGACTCAATGACCTGCACTGATTGTTACTAAACACAACAGCATTTGTGCTTCATTTACTGTGAACTTTGGAGTATTTTTCATTTTAATAACAGGTACATTTACTGAAGGCTTAATCATTCCTTTGTTAAACCACTCCTCCTACTGTGTTGGAGGGCAATGTGAGCAGCTCTTTTCTATTTGTTGAGTCTATTTTTTTTATCTATTTGTTTCAGCCGACACAATGGAAGTGTTGATCTACTGGTGTAATAACATTTTTTGTGTAATATTTTTTTATATCTTGTGTCCCTGTGATTTTTTTGTTTTGTGTGTTTGTGTGTGTGTGTGCGTGTGTGTGTGTGTGTGTGCGTGTGTGTGCGTGTGTTTGTGTGTGTGTGTTGTGTGTGTTTGTGTGTGTGTGTGTGTGTGTGTGTGTGTGTGTGTGTGTGTGTGTGTGTGTGTGTGTGTGTGTGTGTGTGTGTGTGTGTGTGTGTGTGTGTGTGTGTGTGTGTGTGTGTGCATGTGTGTGTGCGCGTGTGTGTGATTGTGTACAGGTTTATATATCCTGGTGGGGACTTAAACCTGAATACACACAGACTCATGGGGACTCGTGTCATGGTGGGGACCTAAATTGAGATCCCCATGGGTACAAAAGCTTATAAATCATACAGACTGAGTTTTTTTGAGAAAGTAAAAATGCAGAAAGTTTCCTGTAAGGGGTAAGTTTAGGTGTAGGGTTGGTGTAGGGTGATAGAATATACGGTTTGTACAGTATAAAATCCACTACGCCTATGGAGAGTCCCTACAAGGATAGCTGACCAGACTGTGTGTGTGTGTGTGTGTGTGTGTGTGTGTGTGTGTGTGTGTGTTTATATGCAAGCACTTTGCATAGACCTATCTGAAAGGTAAAGTTTGAAAATGGCCTATTTTTTGAAACTGCACTTATAGCACACAGCAAGAAATACGAACCCATGTACCGTTTTGTGACAAGTGCGCCACCTAGTGCACGTTCTTTGTCATAACTTTCACAAATCAAAACACTAGAAAGTTTGTTTATCGATGCTGTAATAAACAATATGTAAATTATAGCCAAATGTGTGAGACATGGCCACGCCCTATATATGTATGTTATAATCTTTCCTGCGTTTATTAGTTTAATTTCATGGTCAGATTATTTCAAGTATGTTAAGCAAGATGTATAAATGTGTGCGTGACGGAGCTATAACGCTGATAACTCAAAGGAATATGAACAGAGCTGCATGTGAAGCAGCTGAAGGACCTTTCCCTCGCAGCCGGAGGAAGAAGCGGGTGTAGGAGGGAACTCGGTTAAAGGGTGTGTACATGACCACAGATTTCACTCGACATTTACCTTTCTGTGCGGTCTTCAGGTGTTCTGACAGAAGTCAAGCTTCATGCTCAAGATTACTGTACTACAAGATGACTCTGGATTCTGTCTAGATACACCACAGATGTGCTGCACTGCTCTTCGAGCGAGTAATGAGTGTGTGAAGCGTTACTACAGCGGTAAGTGTGTGTGTGTGTGTGTGTGTGTGTGTGTCATAGGGTACTGGTTTTGATGTGGGATTGAATGATTGACGGCTCTTTGTCCTGCTTCCTGTTCCTCGTTTACATTCGTACTGTATTAACTGTACTGACATCAGATTTCTGTGGGTTTCTTCAAATATGCGACAATCACATCCCTGTAGTTTACATTTTAATCGCAGAATTGGTTTCCTCTTACACTGTATCTACTGTCTCTGTGAAAAAAATAAAACGTTTTATTTTTTTTATTTTTACACGAATGTTATTTGATAGTTTAATAACTATTATGGTAGCCTATTTTTTTTTTTTTTTTTTTTTTGTCGAGTAATACAAGTAAAAAAAAAGCATCGTAAGCCTAGGTTGATCTTACTGTAGCTCCATTGATTTCAATGGGTCTACGATGTAGGCTACTTAAAGGGATAATTCACCCAAAAATGAAAATTCTGTCATCATTTCCTCACCCTCAAGTAGTTCCAAACCTGTATGAATGTCTTTGTTCTGCTGCACACAAAGGAAGATATTCTGAAGAATGTGGGAAACAGAGCAGTTCTGGGGCACCATTGACTGCCATAGTATTTTTTTTTCCTACTATGGAAGTCAATGATGCCCCAAAACAGCCTGGTTACAAACTTTCTTCAAAATATCTTCCTTTGTGTTCGGCAGAACAAAGAAATTCATACAGGTTTGGAACTACTTGAGGGTGAGTAAATGATGACAGGATTTACATTTTTGGGTGAACTGTCCCTTTAAGCTTACAGTGCTTTTAAGAAACGCAGCCCAGTTCACCCAATATATCAAAAATCGTCATCATTTACTCTGCATGACCTACTTTCTTCTGTGGAACATAAGTAGAAGATATTTTGAGAAATGTCTCAATGTTTTTGTTGTTGCTTTACGGTGGCCGGGAGAGCTCAACGCGCTGCAAATAGAAAAAAACAATTTTACAACACACGCGCTGCAAATGCTCACAACACAACCGAATAAAGAAACGCGCTGCAAATAAAATTATTTATTTGTTTGCGTTGAGAGCATTTGCACCTGCTGTCAAACTGATGAAGATGTTTTCTTGATTTGCTGGTGCTTTTTCTATTTGCATGTGTTTTCTGAAGTTGCAGCGCTTTGAGCTCTCTCGGCCACCGTACCATACAATGGAAGTCAATGGGAACCAAAACCCAAAATATCTTTTTGTGTTCCTTCTTTTGTATTGTTAAATGGTTCTGTTTTATTTTTTCACAGTCCAAACCACCAGAGACAAAGAGAGGGATATCCCCTTCTGCTGAAGGTGTTTGAGCTGTGTCTGTGTTACTGAGGCGTGAAGATGCTGCAGCAGATACTGACTGATATGTACATCGAGCCGGAGCTGCTGTCCGAGCTGAATGAGGAACAGAAACAGATTCTGTTCTTTAAGATGAGAGAAGAACAGATCCGGAGATGGAGAGAAAGAGAGACGCAGCTGGGGAAGGAGGAAGCTGCACGTGTTAAAGTCAAACAAGGTGTGAATATACAGAGCAGATGTATGGCTTTCTGGATTTCACCATAGCTTGTACTTTGTTAAACAAGAAGGTGGTAAATTTGTCCAAAAGATACAATAGAACTATTACAGTCAACATGAAATCAGAATTGACATTTTTTACTTTTTTAAATGCACATTTAAAGTCTTTCTTAATGATTTGTTCATGCATGTTTTATTCCAAAGAATAATATAATAGCTTGTTCCTCCTCTAGCATTATTGCATATAAATAATTCAGTGTCTCATTCAGTCTTTTTTTTCCAATCAATTCCCAATCTACATAATCAAGTCCTACCCAATTTTTTCCCCCAAAAAATATCCCATTTCCCAAACTTATGTCCTATTATGGAAGCAAAATGGGTTGCGACCAACAATTCATGTTGGTTTTAACAAAATCTAATTTGTGACTTCGGGTGACACTCTTCTTGTAGCCTCAGAGAGACAAAGTCAACCCAACATTGCTTTATGCTTTATAAATCTAATCTTAGATATTTAATAGGCATTCAGTGCCACAAAACCAAAGTCATCATTGTGAATATTGTGAAACGTGTGTGTGCTGAATGCAGCTTCAGGAAAGACTGTGTCGTGGATGAATGGTCTGGATGACGATGTGTGGGTTTGGGTGATGGGAGAGCATCCTGATGACAAACACTACGATCAAATCTGTGACGAGATCATGGCCGAGAGAGCAGCCCTGCAGGCCCAGAGAGAGGCCGAGAAGCTCAGGTAAAACAGCACCAGTCAAACTCAGTCTCATTCATGTCATGCAATCACAATTATATGTGACCCTGGACCACAAAACCAGTCTTAAAGGGATAGTTCACCCAAAAATAAAAATTCTGTCATCATTTACTCACCCTCAAGTAGTTCCAAACCTGTATGAATTTCTTTGTTCTGCTGAACACAAAGGAAGATATTTTGAAGAAAGTTTGTAATCAGGCTGTTTTGGGGCATCATTGACTTCCATAGTAGGAAAATAAATACTATGGCAGTCAATGGTGCCCCAGAACTGCTCTGTTTCCCACATTCTTCAGAATATCTTCCTTTGTGTTCAGCAGAACAAAGAAATTAATTTACGAACTATCGCTTTAAGTGTCAATTTTTCGAAATTGAGATTTATACATAATCTGAAAGCTGAATAAATAAGCTTTCCATTGATGTATGGTTTGTTATGATAGGACAATATTTGGCAGAGATACAACTATTTGAAAATCTGGAATCTGAGGATGCAAAAAAATCTAAATATAGAGAAAATCACCTTTAAAGTTGTCCAAATGAAGTTCTTAGCAATGCATATTACTAATCAAAAATTAAGTTTTGATATATTTACGGTAAGAAATTTACAAAATATGTTCATGGAACATGATCTATACTTAATATCCTAATGATTTTTGGCATAAAAGAAAAATGTATCATTTTGACCCATACAATGTATTGTTGGCTATTGCTACAAATATACCTGTGTTACTAATGACTGCTTTTGTGCTCCAGGGTCACATATAGTATTTAAACTATAAAGTAGCTTTTCATAATGTTATCTAATACTGAAAAAAATCTTTTATCATGAGAATCTAATGAGAATCACCATTGAAAATAATTATTATGTTGATATTATTTATATATTTTTATACTTTTTATTCATATTTTGAAAACAGCTTTTATTTTTATATTTTCAGTTAAATTTTTACTATCTTTTTTCATTTTTATTAGTCCCGCACACCACTCAAGTTTGCATCATCACAGAAATTTTAATGAGCAACATTTCGGTCAGCCTGAGGAAGGTCGATTGATCGAAATGTTGCTCATTAAACTCCACCGCACCTAAAATTGTTTTGAGTATGCACTGTTTTTTTTCATATTACTATGTAGGTTTAAATTATTTTTTCTTTTTAGTGTAAGTTTGAGTTAAAGTGCCCCTATTACCTTTCATGCAGTGTGTCATGTAGCAGTATGTGAACATAAACGTTCTGCAAAGTTGTGAAGCCGACAGTGCACGATATGTAATGTTATTGTCTATCAAAAACAAGAGTCGGCTCGCAATCACCTAAACGAGTCGTCAGGAATTTGAATCTTATTCTGTTACGGCTGTACGTCACGAAGTAACACATTTGCATAATGTCCGCCCATGGGCTGTCATTCGCGCTGTACGCGGTAGACCAATCACAAAGGACTGCGCCATCTGACCAATCACAGCAGCGAGGGCTCACGGAAAGGAGGGGTTTAGAGACTGATTCTTCGAATCATTTAGAAATTAGGTCAAATTAAAGCTATTTTTTGAGAAAACTAAACAGTTTTTTGACCTTGGATAAAACAGTAAACCTGTTTTAGGAGACTCATAAAACAATATTAGCAACCTTAAAAATGGCATAATAGGGGCACTTTAAGTTTAGTTTAGTTAGTTAAGTTTTGACCATGTAATTTTAGTGCTTTAACTTGAAACTTATTTCAGTTAGTTGCCAAGTCAACATTTCTAATTTTTGTTAAGTTAAAGTTTTTCATTTATTAATTATATTTTATTTCATTTTAACATTATTTCAGTTAACCAACATGTTTTTAATAGTTTTAGTGTTTAAGAGTTAACCCAGTTAAACTCAGCAATAGCACTATAATTGTTCTTTGACTCTGAAAAGGTATTGCTTGGCTTAAACCGCAAAGTAATCCATTCAGTCAACACTAGTTAAATATTTGACCAGTTTACTGGAATGTTGTCATCACAGCGCTTGTGTGCTAATACTGTACTCTAACGTCTCTTCCTCCTCGTGCGCTTGCTCTTTTCAATAGGGCTGCTGGACAGAAGTTAAAACGAATATTAGTTTTTAGAGGCATTTCTGATGTAAGGTTATAATAATCAGTGCCTGTTTGGGTGTATATCAGTGCAAACAAACCAAAAGGCCAGTATTTCCATGATGCAATATGTGTGGTAGATAACTGCACTGAACTAAAGGGCAAAACGTCTGTGTTCAAAGTAACTAAAGAGGCGTCTGTTGAATATAAGGTGTGAGGTAAATGCCTGCTGTTATCCAGTCAAAGCCGCTTAGCTATTAGTTAACTGTTTATGATGTGCAACTGTAGTATAAATATGGGCTTAAATCCAACACAAGTTGATAGCTGCCTGATTTTCATATCATGGAAAACATAGAAAAGCTTGTATGGCTTCTTTTCACATACCTTTTTTAACGAGTATGTACTAGACAGTAAGCACAAGGAATTTATTTTTTCCCTTGTGTGAACATGAGCACTTATGTCTTGAAGGAATTTACCTGTTATTTTATTATAAGTGTTCTCGTTGACGTTCACAGTCTCGCCTCATAGCAACTAGTTCCTGTTCAGTTCTGTGAATAATTAATGACTTCCAGTGACTCTAATAACCTATGCAAGTGACCTGCGTGTTTTTCACGTACAGGGCTAAGAAAGAGGCTGAGCTGGAGAAACGCTTTTCTGGCCTGCATCTGGAACCGGAGCAGGTGGTTTTGTCAGAGCAGGAGGTCCAGCAGAAGGAGCAGAGGAGAGCCGAGGAGGAACTGAAGGTGCTCCTCATCTCGTCTTTGCTTGTAAACACATGGTTTGGGTCTGTCCTGACCTTGAGCTTGTTCTTTGTCAGAAACTGGAGTTGGAGGAGAGGCGTAAGGCTGAGGAGGAGCTGAGGAGGCTGGAGCAGGAGAGGAAACAGCAGATCTACATCAGCCTGAAGGAGGTGCAGGGCAGTAAACACACTCGTGAGGAGGAGGACAAGGAGTGGCAGAAGACATGTAAAGAAAACTGCAACCATACAACCTACACATTTCATCAGTTACTAATTAGATCTTAAAGTGCCCCTATTATGGATTTCTGAAAATTATCTTTCATGCAGTGTGTAACACAGCGAATGAAAACATCCTGCAAAGTTTTAAATCTGAAAGTGCACCGTGTATAAAGTTATTGTCTCTCAAAAGAAAGAGTCGACTCTGAATCATTGAAACGAGTCGTTTTTAAAACGAATCCCAAGCCGTTTCATGTTGACGTCAACGTGAAACATTAGCATATTGCTGCCCACTTGTTGCGCGCGCAGACCTGGGAAAACTTGATTTCCGCGTTGGTCTGAATGAAAATGCAGATTTCAGATCGTTAAAAACAGCTGTTTCCCCAGTAAAGCAGCACTGCAACACTGCTTTAAATGAAATCGACCAATCACAGCAGATTATCGTCACGCAAAGGAGGGGTTTGGAAAAATTAATCGTTGAGCGGATCGTTTGGGAGTCGTTGAGCAAATAATGTAAAAATAAATGCATATTATAAGAAAACAAATTTTTGACCTTGCATGCATGTCAACCTGTTGTTGGGGACTCCCAAAACCAAAATATTAACCTTTCATAACCCTTAATAGGGGCACTTTAAGAACTACTGAAGATATGTAATCTACAGTATTTATGAGAAATAGAGTGAATCTCACAAAAACACGTTCTTAAGGCAGAAAGTTACATATTACCCTAAAACCAAAAGGAAAAAATGATAAACTTTATAAAATTAAGTCTATTATGAGACAATTTTTGGAATCAGTAACAAGAAAAAATGAGTACTGTCAAATCGATTAATCTCATCCAAAATAAAAGTTATACATATAAATATACACAGTACACACATATATATTATGTAAACACAAACTTTAATTTGGGATGCGTTAATCACGATTAATCAATTTGACAGTCCTAGAAAAAAATCATTCTTCATTCTCGATAATCTATTGAGATTATTTTGAGAATAATTCTCATTATTGCCAATGTTTATTCTCATTACAGTAGTACAGTAATATGTTTTATTGTATCACAGTAAAAAAGTATTTAAATCAGCATAAAACTTGAAACTGAAATTATGCATACATTAAACCTTAAATATGAATATATTATTGGGTAACACTTTATTTTAAAGACCTATTCTCACTCTTAACTAGCACGCACATTACTAGCATATTAGCTGTTTATTAGTACTTATAAAGCATGTATAAATGTCTTATTCTGCATAATCATATTCTAGATCTCTTAATCCGCCCCATACCTAAATTTAACAACTACCTAACTAGCTATTAATAAAAGCAAATTAGGAGTTTATTGGGGCAAAATTAATTTAATAGTAGTGAGAATTGGACCTTAAAATAAAGTGTGATCTATTATTGTTTTTCTGCATTACAATAATAAGAGTCTACTGAAAATCATAACTGAGAATATTGAGAATTACACAAGAAACGATAACTTGTTATGTGGCGAGGAGCTGACACATGAGAGTTGTGAGGATGTTTTGTTCTCTGTGACTCTGTTTGTGATGTTATTTTCTCAGTCATGCATAAATAAAAGGCATAACCGGTGTGGTTTTGCATATGTGGCTCCAGTGCAGAAGTCAAAAGCTGCAGACCTGCGCAGACGATCTCTGGCCAAGCAGACGATTGAGGACCACCGCAGGCGCTCAGTTAAAGCTCTGGAAAGAGGACGTGTAGCGGCCGTCACAAAGGCCTTCGGCAGCACCAATCCAGCCCCTCCACCCAAACCCAAACCCAGAAACACCACAAACAACAGCAGTGCTATCAGCCGGTGAGTCACATCAGAGCCAGACTCCTTCATTTGTGTGCAGTGACTGAATAATAAAGAAGGGATGATACAGAAGGGCTGGTGGTTTGAAAGATCGTAATCATCAATCATAATGGCCACGTTTACATACACATCATTTGGTTAAAAAATGGTCAAATTTATATGCTATTGTTGTGATCAGCATATCCCTCATGAACTGTAAACTGCTTCTGGTCTCTTGTGGAAATACTGGAAAGGCTTGCTCTTGACATTTATTTGAGTTCTTTTGTTGTAATTATGACAGTAATTGAACCTTATTCATGCTCATTCATGTTCTTAATAACAGCACACTGAAGGTGCGATCAAAGGCCAAATGTAGGTCATGGGACTCTTATTTCACTCATCTGTATATTGATTTACATTAATTTCTTTTAATGCTTGTATGGAATCGTTCTCCTCACTCCAAAAATGCTTTCCATTTCATTTGGACATGCAGATATAATTACAAAAAGTGGATATAAATTGTCTAAATTACATATAATTTAGATTATGTCAGTCATCTTTAGATTTTTAAAAAAAAATAATAACAACTGAATTTTGGCTTAAACTCATGTGCATGTAAACACAATTAAACCCGTATTGAGTATGAGTATTGAGGATATTTGAATAGGGGAACGAGCGGAGTCGTGTCGATAATATATCATATCAATATCTGGGTCAAGATGTGATGATGTAGAATTTTTTTATATTTACACCATCATTTAAATGTTTGGGGTCTGTAAGAGTTTTTTAAATGTTTGTAAGTCACCAAGGATGCATATTTTGAAATACATTTTTTTTAGGATTCTTTAAGTAACAAAATGTTCAAAAGAACAGCATTTATTTGAAACAGGAATTTTTATACATTAGTAATGAGTATTGACTGTTACTTTTGAATTAAGTTTAATGTGTCGGAGACGTGTGCGAATAAATAGTATTATATTTAATTAATCTGGGTCAAGTTGTGATGATGTAGTTTAATTTAATTTATTATAATTTACATTATCAATTTAATATGTATGTAGTGTAGTGTAGTGTAGTGTAGTAGTTTGTAGTGGTAAATGTTTTATTTATTATTTATTTTTGTCACCAAGGTTTGGATATTTAGTGGAATATACATTTTTTTTAGGAGCTTGATTTATTGTAACAATGAATGTTCAAAAGTAATATGTTCATTATTCAGGTGCTCTGAATGCTGGTCAGTCTGCTTTATATTATTTAAATTTTTTACAAAAATATGCATGCAACTCAAATATTGATCTTGATGTGAGAATATTGATTACAGTATTGTGATGTAAAATATTGTACTTTGATCTTTATTTCACCCACCGCTGCATTCTATATAAATATAATCAGCATAATACAATCTAATAATTAGTAATCAGAAAGTTATGCGTGACTTTGACTCTGGGAAAACCGGAATGTCGCCTTTCTCTCTTGATAGAGCTATTAATAGTGATATACTGATCATAGCTGTATGTCACATCTTTTCATTCAGGTGTCATGTTCATCTGAGGAATGTTTGTGCATTACGTGTTTTCCCCTCAACACATCATCTGTTGTGCAAATGTGCTGCCAGTGTTTTAATATTTACGTTCTCCTGATGTTTAACAGGCCAAATATGAACTATGTGAAGGACCATATCCTCTCACAGAGCTTCAGTTCTGGGGTTGTGATCCAGGATTTTAATAAACAGGCCTATATGAGAGAAATCACACGTCTGTTATGCTGTGATTCACAGGAAGGGAGGCATGCGGCGCTCTCTGTCAACGTCTTGTCGAGATCATATTATTCGCTGGTTCAAGGAGGAACAGCTGCCGCTCCGAGCCGGATTCCAGCGAGACCAGAGCCGGATCGCACCCTGGTTTCACGGTGAGAAAAACACAGACTATAGTCCTTCATTTAACTTCTGAATCTAGACCCGTTTCTGATTGGACAGTGTGTGGGTCACTGCTCTGACTCTTTTACTGTCCAGGACTTTTTACTGTCCCAACACTTGCTTCACCAATATCTGTCAAATACCAGCAAAAAGTTTTCCAAAATAAATCAATCAATCAGTCAGAAATGTTGTAAATGTTATTGTGGTTACCAGTGTTGGGGAGGAACTAGTTACTCCCTGTAACAGTAACTGTTACAATCTGTTATAGTTACTGAGAAAAAATGTGTAATTAAATTACAGTCACTTATGTTAATGATTACAAAGGGGTTACATCTGAATATTTTCACACATGTACAGATGTGATTGATTTCTTTCCTAAATTGCATTGACTGCTCTAAAATATGAGACCAGTGTTTCAGGAGTTTAGCACTCAGAATAGGACACATGCTTATTTGATAACTGTTGATTTCCTATTTGGATTTATGTAAATGTTTTAATTTTCTAAGATTAATTTTTCTTTTTTTCTGAAATCTGTATTCAACCTCAGAATGAACTCAAAGCAAAAAGAGGAAGTAAAGTCTGACTTTGTGGTGGTTGTGCTTTTAAAATTGAATTATAATAATGTTAATTCAAGTGAAGAAGGATTTTGAAAGTCTGACAGTAATCAGTGTTGAGGTTAACGCTGCCTGCTTTAAATGATTGAAAATGATTAACAGTTGAAAACATTCATTAGATATTGAGAAAAGTAATCAAAAGTAATCAGTTACATTACTTTAATAAAGTAATTGAAATAGTTACTCAACTCATTACATTTTAAACTGGGTAACTCGTAATCTGTAACCTATTATGTTTCCAAAACCTGCATTCATACAGCGCACACACTGAGTGTGAGACTGCTGCTGGATCTCAGTCACACACATAATGTGATGTCCCCTGCAGGTATAATATCCCGTGAACAGGCCGAGGCGCTGCTGGACGAGGGCGAGCCCGGGTTCTTCCTGGTGCGTGTCAGCGAGAGGATCTTTGGATATGTGCTTTCCTACAGATCCAGCGAGGGAACCAAGCACCTGCTGATCGATGCTTCAGAGAACTGCTTCATGCTGCTGGGAGACCAGATCAGATTCAGCTCGCTCAGTGAACTGGTGGAGTATCATGAGGTGAATGTGCTGCTCCTGGGGAAACGGCTTCATTTGGGCCAGAAGAATACAAAACCGTTTCTGGATTTTATTTCTTCAGGTGCACACATAAAAAAAACACATTTAAATATTATCTTTAGTAGTAAATCTCGGCATACAGGACAGCTCTAAAACGTACACTTTTTTCTATTTCTATTTTAATATTTTTTTCTTTACAAATTAGATTAGCATCGTAAATGCATTGTTTTCTGCTTTAATGACAGCAGCACTCACAATGTCCTGGTTGGGTAGTAATAGACTAAGATATTTTAAATGTACTTGTAATTTGATTACATAACATAATACAGTAGTTATGCAGTCTGAACAGTATTATAATATTATTACATAAACAAAATACGATTTAAAATTATGTTAATAATTCATGCTCAGAAAAGAAAACGAGTATTTTTATAAATTATTATTATTTAAATGTGTGATCAGATTTACATAAAAAATACACCTTAAATAAATGCACAGGTGTCTTCACACATTATGTTTTTATATTTATGAACTGATTGTTGCTTCTATATTTTCACGTCTCCACACATTTGAGGATTTGTGGTAATCGTACTAGTTATGTTCAACTCTGACTTACCATGTCATGTTACATTAAAATGATTATAGATTATATAATAGGTATTTTAGAGAATAAAATATAGGGAATACTGTATAAATGTAATGCACTTACAGTGAATCCATAAATGATGTTCTTTATGTTCTGTATGTGGAACACACAGAGATCTGTTACGACCATGAATGTGACCCTGGAGCACAAAACCAGTCATAAAGGTCTTTTTTTATTATTGAGATTTATACATCATCTGAAAGCAGAATAAATATAGCTTGTTATGATAGGACGATATTTGGCTGAGATACAACTATCTGGAATCTGAGGGTGCAAAAAAATCTAAATATTGAGAAAATCACCTTTAAAGTTGTCCAAATGAAGTTCTTAGCCATGCATATTACTAATCAAAAATTAAGTTTATATATATTTACAGTAGGAAATTTACTAAATATCTTCATGGAACATGATCTTTACTTAATATCATGATGATTTTTGGCACAAAAGAAAAATCTATAATTTTGACCCATGTTGGCTATTGCTACAAATACACCCCACCTGTGCAACCCGTTTAATCCCAAAGTTTTCCCAGACATGAAAATATCCAAATGATGTGTCATAAGTAACTATTTGAAATAATCAATAATTTTTTTTTTTTTTTTTGAAAAGTGTGTGAAAAATTGTGTTTCATGTTCGGTCACAATTGTGACCGGTGGGATAATGTGTGGACTGAAATAACATATTTCTGCAGTCATAAAAATTGTTATATATCTCAGCCCAGCTATTTTAAACTGTTTGATCACATTCTAGGGTTACTATTATGCATAAAAAAAAAACTTATGCAACATTGATAGGAACACTGAGATAAAAAAAATTAAAAATTCAACCATTTCAAAATTGTTAATTTTTGTAAAATATAACATCAAATTTTTATATTAATGCTACGAGTATTACAACATCATTATTGTAATTTTTTTGTAACATTTGAATTTTTAATTTAGTGCAAAATTTTGTCATTGCAACATTTTATTGTAATTTTCACTAACAACTGCAATTGGATTATTTTGTATACCTAAATTCACTGTTATCCCAGCGGTCACTGTTGTGACCGTCAACATGTGTACTCACTCTATGACCACACTCAACAAAACTGCACATTTAATTGAGACCCTTTATTTTTTCCATATTTGCAGGAAGTGCACTAAGACATCAGTCAGTAAGGTTTTTAGAGCTTTATTAATGAAAACCTTTTTTACGGTCACTATTGTGGGATTAAACGGGTTAAGACTGGTTTTGAGCTCCAGGGTCACAGATGTGCTAGTAAACACAGTAATGACGAGCACAGAAAGCATGAGTTTGGCGTCTCGTGTCTGTTAATGTCATGCATGCCAGTCAAAGGTGGAGAGTGAACCGACCTGCAGAGTAAAGTCATTACAATAGACCGGGGTCACATTCCACACACAAGACACATTCCATACCATACAACACTCACAACAACACGAATCACTGCACAACTACTCATTATTGTTCTTTACACATGTGTCTCTTTTCAATCCGCTGCATTCTCTTCCTCATGATTATTTGATTTCTCTGTTTTCCTCTGTAACAATCTGAAGACAACATATCCTGCATATTTGTGCTCTGCTTATTTAATTCACACAATATCCTGTGAATAATTAGCATTATGAATCTCTTCTTGTTCTCCCCAAATCCTCACAAATCAGGTTTGTTTTTAAATGAATGCTTTAACATGTAATCATCTCCCTTTTCACTTTTAATCCACTAACACTTTAGTATAGGGACCAATTCTCACTAGTTACTTATTAGCATGCATAGTATTAACATATTGGCTGTTTATTAGTGTTTATAAAGCGCATATTCTTCATCCCTAATCGTACCCAATACCTAAACTTAACAACTACCTTACTAACTATTAATAAGCAGCTAATTAGCAGTTTATTGAGGCAAAAGCCATAGTTACTGATTTGTTAATAGCGAGAAATTAACCTTAAAATAAAGTATTCTTCTAGCAGTGTTTACTGGAATGTTTCTAAAGCAGATAAATACAATATTTATTGTCTGTCAAAATGACAAAAATCATTCAATGTTCCAGTTAATTAACGTTTTCGATTAAGGCAATGTATAGGGCCTACTGCAGATTTATGATATTAACTGCTGCAGTGCAGAAATAATAGAGATTTTTGGGGTTCACAGTCTGTTGAAGAATGAAGTAGATTAATGTCACATTGTACCCAGTTTTTGAAAATGCTTATTGCGTTCACACAGCGAAACGTTAACTGATTGTATACAGTTTAACAGAAGTTACTCCCATAATTCAGGCAAAGCATCATGGGGCATAGGAAAAAGGTGAATGTGTGTAATTATACCAGTCATCTCTCAGTATGTTGGTTTTAAAGTTGGACTGATGTGTGCTCGACTGCCCCATGTTTAACTCTATGTTCTCTGACCCCAGGTGGAGCCGCTGAGCTCGTCTGGAGAGGAGGAGTATCTGAGGAGCGCGTGTGGACAGAGAGCGGCCGCAGCTGATTACACAGATCTCTTCACCTGAACACAACAAACACCTGTGCCTTCACACCGTCATCAGCACTGCAAACACACTATGGCCCGGTTTCAGAGACAGGGCTTAGACTAAGCCAGGATTAGGCCATAGTTCAATTAGGACAAGTCATTTTTATAAACGTACTTTATAAACGAAAAAAAACAAAAGCACTGTTATATTTTAAGATAAATCAGAGCAAGTTTCTTTGTTGAAACAGCTCAGATTTAGATTTTAGTCTGGGATTAGGTTTAAGCCTTGTCTGTGAAACCGGGGGTAACATTCATAACCACTGCCTGCATACATGCAACATGCATAACCACATATCTGCCATGACATGATTCTGTTTACAGGCATCCTCACACTTCATAAGCACCCTTTTTTTTAAAGTATTGAATTTATCTGAAGTTTAAATCAAACATTAGCCACAATTTTCCATCCCAAAACATGAGACTGTTTCCTTTCTGTAACAGAACAGATGCAACTCTGAAAATATGAAGTGAAACTGAAAAGTCTATTTTTATAAGACATTTCAGAAATTGATATGACAGTCTTTTTATTCTATATACTAACTAGCTGGTCAGTTGGTCAGATCATTGATGTACAAAGCAAAAATTCCAAGTGTTTATTCTTTTTAATTACAACATATGTTTGAAACCATGTAGTAACACTTTATAATAAAAGTGCTTGGCTGTGATATGAAAACATGTACTCATATGGTTGACTGACATTTTCCTTAAAAACATTCAGCACTTTTTAAACGAATAGAAACCATTATGAAGGAAACACCCTCTGTTGACAACACAATATTGGATTTGTATAGGTTTTCAACTGAGCTGGGTTCAATTTGCACTTTGCACAATTTGCAAAAAAAAAAATCATTATCTAATACAAAGAGGTCACAATTTCATTTCAATTTAATAAAAAAAAAAACAAGACAGAAACTTGCATAAATGTACATTTACAAACACTTCAAAGTGACTTAAGCTTTGGAATCTCACAAAAGTGTGCAAATTTAAGCTTCCCTTATTAATGTGCACATATCATAAAGTGATATGAAGTCACACAGAATGCATCAGTAAACTCAGATTCAGTCTTCCAGAACATTTAGCTTGAGACAAATCTAGAGACTTTTGTTTCCCTTTATGTATCCATGAATTACTGTATGCAGGTTACATTTCACAACATTTATCCAACACTGTCACAGCATGGACTGAGTCTGGAAGACATTCAGATTGCATTTATGTTGCACACTGACTTTATCTGCATCTGCTTTCTTTAGCAATATCCTAATTTTTGAGAACTTGATTTTGAATGTGAATAATAGAAAAGTGATGTTATGCAGAATTCACTGGTACAGTGAAGTAATACAAAAAACTGCTCATTTCATGTAACAAGTGTCTGCAAGAAGCAAATCTTGATGTAAGATGATGATGAGTGATTCTGAAGAAAACTGAAATACATTTAAAAACAATTAAACGATCAAATTCCTGCTGAAATAGTTTTTTAGCTAATAAAACCTGTTAAAAGCAATGCATAGCTTTAATTAAACCCTTTTAAAATGTAATAAAAAATAAGACGTTTTGTGCCTTTGAGTGAGTTTTTGTAATGAAATCCGAAGGTACTTGATTAGTATTGTTTGTACTTCCAGTCCTACGACTTCATTCCTGTGAGAAGCACTCAAGGAACCGTTCCCAGCTCGCCGAGCTCCTCTTCATTAGGTAAACACAGACACGTGTGGTTCATTTAAGGCACAGCGTGCTACATGAAGAACTGGCCGATCAGATTGGCCACCCCGAGCAGGACGAGGAAGCTGTGGAAGACGGCGGAGGGCCAGCGTAACTCACCTCTGCGCTTCAGTGAGATCATGTGGATCAGAGAGGGAAGCACAAACACCAGAGCCAAGCCACACATGGCCCCCGAATACCTGCGAGGAAACCAACATTTACACAGCCACTTCTATAGCACTTTATACAATACAGACTGTGTCAAAGCAGCTCCACAGAGATAAACAGGAATCTGGAGACTCAACTGTGGAGACAGTAGTATCATTACTGAAGTCTGGCAGAGAGAGAGTTCAATGCAAATCCTTCACAGCACTGCTGGACACACACAGGCTCTCTGTCCAGACACCAAGCTCCTGTTTTAAACAGTCTCTTACCTGATGATGGAGCCGATGTTGGGGTAAAACCTGGCCATTAGGACTCCAGCTCCCACAACAAGGATGTTCAGAGTAAACACATGAAGGAAACTAGGAATGGAAAGACGAGGCATCAATAATGTCACTACATTACACAGACAAACCTTTGAGATCATTCTCTAAATATACAGGGCAAGCTAGTGTTCTGCTCATACTATATGATTTACAAGCACTGTTTCCAGCTCCAATGAATATCAACCTGAGAAATGTTTGAGTAGAAGCATTTTCATTTAAGCAGGACATCTACCTCAAACGCTGCAAAAGCAGAGCTGCAAAAATAATCAAGGACTCAAATCACCCCGGTAACCGTCTTTTCACTCTGCTGCCATCTGGCAAGCGCTTCAGAAGTGTGATGGCAAAAACTGAGAGACTGAGGAGGAGCTTCTACCCTCAGGCCATCAGGCTCCTGAACTCAGTCTCATAACATCTACAGGACTCAATTTATTTAACTGTAACACCCATCATTCTCCATCATCCGCATTGCTGCTATGTGTACATACCCGGCACAACCTGTTTGCACATTCATCTTGCACATCCCTGTTTATATTAATATTTATTAAATCCACAGTAGACTGTGTATTGCACATTTTAGTTCATTGCACATTTTACTCCTTATTTTACTTTATTTTATTTTTTACTTATTTTTTATCTTATTCCTACCTATATTTATATATACTCTCCTGTGTTATGTTTCATCTTTTATTTAATTTTTTTGCACTGTCCATTGAGCGGACCCGTCCTGACCTACATTTCACTACTGATTATACCCTGTATGATTGTGTATGTGACAAATAAACAAGAACCTTGAACCTTCATGGGGTTTTGTAATAAAAACAATAGGGATGCACGATATTGGATTTTTGCCGATATGCTGGTATTTTTCAACTAATTTTGGCCGATGGCCAATACTGATATATTTCTTTTTGTTTGGAAACAACACCAAGTCTCTCCTGTGCGGATATTTAAAATATAATTAGTTTTAATTTGTTAGAATTAAATAATAATGAAGTTCTTTTATAATGACAGTACATTGAAAGCTTTGAAAATAATTATAAATCAGCTAGCTATAGCTAATATATATATATATATATATATATATATATATATATATATATATATATATATATATATATATATATATATATATATATATATATATATATATATATATATATATATATAAAAAATGTATAAATGTATTGTAATAATATAATATAATGTATAATATATATATTTATGTATAATAAAATAGCTGCATTTTTTTCAGAAAGATACAGTGGTAATCTTAAAATATTATTTTAAGATTTAACATTTGTAGATGGTCTAAGGCAACAGTTGTAAAAGTTTTGAAAATCTTTTAGAGCTCATGATTCGTTAAAAAAAAAAAATTACACATTAATAAATCTGTATAAAATGATTTAATTTACAAGCATCATGTTTGTGATTTTTTTTTTAATCACGTAAGCTATAGCTTCTGACCTTTGCATTAAAACATACTCATGATTTTATGACATTGATACTGCTTTATTTATTTAGAAACAAGTTTCTTAGTGATATTTGTGTCTTTTACATTCATTTTGTTACAAGTAGGCCAACAGCGCCCCCAATGTAAATACAACGCCTTACCAGGCGGACTTTAGGACCCGGGGGAGGCTGCCGCTGCTGCACTGCTAGTAGGGATGGGTGATACCACTTATTGTTTTCGATACGATACCGATACTTTTGGAGGCCAGTATCAACCAGTACCGATACTTCTAAACTGAACTTTTAAATTATGAAATGTATTAAATTACTAAGAGTAAAATGGGTAATGATACCCACTTAACTTTATATTTGAAACACATTTTAACATTCAATATGCCTTAACTGCAACTTATTAGGTTATATTTTTGTTTACACCTAGTTAAAAGATGCTCACTGTAGTGGTAACCATGGAAATCTACAAATGCTATACTGCCAGCATCTAGAATGATTTTGATCAGGATTTTAGTGTTCATAACAGAGGGCTTTCTCAACTTGTTATACTTTACAGTTTGTCATTTGATATAATTGTTACAATATAATTACAATATAATTGTTAATTGATTTTGTAGGCTTTGCATACACATGTGCACCCCTCAAAAGCCAGAAACCACAGAGCCCCCCACATAACAAATCCCTATTTAACCCCTACTCAACTATTACTCACCCTGGATAATGGTCCCCAAAGACCTGCCCCATCAGCTGCACGCGCACCAGGTACCCCAGCAGAGGATACACCGTGGTCATCTGGAACAGAAGACAAGTCCTCGCGACAAACACCAGGACATCGCTGCTGGGGAAGTTATCCAGAAAGTTCTGTAAAGGAGGACGAGACCATGTCAATATGAATGAAAGCACCTCAAACAGCTTATTCTGAAAATGTTGATATTAGAGCTGCAGGGAATGCTCAGTCTTACTGGTTCAATGCAGTCTTTAAACAGCGGTGGTGATGGGAAAGCAGCAAAGATCAGCACGCCCACATAGAGGTATGTTATCCCCACCAGCAGGTACGCCAACGACAGATCCCGCACCTGCCAACACCATCACTACTGAACCACAGCTAGTACACAACACTGATGGACAGTTACTGTACTACTGTGAAATCTCACAAAATAAATATTTATGTCTTCATATTTTCATGTTGTACAACAAACAATTCCTATGTTTGCTCAGTGACTGGACATTGTGCAATGAAGTGCTACCACACACACACAAACACACAGACAACACACACAAACAACCAGGGTGCGAACTACGGGGGAGCTAGGGGGAGCTCGGCTCCCCTTAATAAGACATGGGCTCCCCTGAAAAAGTGATTTGTGAAATTTTGGGGGGTCTCAAAAAATACTGACAATTTGTTATTTTGATGTGCAATTTCAGTTTTGTGTAATGTGATCATCGTGGATTATTATGTGTAAAATTGAAAAAATATCATTCAATGCATGACGGCGATTTAAACCTATTCACTTCAATAAAGATAACTATACATGCTATTCTTGTCATGAGCATCAAGGTGTGGGGGCGCTGCGGTGCTAATTCCACTCATGTTTAGTACATTAACTCAAAGCAAAGACTAAAGGGACTTTGCTCAAAGATTCGTAGAAAAATATAAACGCTGGAGGCCGTTGATCTGCGCGCGAAGTCCTTGAAATCCATTCTGCAGTTTGCATCATATAGCCACCATGGCAAAAAGAACACAAGGCATTCTGTTTTAAGGTAGGGCATGTTATTCGCAATCATGTGTTGTGGCTGGGTTGTTATAGGTCTGCGTGACACTCGATTGACAGCCTGATGCTAAATAGACCATTTGTGGGTGGCTGTTTGTTGTTTCCCCTTTCCAATCATGTCGATAAAGTATAATAGGATAAATCCTGTATAGTGATATATCCTATACAGTGCTTGCATAAAGCAAGTAGTGCATACACTTGTAGCTGTTATGTATCTTTGTAAGTCATTGTAAGCGCACGAACCCCCCCGTTATATACAAAAAAAAAGTGGGCTCCCCCAAAGTCCACGGTATAGTTCGAACACTGCAAACAACACATACAGACAACACACACAGACAACACACAAACACACAGACAACACAGAGATAACACACACACAGAGAGACAACACAGACAACACAACATAGACACACACACACAGAGACAACACCCACACAGACAACACAAACACAGAGACAAACACAACAACATAGACACAAACAGAGAGACAACACAGACACACGCAGAGACAACACACAACATAGACAACAAACACACAGACAACACCGAGACAACACACACACACACACACACACACACACACACACACAACACAAACATACAACACACACATTACATAGACAGAAAAGCGGTCATAGTTTGGCTGACTGTCAGCTTCTGATCTTCCTGACAACTCACTCTTGACCACAGTGACTCATCTCCATCTTCCCTTTGTACAAAGTAAAACACTGTCTTTTTTGCAGCACTAGCCGTTTTAGGTTCTCTGTAGCAGAAAAAAAAGAAACTTTTCTGCCCCCGCTGCAGAAGTGTGATGTATGGAACTAATCCCACGAGGACAGAAATGATGTTTCGAGAGAACACTCACGTTGTTTTCCTGATGTCTGTTGTTCTTCATAAGCGTGATGATGCAGTTGTGAATGAAAAATGCTAGCGTGAGAACCCCACTCAGCTGAGGAAACAGTGATCTGAACTCTAAATCAGAGAGAATCACACAGAGAACAGTAAGTGCTAATTCACAACTCTTTACATGACACATGTAAGGGCTTTGACTGCCTCAATACATCACGGAAAGAGAAACGATGCTTGCAAAATGCCTGATTTTGCACTGGTAATGGCCATTTAATCATGTAAAATGTCATACAATTTATTCCATCAATCACTGGATAAATTTGTTTAAAAGTCAGTGGCAAATGGGGTGAAAGTCACATTCATCTTTTTTATTTTTACATTACAACACTTCACCTACTCAACACTGTAGATGGGTTATTATGTGGCTGGACGTTTAGCTTTGTGAAGTTCACTGCAGTTGGTAAGTTATGTGAAAGGAAATTAATAAAGAACCATAACTATCCCTTTAACATGAGTGTACAGGTGATTTTAAGACGTTGCATGATTAAAAAAAAAAATAAAAACAGATTCTCTTACCTGGAACAAAAAACGTTGATGAATCAAACCAGTGGAACTCCAGGTGAAAGCCCAGTCGAATGGCTTTATATGTGACCAAAAAGATGAGATAAACCACTGACAAGGTGCCTGTGAAAACCAATGAAAGCCTCTTACACAGCAGGATCATGGTAGATGACACTGATCACAACACAAGCTGCTGTTCATCCCCATCAAAGCAGAAATATTACCACTCTAGCTGGGAAATAAAGGCCATACCGAGGAAGGTGAACCTGGCGAAGAAGGAAGCGGAGCGGAAATTGAGCAGCGGCAGCAGCAGAACGATGAGGTAAAACGGGATGGTGTTGGTTTTACTCCACCAGCGATCAAACACCTGTCCTGTGCTGTTCTCACTCACATAGTATTGGAGAGTATGGTTCCCGTCTGGATCCAAATTTGGATATGGACATATCACTAGTGAAAGAGACCAGAGAAACACACGTTATCATACTGAACTGAACTGAAATAATGAACACTTTAAACGGTCAAGCACATGAAAAGCAGCTTCAACAGCTAAAATAAAAACAAATCAATTGATTCCAATACTGGACTAGTATTACAAACAGACATTTTAGGCAAATCAGTTCAAAAGTTATGATTTTTTAAACCAAATTTAACAGATTTTTTTTTCTTACACTAGAAGTTATTTCAATAAGCAGAAGCATTACCAAGATACAGACTGACGCTTACCAAGGTTTCATTCAAACAAAATGCAGCATTTTGTGAAAAACAAACCATTGGGTATCATTGGACTCTGACTGGTTCAAAGAATCCAAAGAGACCAGGCTCATGACTTCAGAGCAATTAGTCTTAAAGCGGTCATATGATGCTATTTTAAAGATCATTATTTTGTGTATTTGATGTAACAGAATATGTCGACATGCTTTAATGTTCAAAAAACACATTATTTTTCAAATACTGTACATTATTGTAGTTCCTCTATGCCCCGCCTCTCTCAAATGCTTAGGTTTCTACAAAGTCCCTCCTTCCGACAAGCGCAGTCTGCTCTGATTGGCCAGCTGGCACAGTGCATTGTGATTGGCCGAACAGCACAAGCACGCGTCAGAAATGTAACGCCCCTTTCCATAATCACGAGCTTCAGCTTTCAAATTAGTTTTACCATCAGTTCAAGTCCGAGAGGGGAACAGAGTCGCGTGACAGACACAGTGATGAAGCTCCTATGTGTTTGTAAACAAGCCGCGGTTAAGATGATTTCTGACGGGCTGTACACCCCGCTGTGATGTGACCCTGTTCCCCTCACACACACACACACACACACACACACACACGACGGAAAACAAGAAATCGCATCATATGAACCCTTTAATAATAATAGATCTTTTTCACAGTCCACGTGTCGTCACATTCAGCTTTAATTAGTAGCAAATTTCTGCCTGCATTACTGTCAGCAGGCTGTAGCCAGTTTTGACAAGATCATTTTACTTTGCTGAACTTGACCATAAGCATCAGTATTTCAAACAGTATATTTAGCCTTACACAATACCCTATCATACGTGTAATCTTCCATCTTAACATGAAACATTATGCAAGCGAGGGGATTGTCAGCGTTGCCTGCGGCACTACAGTTATGAGATAAATCAAATGATAAAGGAGAATCTTCCCATGGCTGCTCACATTGCTATATATATATATATATTGTATACACACACACACATATTATTTATATATTAGTGCTGTAAAACGATTAATCGCATCCAAAATAAAAGTTTTTGTTTGCATAACATGTGCGTGCTCTGTGTATATTTATTATGTATATATAAATACACACACATACAGTATATATTTTGAAAATAAATAAATATATTTAATATATAAACAATTTTTCTGAAATACATACATGCATGTGTATATATACTAAACAAAAACTTTTATTTTGGATGAAATTAATCGCGATTAATCGTTTGACAGCACAAACAAATAAACAAATAAACAAATATATATATATATATATATAAATAAATAAATAAATAAATAAATAAATAAATATATATATATATTTTAGTGGTGTCAAAATTAGCGCGTTAACGCAGGAGAATATTTTTTTCAGATTAATGCGTTAAAAATATTTAACGCAATTAACGCAGGGGCGGGGCTAGGGTTGGCCACCCATTCACAACTGCTGCCTCTGTCTCTTTTTTCTTGAAAAGGATTGTGTTTATTTAGATGCAGAATGTCTTTATGACCACATCAAACGGGAGACGTTTCATACGCGCGCTCTAACGTCGCCTCCGCGCCAGGCGCGAGTCAAATGAGCGCGTAAAAGACACTGTGCTCATAGCGCGTGCTCTTTAAATACACGCACAAAGGTGCCGGCGTGCGCTGTAGCCTGTATCGTTTCATATCAAACAGCGAAAGAAACTACGTGCATGCAATGTCCTAGTTATGCCATCAGTTAAGGCATGAAGTTACCAAAAAGGCGATTAAAGCTGCCTTAAATCTGTGTGCATGCATGCAATATGATATGCGTCATATTTAAGAACATGTCTCTGAAATGGTTTTAAAAACTGTCCTGAGGCACCCCAGCACTGTCTCCCTCATCTAACACACCCGATTCAACTCGTCCGCTCATTAGTAGAGACTTTAAGACCTGAAGTGGGTCAGAAAATGTAAAGAGAGTTGTGAGAAAATAAGATGCATGTGTCACGTTCAGCAGCAGCAGCTTTTAAAGCAATAGCAGGCAAATAAGCTAATAACCAGCTGCTGTGATGTCTATTAATCCAAGAACAAATTAAAAAAGAGGAAATCAATAACTTGTATAGCTTTAAGGGGTTCATCTATATTTAATTTAGAATTTAGTGTTTGGTAACTATTCACTTTCTGTATATTTCTGCTGAAGGGCACAGGTAGCTAAATATGTATTTTAGTATTAACTACATAATACATAATATTATTTTATGTATTTGTTATAATGGGTTCTTGTGTAGATTGTTTTAAGTTAACTTAAATTCATGGTTAAGTCTAATAAATGTTAAAATTGATAGCTGTCAATTATACTGTAAGGCTGAAAGGTTACAGTCAATGGTTAAATATTAAGGGAAAAAAACAATTTTATAGAGACATCAGTAGTATTGATATCAGTGATGCAGGCCTTCAATCATAAAAAAGATGCCATTAAAGAAATATTAAAAATATATTGTCTTTATGTTGTTTGTACATTGTACATTTGAAGATTGCAAGGGAAATTATAGTAATATAAAAGTATATTTAAAAACTTTAAATGTTAGGTGGGATTAATCGCGATTAATTTTAGAAAAATGTGTGATTAATTAGTTAATTTTTTTTAATCGATTGACAGCACTAATATATACACACACAGTTTTAATTTTATTTTTAATATTATTGTTTTTATTACTGCATTTATTGTGATTAGTCTCCAATCTTGTCTACAGTGTTGGGGAAAGTCAATTACATTACAGTAATGCATTACAATATTGCGTAACTCCCTAAAAAAGTAACTAATTATGTTACTTAGTTACTTTTTCTGGAAAGTAATGCGTTACGTTACTTTCGCGTTACTTTTTAAATATGATCAGGGCTTGATTGTTTGTTTTTAATAGAAGAAGTTTTATTTTTAGCAAATGTAAAAGCCCTTTCACACCAAAAAGTGTGATGAATAAACCTCAGGCTGAAGGAAAAGTAAATTCACATCTGTACAGCAGAAGTTCAACACTCTTCAGCAATAAAAAAAACAATGAAGCACAATTGTTAGTTTATCTAAAGTCATTTTTGCTCATTAGTATGGTTTAACTGGATCAAAGGTCAGCAGCAAAGACATCGGTTAATAAAATGGGATTGGATACATGTGTGTTATTTAACATTTAATTATTGCAGGTTTGCGTCATATTCTGAGTTTGCATTTCACTGTTTTAATTCATTTTGATGAATACTAAATCAGTTTTTTGCGAGTGAGATGAATTAATGCACATTCACATAGTCTAGAACTACAGTAACATGTTCACAGCGAACACAACGCCTCTGTACTTCCGATTTCTCCCAACATGGGGACACCAGAGCTGTCAGTCAATAAATGGGATAAAGGAACTGGCCTTACTTTTTTGAAAAAGTAATGTGATTACATAACTTGTATTACTTGTAATGCGTTACCCCCAACACTGATTGTCTACAATATAATGCTATCCAATCAATGCACTCAAACCCAGAGGATAAGACACGATTAAGATGATAAAAAAACAGTTATTTTTGAATAATCGAATCTGGGCTGAAAATATAAATTTATTAATTTAACAACCTCAACTTGATCGAATACGTGATGACTATATTAGGAAGTAAAGTAAGTGCATGACAGCAGTGCTAAAATTATTACTTTTTAATTTGTACAGTCTTCACTCAATGTTTTATGAGAAGTATAACCTCATCCAATTTTATTGCCCTGTTGTTCGTTTGTATGCTATTCTTGCATTTCTTTAATAAAAAGCTGGTTCAACTCTGAAGTATGGTGCATACACATACAGCATGTCTTGTGCGCTTCCATTTAAATCATGACATATCATCATACCTGACTAATGATTAAAAACTGTGGTTGATATGCTGTGATGAATCATACATCAGTAAATCACAATAACCTTGTGCTATGGACAGTGCCATTCATACAGGTTACAGCAGAAGTTATTTTACACTATTTGAAGCTTCCTCTTTTCTAATGCAGAAGTGTGAAAAGGCCTGCAATATTAATGTATCCTTGTGTCCACTCACCTCTGTCTGTTCCATTTGTGCCAAAACCATCTGATGTACTGACATTGTGAACATAGTCTGTGGATGTGAAATATACAAGCAGTTACACAGACGTACCCAGAAAACATCCACAGTCCATCAGTTAACGGACAGCAGAACAAATGAGGAATGGTGAGGAGAACAAACACTTACTGTAAATGAATTTTCCTGTATTGAACAGGAAGTTGGACATGAGGACCCAGTAGACCACCATCGCACCAATCAGTGACACCAGTGAGAAAACAAGACTCGACCATTTTCCGAATCCCCCAAAGTAATATTTACACACATCAGGAAACTCCCAGTCTGAGGTGTCTACATACGCTGCAAAGACAGAGCTGCGATTTACACGGGACTCACGTTAAACACCTGCTGCTTTGGTGCAATAGTGGAAATATCATAGAACGCAGGGTTACACAAATCAACATCCCATTCGTTTTCTCCATAGAGAAACAGATTTTTTAGCAATAATGTAGGAACATATGAAAACAGATCTGGCAGCAACTCCTGAGGTTGTTAAATGATGTCTTCACAAATAAAGAAAGAAAAAATTTTGTCTAACATTTAAGCAAGACCAGCTTATGTGAAAATGAACATAGGAACTGTATTAATCAGGATCTGAACTCTTGCGTACCAAACAAATTTTCTAATCCTGGATTATCCTGTCGGTCAATTAAAGAAGTACCAAAACTGAAATTAGGAGCATAACGGCCCTCGTTGCACATTAAACTGAGAATGGTATAAAGATCTTATTAACCAAATAATGCATGTTTTAGTCTAAAAGTTTCACTGAGTCACTGTATCTCTCATAACTTGAGCCTTTTGTATTGGGGCTGTAAAAAAATGTGAAAGAATGGCTGTTTATTTGAGAGCGGTCATGTGGTTGGCTTACGAATGGACTTTGTGGACTTTAACACTCTGTAGCAGCAGTAGAGCGTCAGCAGGCCCATAAGAACAATAATGATGATGCCCAGAGTGAAACCAGCCTAGAAACAGAACAAAATATTATTTATCTTCATAACAGCCTGCAGTGAGGAAAGGAAATACACAAGAAAAACGTAAACTTACTTGTTTTATGCCCCATGGCATACTTAATATAGATGTTCCCATCATGGTGTTCCATATGGCGAAGCTGCACACACACACAACAAACACACAAATGAAAAGGTGTTTCAATAACTGCTTGTACATTTCTGGAAACATGACCATGTAAATCTGCTCTGCCCGTCTTAACTCCACTAAAACTAATTGAAAAAATAATGCTCTCTCCATTTAACATGTTTGCAAGTAACTGTGCTGTTTAAGGTAATTATTGATTAGTTTTCTGATTAGTCACATTTTAGCTCTGTACCTTTTTTACACTCTATAACACTGTAATTCACAGGTAAACCTGCTCTGTGGCAGGTCTTCATAACTTCATACGGTCTTCATAAAGCAATGCATTAAAAGCCTTTTTGAAGGTGGTCTTACATTGTGACAATGCTTGGGTTTTTGGCAGTACTGTCGCCCCCCTGCACTTTGAACGCTGTTCCCAGTGGACTGTAGATATAGATTTCCTCAGGAGAAGGAATCACATGATCTGGAGGTACCTGATGAAGATAAGGCACATAAACACATGCATTACATCACAGTGCCTTTCATGTTATACAGGACAAGAGTACAACTTCAGGAGTCCCCAAACAAATGATGCATTGTCCTGAAATACTGGTGGAAAGCAGAATTTGTGGTTGAAGACTGTGTTAATCTGTATTTAGAGATGCATCCCCCACGAACCAAACCAGGCAAAACAAAACAAGGAAATCAAAGCCACAGGCTAATTCAATTATACACAGACACAAAACAGACCGCTCACAAAAATCTGTGAAATAAAGCAGCATAAAGAGGTTTCACCCACATACCTCCTCAAAGAGCAGGATGATCTTACAATCATGACATTTTGGCTTGAGACTAATTGGAATATAAATATGTACACTGTTTAAGTCACAATGTAAGCTTATGGATAAAAATTAAAATTGTTATTGTTTGCTCACTCTCATGTCATTCCAAAGCTGTATTTTGTTTCACAGAAAAAAGACATTTCTACAAGTTTTGAAAGACATGAGTGAGAGTAAATGATGATTTTTGGGTGAACTATCGCTTTAAGGCTTTGTAAACCTACATTGGACAGGTGTAGAATGAATGTTATGAATGAATGAATCATTTTGAATATGATTCACAATTCTTCATTTATCATTCATCATGTGACATTTTAATGTCTGACTAAAACAAAAAGCCTTAAATTCACACAAAGGAAGACCATTGAGTTAGTGTGAATATTTGAAAAAAGTTATATATTTTCCATTCTAAATGTGCGGCCACATTTACCATTGATCTGATCATTTTTTCAATAGGAATTCATGCATCTGTGAATTTCATGCGGAGGTGAAAGATTTCACTATGCAGACTTCTCAATGGGTTCAAGTTGGTTGCATGGATTTGCTGTGTTGACCATCAGAAAGCTGCTTGGTCTGAAAGTGGCTTCTATGTAAGCTGTGTTCATCACGGTTTTACTTCTTACTTAGAAAAAAACTAAATGTATCTTTTTTCCCCACAAAGTTTCTGCCATAAAATTTAGCTAATGTGGCCGCAACTTAACATCTGTATAAATGGTATTAGTAGCTTATCTCTGGCATTAACTTGATAACGTGTAACATGTAATGGACAAAAGTATTTGCCATTGTGCAAATTATAAAAAGTGAAACCCTAAGCATTCTCAACTGATCAAATTGAGTGCCTTGTTGCTTGATTTTAGTGCTCTGTCTTTTTGTGATTGACTCTGTACCTTCAAATAAATATTTTTTCAATTATTCTTTTAAAAGACTGCTTAAAATAAACAAGAATTTTTAATAAACATGATGTGAGCTTACTGGGAACAGGGGTGTGCTTAAAGGGTACAAATATTTACCCATTAAGCACAGCCAGACTTTTTGCATTTAAAGATGTACATCTTACTTGAAATGCATTTGTCATTTAAAATAAAATATTATGTGAGAAATTTATATTTATTTAACACAACCTCTTGTACTGAAACCGATATCTTGTGCACCAAAACTGTCAGATTTTGGTGAGCTTAATAGGTACATTTACCCTAATGGACAAAAATATTTGCCAAATGTGCATTTTACAGCATTTGTATAGTCACTTAAAATTCTCTGATTTTTCTGTAAACATGCGATTTGAATCTGACATGCACAGTGATTGTAGTTATCGCAAATAATGGCAACAGGCCTAATAAACCACCTATAGATATTTTGATGTCTGTTCGTCCAGACACAGTGCAGCAGATCTGAAGCATGCAGTGGTATTTGTAGTGAATGTAATGAAGAGAGCGGACACACCAGCAGTCGGTCTGAAGAGGCTGTCAGACGGCCGTAGTAATGAACTCTGCTGCTCAGCGCCGCAGCTTCAGCGGACACCCGCTCCTGGACTTCATCTCCCACTATGTTTCTGGGCTCCACATGGAACGGCCTGAAACACAAAGCAAACAGGACCCTGAGGTGGGATTCATAAACACCTCAGAATGAGAAAGCTGATCTAGGACAGGCTCTTTACAAGATGTTTGGCGATTCCACATCAGCACAAGACTAACAAGAACTATTGTTGTATACATTAAGTGTAGGGATGCTCCATCCCTAATCAAACACACCTACAGCTAATTAAGATACTTGACAGAGGTCGGTGATCTGGACATGAACTCTGCAGGGAGCTGGATCTCCAGAAACAAGACTGGGCACCGCTGCATGTGTTTTGTAATATTGTGCACATGGAGGTACAGGAGGGGTTTTGTTCTGAAGCACACTGCACATAGTGCTACATCTTAGACAGTATTTGTGAAATACCAGACTGTGCTAATTCAATCTGGCCAGTGATGCTAATTATTCCTGGAAGGAAACCAGTGACTACGTTGACAAAAACAAATGTTCGAGTAAATTTCAAATTCAAAAATTCATTGTATGTTTTGCTCAAAAAAATTAATGCATAGCAACACTTCAGAAGATGAAAACATTCTATGCGTCTTTACCATTCCTGAAATTTCACCCAAAATATTGGTATTAAGACATTAACTAAAGCCAGCAGAAAAACAGTACCTTCTTTGCTTGGGGTCCAATGAATCGGTGTAATACTCCCCAGCTTGCACTGATCCTAGTAACGGTTTACTGTCCTCATCCATGATGCTTGTGCCTTGTTTAAACCCTCATCACCTGTAAAGACAGACAAACACAGAAGAATACTGCACCGGATCAGAGAAAGATGATATCCTCCTCAAAATCAACACACTTACAGCCAAACAACTTTTTTGACAGGGATGAAGAAACTTATATACACATTTTTCCTGTGGAAAAAAATATGTATTTGCAGTAACACTTTATACCCTGCACATGGATAATAAGACATGATGAGACGTGTCACACACAGACTCTAAAGCGTCCCAAAACAACAGCACATAGATGCCTGTCCTGTGAGTAATGTGGGAACACTTACACTCCAGATCAACACAACTCCTGCCATCAGCGGATACATGCATTATTTATTGATTTATGTTATGGATTGGGGAAGATAAATTATTAAACACACATACACACACACAGAGATTGCATTGAGGACAATGAATGTCCTCACAAAGATAGATGTACAAGAGTGTGTGTGTGTGTGTTTGTGACATATGAGGACACAAATTTGTATAATGACATGGGTATTACAAGGAGAAGGTGATTTATGAGGACATTTCCCCATGTCCCCATTTTTCAAAAGGCTTATAAATCATACAGAGTGAGTTTTTTTGAGAAAGTAAAAATGCAGAAAGTTTCCAGTAAGGGGTAGATTTAGGTGTAGGGTGATATAAAATACGGTTTGTACAGTATAAATTACACCTATGGAATGTCCCCACAATTCACAAAAACAAACGTGTGTGTGTTTCATATCAACTGAATTAGGGCTGCAAAACAATTAACAGCAATTAATCACATTCATAGTAAAAGTTTATGTTTACCTACTACATGTGTGTGTACTGTGTACATTTATTATGTATTTATAAATACACACACATACATGTATATATTAAATAAAAAATGTTCGTTATATATATAAAATATTTATATTTATACATGATATAATTTATATACAATATTATATATATATATGTGTGTGTGTGTTTTCATATATATATATTATATATATATATATATATAAATATGTGTAGATTTATATATACATAATAAATATACACAGTACACACACATAGTATATAAACAAACTTTTATTTTGAATGCGATTAATCGTTTTGCAGCCCTAAACTGAATAGAATTTAAATAAATGTTAAAATCAGTATCAAATTCATTATTACCATTACAATCATCTACATCTTTCAGCACACAGAAGCAAAGCCATTCAGAAACAGAAAGTCTAATCAGCACTGATTAAATCTGATTAAAGGGGAAAGGAGTTAATGTAAGTAGATTACCTTCCTGTTGATTAGATTCTTAAACAAAAGGTGTTTAGTGAACAGAGCACAATCTTGCACTCACTCACTGTTTGACCAGATCAGCTGAAGCTCTGCTGTTTGAAGGCACTTCTGGAAGTCATGTGACATCAGGTGTCATCACATGAGCCCTGGACAACACACCTTCAGATCCAGTGTGTCAATAATAACATTTCTGCTCTCTTAAAGGAAACGAGCATCTGCAGTTTATATGCAATACACATGATGATAAACACAGGTGAAATCATGTAAGACTGTCAATGTGTGAGTGCATCATTTTAAAGTAATAATTTAGACTATAACTAAATAAACGAAAGAACCAGAACACGTGCTTCATGCGATCATTACACTAAATCAACTCAAAAGCCTTTACATCAGCTCAATTCGGGTCATAAACAAAAGTGTAGAGTTAGTACATTTATGTGTTTATCTGCACAGATACGCTTCACATTGAGATCTCGTGTCGCTTTAGTATTTAGATGAAAGCTCATAAACGGGAAGCTTGAATTATAAACTTACCAAAGCTGACAAAAGCCGACAATCTGCTGAGACAAACAAATGTTTTGAAAAGGAAACTCGGTATTTAAACGGCACATGCTTGTCAGATGTCGCATGGGATTAGTAGTGCAGATGTCACCGCTACACAACGCAGAAGCAACGCGAGGAAGCCTTCAAACAACTACATTACCCATAATTCCAGAGCGGGCGAGCAATGCATGCTGTTCTGGGAACAGACAAATGCGGATGTTAACAAAATTAATTAAACACAAAACTAACGTTTTATATCGAATTAAAATGTGTATTTTACGCATTTTTATCTTAGTGTAATTTAGTGTTGTTGCATTGTGATTATAGAGTTAATTTTAATGGAAGACGGAGGTTCTTAAGCAGGGGAGCTCAGCAAACTTATAAGGCTCAGGATAATTTAAATAAATAAGACAAAACGTTTTTTGGTTTTTAAACCAAAAAGTAATTTCTAGGTTTGGAAAGAAAATAAAATCTATATAATAATAATAATAATAAAATAGTATAATTCCTTGGGTATTACTATACATTTTATGAATAGACATTTTCTGGTTATGCCAAGCTCTAAAATATTTTATCAGGTATACATAAATATTTAATAAACACATAAAATATTTTTATAATCCCTTTAAGTAAATCACAAACTGGAAAAATCACAAATGTTGTGGAAAATGGGGACCTTGAAGGGTTGTGAAGCAATGCTCTAGCCCAGGGCCACAGTGTTTGTATTGCTATTGGAAATTAAACATATAGTTGTGCTCAAAATTGTTCATACCCTTGGTGAATATGATCAAAGAATCTGCGAAAATAATCTGCATTGTTTATCCATTTGATCTTTAATTTAAAAAAAAAAAAAAAAATATATATATATATATATATATATATATATATATATATATATACTGTATATACTGTATACCCAGGGCCATATACAGATGTCCTGGTTAATGTTGATAAAGCGCTAATCATCGGAGACTTTAACATTCACATTGATAATACAAATGATGCCTTAACGTTGCTATGTGACCATAGAATAACCAATACAGAGCGTCTACTAAAGTCATATCTGGAACGTTATTATATGACTAATAGAGGACCATATGGGAACGTTCTGTTAACGTCCCGAACGTCCTCTTTGTAACGTTGCTATGTGCCCACAGATTAACCAATATAGAACGTCCCCCTAAAGTCATATCTGGAACGTTATTATATGACTAAAAGAGGACCATGTGAGAACGTTCTGTTAAAGTCCCAAATGTCCTCTTTGTAACGTTCTTATGTGACCAAAAAATAACCAAAATGGAACGTCCCCCTAAAGTCACATAAGGAACATTCAGCACCAGCACTTTCATAACCAAAAGAGGACGTTTTAGGAACGTCCCTAATGTTCTGTCGAGGTTCGGGACTTTCGTCACCTTTAGAGAACTTTTAGGGAACGTCGCGCAAGGTTTGCGAGTCCTCGTGGGTTAGGACTTGCGTTCACAGACTTATTAAACTCTTTTGGAGCCAGGCAAGACGTCACCGGGCCCACTCATTGTTTTATAATCATACGCTAGATTTAATTCTATCGCATGGAATTGATTTTACTGGTATAGGTATTGTACCTCAAAGTGACGATGTTACTGACCACTACCTTGTATCGTGCATGCTGCGTATTACTGATATTAACTATATGGATCCGCGTTATCGTCCGGGCAGAACTATTGTTCCAGCCAATAAAGACAGATTCACAAATAACCTGCCTGATTCATCTCAGCTGCTCTGTGTACCCATAAATACACGAACTAGACGAGATGACTAGCAACATGCGCACTATCTTCTCGAAGCTGTTGTCCCCGTCAAATTAAAAAAGGTTAGAGAAAAACTGGACATGGTACATCAGCAATACCATTCTCCCTGTTGAAAAAACCCAGCATATGCTGGTTAGGTAGGTTTTGAAGCTTGGATGCTGGTTTGAGCTGGTCATGCGCTGGTACATGTTACCTTTTTCTGATGCAGAAAAGCTAGTTCATGCATTCATGACCTCTAGACTGGACTACTGTAATGCACTGCTAGCTGCTTGTCCTGCATCTTCAATGAACAAGCTACAGATAGTACAAAATGCAGCTGCTAGAGTCTTTACCAGGTCAAGAAAATATGAAAGTTATTGCTTTGTTCCTGACTTTTGAGTGTTTCTTCAGAGATGTAAGCTGCATCAATGACATTTACATTACATTTAATCATTTAGCAGACGCTTTTATCCAAAGCGACGCACAAATGAGGAGAACAATAGAAGCAATCAGACCATCGAGAGAGCAACAGTATACAAGTGCCATGACAAGTCTCAGTTAGTCTAGCACAGTACACGTAGCTAGGTTTTTTTTTTAATTATTAAATAGAATAGGTAAGTGTTAGTATTAGTTGGTCAGGTGCTGGACGAAAAAGATGTGTCTTTAGATGTTTCAATCAGATGGATGAAAGGAAAGGCTGATCTTCGTCTGTGACCATCCTAACACCTGCAGTCAGGGCCGTAGCTAGAGGATTGGGGGCCCCTTGAAAAAATATTGATGTGGGCCCCCCCACACACACATATCATATACTGTACAATATACAACCATGGAACCAAATTGCATGCTTTTTTTGTGGTTTTCATAATATCTCAGTTATACAACTAATAAAATATTAGAATTATTCACAGAACATGGGCCTATATAGTAAAATTCCTGGATTTTGTGGGCCCCCCTGGGCAGTGGGGGGCCCTAGAATTGTCACCACCTTTCACCCCACTAGCAACGGCCCTGCCTGCAGTGTTGACTGAGGATCTGTAAACAGGTCTATTACTCTGGCCTCTTTATTTCAGTGCATCACTGCCATCAGCCACCCAAATCTGAGAAGCTGAACTGTATGAATATATAGCAGTCTTAAAATGAAAACGTCTGTATTTATGCATACATTACAGACCAGACTAACACTTCTAACCAGATGCTAGTGTTAAAGGTTACGGTGTGAGACGCCTCATCTTATTTTTGTCACAGCTCCATTAAAATGCAGAAGTGAACATGTACAGATTCTGCATTTGTGACTGATGACCCCAAACAGAGATCATTAAAGGAGATACAGCAAGTGAAGGCATATCACTCAATCGCTTTGTGTTCAAGTTATGAACACCATTTACAAATACAATATAAACTTTACAAAATAAAAAAAAAAGTGTAGCTATACTCAGATTCTTTGGTAAAGACAAACTCTTATTTACAGAAAACTGAAGGACCAATGTGACTCAAATGATTCATTTCATCTGTTTTTGCCGTTCATGATCAAGAGATGTGGCGTGTTTTTGTTCCTCCACTCTTCAGCTGTTCCTCGTTCATTTCTACCCAACAAAATATTTTAGAGCTTGACATTTAGGATAAAAAAAAAAAAAAGGTTTAGGAATCAACACTTAAATCAAACTCATTTTTGAGAAATCAAATGTCAACTTCCATCTTTATTTTTAGCCATTTTAACAAGTGGAGAAGAACTGCTCCGTACAGCAGTCGCAAGAAATCTTGAAGTGAAATTTTAGCAAGATTCAATTTTTAAAACTAAGTCGTATAGTAAATCGCTTTATTTACCTTCATCTGGCAAGGTACATTAGCAAAACAAGCTTCTTTAATTTGGCTTTAAGACAAAAATGTCAAGAAAAACAACCTACAAACTGTCACATTTAACAACAGAACTGATAGATATGGTACAACTGTAGGAAGGACCTTCAGGTGAAGGCTCACAAAACAATACGCTCTTAGCAAAGTGTTAATGTGAAAACGCAAAACAAATCCACTAATCCAGTTGTGCTCTTCAATCAAAACAAGTGATACAAAAATCTGATTATTAATTCAAACCAAACTGCTAAAAGGTATTATGTCTTGATTAATACTCTGTCCTTCAGATCAAACCTACAGTTTCCAGAATGTGACTTTTTTTTTTTTTAAATGCAACAGCTTTACCGTAATGCTACCTTAATCAATCAACATTTTAACAAACATGCTGGAGAAATGAATAAACTCACAAATAATAAAAAAATAAAAATAAATCTACATAATAGAACGCAAGGTGTAAGAGTAGTTATTCCCATTCCTCATCTGCAGCAGCTGCTGGGCTCGGGGCGGATGCTCGAGGCGGCTCATCTGTCTTGAAGGACCCTCCCTAAAAACAAAAGCCATTATTAAAGACATGCATCAAATTACTACAACTCGAGTTCAAAACTGAGGTTCAGGCAAATCACATGAGAAGTGATGAACCGTACCTTCCGAGTGTCTGTAGACGCAAACACTTTTCCACGTGGGTTGAAGCCTGTTGTCCCATGAGCACTGAAAGCAATTTCCTCCAGCCATTTGGGAACTTCCTGTTGGGCCTGTGCAATAGAGGTTTATGAAGTTATATTGAGATGTGTGTACCGTATGCAGCTGATTGCCTGTGTTTGCAACCCAACACAGAATATGCAACATTTATCATAAAAAATGCACAAATTTTAAGCACATAAAACAAGGTAAACCAATGTTTTTTGATGAGAATCAAGAAAGCACATTTGAGCGTTGACTGTATTTGACGTGCTGCTTTAGCAATGATCAATAATTATGTGGATGAAAGCCTAATTTATAAATCTCTTGTTCAAATAAAGCGACTTTATAAGCACAATAAGGCTGTCAAAATGGCTGAAAAAATAAATTTGAATTTTGTACTTGGATTGTTGTCTTTTTCCGCAATATTTTGAATGAACATAGCAGCGCCATATCTAGTGGGTTCAACTGGATAGGCTAAGAAAAGCATTAAAATGCAACGACACTCACATCGTCATCGCAATGTTTTTGCATTCAAATGTGGATTATTTTAAATTTGAATATTTTTTTGACAGTCCTAAAGCACAATATGAACATTCACTAAAGATAGATTTCACTCCTGGTGCAAACACTGCTAAGGATCTTGGATGCAATATGAAAAGTACAAACCCCTGACAGAACTTTGACCAGAGAGCGAGCTAATGGAGTGTCAGCCTCCGAGTCAAAAAAGGACACGGCCCGACCGATGTTCCCACAGCGACCGGTTCTTCCGATGCGATGGACGTATTCGTCGATGCTGCTGGGCATGTTGAAATTCACAACATGCTGGACCTGCTCAATGTCCAGGCCTCTGGCAGCGACAGACGTGGCCACCAGCACCGGACACTGGCCTGTGCGAAAATCACTGAGAGCCTTCTCTCGCTCTCGCTGCTCCCGATCACTATTCAGAAAGGAAATTCAATTCAATTAAAAGCTTTGGTCAGAAAGGATCTGTAACAACATGCATCTATAACTGCCTTGTTTTCTTCAACATTATATCAGTATGAACATCATTTGAGAGAAAATAAATTAGAGAAAGGGACAGGAAAAAAAAATACCCATGGATGCTTGTAGTAGAGAGTTTCTCCTGACAGAGAAATGTTGCTATGAAATCAGCACTTCTTTTGGTTTCAACAAAGACCATCGTGCGTTCATTCCCTGTAATTGCAAACAAAGTGCAATTAAACTTATCAGTTTGCTTAGGATATGAACATCGAAGTTGATGTCAACATTAAACTGTTTACAACCCATTTACATTTTATGTGTATAAACTGATGCGAAACTGGATTTCAACAAATAAATAAACAAATTAGTTTCACATAATTGGTTAGTTCACCCAAAAATTAATTCATTTACTCACTCAAGTTGTTTTAAACCTGAATGAGTTTCTTTCTTCTGCTGAACATAAATGTTATTTTGAAGAATGTGAATAAGCAAACTAAAACTAAGCAAAAAATAATGTTTTTCATACTATCAAAGTCAATGGGGACCAGCTACTTTTTGGTTACCCACATTCTTTAAAATATCCTCTTTTGTGTTCAGCACGAGAAAGAAATTAATACATGTTTGGGACAACATGAGAGTGAGTAAATGACAATTTTTGGGTGAACTGTCCCTGTAATGACAATCGGCTGCATGTTTAGTACTGCATGTAAAGTGGCTTTCCTGTAGCTCAAATAGTAGAGCATGGCGCTAGCAACGCCAAGATCATGGGTTCGATTCCCAGGGAAAGCAAGAGCTGACAAAAAAAAAAAGGAAAAACTGTAACTTGAATGCAATGTAAGTCGCTTTGGATAAAAGTGTCTGATAAATGCATAAATGTAAATGTCCCTTTAAGACTTGCACACATCTAACATACAGGCACGCATCCGTTTTTCTCGCAACTGTTTACTTTCACTTTAGACATAACCAACTGTGTTAATATGTACACCTTGTGTGTTTTTGACAGTATTAGACGCGAAAGACAACTTCTAGTGCACGCGCTTCGGGTGTACTAGATGAGCCTAGATGAGCCCCAGAGACAGACCCCCAGTGAGGACCCCGTCACCTAGACAGCCATCAGGAAAAGACCTCGGGAACCAGTTGAGCCCTCCAATCTGACTTTGCAGCAGTTGAATTGAACTGCTGTGTCGTCTGGCCAGAGGAGAAATGGCCCCCCGACTGAGCCTGGTTTCTCCCAAGGTTTTTTTCTCCGCTCTGTCACCGATGGAGTTTTGGTTCCTTGCCACTGTCGCCTCTGGCTTGCTTAGTTGGGGACACTTCATTTCCAGCAATATCGTCGACTTGATTGAACAGAAACTTTTTGAACTGAACTGAGCTGGACGATGCCATCACTGAATTCAATAATGAAATGCCTTTAACTGAAAATTGAGTGTTTAATCTTGTCATTTTACATTATTGACACTATTTTCCCATTTTGATATTGTGCAGTTGCTTTGACACAATTTGTATTGTTAAAAGCGCTATATAAATAAAGGTGACTTGACTTGTACGGGCTCAGAAAAAGGGCGTGACAGAACAGCACGCGAATGAAATGTTTAACCGGCAAGGCTTTAAAAGCACATGCAAATAATGTTCTTTTGTGATTGCAAATAAGTGCAGCCTTGTCCTACAAGCGAGTTAACATTTGATGTGAATGTATGTCGCGTTGTACAGTATGAGACTGAGGCGCCAGAACTGAAAAAAAAAAAAAAAAAAAAAAGTGCGCTGTAGCACGATTAGGGATGTCAATTTTCGATAATTTTCATAATCGATCGTCCTTTAAATTAACAATCAATTAATCGATTAATCATTAACCTTGACTACTGCAAAATGCGTCTATTGCAGTGGCATAGTCATCGGCATGACAGGATGTGCAAATGCCACTCAAAATGCCAGCTTCCTCACCCGAATGAAAAGGGTTTTTAGTCTAAACAAAAGGCTGGTGGCAGGATGGTAAAATGAATGGATGTGATTACGATCATTTGATAAAATGAAGAGAGCGCGCCGTAGTTACGCACGGGATCATTAAACTTTATGTGCTGTTTCATATCCTGTCACGGAGACCGCTGAATGCGCCTTTTTAAATGGTTTCATGGTGCTCGTTGTTTTATTTTATATATACACACACACATTACAAAATATACATTATCGGGATTTAAAATAAAATGATCCCAAACACAAGTACGGCGCGTGGGGCTGTGACGCGCGGTCAGTGATCCGCTTCCAGAACCACCGGCGTTGCTACGGCAAAACACACCGTTACCCATTTGAAACATTTTAATGCGAGTATTATGACACAAGTGAGGTACAAAGCTTTGTTAATAAGATAAATTATTGGTTAGCAGGCAAATGTTACATCGCGACCATGCTTTTGGATTCATGCCGTTCGAGCGCATACATTTAAATCAAGCCAAACGCGGCTTTGTGTTCTGTTTTTCCGGATGGTCACGAACTTAATATTTATTATTTCTTTTCCCAAATCCTCACTGTCTCACCCTCTAGATTTGCAGGTTTATTTTATTGTTGTTCACTTTTAATCACCGTTTTCGCATCTCTTACTGTGGTAAACGTGGGGGGAAATGAAAGATTTCGTGGCCATGAATTAAGAATTCGTTACTATGACTTAAATTGTTCCCGCATTTAAGTTAAATCATGGGTTTTCTAGGGAACAAATTAATGAAACATGGACAGCTGCCACAAATTAATATGTCATAGGAACGAATTAACAAGTTGTATGAATGAATAGACTGTCCTGCTCTCGTGCGCAGCCCTGTCAAAGCGAAGTGCCCGATATACAACAATTATCTAGGGAAATTATAATTGAACATGACTTATTACTACATTTCAATACAAAATAACTTTGTACTGTATCTGTTTTAATGTACTTTTAAAGTTTGGATCATATTAAAAGCTTAGTTTGTACATTAGTAAATTATTTTCGTGTAAGATCCAGCCCCTTCACCGTCACTCACAGCCGTTTGCACGTGTTTTGCGCATGAGCCGCACGCACCCCAAAATGAAACTGCTTAATCGACCATCGATAGCTTTTATCGATTACATCTCTTATCGACAATTAATCGTTCGTCGATTAATCGTTGACATCCCTAAGCACGATACTACGATATTTCTTCAAAAACAGATCGTGGAGAAATTATCATCTACGATCAAAAATAGTCATATCGCACACACCCCTATTTCTCAACCCTACAAAGAGACACATTACAGTGGAAAAATGTCAAAGTATAAACCTCTTACTGCTACATTTGATAAAATCTGTTACGTGTGTGAACTTTCTTAAAGGGGTCATGAACTGAAAAATCTAAATTCTCTTGATCTCTTTTGTCATAAGTCACTGTACTATAAAAACATCCTTGAAGTTTCAGAACTCAAAACTTACTTTATTCTAAAAACAGCTTCTATTAAAGGCAGCTAGAGATATAACGATTCACTCAACTCAATTTGCGACAAAATGAGATTGAAGACATTATTATACAGTAAATGAGAAGGTGTCCTTTTATTAGGCTATTGCTGCACATTTCTTTGTGAAGTTGAATTACAAAACTAAATTGAAATTTTAAAACCAACCTCAAATCAAATAAGCAAGTTACACAAATAAAAGAAATCTCTTCATATAAACAAACTAAGGCTTTGTCTGTGCTCTTTCCATTTAAAATGACAACCACTGCATTTTAATCATCATCCAAACAAAGATGCAGCGTACATGCAGCATGAGCAGTTTTTAATCTAAATTAGATTGTATAATTTCGACAAATGTTCTGACTTTAGTTTTGTGAAACTATTCTACATAAAACACATCTGAATGAAACCGCAGACGAGCTGAATGAGACGCAGAGTCACTCTCTGCCAGCAGGTGGTGCTTATGAACAGCAATGATGCACTGTTTCCTGGATTACCGCTAGATAAAATGTTTTGATTCTTTATTGTTTGGTCACACTAGGGCTGCACAATTATGACAAAAATCATAATTGTCGATTATTCCCTTGAGATTGTAATTGCGATTATTAATAATCATTTTGAACAGATTTATGCCATTGTTTGAAGCTGCATGCCATATTTTTATATAAAATATATATTTAAAAAAAGGCTGAAAACACTCTTCCTGAACTTTTATTGAATGAATGAATGATGCATTTATATATTATTTATATTTATAGTTATTTTATATTGTGTTCCTGTGGCTCAGTGGTAGAGCATTGCGTTAGCAGCGCAAAAGGTCATGGTTCAATTCCCAGGGAGCACACATACTGATAAAAAAAAAAAAAAAAAAAAAAATTGTATAGCCTGAATGCACTAACTCGCTTTGGATAAAAGCGTCTGCTAAATGCATAAATGTAAATGTCAACTATACATTGGTTTGGTTTCTTCTTTAAACAAAAAAAGGTAAAATTTATGGTATAATGTTTTACTAAAACAAAAATAAATAAATAAACATGAATTAGTTTCACATAATTGGTTAGTTCACCCAAAAATTAATTCATTTACTCACTCAAGTTGTTTTAAACCTGAATGAGTTTCTTTCTTCTGCTGAACATAAATGTTATTTTGAAGAATGTGAATAAGCAAACTAAAACTAAGCAAAAAATAATGTTTTTCATACCATCAAAGTCAATGGGGACCAGCTACTTTTTGGTTACCCACATTCTTTAAAATATCCTCTTTTGTGTTCAGCACGAGAAAGAAATTAATACATGTTTGGGACAACATGAGAGTGAGTAAATGACAATTTTTGGGTGAACTGTCCCTGTAATGACAATCGGCTGCATGTTTAGTACTGCATGTAAAGTGGCTTTCCTGTAGCTCAAATAGTAGAGCATGGCGCTAGCAACGCCAAGATCATGGGTTCGATTCCCAGGGAAAGCAAGACAAAAAAAAAAAAAAAATGTAAAAACTGTAACTTGAATGCAATGTATGTCGCTTTGGATAAAAGTGTCTGATAAATGCATAAATGTAAATGTCCCTTTAAGACTTGCACACATCTAACATACAGGCACGCATCCGTTTTTCTCGCAACTGTTTACTTTCACTTTAGACATAACCAACTGTGTTAATATGTACACCTTGTGTGTTTTTGACAGTATTAGACGCGAAAGACAACTTCTAGTGCACGCGCTTCGGGTGTACTAGATGAGCCTAGATGAGCCCCAGAGACAGACCCCCAGTGAGGACCCCGTCACCTAGAGAGCCATCAGGAAAAGACCTCGGGAACCAGTTGAGCCCTCCAATCTGACTTTGCAGCAGTTGGAATTGAACTGCTGTGTCGTCTGGCCAGAGGAGAAATGGCCCCCCGACTGAGCCTGGTTTCTCCCAAGGTTTTTTTCTCCGTTCTGTCACCAATGGAGTTTTGGTTCCTTGCCGCTGTTGCCTCTGGCTTGCTTAGTTGGGGACACTTCATTTCCAGCAATATCGTCGACTTGATTGAACAGAAACTTTTTGAACTGAGCTGGACGATGCCATCACTGAATTCAATAATGAAATGCCTTTAACTGAAAATTGAGTGTTTAATCTTGTCATTTTACATTATTGACACTATTTTCCCATTTTGATATTGTGCAGTTGCTTTGACAATTTGTATTGTTAAAAGCGCTATATAAATAAAGGTGACTTGACTTGTACGGGCTCAGAAAAAGGGCGTGACAGAACAGCACGCGAATGAAATGTTTAACCGGCAAGGCAGATGTACATTTGACCGTACCATTGTGAAAACTGTAACAACCTCATCTTTTATACATAACCAAAAGTACAACACCTCATTACCATGGTAAAAAAGTAGCCTAACTACATGGTTTCTATGGTGTTTGCATTGAAAAACAGTAGCCTAAATACATTGTCAATTACAAATTCACATCAACTGATAGAATAATTAACAAAATAATGTAATTCTATTCCATTTCGCCTTTAACATTTAGTATATTAATAATACTCAATATGAATATCCTACTTTTCTGCCACCGTACCATGTTACTACAGTAAAACTATGGTAAATGTGGGTGATTTGTGGATTGAAACGTCTTCTAATTGGATCGTTGTTGCACTGTTTCTGCTGCTTGCTGCATCAGTGTTGATGAGAATAACAGCTCCGATTTATTTGGCTTTAAACTAGTTTAAATGAAAGAGACATGATTTGTACTGGAGAACTCTGCGCTGAACTCGAGTGCTTCTTACTGGATTTCACAGCGTTGTTTAGTGCGTGATCGCGACTGGTCACTGTAATAAATGCATGCGCTCTAAGCTCGCGCTGCGCTGTTTTCTTTTGAGGCGCGCGGATAAAAGGTCAGTGTGGCGCGCAGATCAAACGAGTTCCGCTTTTGACATTTGACGTTTAACATATCTATCATGCACAACAGAGTGACAACGACTATCAGTTAGACAACATGTCTTTAATCCAGTGTGTTTGAGTTTGTTAAACCCCGTGCTGCAAACACCTCTTAAGCACACATAATAATGCAAGTGGGCATTTTTAATTGTTTATTTATTTTTTATAATTGCGGCTTTGAACGATTATGTAATCGTGGCATCCATAATCGTAATTCGAAATTCGATTAATTGTGCAGCCCTAGGTCACACTTTACATTAAGGCTCTATTAATTAACATTAGTTAATTCATTAGTTAGCCAATTAAAACTTCTAAGCATTCATTAATCTTAGGTAATGTTAAGTTCAATATTTAACACGCTGTTAAAATCAAAAGTTGCAACGGTGTTATTTAATGAACAGTTGTATTTTTTTTAACAAAAAATGTATAACTTCTGTAGCAAATGTAGCTATTGCTCATTATTAATGTTAATGCATTAACTAAGGTTAACTAATGAGATCTTATTGTAAAGTGTTAGTTGTTGGTCTTTACAGGGCTCCAGACAAAAAAAAAAAAAAAATAATAAAAAAAAAAAAAGAGTAAGGAGCCATTGGCTCCTATAAGAGAAAAACTTAGGCGCCAAATTATTTTTTTAGGTGCCGCAGAATAAAAGTGTTTTATTTTATATTATCATTTTATTTTATTTTACTACATTTTAACATTTCAATCATTCTGTCATGTGTTTATGTCTCATCTTTTCTTGACTTTATCAGCATTTTAATCCATCTTGTAGATGATCAGGTCGACCTGGGAACTAAGGTTCACTTAAAGTGGGAACTAAATGTCTTTTCCAACTTGAAATATACAGTCACAAAGAATTGTTCGTTACACAGAATCTGTACCAATATCATGGACCATAAGCATCACTTGGCCACTGAGTGTAGTTTGGGCTCCTCAGTGCATCCTATAAATGTTGTCATGTCTTTCACACATTCAGTATGTTTTTCTTCATTAGTAAAATGCAATTTTATAGGAGTTGAATCATGTAGACAACAGATCAAGTAAAAATATTAATATGCAATAGCGCATAAATATAGCAAAATGCTCCTCTTTCAGGGGTGCAAACTCGTCAGGGGTGAAAAAGGTGACAAACTAAACTCCCCCCCCCTTTTATTTATTTATTTATATATATATATATTATATATATATATATATATATATATATATATATATATATACATATATATATATACATATATATATATATATATATATATATATATATATATATACAATATATATATATATACATATATACATATATATATATATATATATACATATACATATATATATACATATACATATATACATATACATATATACATATACATATATACATACATACAATATACTATACATACATACATACATACACACACATACATACATACACACACATACATAACATTTACATACATACACATACATACATACATACACATACATACATACACACATACATACATACACATACATACATACACATACATACATACACATACATACATACACTAATACACACATACACACATACATACATACACATACATACATACATACACATACATACATACATACATACATACACACATGACATACATACACACATACATACATACACATACATACATACATACACATACATACATACACATACATACATACATACACATACATACATACATACACACATACATACATACACACATACATACATACACACATACATACACACATACACACATACATACACACATACATACACACATATATATACACACACACGGGTGGGAATCGCAGGGTACCTCACGATACAATATAATCACGATAAGGCGATTCTGCGATAATCGATATATTGCTAGACAATCATATAATGATACATCCCGATATATGTCTATGAAAACAAAATGCCTGTGAAAAGGTTAAGTGCAAGTTTTCTCTCTTTATTCAAGTCCAAACTGTTAGAAAACAGCAAAAAAAGTACTGTAAATCAATTTTAACACGTTAAGTAAATTAATCATTTTACTGATTAATTTATATATTTTTTGTTTGTAGTTTATTTAGAATATATTTAGCTATCACACAAAATAACTTGAGATTCTCTTGCGAGTGCAGTTAAACAGTTTATTAGGAACAAACAAAGCTGTCTTTCAAAGCTGACTTTTCAGCATCATTACTCCAGTCACATGATACTTCAGAAATCATTCTAATATTCTGATTTGCTGCTCAAAAAACATTTATTATTATTATTATTCTGTTGAAAAGAGCTGAGAAGGTTTTTTTTTTTTTTTTTTTTGATGAATAGAAAGTTCAGAAGAACAGCATAGTTTGTAACATGATAAATGTCTTTATCATTACTTGTGTGCTAAATAAAAGTTTTAATTTCTATATGCTGACTACAAGCTTTTGAATGGTATAGTGTATATTGTTACACTTGGAGTAAGACTGGAGTAATGAAGAGAATTCTTTACAAAAACATTACAAAACCTGGCATTTTCATAGTGTATATTGTTTATGTGCGCTGAAGGAAACAAACAAACAAACAAACATTTTCACTCAAAACAAACAAACACTCACCGCGTCAGTAAGAGCTCGGTCCTTTGTTCATTTTACCGTGGATTCGTTTACAAACGAAGCACAATTTGATGCAGGATTTTCAGAAAGACTGAAACTAAAAGATGATGCTGTGACGATATTGGATCCGACAGTAATGTCGCAGCACACAAGTGTGAGTAACTGTTTTATTATGTGATCACTATTGCTTTGTCTGTTAAACAGATCGTTTAAGGACATAGGCTATCAAACATACACAACTACTAGCCAATCACAGCAGTGGGCGTTTACTTCTGAGTCTACAATCCTCCACGCCGATTCAAAAAGAGCGGTCTGATGAGGGGGTCAAAAACAGGACAGAAAATAGCCTATTACTTCTAAATTATCTTGATAGCATAAGTGCACCTCCAAGAACAGTACAATGGCAGTTCATGACCCCTTTTAAAGGTTTCTGTAAACTAATTTAATGACTTGAATATCCGTCAGTTTCTCACAAGGTTATCAAATGGCTTGACTTTTAAAAGCAACATGTTTATGCTTCAATAAGTAAATTGCATATGGATTGTCAATAAGCCCTCAATGTAAAATAATCAAAGGTGTATGCTTGTGAATGTACCTGTAGCTCTGAGCACTTCAAGCAGCTGGTCTCTCTTGGAGTACTGGTCCACCTGAACGATAGTTTGCTCCACATCACTGCATGCTCCACCAACAACACCAACAGCAAGGAAAATGTAGTCCACTTTCAAAAAATCTGCAGCCATCCTATTATACAACACATGATGCATCGGTCATTCCTACTGAAGGATCACTCTCACTAAATAACATGTGCAATTTGCATTTTCAAAATCATCTAGTTGTGGGGATGACTATTTGATCCGTTTAAAGCCCCGTGTAATTAATCTGGTTTTAGATTTATTTGACCCCAGTCAGACAAGTTAAGGGAGTGTTTACATTAGACTCACTCTTGTAGCTAGATGGAGTGCAACGAAACAGAAGCACACCGTCTCCAAGCCATTTTAATTTGAGCTCTCAGAACTGGTTTGCACATATCTATTCAGATGGCTTTTGTTCTTTTTTAAACTCTCTGAAGCTTTGTAACCTTTTACACTAGTTGCAAAAAGCAGCTTGAACATTTAACATTGTGTTCCAAAGAACACAAACAGGTTTGGAACAATCAGTTTCTGAAAGAATAATTAAAGGAAATTCACGTTGCACCGACAGACGCAGACCAACGGCGACAGCCGACTAAGTACAGCACGTCACTTTTTCACACATTCCAAGCGCCGACAAATGTCAACAGATGCAGACAAGGGTAACACCAATCAGACAAAACCAGATGAATGTGTCTGTTGATGTTTGTCGGTGCAACGTGAATTGGCCTTTAAAGTGCGTCAGAGTCAGACCTTTGAATATCTTCAGGGTAGGTGGCACTGAACATGAGGGTTTGCCGATCCTCTTTTGAAGGCATTCCTGGAGATCCCACCAGCTTACGCATATCCGGCTCGAAGCCCATGTCCAGCATTCTGTCTGCTTCATCCAGAACCAAATACCGCAGCTTACTCAGGCCAACCTGACAGAGAAAAGTAAAACAACAACAACAAAAACATATAGCCACATTATATATTCTATCATTTATGAAATACTTTAGCTCATTAGGGGGAAAAACATTACCTTTCCACGACCAATGATGTCAAGCAATCGTCCTGGGGTCCCACACAAAACATTGCAGCCCTTTAACACCTCTCGAATAGTGTATCCAGTATTTATACCACCATAAACCACCACAGGACGCACACAGGTCCTACACAAGATACATTTTATATTTTAATTGACAGGTTTTAACCTGGAAGCTATAAGCGATATAGAATAAATGAGGGACCTCATACGAGTCCATAGTGTGGACTAAACTAATAAGGAGTTGTGAACTGGAATTATGTATTGCATAAAGAGCTATATAAATAAAGAAGGTGACTCCTAAAATCTGTATCAATACCCAGCCCTATTGTGCATAACGTACTGTAGTAAAAATTCAATTGCAGAATTAGTATTTATTTTTCTAGTCATTTAAAATGGGATTCAAGTCTCTATGGCAAGAAGCATTTAGGCAAAGGTTATGAGATGGTTTAGTGCAACGCATGAGAAAAACTCTTGTATGTCAAAAGTTTTCCGTTACTGTCTGCTTGTCTTTTGTTGCGTAAAGATAAAAACTCTGCTTAAATTTTTCTGTTTTTAAATATACAGTTCAAAATTTGAATTATTCCAAACAAAGTCAAATTTAAAAATTACTTTAATAATAATAATAATAATTCATTACATTTGTATAGCGCTTTTCTGCTTTTCTAAGCACTCAAAGCGCTCTACATTGTGAGGGGGGGGTGTCTCCTCGTCCACCACCAGTGTGCAGCGTCCACCTGGATGATGCGACGGCAGCCATAGTGTGCCAGACCGCTCACCACACACCAGCTACAGGTGGAGAGGAGACAGAGTGATGAAGCCAATCAGTGTATGGGGATGATTAGGAGGCCATGATGGTCAGAGGCCAATGGGGCAATTTGGCCAGGATGCCGAGGTCACACCTCTACTCTTTTTGAAAGACATCCTGGGATTTTTAATGACCACAGAGAGTCAGGACCTCGGTTTAACGTCTTATCCGAAGGACGGTGCTTGTTGACAGTATAGAGTCCCCGTCACTATACTGGGGCGTTAGGACCCACACAGACCACAGGGTGAGCACCCCCTGCTGGCCTCACTAACACCTCTTCCAACAGCAACCTAGTTTTCCCAGGAGGTCTCCCATCCAGGTACTGACCAGGCTCAGCCCTGCTTAGCTTCCGTGAGCAACCGGTCTTGGGCTGCAGGGTGATATGGCTGCCGGCCATATCAGTATTATCTCCTTTAAGTCAGTATTTCCAGAATTTTTGGTTTTAGCCAAGAAAATTATTATTTAAAACAATACATAAATGTATAAAATCGCTGAAAATTAAAAAAATCATACCCATATGCAAACTTCCTGGCCTCCAGATAGATCTGATTGATGAGCTCTCTGGTGGGGGCCACGATTATGGCCTCAGGCTCCTGCACCTCACTGAACTTGCTGGCTGCCACTCCATCAGCCATCAGCCGCTGTAGGATGGGCAGCAGGAAGGCTGCCTGAGTGATGGCACAGAGCAAGCAAACAGTCAATTAAGTAATTACCATCACTGATAAACCACAACAGAATCACAAATTGGCATTTGATAAGAAATGGCATTTAATAAGAACAGCATGTCATAGAGGGTTGTTCTTGCCGTTTTTCCTGATCCGGTCTGGGCACAAGCCATTAGATCTCGTCCAGCAGAAATAATGGGAATTCCATGTTTCTGGACAGGAGTAGGCTTCACATATCCAGACTTCGTTACATTCTTTCTCAGTGATTCACAAAGTCCTGCTTCATCAAAAGTCTGTAAGAGAGCGAGCACAGGAGGGACTTCATTTTATTTTGAGGTACTGTTTTGAATTTGTAGCCATTTTGCCCTATTTTCATAGCTTCTGAATGTGTTATGTACACAAAACAGCTCTCGTGGAAATGAGCCTGTGTGTAGACACAATGAAGATTTTTTTTCTATCAATGTCTTGTAAAATCTGAGCAACTGAGATCATTCACAAATACACAGGCATCATTTAGATGTGTTCCAGATTATGACACTTTAAACTGGGAAGCAGTTAATTTAAAGCTTGAGTGTTACAACCAGTTCCTTATTTATATCTGAAAAAGTGTACCTGGTTAATAACACATAAATCTTAATGCACGGTTGATGCAAATCTGTGAATTTTACCATCCCTATCCACCTTTCTTCCCATAAAAACAGGCGCGCCCATTTGTAAATTTTATGGGTCAGGCTTCCGGTCTCATTCGCTTCCAGCTATTTTTAGGTGTACAAAACCGCTAGTTTTGCTGCTTGATATTGCAAATTGGTGTGTCTTACCATATTTTAATGTATTATCTTAATTAGGAACACAGGTTTGCAGTGCAAACAGTTTTACCGTTTACTGCACGTTGTTATTCTCGTTATTTCCCTATAGTGGCTAATGAACTGGAAGTTTCGCCCATAAACTGATACTGTTTTTCTGTGCACCTGAACGTTTGTGTGAGCGCAGCACCAACTCCAGTCTCTGCGTCTGCGTGCATGCGACAAATAACATCAGAGAAACAGCAGATAATCTATAATCGATTATGGTCTATTACTGCATCGATGCAGAATCGCCCACGTCTGAATCACAATGCATCATAGAAAGGATTAATTTCAACAACTCTATGGGAAACACTGAACTGATGCCATGTGTCACAAAAATGGCAACATGATCGATTTAGTACAAACAAATTGCACTTATACTACAACTTATAATAGTCAAAGTTAAAATTACTAAAAAAATTACTTACTAAAAAAAAAAATATATGCACTAATAACTTACCATAATAGCCTTTGGAGGATTGCTGCCACTCACATCCACAAGGATATCATCATATTTGTCAAAATTAATGCCTGTGGCATAATGGGAAAATATGGAACTCTCCTCTTCTGGAGGGGGAGGCGGCACATAGACAACCTTGGGTCCTACAAGAAAGAGAAACACAAGGTTAGTTTATTCTGGATATAAAACAAGTCAACTATAACTCTTGCACTGGCTAAAGCAGGGGTCACCAAGTTCAGTCCTGGAGGGCCGGTGTCCTGCAGAGTTTAGCTCCGACCAGGGATGGAAATTAGCACCCGCCACCAGCCAAATGCGGGTGATTTTGTGTTGTGGCGGGTAAACTCGCTTCACCTACCGGCCACCGTGGCGGGTAAATAAAAATAGCATACTGTTTCACCCGGACGACGAAGTTCACGTCAACGAAATCAAAAGCGCTGCATTTTATTAATTATCAGCTCATTTCCAGATCAAAGACCGCAATAGGAGCGCGCGCGGCATCAGCACTGGAAAGATAAGCCTGTCTTATACTTTTAATGAAGATGATTGTGTTGAGCGTCTGTGTCTTACTTTCAGTTTCATTCGCGGCAGATTGAGCGTCTGCGATGCTTAGCTACTCATCCGCGGTGAGGCTTGTTGCATTAGTGCAGTCATATCTGACTAAAATGTCATATAGCCTAAAACACGGTCTCACACGTTTATTATTTTTACATTTTGGGAGGAGTAAAATTCATATACTGTATGTGGTTTCAACAACCAGATGCATTTACACATGTCCAGTTCATCTGGAATGTGGCCCAGACCACCTCCTGAAGTGTTTTGAGCGATCAGATTTATATTACAAAACGCATGAAGTGACCAGATGTAAACAGCCCCTATATATATTTTCATGTTATTTTTCATTAAAATTAAGTTGTCTAGTAGATTGTGTTTAACACACAAAAGAGTGACACAGAAGTATAGAAACTCTATATTGATAAAAAAAAAAAAAAAAAAAAAATCTGCGCTAGGATCGGAATCAGCGATACTCAGAATTTTCTGGATCGGATCTGAAAAAATGGTATCGTTGCATCCCTAATGAAAATGTCAGTATTTCATTGAGACTTGAGATTAAATAAACTGCTTAAGTATTGTCGATCTTGTAGTATTAATTTTCACATGCAGTTACACATTGTCGGTTAAAAACAAGAAAGTGGCTGGTAAAAACATTGAGTGGCTGGTAGATTTTGAAATCCACCAGCCACAGTGGCCGGTGGACAAAAAAGTTAATTTCCATCCCTGGCTCCGACCCTAATCAAACACACCTGAAGCAGCTAATCAAGGTCTTACTAGGTATACTTGAAGCTTCCAGGCAGATGTGCTGAGGCAAGTTGGAGCTAAACTCTGCAGAACCAAGTTCGATGACCCCTGGGCTAAAGCAATGACTTGCATTGAAGGAAAATATGACCCACCTGCATTTTCACCTGCTTCTTGATCTGGCTTGTCTGCTGTTGGGGCTGGACAATCAGGGGGAAAAAAAACAAGAAAAATAAGCAAATTAAAAAAGCATAAGTTTATTACTAGTTACTATAAATGCAGTAAATTACCCTTGGAAAACACTTCCTCATTCCGGCCTCTGAAACCTACACAGTGTCATTGAAGAGAGTTCAATTGAACCCATAAGATAAATTACTCATGAACTACTTTAAAAAACAAACATGAATATTAAAATGTCACCTCCTCTTCCAAAGCCTCTCTTTCCTGTCTCTTCATCACCTCCACCTTAAAAGCAGGACATAATTATTAAAATGAAATGACACGATTCAGTTGTAATTGGTCAAAGGCAGCTGTGGTCAAACATGTACTGTATATAACCTAAACTGTATAATTTACCATTGCCCCAGGCAACTAACTTTCTACATAGCTGTGCTAGATTCATGCCTCCTGTCTTCCAGTTACCATCACATCACATTATAACTACAACTAACCATCACGGAAGCCACCACGGAAGCCTCCGCGACCTCTTCCTCGGCCTTCACCTCCTTTCCAACCTGCAACAAACAGATGGGCTCCATGAATCATCACGAGTCATTAATAAATGACTATTATTCAAAAGAAAAAGACATTACCCTCATCTGTGCCATTTTCTGGAAGATAAACAAGAACAATTAATGTAAAAAAAAAAAAAACACATAAAAATAAATTGTACACAGATGAAAACTAAAAGTCATCACCTCTTCCAAAGCCTCTTCTCCCAGTCTCTTCATTACCACCTTAAAAACAGGCAATGAATATTAAAATATTAAAATGAAACAAGTCATTACACAACTTTACTATGATTGGTCAAAGGCAATGTTGTGTGGTTAAATGTGTGTATAATGTGCACTAAACTACATTTCACCATTGCCTCAGGCACCCAACTTCATACATAGCAGAAAGAGATGACAAGAAACGTGCATGGCTATTTTCTTACATAAATTACAATTCAAATTAATTTATTCCAAAAACCAACCATCACGGAAACCACCACGAAAACCACCGCGAGAACCACCACGGAAACCACCGCAACCTCTCCCTTGGCCTTCACCATCTTTCCAACCTGCAACAAAGAGACGGGGTCCATGAAACAATGGAGCGCAAGTCATACAAACATGTCTGTTTAAAAAAATAAACATTACCCTCATCGTTGCCATTTTCATCAGTTTCTGAAAAATAAGCAAGAGCATCATGTAAAAATTCTTATTAAATGCATACATGCAAGACTGCAAAATAACAGTTAAACTAATAACCGTAATTATTTTGCTCAATTTGTCACAATTATTGTCAGGAATTTCAGTAAGCTATACTGCTTTTTAAATGCACCTTCTGGTGTTCATTTTGTGCTATAACTAATAGAGTCCCCACCCTGGGTCACATTATCATAAATGTGATGGTGGTCACTTCAAGGAAGTAATTTACATTGTATCCTTCTCTAACAGCCTTGTAGAAAGGGAATTCATCCGAAACAACCCTTGGTGTGGCGACCCATCCCACAGTGCCCTTCAAGGGCGCAACAATGCAATTCGGAGAGATTTAGTCTTACACTCATGTCTTTTACAGTAAAATGATTTCACCCAGAAAAATTTGGAAGATGTAGCAAAACATTGCAATGAGAGAAAGCTTTCAAATTACATCAGCTTTATTTTGGAGGCAGCTTGTGTTCAAGTATAATATAAAAATGGACTGACAGCCTTAAAACCAGACTTCTGTTGAGGGGAATGAAGGATGAATGTAATATCACCTGATTTAAAGGTATTTCTGAAGCCTCCTCTTCCTCCTCGTGATCCTCCCCTGCCTCCTAAAAACATATCATATAAGCAATGCTGTCTAACACAATGTACATAAGCTTAAATCTGTAGTTCTTTGGTGTTTACGCAGGGCTCGAAATTGCGACCATTTTGGTCGCATATGCTCCCGAAATGTAATCTGTGCGACTCCAAAATATATTTGGGAGCATTTGTGCGAGTGCAAATAATTGTTGTAGTGCGACCTCTACAGTTCTCTGCTAAACATACACGAATTACTGCATAAAAATGTCTCCACGATCTGCTTTTGAAGAAATATTGTAGTATCGTGCTACAGCGCATACTTTCAGTTGCAGTTCTGGTGCCGCCGTCTGTATGTACTGTACAATGCCACATCCATTCAGTGTTAACTCAGCGGTAGAGTTACACTCACGAAACACTGCACTTATTCACAATCACAAAAGTACATTATTTGCGTGTGTTTTAAAGCCTTGCCGGTTAAGCTTTTCATTCATGCGCTGGTCTGACGTGCGCTTTGTCTGAGCTCGTGCACCTGAAGCGCGCGAACTGAAAAGCCTGTCTAACAGCGCCTGATTACTGAACTAAGTTATCTTTTGAGCTAATACTGTCAAAACACACAAGGTTTACATATAGACTCAGTTAGTTATGTCTAAAATAAAAGTAAACAGCTGAGAGGAACGGATGCGTGCCTGTATATTAGAAGCGTGCAGCTCTTAAAGGGACAGAATTAAACATGCAGCCGACTGTCATTAAAGGGATAGTTCACCCTAAAATTTAATTTGTCATTATTTACTCACTCACATGTTGTCCCAAACCTATATTAATTTCTTTCATGTCCTGAACACAAAAGAAGATATTTTGAAGAATGTGGGTAACCAAACAGTTGCTGGTCCACTTGATTGTAGGATAAAAAAAATACTATGGAAGTCACTGTGGACCAGCAACTGTTTAAATAGCATTTATGTTCAGCAGAAGAAACTCAGGTTTAAAACTAATTTTGAGTGAGTAAATGGTATAACTATAAAACACTGACAGAATCAACAGACAGATGACAGAATTTTTATTCTTTAATGTTAAAACAACAAAACACAAAGAGAAAGAAATAACTAACTACTCCTGACTGAAAAAAAATAGTTACTTTAATAGGAATCAATCTATATAGTGATTTATTTTTATATTTGTTCACTCAATTTCTTGAATGCTCCTGCTAAATATGCCTGTTGTACCTGGAAATAAAACACTGTTTATTTTATTTGTATATTATGTGTATGTGTTATGTGTATCTTTGTTCTTATTTTTTAATAAAGATAAAATAATGACAAAGATTTTTATCTTCACCCTCTTTGGCCTAAATATCCACCATTCTTTTTTATATTCTGTTACCTTGAAAGGTTTTGTCTTTATAATAGGGAAATTAGTCTGGCCATACTGCTCAGACAAAATAGTAAAACTAGCATGACAAAGAATCGTGATAAAATCATGAAATATTGATATATTTTTGCCATATCGCCCACCCCTACTTGGAACTGACCGGTTTTGTGACCGCACTTGCACAAACTACATTGAAATCATTTTCCAAAATTTAATTTGTGTGGAAATATTGCCAAGTCTGTAAACAGCCATTAACGCTGAAGACGGACACAAAGAAAAGAAAATACTGTAGCAGCCTGAGCAAGCTCAACGTTCACTATGCAAAATATGGAAGGGAAATCCTAAATATTGAATTGGCAGTGGGGGTTTATATGAATGTATTTCTGAGGAGAACTGACTGTTTTGAGAAAAGTTTAAATTACATTTTCTTATCATCTTGCCTCTGTATATTGCATGTAAAAGGATCAGGTTCAATTGATGAAGATTTTTAATCATCAGGAAGGATGTTGCCAGCCCTTCCGCTCAATTGGCAGTTGTGTTGCTCCTAAAATTTTTATGGTGCTCCTAACTTCTTGAAGTTGGGAGCACCAGTGCTACCAAGTAAAAAAGTTAATTTCCTGCTACGCAACCCTCTGAAAAGACCATTTTAAAAATATGTAGTTCTGCACCTCCCCTAATCAGGGCTGCTGTACAGACAATGGTTCTCATTCATTAATAATTGGTTAAATTATTCATCTTTATACGCACATCCAAATTCCTCACAAAAACTTTCCGTGTAACTAACATGGGTTTCTAAACCTCATTTTAACGTTAAGTGATTTTTTCTTTTGCCTTCCATCACTCAAATAAACATTTTTTTCATTAATTTAGAATTAATTTTATTGTGGAAGTTTTTGGTTAATCATGATTTGTTTGTAAACATTCATATGCAGTTTTCACACAAATTTGGCGTACAATGTCCATTTGGAAAGAAATGTGGTCCACATTCACAAGTTAATTCAACTTCACTACAAATTTGTAATAATTTTTAAACTACAGCACTCTTGAGTCCTTGTTTCTGATTGACTAAAGCAGCTATCCCCCCCGCATTCCCCAAAAAACTGCACATTTTGTATGCCTCTCTAATCAAACACACCTGATTCAATGTTTCGGCTCATTGGCAAAGACTACAAGAATTGAAACGGGCGTCTCAGCAAAGGAGACATTCAAACGGCGCAGTGTGAATGTTCATTGAATGCTCAATGAACAGGGATGAGAAACAGCTCTTAGGTGTTGATGAAACGCTGTCTGTGTGAACGCTCTGATGTAGTTACGCTTTATTTAATAAAAGTTCACCTACTCACCTCTGCCCCTGAATCCATCACCAGCAGTCGTCTTCCATGAGCTGCCATCAACATCTACAAACAATGACACACTTTATTTCTGATTTAGAGCTGTATCCTTACATTAGCTTTCAGGAATCAAATTAGGTAAATTTATGTTACAAATTATATGTATGTAAATGTGTGAAATTTATCTATGTAAAATTATAATTACAAATTAGGGATGGGCGATATATTATTTGCAATATACAGGTAAAGATTCTCCCCACGATAAGAATTGGTCTTCCCGCGATAAAAATAAAGTCTAGTTGACATTTCGGTGTGCGACCATGCAGAGCAACATGGCAGAATGATGACGTGAATTTGAGGAATACAGGTGCATCTCAATAAATTATAATGTCATGAAAAGGTTCATTTTTTTCTTCTAGGTTATTTCAAAAAGTGAAACTTTCATATATTTTGGATTGCATGTAAAGTAAAACATTTCAAAAGTTTGTTTTAATTTTAATTAGAGCTTACAGCTCATGAAAGTCAAAAATCAGTATCTCAAAATATTAGACTATTTACATTTGAGTTTCAATTAATGACCACCCCTACAGTATAAATTCCGGGTATCTCTTGTTCTTTGAAACCACAATAATGGGGAAGACTGCTGACTTGGCAATGGTCCAAAAGACAAACATTGACGCCCTCCACAAAGAGGGTAAGTCACAGAGGGTCATTACTGAAAGGTGTGGCTGTTTACAGAGTGCTGTATCAAAGCATATTAAATGCAAAGTTGACTGGAAGGAAGAATTTGGGTAGGAAAAGGTGCACAAGCAACAGGGATGACTGCAAGATTGATAATACGGTCAAGCAAAGCTGATTCAAACACTTGTGAGAGCTTCACAAGGAGTGGACTGAAGCTGGAGTCAGTGCATCAAGAGTCACCACGCTCAGACGTCTTCAGGAAAAGGGCTACCAAGCCACTTCTGAACCAGAGACAACGTCAGAAGCGTCTTACCTGGGCTGTGGAGAAAAAGAACTCAGTGGTCCAAAGTTCTCTTTTCAGATGAAAGTAAATTTTGCATTTCATTTGGAAATCAAGGTCCCAGAGTCTGGAGGAAGAGTGGAGAGGCACAGAATCCATGTTGCTTGAAGTCCAGTGTGAAGTTTCCACAGTCAGTGATGATTTGGGCTGCCATGTCATCTGCTGGTGTTGGTCCACTGTGTTTTCTGAAGTCCACAGTCAACGCAGCCATCTACCAGGAAATTTTAGAGCACTTCATGCTTCCTTCTGCTTACAAGCTTTATGGAGATGCTGATTTCATTTTCCAGCAGGACTTGGCACCTGCCCACACTGCCAAAGGTACCAAAAGCTGGTTCAATGACCATGGTGTTACTGTGCTTGATTGGCCAGCAAACTCGCCAGACCTGAACCCCATAGAGAATCTATGGTGTATTGTCAAGAGGAAGATGACAGACACCAGACTAGGGCTGGATGATATGGCCAAAATTTATATCACGATATATTTCTTAATTTCGGTCGATACGATATAATTCCGATATCGATATGAACACTATTAAAAAAAGCTTCATAAAAACGGCCAAGAATGCCCACAACAGATGTCTGTACCTACAAACGTATGAAAAATGAATTTGCCAAGTCTAATGTTCACCTTTTATTTGTATTTAGCCTTCATATAAACAAGAAATGTGAAATCACTGTTAAATAAACATCTCAGACTCATCTTATTAATATCTTTAACTACAAACCATAGGCTATAGGCTAACATACACTACCAGTCAAAAGTTTTTGAACAGAAAGATTTGTTTTTTAAAGAATTCTCTTCTGCTCACCAAGCCTGCATTTATTTGATCAAAAATACAGCAAAAACTAACATTTTGAAACTTGAAAATATTTTAAAATGCAAGTTATTCCTGTGATTTCAAAGCTGCATTTTTAGCATCATTACTCTAGTCCAGGGGTGGGCAAACTTTTTGACTCGAGGGCCACATCAAGTTTCCACACCAAGTGAGGGGCCGCATAATGTGTTTGACAAATGAAGCTTTGATTTTATTTTTTTATTAAATTGACACTCACTACTGTACTGTATGTATACTTGTACATATATGGCAGTTCTATTCTTGTACCATCTCTGCCTTATTTTTATGAGCACTTTAAGACACACAGATAAGTTGCATTGGTGTACAAGTCAATTGATGTGTAAGACTTTTATCATTTCATTCATAAATAATGTAAAATAAACCAAACGTTTACAAACATTAGAAACTTATTTATATTCCCTTCACTCCAATAAAAACATCCTGTAAATTTAGCAGTGTTAAGAACAGAAAAAGGAACGAAAATATAAGTAAAAAACAAACAAAAATTACAATGGCATTCACTATAAACATTTATTATAAACGCCAAGCCAAAATATTTAAAGCAAAACTGAAACTAGCAGCTTGGTTGCTGGAAAATGCGCAAAACAAATTCACTTGCCTTTCTCAGTCACCAATCCAAATGTGTTTTAAATAAGTCGCTTTGGAAATCGCAGCAGTTTCAGATGATAAAAAACGTGATTTTTTTAAATACTGAAAATAACTATCCATTTTCATACAAATGTGGAAAACGTAATCTTTGCAAGATAAAACGACAAATTATTTCCATGTTTTTCCCACGAAATTACAGTGCCCGTGTGAGCAGAAGGCAACACTGGCATTTGTTCTCCTACTGGAAAGTCTACAGAGCATTTTAAGCATTTTTTTGAAACAGTAGGCTACCAATACAAGGCAATTTTTTTAAACAAATGAACACTTTCACATTTTTAAAAAGTAGTATTTGCAATTGTGCTAGTTTTGCACAGGGTGTACTTTTTGATTTTGTATTTGAGCTGTGCGGCTTGGACACGGCGTCAGTCAAAAATAGACTAGGCACCTACCCTTAACAAAGCAGCGCAGAGAGCCGCATCTGGGATGCTTCTGAAACGTGCTGCGGTGCACGGCTGATGTAAACACAGGCATTGACTATAGCGGCCGCGATCAGCTCCGGTGGCCGCGTCAGAGCCGTACACCATGTCTACACCGGACGCGAGCGGGCGGCGCGACAACATACGATAGAATCCATTACATTCAGCGATGGTGTCTACACTGGATGCGGCACGAAAACGGTCGCGTCCGGTGTAGACATGTTGTAACAGACGCATGCAGTGTATATCAGAAGTTATATACCGCACTACAGGCTACAGCGCCATCTATTGAATTTTACTGACATTGCATCAAATTAGCTATTTTGGACCAACTGCCTCACGGGCCGGATGAAAAAAGTGGCCCGCGGGCCGTAGTTTGCCCACCTCTGCTCTAGTCACATGATCCTTCAGAAATCATTCTAATATTCTGATATAGTAGTTTTTTTTTTTTAGGTTTCTTTGATGAATAGAAAGTTCAGAAGAACAGCATCTATCTGGAATAGAAATATTTTGTAACATTATAAATGTATTTATCACTTTTGATCAATTTAAAGCATGCTTGCTAAATAAAAGTATTAATTTCTATTAATTTTAAACTTCAAGTGATTTGCTGCAGAAAACCAAACAAAAAATTGAGCAACAACAAAAATATGTTGCTGGAGACGGGTTTATTATTGAAAATGCAATCTGATCCTCTGCCAGTAGGAGGCGCTGTGAGAGCGGGAGTACTAGCGGTTTCCCTGGTAACGGCTGTAATCTAAGCAGCTCCGCTCATGAAGCTACTTTATCAGATAAAATGAAAATGCCATCAAAACTATTCTGAAGACAGTCGGTTCCCTTCAGAGATACATTCATATAAATCACCCGCACCGCGTTTTCATTTTGAAACATGCAGTGCTCATGTTTATTCAACGAAGTCAAACGCCACAAATAAATAACACTGGTAATGTATATCGAAATATCGGAAATGTGTTTCAAAATCATACCACTGTTATTGAAAAAAAAAAAAATATTGCGATACATATTGATATTGAATTATTGTCCAGCCCTAGTCTGAGCCTTGAATAAATGTAAATGTAGCAGTTTTGCATGTGTATGAGCCTCTGGTTTCCAGTATGAGTTAAATAGTCATTCCATTACCAGTGTACTCAGTAATGCTCACATCACCAGGGTAAAAATAGGAAAGACTTTTCTCTAAAGACACAGGATTTTTTTTGTTTTTGTTTTTTGTCTCTTAGTGGATGCTTAAGTTGATTCCCTGAATTATCATCATTGATATTGTTATCGCAATAAATACCATCATGTTATAATAATAATAATATTATCATAGTATATTTTTAAGCCCATATCACCCATTTCTATTCCAAATCACACTAGAATCTGATATATACAATTTTAAACGTTCGTTAACGTGAATTGCTTAATCAAGTAATTATTGCTTCTAATAAACCTGTGACAACCAACACAGGGCTCCAGACCACTGACTCCTAAAAACACAATTAAGAGCCAAAAGATTGACAAATTACAGAATTGCTCAGTGGTTTAGAAGAGCTTTGTTTCAATGAGCTGTAATTAGCATAAATTAGATACTCATTCTAAGTGATTCTGATTATATTTGCATTCAGATACCAGAAATACCAGGAGATGGGCCGTTACATGAGGACAGCTGGACAGAACCGGAGAAGGGCAACAACCCAGCAGTAGGCTTGCCGCGATAGACGGTGTTGGCGGTGATACCGGTGTTAAGCTGCAACACCGTTTACGTCACTTGCACCGTCCCACACCGTCATTTTGATTTTTTTTATAGTAATAAAAATAATTTAGTTCAGTTAGAGGACACTACAATTAAAACTGAACGCGGCTGCTGAATGCAGCACACCGAACGAACGACAGTCGCGCATCTCAGATCAGATTTCATTTATCACGTGAGGAGAGTGAGTCGAGCTGACTGACGAGAAGAGTGAGGTGAGACAGACAAGAAGAGTGAGGTGAGACAGACAAGAAGAGTGAGGTGAGACAGACAAGAAGAGTGAGGTGAGACAGACAAGACGATGGCAGAAGAGTTTCAAATCGAAATGTAAAAGTGCCTGTTTTAAAAATATTTTGGATTTTGAAAAGCCTGTTGACTTCTGCCATTAATCTAAGTCAGTGGTTCTCAACCTTTTTTCCACCGGGCCGCACTATGGTCCAAGCGCAAGTATCACTAACTGCACGCATGTCATTTACATATTACGTCATCAATAAAACCAACCAGATTTATAATATTATTTATAGCCTAAATATTTGATATCTAAATGATTACATTTATTGAAATAAATAAGTAAATAAATAAATAAATAATTCTACTCACCATTAATAAAACACCTGATGTTGTCGGGAGCTGACCAATTTTGTAAAATTCTGCTGGAAAGGAGTAACAGCACAATGACGTTGCAGTCTGTAAGACGCGCACGGAAGCGTGACTTGACGCGCGACACTGCAGCAAGTGTGCGTTCACAAATGAAGCCTATGTTGATCCAAATATGGAAAGCATTTTCGAGTTTAATAATCTGAGGTTCTCTCTAGAGATGTTTTGCCACATGTCTGTAATTAAGGATGATTGCTGGGTGTTTCTTTTTCCCTGAACATCTTCAAGTGAGTGGCGCGGGGCGAACCGAGAGTCCAGCACTCTCTTCACTGCTGATGCTATTCTTGTTTGAACGCGTTCCTTCGCTGGCATTTTCCACATTTCGTTTTCTCCCTTAACACATTTGTTCATTCTGATGCTCAGTTTTACAGAATGGCTGCTGATGACTATTTGAATTGAATTCTGCCAAAGTGCGCGCTTGTAAGTGTTCGTTAAATGCGTAACATTAATTACGTGAGTACATAGATCTGCTCATGTCTGAAAATAATATATGAAAAACTAAATTATTTTACTTAACATTATAGCTTATATTTGTTTAGTAAATTTTTTAATTAATGTAAAAACTAAAATGAACTGTAAAACTGAAAGTTATTTTTTAATTGTGTTCAGCACATAGACTGTAACATTCAGCATGGTGGACCGCATCTGGATTCGTGACGGATTCGTTAGAACCACTGATGTAAGTGATAATGGAAGTTTTTTAAAACATTCGTTTCTCATTTATTTGGTTCCACAGTATGCTGATTTTTATTTTATTTAAACTGTGCATATTTCCCCCTATTATTTTACATAAAGGCGTATGCCGTCAGTGCCTCCAAACTTTCTTATTCGTTTTGCTAATAAATGTTCTACGTTTCATAATTATCTGTTCCTCATTCTTTACTGATTTTTAGTTTTGTATACCTATTTAAAACTTTATAAGTTATTTGTTATTTTATATTAGGCATATAGCATGGTGTATTTTTATTCGTTTTGTTCTAATAAGTTCTTTGTTCTACGTTGTATTTTGTTGTTGCTTGAATTGCATTCAAGCAATTGATGCAGAATTGCCGCTAATTTAAAAATGAAAGTAAAACGCGCACGGGGCTTTTATAAGCTATTTAAGCAAAGGAACGTGAGGAAAAGTGGGAAAACTCAAACGAACTAAAAAAATTCAACTGCTTGACGCCAAATTGCCGTGAATTTAAAAGTGAAAGTAACAGGTGCATGGCGCTTACAGGCTATTTAAAACGAAGGAAAGCTAGGAAAAGAGGGAAAACTCAAACGACCCCCCACCACGGTGATACCGGTATTATCGGTGTTGTCACACGTCGATTAACCGGTGGGAAAATTTCCTCACCGTCACAACCCTACCCAGCAGCAGGGCCAGTTTCTACACACTCAGGGCTCGACAGTGCGAGCATTTCACTCGCATTTGCGACTAAAAATAGATGTATGCGAACTGGAAAATGTATTTAGGAGCATGAGTGCGAATACAAAATACAAAAGAGCCTAACTTATACAGTAGGCTGTAACAAACGTATTAATTTATTCAGTTTATATATGGAAAAATAGCGATACAGCCTCATATGATTACTGAACTTTAAAAAGGCAACGGTTTAATTTAAATTAGCTCAGATGAGAAGGCGGAGCGAGTGAAGGAGACGCGCTGAATGACGCACATTCGCCACTAGAGGGAGCTGACGCTGCCGTTACCCCGGTAACCCTGTAAACACAGCAGCTGCACAACTTTCCTAAAACTGTGTAAATGTTTCACAGTCATTTAGATATTTATATTCGCTTTAGTCTTCACAATAGCGTCAAATAATTATTACTTAAAGACTTAATGAGCTATTTATTTTCAAACATTTATTTCTAACCTAAAACATGGCCTATCCACTGATCTATAATAGAGAACAGTGGGCCTATCTACAGGTGCTGGTCATATAATTAGAATATCATCAAAAAGTTGATTTATTTCACTAATTCCATTCAAAAAGTGAAACTTGTATAATGTATACATTCATTCCACACAGACTGATATATTTCAAGTGTTTATTTCTTTTAATTTTGATGATTATAACTGACAACTAATGAAAACCCCAAATTCAGTATCTCAGAAAATTAGAATATTACTTAAGACCAATACAAACAAAGAAAGGATTTTTAGAAATCCTGGCCAACTGAAAAGTATGAGCATGAAAAGTATGAGCATGTACAGCACTCAATACTTAGTTGGGGCTCCTTTTGCCTGAATTACTGCAGCAATGCGGCGTGGCATGGAGTCGATCAGTCTGTGGCACTGCTCAGGTGTTATGAGAGCCCAGGTTGCTCTGATAGTGGCCTTCAGCTCTTCTGCATTGTTGGGTCTGGCATATCGCATCTTCCTCTTCACAATACCCCATAGATTTTCTATGGGGTTAAGGTCAGGCGAGTTTGCTGGCCAATTAAGAACAGGGATACCATGGTCCTTAAACCAGGTACTGGTAGCTTTGGCACTGTGCGCAGGTGCCAAGTCCTGTTGGAAAATGAAATCTGCATCTCCATAAAGTTGGTCAGCAGCAGGCTGTATTGGTCAAGGCTGTGTTGACCTTGGACCTAAAAAAACACAGTGGACCAACACCAGCAGATGACATGGCACCCCAAACCATCACTGACTGTGGAAATTTTACACTGGACCTCAAGCAACGTGGATTCTGTGCCTCTCCTCTCTTCCTCCAGACTCTGGGACCCTGATTTCCAAATGAAATGCAAAATTTACTTTCATCAGAGAACATTACTTTGGACCACTCAGCAGCAGTCCAGTCCTTTTTGTCTTTAGCCCAGACGAGACGCTTCTGACGCTGTCTGTTGTTCAAGAGTGGCTTGACATGGACCCTGAAACCCATGTCTTGCATGCGTCTGTGCGTAGTGGTTCTTGAAGCACTGACTCCAGCTGCAGTCCACTCTTTGTGAATCTCCCCCACATTTTTGAATGGGTTTTGTTTCACAATCCTCTCCAGGGTGCGGTTATCCCTATTGCTTGTACACTTTTTTCTACCACATCTTTTCCTTCCCTTCGCCTCTCTATTAATGTGCTTGGACACAGAGCTCTGTGAACAGCCAGCCTCTTTTGCAATGACCTTTTGTGTCTTGCCCTCCTTGTGCAAGGTGTCAATGGTCGTCTTTTGGACAACTGTCAAGTCAGCAGTCTTCCCCATGATTGTGTAGCCTACAGAACTAGACTGAGAGACCATTTAAAGGCCTTTGCAGGTGTTTTGAGTTAATTAGCTGATTAGAGTGTGGCACCAGGTGTCTTCAATATTGAACCTTTTCACAATATTCTAATTTTCTGAGATACTGAATTTGGGGTTTTCATTAGTTGTCACTTATAATCATCAAAATTAAAAGAAAAAACACTTGAAATATATCAGTCTGTGTGGAATGAATGTATACATTATACAAGTTTCACTTTTTGAATGGAATTAGTGAAATAAATCAACTTTTTGATGATATTCTAATTATATGACCAGCACCTGTATATATTGACTGATTCGTTATTATTGTTCAGTAACACTTAAGAGGTTCCATTAGTTAACATGAAAAACAATGACTGCATTTATTAATCATGTTCATCTTAATTTCAACTTTTAATAATACATTATAAAATCAAAAGTTGTGTCTGCTAATATTCAATGGAGCTAACATTAACCAACATAGTTGTATTTTTTATTAATCAGCATTAACAAAGAATATTAACTACTGCAACAATTAGCTATTGCACATTGTTAATGTTAACCTGCTTTAACTAATGTTAACAAATGGGACCTTATTGTAAAGTGTTACCTATTGTTCTTTCCTTCATTTGAACAATCTTTTGCACTCTAATCTTGAAACACTTGTTTACATTATATTTTTGTGTATTTTTTATTAACCCCTTAACTGTCACCGTCCCGTATACGGGACGCCTAAGTTTAATTCACTATATTACACTTAAATCCTAATGTAATCATGACAAACTATACATCATTGGAAAGGTCTAAGTCTCCTAAATAGATATATTACCATTTTTTGTTGTTACAAATTATGTAGGAACAGTAATAGATTCATTTATGACAAGAGTGCACCAAGCGTCTATGATAAATCAACATCATAACGGGAGTTCTGACCTTTGTCACAAAACGTCTTTATATCCTTGCCTTTTTCCCCATCACATGTTTTAGCAATCATCATAAGTTATATACCATTTGAAAGCTTAAAATCTCAAAATTCATCCTGTGAAAACCATTTTGAAGTCGGACATTGCGTTACCATAGAAATGATACTTCAAAATGTTTTGGCGGTCTCCTCCCCTTAGCGGCGGTGTCATATTACAAAATGTATTACGGTCTTTTAGAATCAAAACTTTTTATAATCTTGACAAAATACATATCGTTGGAAAGGTCTGAGTCTCAAGATTCCATATTTGGTGGTTATTTTGTTATAGATGTAATATTGAGAGAGAAATTGATAGATTTGTGACAGAAATGCAAAAAAAAAATAATTCAATGGCGTTTCAATGGCACCCGGTGGCTGTTTTTGGTATAACGCCTAAACAAAATTGCATATGAACCTCAATTTTTTTTATATCAACTTCAAATTTGGAACACAACTTATGTAGACATATGGCTTTCATTTTATAGCAATTTTGGATTTTTAACAATTTTTTTAAATATTTATTTTATATAAAATATAATAAAAATAGTATAATACATTTTCTTTACAGTAAATTTAAACTTCTATAACTTTTTAATACTTTAATTTTATTAAATTATTTCACTTCTGTAATAATCTGCTAATTGTCTTCTTTAAAAAGAGACCAACCTTAGGTCTGTATTCAAAAGCGTTCATGAATTATAATAATTTAAGTTTGGATACTGCACTTTCTCGTGAATTTTCAAAAATGGGGATGACAGTTAAGGGGTTAAAGTCTTTTAGTAAATGATCTTTAATAAAGTTATTTAACCTGTTAGGAGGACAACACTTTTCCACTTAGAAATTATATATTGTGATAAAAAAAAAAAAAAAAAAAAACATACCATGACAAAAGCTTCAATGACTATTGTGAAATTTTGATACCGTCACATACCAAATGTACATAGTTTAATAGGAATATAACTAATTACATAATTAGCCTATTAAATAGAGTCTGAAGCAAAATTTAAAAACCTTCTGTACTTTCTGTATTCTGATAAATCCAATAATTGTGCTTGTAAATGTATCTTTATATCCCCTTATTAAGCTAACACACCTAATTTGAAAAATTGGCATTGCGCCCCTAATTTTTTTTAATGCGCTCCTAAATTTTTCAATTTAGGAGCACATGTGCTCCTTGGGAAAAAGGTAAGCGTCAAGCCCTGACACTACGCTTGATTAATTGTGATCACAGAAATCTGTGCAATTAATTAATTCGTTTAAAATTAGCAGACAGTCCTAGTAAATTTTATGATTTTAGTTGTGTTGAGCCTTGCAACACAGAAATTCCCTTCAGGATTGCAGAACAAATTCATAGAAACAGTCCTAGAGAAAAATGGAAACAAACCTTCATTGTTTGCCTTCCCGTTTCCTGTACTTCCTACAAATAAAAAGCATTTTGTGAATTGCTACTCGCACACAATTTACACAGCACAACTAAACAGTTGCCACTCCTCTACTGAATGATTAACCAAGTTCTGTACACATTAGAGCTGCACGATTATGACAAAAATCATAATTGTCGATTATTCCCTTGAGATTGTAATTGCGATTATTAATGATTATTTTGAACAGATTTATGCCATTGTTTGAAGCTGCATGCCATATTTTTATATAAAATATATATTTAAAAAAGGCTGAAAACACTCTTCCTGAACTTTTATTGCTTTTCTATAGCATTGAGCCTCAAATGTCAACTATACATTGGTTTGGTTTCTTCTTTAAACAAAAAAAAAAGTAAAATTATTATGTTATACTAAAACTAAAAGAAATAAAAAAAGAAAACGGTCTACTAAAGCTATATTTCATTTACAATTAAACTGACAAAATTTCAAATTAAAGTAACATTTTACAGTACAATTTATATGATCAGGGCTCCAGACTAACATTGGAGAGCAGTGGCACCAGCACCTGATTTGGTAGCACTGAACATGTATTACAAGTTTTGTCTGTTAGAAATGCACATTAGAGCAGGAGCTTGAGTTCAGAGTAGCAGGAGCTTGAGTTGGGATGCAGATGTACATTTGACCGTACCATTGTGAAACCTGTAACAGCCTCATCTTTTATACATAACCAAAAGTACAGCACCTCATTACCATGGTAAAAAAGTAGCCTAACTATACGGTTTCTATGGTGTTTGCACTGAAAAACAGTAGCCTAAAGACATTCAGTCAATTACAAATCCACATCAACTGATAGAATAATTAACAAAATAATGTAATTATATCCCATTACTCCTTTAACATATTTAGTATATTAATACTCAATATGAATATCCTACTTTTCTGCCACCGTACCATGTTACTACAGTAAAACTATGGTAAATGTGGGTGATTTGTGGATTGAAACGTCTTCTAACTGGATCATTGTTGCCCTGTTTCTGCTGCTTGCTGCATCAGTGTTGATGAGAATAACAGCTCCGATTTATTTGGCTTTAAACTAGTTTAAATGAAAGAGACGTGATTTGTACTGGAGAACTCTGCGCTGAACTCGAGTGCTTCTTACTGGATTTCACAGCGTTGTTTAGTGCGTGATCGCGACTGGTCACTGTGATACGCTCGGTCATACGCTCTAAGCTCGCGCTGCGCTGTTTTCTTTTGAGGCGCGCGGATAAAAGGTCAGTGTGGCGCACAGTTCAAACGAGTTCCGCTTTTGACGTTTAACATCTATCATACACAACAGACTGACAACGACTATCAGTTAGACAAAATGTCTTTAATCCAGTGTGTTTGAGTTTGTTAAACCCCATGCTGCAAACACCTCTTAAGCACACAATGCAAGTGGGCATTTTTAATTATTTATTTTTATAATCGCGGCTTTGAACGGTTATATAATCGTGGCATCCATAATCGTAATCGCGATTAGAAATTCGATTAATTGTGCAGCCCTAGTACACATCCTTCAGTAATTTACAGAAATGCAAAATGCAGGATGCAGGCTTAGTTTTTCGCTCCGCTCACTTTGCCAAATATTTCACGATCCTGTCAGTGAAATTTGAACCACTCTGCATTAGACCCATCATGAGTGCTAAGGCAGACAAAGGAGATTGTAAAAGGGAGATTGAGCAATCGCCAATGAAGAAAAAATTCAGAGATTCAGCCATCTCCAGTGAAGAGCTGGACAGTGCTATTGCTAGCCGCATTGAACTAGCATTTAAAGAACACCAAAGCACTTTGAATTCGGTTGTGAACTCGGCTGTGAGAGATGCGATGGACTCTGTGCTGATTCCAGCATTGCGCGAACTGCGTGAGGACATACTAGCGACCAATAAGTCTGTTAAAGAGCTAAGAGAGGAGTTTGAGGCGATAGTTACCAAGACGAAGCAGACACGTGACCGCGTTGATTCTGTTCAGGCAGCGGCGCGGGAAGATAAGAGAACAGTTACGGACTTAAAGGATCAGCTGGAGCGACTCACCGAGAAGATGACAGATATGGAGGACAGGTGCAGGCGAAACAATGTTAGACTGGTGGGACTCCCAGAAGGGATGGAAGGTCCAGATGCAGCTAGTTTCCTCCAAGCTAATCTTTCCAAGTGGATTCCTTTCTTGAGGGGCCGTGACATTGAGATTGATCGGGCGCATCGCGTGTATGACGGAGGGAGGGAATCCGATCGGCCGCGCACTCTTCATCTTCCGTGTACTGAGATGGCATGACAGATCAGATATCCTGAAAGGTGCTCGGCAGGCGTATCCGGTGAAGTGCGCACAGAACAATGTCACACTGCTGTTTTTTCCTGACTTTAGTCCGGCTACAGCGATCAGGTTTAGAAGAAGATGACAGCACTTGGTCTCCAGCCCTTCCTCATCTATCCAGCGGTGATTAAGCTATGGCACAAAGGAGAACAGAGAAGCTTCGATTCCCCTCAGAAAGCGGAGGATTTTATCAGTTCCATGCCTCAGCAGAAGTCCTATGCCGCCGCTCTTCGGGGGGACGACGGGGGAGCAGTGGCCGCTGTTTCTTAATAGTGACGGCCGGGATGGACTTGGCCCTAGCTGCCCAGAAGGGGATGATAGCAGGATGGCCATGGATGCTTGCTAAACCTATTGTTTGCGTTTTCTTCTCTTATACTGGGATATTGTCCTTATTTATCCGGTACAACGATTTCTTTGCTGGTAAGACTGACACTCCATTTTTCTGTTTTGGAGGGGACTAATGGAGAGTAGGTTTAATTACTAAAAAATATATTTTTTTTTGGCTGTGTGAGCCTTTCGGGAGACATGTCTTGCGTTAGGGTGGATCGGTCACGACCTATCACCGTTTTTTGTTGCTCAGTCAGACCTATGTTCTCGGTAATGTGCGGTCTGAGTTGTTCTTTGTTTATGGTTGTCGGTTGTTCACATTTTTATGTTGTTTTTGTTTTTTACAGCAGACATTTATACTTTTATCTATTTTACATTATTTCTAAAGTGATTTTTCATATAGGAGGTTTGGTATCTAAATTGCAGTGTTTACGGGTTATTTATGGAATGGAAGTGTTTCTGTTTTTTTTGCATTTGTGTACAATCTTGGGATTATGAATATTCAATGCATACTTTAAATATTTTATCACTGAATGTGAATGGTTTAAATTCTGCTGTTAAAAGAACCCGTGTGTTGGAATGTTTACACCGTGAATCTATCTCCTGTGCCTTAATGCAAGAGACACGTTTAGGGCAGTCTGACGTGGCACGTTTCCAGAATAAGTGTTGCAGGTTAATAGCTTTTTCCTGCGCTCAAAATAAAGCTAAGGGGGTGCTTGTCCTTGTTGGCAGGAGGTTGGATTTGGCGGTTGAGCGCCTTGGTGGTGATGGGAAGGGTGGATTTGTTTTTATCCGATGCAAAATGTATAGTAGTGGGTTGGCATTGGTCTCTATTTGTGGTCCGGGTGGGACGGACGGTGCGTTCCTTGCACGGGTTTCCAGGGCTTTGCTTGAGGGGATTGATTGCCCTCTAGTGGTGGGTGGTGATTTTGGTGCTGTCATGGATCCTGCTTTGGATGGGTCTCAATCTGGTGCAACAGCCGATCCATCCTCTAGATTATTGAATGGATTTATCGCTGAGCTCAACTTAGTCGATTTATGGAGAATTCGGAGCGCTAAAGCTGAGGACTTCACTTTTTTTTCTGGTGGACACGGGACTTTCTCTAGGGTGGACTGCATATTTCTCAGCCCATCTTTGATTTCGTCTAGTTCCTCTATATCTATATTGCCAATTTTGTTGTCTGATCATTCTGCTGTGTTGTGCGGTGTTCCTCTTTCCGATGTCGAAGCCAAGTCCCCTAGATGGCGCTTTAGCATATCATTATTAGGTGGTCGGACTTTTATTACCTCTCTAGAGGAATGTATTGGGGACTTTCTTGGAATTGGTGTGCCCTCTGATGTGGATCCTCGGGTGCTGTGGGAGACGACTAGGTGTGCTATACGGGGTTTCTGTGTGTCTTTCTCTTCTGCTCTTGCCGGGGCGGGAACTCACCAGTTTACACAATTGGAGGGTGGAATCCAGTCATTGCAGGACCTGCGGAGGCGACGTTTTGCTGAGCGGCGGGCTACACGGCTGTCCTCTTTAGGGGAAGAATGTGATTTGCTTTCGCGCTCAGGGGCGGAATTTGTTTTGCATAGGACTAGGCAAAAGTGTTGTTTCGAGTCAGAGAGACCTGGTCATTTGTTGGCCCTTGGGTTGGGGGAGTGCGAGTCTAGGGCATGTATTGGCGCAGTGGGATCATCGGATGGTCGGGTCACTACGAACCCTGTGGCAATTAGTGACATGTTTAGAGGTTTTTGCACGGATCTGTATGGAGCCGAGGCGGGTTTTGATGGGCCAGTTTGTGGGCAGTATTTGGATGGATTGGGGCTGCCTCGGATCTCGCAGATGGATGGAGAGTCTTTGGGGGCCCCATTGGGTTTGGAGGAGCTTCACGTCTCTTTGGAGGGCCTTCGGAGGGGCAAATCGCCGGGTCTGGATGGTCTCCCCCCTGAATTGTATTTAGAGGTTTGGGATTTGGTAGGGATGCTTGTGCTTAACTCATTTAGTTTTGCAGTTGAGCATGGGGCATTTCATGGAGATCGAAGGACGTCACTGATTTCGTTGCTTCTTAAGGAGGGGAAGGATCCATTGGATTGTTCCAGCTACAGACCGATTTCGCTTGTCCCATGTGATCTGGAAATCTATGCTAAAGTTTTTGCTTCTCGTTTGGAGAAGGTGATTCGCGGTCTGATCAAGGAGGACCGAACTGGTTTCATCAAGGGGCGCAATGCATCTGGCAGTGTGCGTCGACTCCTTCATGTTCTTGACTTTGCGGACTCCCACCCAACACCTTGTGCGGTCTTTTCGCTTGATGCAGGGGGGGCCTTTGGCAGGCTGGAGTGGAGTTGTATGTGGGCAGTTCTGCGGTGTTTCGGCTTCGGTGAACACTTCGTTTCTATGATTGAGACGTTGTGCCACTCACCTGCAGCATCAGTCATAACTGGTAATATTATTTCCCCCTCATTCCCTTTACAGCGGGGAACAAGACAGGGGTGTCCACTTTCCCCCTTATTGTTTTGTCTATCTCTCGAACCCTTAGCACAAGCCATCAGGAAATCTGAAGTATCGATTAAGATTCATGACCATAATCATTGTATTTCATTATACGCTGATGATATTATTCTATATTTAGACCACTTTGATGTTTCAGTCTCTAGTGTAATTAAGGAATTTGATAATTTTAGTAGCCCATCAGGATATAAAATAAATTGGAGCAAATCTGCTTTAATGCCAATTAACAATGTTAAGGTTAATTTTTCTATTCCCTCATTTATCCCTATTAAGGAATCTTTCATCTATTTGGGCATTACCATATATAAAAACATTCATAAGATTGCCAGAGACAATTTTAATAACATTTTCGTTAAGGTCAAAAATGACATTCAAAGATGGAAGAATCTTAAAGTCTCTCTCCAAGGAAGAATCTCCACTGTTAAGATGAATTTGTTACCTCGATTTAATTTTTTTTTCTCTATGCTACCACTTTCTCCCCCTCCAGGTTACTTTAAGGAAATCAACTCCATAATTTCTAAGTTTATCTGGAATGATAAATGTCCCAGAATTAAACTTACCACATTACAACATCCTAATAGCGCAGGAGGACTGGCTGTACCAAATTTCTAATTATATTATTGGTCGTTCCAGCTTAAGGCCCTTCATAATTGGGTTGATCCTCAATCTACAGTTTCATGGAGGGTGATTGAAGCTGACAAGGTTAAACCAAATAGACTTCAAGATATTTTATTTACTGGCACAGGAAAAAAAGGGGATAATTATAAATTTGGTCCGGTTGTGGCTAACTCTATTAAAATCTGGAAAACGGTTGAACGTCGGATAGGTGGACCCTTCAAATTCTGTAACAGTACACCTTTATGGCACAATTTTAACTTTGTATGTGGAAATCGTCCATTTGTCCAACCCTCTTGGTCCTCTTTAGGTGTGAACACGTGCGGTGATATATATGATAACCAGGGCCTCTGTTCATTTCAGGCATTGAGAGCCAAATTTTGTCTACCAGCATCTGCATATTTTGTTTTTCTTCAATTACGTTCTGCTCTCAAAGCGTATGGCATTCCTTGGTCTTCCATTTCCTCTCATCCTATGCGGGACTGGATTACACCATCTGCTGGTCGGCCATCTGTTTCCTTAATAAATAATAAAATTATTGATTGTATTACAAAACCTCTTTCTATTAAAACTATTTGGAATAGGGAATTATCTGATCTTAATTTATCTGTCGACTGGGAGAGAGTGTGGTCTAATCTCAGCTTAACATCTAAAAATCTGGCTCATCGTCTTATTCACTTCAAAGTCATTCATAGAGCATACATAACTCCTTACAAAAGATTTAAAATGAAACTGCAGTCAAATTTGAACTGCCATATATGTAACACTACATCATCAGGCACTTTTCTGCATATGTTTTGGGAATGTCCTGTCGTCATCAGTCTATGGACACATGTAAACCTGGTTTTGTCATCATTACTGAGAATTGATTGGTCTGTTAACCCGAGTTTATGTCTTCTTAATGATGATTCTGATCTCTGTATTAGTTCAATGCAAAAGAGAATGTTGTTTGCTGGTTTTACAGCTGTGAAGACAATAATTCAGAACTGGTTTACACCACACGTGTAGAGAGGCATATTGGATCCGTAGCCTCCTGCAAATTGTCTCATGTGAGTGTACAACGGCGCGAGTCGGTGGGGCCAGGCCTTCAACCATTGAGGCTTGGCAGTGTTTTTTACTGAATGTACGTGATTATTTAAAGGAGTGACTTGTGTTCTTGTTGTCCTTCCCTCTCTCCCTCCCTTTTGATTGAACTTTTAGATGTTGAGTATGTGTCTGCTGTTTTGTTTTGGATATTTTGTTGTGTTGTTTGTAAAAAAATGAAAATAAAAAATTGTTGATAAAAAAAAAAGAAAAAAAAAAGAAATGCAAAATGCATTTTGTTACTGGATTTACTCTAGGTAGTGGAATTTAGAGACAGAATCTGCATATGTTAGGACTGAATTAAGAGAATAAAGCAGGCTGTCTAAAAGCAGCAGCTTAATGAGCATAAAAAAGTTAGCATCTAATATTTCTAGTCCATAGCTGCAAAAACACCTTCATGCTATAGAAGGGGTCTCCAATGCTGCTGCTGGAAAGCTTGCGTCCTGCAGATTTCATCTCCAACCTCAAACACACGTGAACCAGCTAGTCAAGGCATTCGGGATTACTTGATAACTACATACAGTGTATAGGAGCAGGGCTGGAAATGAAGTCTGCAGGACAGTAGGGATTGCTGTGCTATAGGCATTGCTGTCAAAGTCAGTCAATGATTGTGTATTTGCTTTTGTCTGAAAAAAGGAGTTACAAATGACTGCATGCACAAAATGGGAGAGTGAACCTGTATAGAAGCTCTTGAATCCTCCATCTGCACCTCTAGAGCTCAGACCTGCAAGTAAAACACAGTGCATTTGAAATTTAGGCTAAGTAACAGTGAAGAAGAATTTAGCTGTTTGGTATCTGCCATTTTTTGGCTAAAGACTCTTTGTCAGTCAATTTTAACTAAACTACCGCTGATAGACGTGTTGCGTTTTGTTTATGCTCGGGAGGCTGCTTTAGAGAGCGCAGTCTTGCAGTGTTGCCATGTCTTCATATTTACAAGCACTTTTAGGCATGTTGTCTGGTCTTAGCTCATAAAGATTGGCACTTTATAGAGTTAATAAAGTGGTCTGTTGCGGATATGAGATTTTTTTTTTTTTGGTGTTAGAAAACACAGCATTTGGGTGTTTGTGTTTTTTGTGCTTGTCCATTGTTGTTTTTCTATGAAGACCTGGCAACACTGACACTAACGCAGGGCTCGTGAGCGCAACTAGCCCCATGTCAAAATGTACTAAGGTTAAGACTTCTTTCACTGTTATTTTCTTGCATCTCACATACAGATGAAGACACATTTCTGATGCACATTCAAATACGTCATTAACAACTAGTTGTTCAGTTCCGTACACTGTGTACAATTTCTGTAAATGCGGTTGTCACTACCTGTATTTTTCAGGAGGTAATACAGTTGTCACTCCCATATTTTAGTGAATTATGTTCAGAACGTGATTAAGGAGTAAAAGGTGAACTGACAACTGAATTTTGCTGCAGTGTACGTGGCCGGGATTGAACGATTCACTCAACTCACGATGCGATACACGATTTTGATTTCACGATACGATTTCCTCATGATTTTTTTTTTTAACAAAATGAGTTAAGAAATGATGCAGTAAATTAAATGGTGTCCTGCTTTTATTATTCCTTGGACAAAATACTGCACATTTCTTTGTGAAATTGAAATAAAATTTAAATTTTAAAACAAACCCCAAATCAAATTAAAAATTCTCTTCATATAAAACTAATGCTTTGTCTGTGCTCTTTCCATTTAAAATTAGAGGCAACCACTGCATTTTAATCATGATCCAAACAAAGATGCAGCGTACATGCAGCATGAGCAATTTTTAATCTAAATTAGACTGCATAATTTTGAAATTTCAAGCAATTACAGAATGGTCTGACTTCAGTTTTGTGAAACTATACTACATAAAGCATCTGCACGAAAGAAAAACAGCAGATGGGCTGAATAGCAGGTGGAGCTTATTGAACAGCAATGATACAGCATTTCCTTGGTTATCGCTATAAACAAAGCAAAGCTGCGCTTATGAACACTACTTTAATATGCATCATTCAGAGACAAGATGAAAAGAAAATACTATCTACACTTTTCTAAAGACTGTCAGTTCTCCTCAGAGATGCATTCATATAAACTCCCCCAATTCATAGCTTTCAGTCACGTGACCGGCTCGAAGACTTGGAGGGCAAAACATCCATAGCACTGCAGCACAAGCCTGTCAATTTTCCATCTGTTTCCCAGCCGCAAATATTTAGATCACCTCTCAAAAGAATAAAACAAAAAGGTATGTGTGAACAAAATGCAAGTTTTGGCCATTTGCAATCCATATTAGGCACCCGCGGCAACATTTCAATCATTAAATCACAAAACATTGTAAAAACACTTAAAGTGCCTTAATATATCTAAAACGGCAATATTAAAAGATAAAATTCAGCATTCACCATATTAATGATGCATAGTTTACATAGGCTAGCAGATGAGGCCGGAATATTAACGCAATCTGCTTAATTGTTCAGTGTAGGGTTGTAACGATGGCGTTGTATGGCGATATACCACGATATAAACACGTACGATTATCATACCGTGTACATTTGCTTATCTACGGTATTGGGAGAAAATAAAAGACGCAGAATCTCACCTGCGCCTAGGCAACAACTTTCCACTTAACTGTTCTCTTGCTCCACCCACACATACAGAGGAGACAACATCAGAGACAGAGGCCGTTCTCTCTATCCCACGTCGAAATATAAGGTAAAATTGGCAGTATGGGAATAACGTTACTTTGGATATAGAAAAGACAAACGCTTATTTGTCCTCGAGGATAGACACCGTTCGCAAAAACTGCAGTCGCAGCTGCAAAAAGAGGAAACACATCGAACATTACCTATATTTCAGAGCACCATCCTCCGTGCAGATACAGTTATGTCCCATTTATAACTTAAGGTTAAAGCCTTATGATTTCCGTGATGCGGAGTGAATCCCAGAATCCAGTCATGACAGTGAAAGCTAACCCCGTGTTTCCTAATCACAACATGGTCTAGTGTCTGTGATTATTAAAGCGCAAAAACACTGCTATATAAAAATATAATCTGTTTGTTTTGCGTGTCTCTCTGTGAATGAGCGGCGTTGTGTCGTGTACTACATACTCAAGTATGCGCGCTGGCGCCGCTCAGTGTTTAACAGCGCCTGCAGTCTCACTATCTGAGGACATGGACACAAACACTGAGAGCCTCACTGACACTGAGAGAACAATTAATAATCCTGTCATCATTTTATTTGAGAAAACCACGGTCAAATACACTGACACTCAAAGCTCTTCACTACAACCCGTCAAAATAAAAGTCCGCCTTTCAACTCGAAGAAATTGACAGAAATTACCTAATTAATGTAGCCTACTTCTAAAATAATAATAATTTATAGAAACATTTAAGGAATATAATTTTCCCCACATTTTTATTTAGTAAATCTGTTGTGCAGCCCTTTACTAAAACATAAAAGGATAAAAGTTATTTTCATTTGATTACATTTTAAAAATAAATTGTTAAAGCTTTATGCATTAATTTCACTACCACCATTTTTGATAGTATATTTGTATTATATCATAAAAGTACAGAATCCAGAAAAACTAAGTCAAACCAGAATTTATTCATTTTTATGAATTATTAATGATGAATATAAGTTGTTAAACTAATATATAATCAATGATGAAATGTACTTGATTGTTTTTGATTAATGAAATTTGAATAAACATGCTTCCACACATTTGTTCAACCAAAAAAAAAAACGTTTTGATTGTTTAATACCGTATACCGTGATATTTTCTGAGACGATTATCATACCGTGAAAATCTCATACCGTTACAACCCTAGTTCAGTGTTTTCCTTCTAATGGTTTTCTAAGAGAAGCCATTTAATGTGAAACTTTTCACATTTTGTTTATATGCTGGGTTCATCTGCTTGCCTGTACAAAATATACATCAATAAGTTGTTTACTGAATTTCGCCTTTTAATATCTGCATTTGATTATCTGTGTAAAAAATAGCTGGCGGTCAGTGGAGCAGAGCTTTGTTTTGCCCTCAAGGTGGGGGTTCCTATAAGGGTGTGACTTCACTTGAAAACTATCAATTGACTGTTCACAGGGAGCTTGATTGACAGGCGATCTGACCAATCAGAAAGTGGATATTATGAGCCACCGCTGCTATCCGCCATCTTGCCCGACATCTACAGCCGGTCTCCATAGAAATCCATGTTAAAACAGGGTAAAGATACAGGGTAAAAAAAAACAGGTTTACTATACAGGTTAGTATAACTAAATATAAAAATGTGCGGAGGGTTAAGCTGTGCTGTTGTTGGCTGCCACGGTAACGGCAAAAAGCTAAGGAATTCCTTTGAAGTACTTGTTTTGCGTACCAGAAAACCTGTCATGTCCAGCGCTATATGCATGGCTTGCAGCGCTTAAGTGAAAATACTGATTGTTAAATAATAAAATAATGTCTGTGGACAAAATCCTGTGAACTTCGCCCCGATCGGGAGCTGTATATGCACATGTGCGCTCATCTGTTTTCAATGCAGCTAACCTTGCGTCGCTTTTGTCAATTAAACTATGACAAGTCCTTTACTGCAAAAAGACGGTCACTGCGACACTCTAAAGTGATGAAACTATGGCACCATGTGCTCTTTTAAATCATTTTCATAGGTTTCACGTTAAAATGTAAATGCGCATGCCAAGTAGCCGCAGCTGTATCCCTTCTAGCCTTAACCACAAGATAGATCAGACAGAAGAGTAGATTAACTTCTGTGAACTTAAACTTGAAGTTTAAAAAATGCCGTGTTCCGCGGTTGAAAAAATATAATCATGTTCATTTTGTGCTTTACGTAAATATGAAGAGAAGATTGGTTCATGTGTTTGAACTGAGGCAATAAAGTGATCTGTCACGACACATTAAAAAGCCACAAAATGGTATTTATTGTTTGAATTTCCTGAACAAACAAAAACAAGAGACAAAATTTAATAGCTGAGAGTCCTGAGACCTTGTTTCACACCAGAAGTAACCTGCTGTCTTCTGTCAGCATGTTGTCAGTTTCCTCTTTGCTCTGCAATGTATTTTTTACTGTGTGAGAACATGGTGTAGTGTGAGAGCGGCATTGTTTGTCAGGGATAGCAACAGTAACTAAGGAGGGTGGGTCTTTGCAAACGGTCAATTGTATCGCGATTTGTTTAGCATCTCAACCAATTTGAATTCACATATTTGAACCGATTTTCAACTGGTTCATGGTGCATCATTACATCCCTACCAGCCACTTCACAAGCATGTGATATGAAAACTATTCAAGTGCAATCAAAGTAAAGACTATTACACTGACATACAGGACTCGTACATTAGGCACACAAATCTTATTAACAGCCTATGTGCATGCTCTCTGTGCACTGATCATTATAACATTTTTGCATGAACATTTCGATATATTCACAGTTGTCAAAATTAATATCCTGTGAGTGTTTTTGTACATATGGGCATCAAACATTGTTTTGCTGGAGGAACTGTTTACTGATGATGTTAAGCCACCTTCAGATCAGTTTCCACACATTCAGAAAGTTTGTTTTTGACGCGGTTGCGGTCCGGTAGTTTGTTCAGGAGCGGTGGGTCTGCAGCAGTGCAGCGATCGTTTCCGCACCGAGTCTATCTTTGCTGTACTGCACACACTGAATTAAAGTGACAGCGCATTGTTTGCGGTAAATATGAACATGGATTGACACGAAAATGTAGTAATTACACTATAAATGCATATAATTAAAGTCTACTGTCTTTCAGAGTCATCACATGTGGTGTTTTGGCTAGGTTTAAAGGAAAAGAGCACTTTTAGATAAACAAGGCATAGATGGCACTCGTGGAGGTATGGAAAGCAAAGTTCTTAAACCGCAGGATTGCTTGTAATAAAGATTTAAATGCAAAAGAAAATTCAGTAAAATAAAAATAAATAAAAAATAATAATCTCAATGAAAAGCATTCAGTAACAATGTTTGGATTTGAAATCAAAATAATGGATAAATGTTGTGTTTGTGGTAAACCGATGGATCAGTAGTGGACTTCGGTGTGAAATCAGGCTTGTGCTGTGTGTAAGCTTTTCTGCAACAATTGCAAAAACAAAAATGCACTGGATGATCAAACATTTAGGCAAGATAAATGTATATTTTTGAAAAATGCCCCCCTCCACCCCTCAAATTAAAAAAATCCTCTCACAAGAGTCACCTAAGAGGGGAACCCCCCCCATTTTAAAAAATGAAATTCAGGCACTGAATAAATGTCTAAAAATACTGATTGGTGTATCACTATAAATAATTCTACATGATAAAAAGATGGATTTAAAAAGATCGGTATCGGTGATCTGATCGGAAGATACTGCTTTCTGTGATCAGCAATCGGCCTCAAAAATCCTGATCGGAGCACCCCTAGTATGTGTATATATAAACAACTTACCAAAACCTGAACTGCTGGATACAACAGGGCCCTGTAAAAGGATGAACAAATTAAATTAATAACATTACTCATTCATATCTAATGATATTCTATTTGGTTTAATTTCGTACAGTTCAAACTTGTAAAGTAGTGCTTTTCAACCCTGGTTCTGGAGACATTTTGGATGTCTCCCTTATCTGACATCCATTTTAGGTTCTGAAGTCTGTACTAAGAAATTAATCAGGTTTGATTTCTATCACAGAACGCTTACAAAATGTACCTGTTGTACCTACAACACTGCACATCTGGCAAAAAGTTGTTATGAACCGATATAACGCATCTACACCTCGAATGCAGAGCAAGTCGCTTTGGATAAAAGCGCCTACCAAATGCAAACCGTAGAAACTTCTGCCAAACTCAATGTACTTAACTCACTTCTCACAGACAATACACATGTCGAAACAATATAACAGCGACTAATGTTCCCAATACTACTGAAGTAAGCTAGAAATAACATCGTTTGGTGAGCATAAGAGGATGAGTGTGCTCGGCCTTCACCTGCTCTTCCTCCCAGTCATCCATGATGAGCAGCTTCAGCTGAGATGATTATCACCGTCAATTAAATATCTTCAAGATCTGTTCAGAAAACAACAACCGACAGTGAAATCATGTCCTACATCAGAATAATATCTGATAACTTTGTGGATTTAAATTAAATTTGAATCGGTTACTATAGTTTCTGCACGAGGTCAACGACAACCTCATGTACGTTAAAACGTCGTGATATCTAACAAAGGCAGCAGATAACGTCGTTTCTGTTATTATAGTAATATACATTCATTTAAATGCAAATAATTAAACCAAAGTAAGTATTAACACCAAAAACGGCTAACGTTAATTGGGCCGCAGCAGTAACGTAAATGGCATCTTCGCAATTATCGCCTAAATATTTGACACTAACGAATAAACTTTCTCTTTAATCGTGTCTTTCATTCGCATTACTAAAGACCGAGTAATTAAATCATATTAGTATAGCTTATAAAGATAAAAAAGCATACGTTTAGCAGAAGTTGATGGCGGGAGGCGCGTGAAGAAACCGCTAGCGAGAAAAACCGGGCAGAAATGACGCAATTATTCTGCGTGTGGCGGGAAAATCTGCGTGATGTCCGATTCGCGCTTTTGAACCGATTCTTTTTAATGAATCAGACAAACGATTCACTAATCCGTTTGAATCTTTTTCATATGATTTGAAGTTATTGGTCTGAATCGATGGGGCGAATCATGTCTAAATCACAACGAGTGAATCGATCCCATAAGCACACTGGTGTTTAATGAGGATTTAAGTAAAATAACTAGGGTAGAAAAAATGTATAAGAAATTAATTTATTATATTGTTGTTGTTATTGTCACTGTCCAGATTGTTTTTTTTTGTGATTGGTCCTCAAGTAATTTAACAGTCTTTAAAGCTGCAGTCCGCAACTTTTTTGTGTTTATAATTTACAAAAATGTTATAATAAGTGAGTGCGTCATGAATCCATTTTCCAAAGCTGTAGCTCAAAGTTTAGCTGTAGCTTGAATCACTACGTTGTACACCTAATACGTTTTTATTTTTATTTTCGGACTATTCAGTAACACCCGTCTGAACCTTGCTGCTCGAGTAACCTGGACTGTCCCTGGCGTTGCACTCATCACAGACAAGAACAGAGAGAAGTAGTTCCGGCTTCTTGTCCTGCTATGTACTGACATGCAAAACAGTGTAGGACTAAATAAGCTTTTAAAGGAATACGCTCCTCAAACACTGAAGACGTGTGTGTGCTGACAATTGCCTATCACTATCTAATCCAAACACTAAGTGAGTAAACAGCTCCTAGAAGAGCGCTGTGGTGTTTCACCATACAAGGATTTTTGTGTATTAAAATAACTAGGATAGAAAAAAAGTATTACAAATTAAGGAAATGCATATTTTTAAAGAGCAATTGATTATGTTGTTGTTGTCTCCTCTCCAGATGTTTGGTCACCAGTGGATCATATGAAGTGAAAAGCTGTGTGTTTGATAAGATAAGGTGGACAATCAATTACATTTATGCTGTGGAGAGGCAGCCTGTAACTGTTAAACTCTCACTTCTGGCCAAAAAGACCAATCCATAATCCATAATAACTCTTCCTCCAGTGAAAATATCCATCCCCTGTCGAGATCTCACACCAATCCACCATGACATGATGTTTTGCAATATTCAGTGGAGAGAATCCCTTTACAACACTTAACCATGATATTTACTACAAGTATTAAACCAAAACACCATGGTTACTATAGTTAAACCATGGTAACCACAAATTACCCATGGTTTTGCTGCACTAACCATAGTTTAATCATGGTATTTGTAGTAAAACTGTGGTTATACAAATGTTAATCAATACGCCAAAAAAACATGGTTACTATTACTACAATAACACCATGGTTAATTTTCATAAGGGATAGAGGATTTTAGCCAAAAACAATGGTTTGAAATTAAAAACGTCTTGATGGATTTTGATGATGGATCACTTCACAAGACATTAATTGATGAACTGAGTCATGTGCGGAGCGGTTATCAGATATTACTCATCTTGGATGGCCTGAGGGTGAATACATTTTCAGCAAATGTTCAGTTTGATTAAGCTAAGATGACTAAGATGAAAAGGTGATTTATGACTTGATTTGTGAGCCCAGCTGTTGTGAATCATGGCTCTACACCTCTCCGGCTGACGGGTTGTCACGGTCCTGTCACTCGTGTGAGTTTCTTTCTAGCGTTGGCTGACAGAATCGTGACACTCTTGGGTCTGAGCACATGGTAGGGTGCGTTCCTGGCCATGTGCTCTTCTCTGCTGTGTTATTGTTGTGCTATGGGGGTAGTTACATTTACATTTATGCATTTAGCAGACGCTTTTATCCAAAGCGACTTACATTGCATTCAAGTTACAGTTTTTACATTTGATCAGCTCTTGCTTTCCCTGGGAATCGAACCCATGATCTTGGCGTTGCTAGCGCCATGCTCTACTATTTGAGCTACAGGAAAGCTGTAGCTCAAAGTTTAGCTGTAGCTGTTGTCATTGTTGTTTTTATTTTTATTTTTGGACTTTCAGTAAAACCCGTCTAACCTTGCTCTCGAGTCCTGGACTGTCCCTGGCTTGCACCCACACCTGTGACAGTTGTTCTTTTGTCCTCTATGTACTGACATCCCAGTGTTGGCTAAATAAGGTTTAGGATACGGTGGTTAAACACTGAAGACGTGTGTGTGGTGACTCCTGTGACTGTCTCTCCAAACACTCCTTATATACCCCTAGAAGAGTGAAGTGTGTTTCACCAACAAGAAGTCCTGTTTAATAAACATAGGATTCGTTTGCATGAAGATGCAAGATTTAGTAAAACATGAATGTTTCAGTGTCTGCTAATCAGGTAGAGGGAAATGTGTTTGATAAGATAAGGTGGACTGTGAAACTTTATGCTGTGGAGAGGAGCCTGTCTGTTTTCCCCTCCAAAGACTGCCATTGATTCTGTTATATTTGGAGAGGTTTGAATGACTTTGGTGACGAACCACGACATGACATGATGTGTTTGTTTCAGTGGAGAGACGTTTGCACACTTCATGATATTTCTAAAGTATTCACAAGATGTTTAGGTCATTCAAGAACGGGTACGGCAATCACAAAGGGCAAAATGCAGGGAAGAGTTTGTCTTTAAACCAGAAATTTCCCATGTCTGCACAATTCCTCTGACAGCTGGACTGTCTGGAGAAGGGGAGAAAAGATTGTGTTAAATTGTGATAACTATAAAGAGCGTGAATAATATTTATATTTATATTAAGTTCACCTGTATGTAAATGTATATGTGATCTGGTATTCTTAAGGGAGAAGTGCTGATACCTCGTTACAGAGTAAATGTGACACAGAAGCAGTATTTCAGTTAATGAAATAAAATAATTTACAAGTGATAACTAACCATACCACACACCTAACAACCTACAGCTGACTCAGCCACACTCGAGAAATCAAATAAAATCATTGTCTCATATTATCTCACCAAATGATGCTTAAACTTTAAAAACAGCATTATGTATTTGCTTGATATAAACCAGTTTGCCTTTATTTCTTTCATTCAGTATAGTATGTGTGCAAAATTTGAAGTATTTATCTGTTGAAATCATCATAATCGTCTGTTTGACATCTTTATGGTGATTAGTGGTTCCTTTAATCAGGCACCTGGCCCTTGACTTTTGTTAAATCATTTCCAGGGGTCCTTAACTTTCCTGCAGAGTTCAGCTCCTACAGTCACGCCTGAACAAGCAGAAAGTTACAGTCGAGTTTAATCTAAACTCTGCGAGGGACAGCATGCTCTACAATACTGTCTACAGTATTTCATGCTCATGATTATGCACATTTTTATTTGTCTGTTCAGTTTGATTTCATCTGGTCTACTCGTTACTCCCGGTGTTTCCTGTCTGTCAGCTTGCCTTGCCTTGATGTCTCATTAAAGACTGTAATTTGAGTTTAAGTCCTCGTCTCCTTGTTCCTCCCTGCTGTGTGCACCGTGACACCAACATAAATGTATTTTGTAAATTTGAACAAATTTTGATTTGATGGCTGCAACACACTCCAAAAATAGTTGGGATAGAGGCACGTTTAACACTGTGTCACATCAACTTTCCTTTTAATTACAATGTTTCATTGTTTGGGAATTAAGGATACTAATTGTTAAAGTTTTTTTGCTTGATACAAGACTTCAGAAGCTCAGCAGTCTGAGCTGATGAACAAATCACAGATTCTTGATTTTATTGCATTTTACAAATCATCCCAACTTCTCTGGAATTGGGGTTTTAAAACATTTTGCATGTAAAGTGGATCACTTTATGTATTTGTCAGTTGTCAGTTATGTTTTCTGAACATTAAGAAAACTACACAAGACAAAACAGTTCCATTCTACTGATGCTTATTTGATTTATTTCCTTGTGTCAGACCTGTGTGAACACTTGGGAGAAAGGAGTGAAGCCAAATGCAGAGAGCCAAAGCACAGTCCAGGGAAATATTTATTTAAAAAAATAGTCTTTTAATAAAGAAAAATAGTATACAATTTGATTGGGTTAACTATGTGCATATGTGTTCTTAATCCATAATCTTAACTGAATTGTAGCAGTCTCATTTTGTGCTGACCACACTCAACCAAGCAATATCATCTTGGTCAACCACCTTAGTCTCGCAAAGACTGACAGCAGAAGGTCTGGACTCAGCAGCTTTCACTGGCCAAGGGCCACCGAGGCTGTCTGACCGACATGTAAAGCACCTATGACAGTTTGTTTAGCGTCATGTAAAGTCGACGTCTATAAAATAACAAACTGGGGTGTAACCAATAAATCATTGATTCAAGAGCGTCGTCTTCATTCATCAAGACTCTATGCCGTGAACTTCACATACTTTTGAAATCCAGTGTTTAGTTTATCCTGATAAGCAATCATTGGTGTAAAAACGTTGTAAACACAATGGCTTTCTTCTTCAGTGAGGGCTTTGTTCACAGAAATCCTGTAGAATTCAACCAATCAGATGACGACTTTCAAAAAGATATCTTAGTTTGTGTTCCAAAGATGAACGAAGGTCATACAGGTTCACCATTTTTGGGTGAAATAATCCCTTTAAAGTCCTGTGTTTTCTTCTGTTCATGATCAAGTCTTGTTGTGTTTAACCCTGCTGTTCTGTTCAGATCCTGTTTCCAGTTTTGAGTTTGTGTAAATAAAACTAACTTGCTGCACTTAGATCCTCACCTCATCCTTGTTTGCAACTGTTTTGTGACGGAGAGTGGAGATTTTTTTTTTTTACTCACCAGAGGATTTTTTATAAATGACAAAGAAATACAGTATATTTGAAACTTCTTCAGGTTGCACAATGTAGAAAATAAAATTTGAAAGATATTACTAACCTTAATATTACCTTTTTTTTTATTTGGTGTTTTTAATCTGGCACTTACCAGAGTTTTATTTTACCTGAAAAGCGGCCAGTCAAAAATGACCGTGATTTTAACGGTAAAAAACTGTGAAAATGCTACAGTAAAAACCTGTTAAATGGTTAATGGTAAGTTACTGTAAAATTTACAGGGACAACCCGTAAACTGATGTTCCCAGAATTCCCTGCGTTGCATTTCAAACTTTGTTTGAATTTGATGTTTTTTCTTTGAAATAACTGTTTCTTCTTAGTTTTTTCTTATAAGTTATGTTTATTAGGGTTGTATGTTACATCTAATGTTGTTAAATGAATGTTTATTGCATATTTCAGTTTAATGAGTCTCACCATGATGGGGTTTAGTGCTTGTGTGAATGACACTGTGCACCTTCTATATATGTTATTATTAAAGCTGCTTGTGAAGGGCTTTGGTTCATCATGTGACTTTCTCATCACCACCTGCATTTGGTGGTTATCAGTGTATTTCAAAGGAACAAAACAGATTTCAGTACTTTAAGAGGTTGGTATATTAACATTATATCAGTTAATGAAATTTCCGTATTTAACTGTAAATTTAAGTTAAAACCTAAAATGTTGTTACCATATTTTTTACGGTAGAATTCCGGCAACCACAGTCAAAATGTGTGTGATGCAGATATTAGTGGAGGAAGTGGAAAAGCATGAATTGTTTATCATTAGACAAATCGCCTGGTTCAGACGGATTAGGCATTTTTGGAAATATATTAAAGACCTTGTTTTTCATACGTTGAAAGAAATATCTGAATCCCATATTTGTCCAACTACTATGAAGCAATCATCCCTAAACCTGGAAAAAATCCTCTATTAATAGACAATCTTAGGCCCATAACCCTGCTTAATAATGACTATAAAATGTTAACTCATATTTATGCTAACAGATTAAAAACCAGAGTTTCACAGATTATTTCAGAGACACAGTCAGGTTTTTTAAAGAGCACAATAATTCACAATAATATACAACTTGTGCTTGACTTACTGGATTATAATTATTTAACTGAAGATGCTTTCATTTTATTTCTAGACTTTTTAAAAAACTTTTGACATGATCAAACACAAATTTATGTTTTGTACTTTAGAATTATTTGGTTTTGGAGAAAATTTGATTAATCTGGTTAAATTAATTTATAAAGACACGAATAGAATTTTCTGACAAAATCAGAATTTTCCTCAGCTTTTTGTGAATGGAGTTTCTACTAACATAAATCTATCCAATACTGTAATCCGGAATGTGTTTGTTAATGAACTATATCCCTTTTCTTCAAATAAAAATGTCATATTCCAATATTTCTCTGAGGATGAAGTTAAAATTTTAAAAGAACAAAATATTTGAAATTTCCAGTCGCACCAAAAGCAAAGGAAGTCCATTTTATGGACAAGTCAATGTTTTACATAATGGAGTATATCCTTCTAGAGAATTCCTGAGATGTGGATCTGTTCTTGATGTTAACAACTCTTCCTTTTGTGATGATCAGATTGAAACTCAGAACATATTTTTTATGATTGTAAATTTGCCTGTGCCTTTTGGGAAGATTTGCATTACTGGTTATTTCCTAACTTTAAAGATTTACATGTTTTAACAACGGAAAATGTATTCTTCTGTTTATTTTTGAAAGATGAAACACATGATTTAGCAATTAACACAATTATTATTCTTGGGAAGTTCTTTTTAAGAACAGATTCCTGAAACTTCTTCCAGATGTCTACGTATTTCACAAGGAATCGCTGTATGTACTCCCTTTGGATAAAAGCGTCTGCCAAATGACTAAATGTGTAAATGTGTACAAGGAACTGTGTTATTACGTTTTGTCGCTGAATCGAATGAAGAAAAACAATGCCTTAAATTTCTGTAATTTAATAGAAAATCTTAAACTTGCTGAAAACCCCTAGTAGCCTATTATTATTCTTTTTATTTAATTATTATTTTTCTTCCTCTTCTCCTTATGTTATGATGCTTGTCTGTGGTCTGATTAAGAAATTTAGCATTTTGTACCAGGCTATTTATGGTTGTAAAGTTTACAATATTCAATAAAGTAAAAACAAACAAACTTTGAAGGCGGCCAGTGATTGGCGAACACCTTCACGTGGCCCCGCCCTCGCGGTGACGTCACGCCTGACGCCACGACGCTCTGACTGGTGTTTTTGTTGTTTAAAGCCTGAACTTGAGGACATTCGTGCAGCTGTGTGTAACACATCCCTGGTGGAGAATCACCGAGGCCTGCAGAAGATCAGCATGAGATCATGTGTGTTTGTGTCCGTTAGCTGAAGGAGGATGATGAAGATGATGTTTGCTGCTGGTGCTTTTAGCTTGTATGCTAATGCTAGCTCTCCTCATGCAGTATTTCTGTGTGTGAACAGCTAACATAGCAGCCCACAGCTTTCGACTTCACTCCGTCTCTTTCAGAGCAGGTAAGAGTCTCAAGTCTTCGCTGTTTATCAGCTCTAGCACTCATGCACGTGCTGTGTTTGTGCAGGAGAGTCATTAGCTGCTAAAGTGAGCGTCAAACTGCTAATCAAGGACTTGAGCTCCTGCTGATTCATCTTGGGACCGATAAATCACTCTTGGAACACTGTCAACACAATGCTTGCAGATCTACATCAAAACAACTGAACTTCTAAGTTCAAGCTGGCTATGACGGTGGACGTTTCGATATTCGCATATTTGGGGAAACCGTCATCTAAAGAATGATTTTCATGCCGATATTGGTAAACACATTCTATCTAACTTCAATAGCATTTGAGCAGAATGACTTACAGTCATAAAACAACTCTAAACTGATCATCTAGGTGTCAACTATAATGCACACCTTTTACATTTTTTTATATTTATTAAAATCTGTAAATCATTTGTAAAAAATGCTATTTTTCACAAAAAATGGTCTCAAATGCAAATTTAAAGCTCAATAGCATTTGAGGAGAATGACTTAGTCATAAAAACAACTGTAAACTGTTTGAAAAATAGCAATTTTTACATATGATTTACAGTTTATTTTAATAAATATCAAAAATATAAAAGGTGTGCATTATAGTTGACACCTAGATGAACAGTTTACAGTTGTTTTATGACTGTAAGTCATTCTGCTCAAATGCTATTGAGCTTTAAATTATGGCATATTTTACATTTGAGCCCATTCGGTAGTGAAAAATACCAATTTTTACATATGATTTACAGTCGATTTTAATAAATATCAAAAATATAAAAGGTGTGCATTATAGTTGACACCTAGATGATCAGTTTACAGTTGTTTTTATGACTGTAAGTCATTCTGCTCAAATGCTATTGAAGTTAGAAAAGTGTATACCAATATCGCATGTCACTTTAGAGACGGTCCCCAAATATGCGAATATCGACCTCCACCGTCAAGCCAGCTTCATGCCAGTCTATTAATTGCTGTGTTGATTTGACTTTGATCAAGCAGATATATAATTTAACAAAGTGAATCAAAGAAATGTAACTTACGTAACATTTTCGAAGCTTCTATAATATTCGTTCTTTAAAATGAATTAACTTCAATTAGATTATGGTGTTTATCTGACTTTGGTGCTGTTATTTGATACTTATGTTATTTGTTTAGTGGTGTGTCAGGAATAAGGCATCGGTTCCGTTTTCTGTGTTGTGTTGTGTTGTGTTGTGTGTGTGTGTGTGTGATGTGTTGTGTGTGTGATGTGTTGTGTGTGTGTGTGTGTGTGTGTTGTGGTATGTTGTGTGTGTGTGTGTTGTGTGATGTGTTGTGTTGTGTTGTGTGTGTGTATGTATGATGTGTTGTGTGTGTGATGTGTTGTGTTGTGTGTATGTGATGTGTGTGTGTGTGTGTGATGTATTGTGTAGTGTGTGTGAGTGTGTGTGTGTGTGTGTGTGTTGTGGTATGTTGTGTGTGTGTGTGTGTTGTGTATGATGATGTGTTGTGTATGTATGTGTGTGATGTGTGTATGTATGTATGTGTTGTGTGTGTGTGTGTGTGTGTTGATGTGTTGTGTGTTGTGTGTGTGTGTGTGTGTGTGATGTGGTATGTGGTAGTTTGTGTGTGTGTGTGTGTGTGTGTATGTGTTGTTGTGTTGTGTATTGTCAGAGGTGCTGTCAGTGACAGATGTCGTAGGATCATGGCAGTGCTCTGTTTATGTTCTCAGATAACTCACAGGGGTCTCAGCTTTTCCTTTGGGTAGTTAACAAATAGCATGGAGGTGATCAATTAATTCACATATATGCATTTATTTACTTATCTTTTGTTCAATGTTTTGTACTTTTTGTTTTATTTATGTAAGAGTCAGTCCATCTCAAGTGGTCCAAAAATTGTAAAGTTCATTGCTTGATCTTTTTTAATTTCCCTAATTTTTTAAGTGATTACCTGTGTTGTTATTGCAAAGCAATATATTATATATATATATATATATATATATACATATACATATCATATCATCATACACATACACATATACATACATATATATATACTTGTTTTTTTTTTACCACATTTTGTCGTGGCCCACACAATAAACTTTTGGTTATAGGCAGTGTTGGGGAGTAACTAGTTACATGTAACGGAATTATATAATTTAATTACAAAATAAATGTAACTGTAATTACAGTTACTGAGAAAAAAAATGTGTAATTAAATTACAGTTACTTATGAAAATGTTAATGATTACAAAGGAGGTTACATCTGAATATTTTCACACACACATACAGATTTAATTGATTTCATTCATAAATTGCAGTGATTGCTCTGAAATACGAGACACTAATGTTTCAGGAGTTTAGGACACAGAATTGGACACATGCTTATTCCATAACTGTTTTATTTCCTATTTGAGTTTATTTATATGCATTATTTAAGATTACTATTGTTTTCCAAGGCATTGTTAGATGTCAGTGTCTCCTGTCATAACTGTGCAAAGATTTGATTTCAAAAACAGCATCATAACTATTAAACTATTATATCTTGTTATGGTTTTAAATCTATATTTAACCTCAGAATGATCTTAAAGTAAGTCTGATTTTGTGGTGGCTGTGCTTTAAAATGAAATTATTTTAATCATAATTCAAGTGAAGAAGGATTTTGAAAGTGTGACAGTAATCAGTGTTGAGCTCTACTGTAAGGTTAACCTGCCTGCTGTAAATATTTGAAAATGATTGAAGTTGAAAACATTAGAAATTTAGAAAAGTAATCAAATGTAATCAGTTACAGTGCATTACTTTAATAAAGTAATTGCAATAGTTACACTACTTATTACATTTTAGATAGGGTAACTTGTAGTCACATTTCCAAACGAACCGTCCCAGCACTGCTTATAGGCTACTTATGTTGATCTCATTCCACCCTCATGTTGTTCCAAACCTGTATGATTTTCTGTCTTATGTGGAACATTGTTAAAATCAAATGTTAAAACCAAACCATAGTCTTCCACTTAATGGAGAAAAAACACTGAGACATTTCTCAGAATGTCTTCTTTGTGCGTAAATAGATGAATCTTTCCCCAGGTTTCTGCTAGCCTTAGCTCTGTAACCAGCAGAGTCTCAAACTCAGATTTTTTTACAGCACAATGTTAGCATAGAGGACTCATGTTTGTGATGGCAGCCGGTCTGCTCCCCACCAGAGATGATTAGCCTTGTAAGTCAGGGGAATTAGAAAAAAAACCTGCACTTACTTGCCCATGTAAAAAAAAAAAGTACTCTCAAACTGAAAATGTTCTGCATGTGTGCAATAACTTAGCCTACCTATAAACCACCTTCAAAAGATGACTCTAAGTGGAACTTGAAGCGATCTTGATCATTGCATTTTGTTTGTGTGCCGGAAAGAAGGTCAAATATTTGCCTTATCTTATTGAGTGCATGATGTACTGTTCACAATCATCAGTGTTTATCTTTAGAGAAGTGCATCTCTGTTGAAAATAACCCAGTTCTGTCTCTTTTTTTGTTTTAACAGTAACCCAGTTCCACAGCTTTTAAGCGTTTTTTTTTTTTTTTTTTAAATCTGATTTCAAAAACTGGATTATTTTTATCTTTTGTTGTTTTGCAGGACAACATCTCTGAATTTGAGGTCGTTTAGGGATTATTCTGACACATCTGAGAGGTGAGTCCATTAAACATTCAACAGAAAATAGTTCATGGGTTGATCACTTTCAAATAAATACTGTGCAGTTCAGACAATAACTTGAAGGTGAGATCAGTCATAAATGTAAGTTTGATACAAATGTCCTGATGGCAATGAAAAAAAAAATAGCCTAATAAAAAATGAAATCCTTAAACTTGTTTGCATAATGTTTTATTAGTATTCCCTAGAAAAGAATATTAACAAAAATACTGTTCTTCTAAATGTTTGAAAAAAAAATGTTGTGTGCCAAATCAGTCACATGGTGTAACTAACAAAGTTACAGTCCAACCAATCGCTTGTCCAAAAAATACTTGAAACAGAAAATTATATTATTGAGAGGACCAGCCCCATATGACTGTGTGCCAAGGTCAATAAGTCTCTTAAAGGGATAGTTCACTTTGAAATTAAAATTTGGTATCTATCAGCTTACCCCAAGACCATCCTTGATGTAGGTGTCTTTTTTTCTTCAGTAGATCCAATTTTGATGTTTTTAGGTCAAACCGTTCTAGTCTGCCAGTCATATAATGGCAGGTATAGGTCACTGTCTCTATAAGAGGGAAAAAGAACATGCACAGAGAAATCCAAATTAAACAATTCCCCATCGTAACTACACATTGATGGCCTAAGACACGAAACGAGCGGTTTGTGTGAGAAAACGAACAGTATTTATATCGTTTTTTACCTCTTGTACACAACCATGTCCAAGTGATCTGAGTGCGCACACACATCCGGTGTGTGACGTGTGTTAAAAGAATGTCTTTTAACATTCTGGCAGTTTAATGCCTAGAAAAACGGCTCATAGGGACTACAACGAGTTACTTCCCGGGTCCGTTACATCATGAACCCAGATAAACCCCGCCATCGGGAACACGCAGCAAAGGGGGCGGGGCCATGCTGCACTGCTTTAGAGAAGAGGAAGAGAAAACTAGGGGTGCACGAGAAAATCTATTCATATTGTGATTCTGTCTTCTAACGATTCTAATGGATTCACAAGCTTCAAAATCAATGATCTAAAACAGCGGTTCTTATTACTTTTCCTCGAGTCCCCTGCTCTGCATCTCTCTCTCTCTCACTCTCACTCTCACTCTCTCTCTCTCTCTCTCTCTCTCTCTCTCTCTCTCTCTCTCTCATTCAGATCGTCAGATCAGCTCCAACAAACTGTTCCAATTATACACTTATTTTCACATAGAAATGAGAAGTGTTATACATGGTATATAAAAGTGTGCGGTTGCTGTGCTGTATTAATGCTTTAATCAGGATAAAACCGTATATTAAAAGCTAACAGAAGCAGTAGCATTTACAAACAACAGCGTATTTAAAAGTATGAGACAACAACAACCAAACATACCATTAAGAGTCGTGCTTGCACAGGTTCTTCGCGATCCTCTTCACTAATATCCTCTGCGTCTCAATCGGGCTCAAATTGATAAGCAATATAGATGACGCCATTGTTTACAATTCAACCGGAGCACATGCCGCTGAGGAGAGGGGCGGGATGCACTAGAGGCGGTTTAGCCAATCACAACACACTGGACCAGCTAACCAATCAGAGCCCATTGCATATTTCTGAGGGAGGGGCTTCATAAAAACAGGAAATGATCAGTGCGTTTAGAGGAGAAGGGACATAGCGGTGTAAAATAAAGGTCAATTATGTGAAAAATAATGTGTTTTAAAAAAAACGAAGCATAAACACGTGTTAGACTGCACCCCATAAACACAATCAAGCCTAGAAAAAACCCAGTCAACCACCCCTTTAAGAAATATATTTACAAATTGTGGAAATGAATAGGATGAGTACACTCACATATATTACATTTTACTTGATGCTGCATGATGTTTAGATTCATTCAATTTAATCCTTAAAAATAGCAAAGTTTTCAAAACCATATGAATAGTACATAGTGCATTTCTTAAAACTTGATAACTTTAAACTAGATAAAATACTTTTTTACATTATAGTGGATACTAAATTTGTCACTGAAACTCATATTTTAATAGCTAAATATACTACATAGCTAAAAGTATGTGAATAATATGAAAAATTCAGCTTTTCCATGACAGGAATACATTTCATTTTAAAATATATTATTATTATATAAATCAGTTATTTTAAATTATAAGAATGTTTGACATTACTGTGTATTTGATCACATAAACGCAGGCTGGGAGAGCATAAGATAACATTAGAAGCTGCCCCTGAGTCAGCTGTTGTTTGTGCTGTGTTCAAGAGAGAGACGTGAGGATGAGCGGCTGTGAGGCTGGATGTTACCAGCTCTAACCTTCAGATGAACCTCTGCTGAGTGACTGACAGCTGTGTGCGGTGAACATGTCTGTGCACGAGGATCTAGATCACCCGCGCTTCTTCGTGGGAGCTGATGACGGTGAGGGAGACGAGCTGCTGGATCCGGGCAGAGTGCTCGGCTATGACTGTCTGTACGAAAACGTGGAAGAGGAGGATGAGGATGAGGACAGAGACGATGCAGAATATGATTCGGTATGTGAACAGACTCGTATTGGCTGCTTAGGTTCTTGGCCTCACTGGACAATAAATGCACTGTAAAAAAAATAAACTTAAAATAAAACTTAAACTTGGTTGTATAAACTTAAAATAAGAAGTTGAGAAAACTCAAAAATCTGCTGAAGCTGGTTGCCTTAAAAAATTAAGTTGGCTCAATTTTTTTTTACAGTGTGGTAGAGGAATTTTTTTTTCTAGAATCACTTAATTCTAGAATCTAAAACGAATACCAGCACGATTCTAGAAAATGTAAAATAGTCTGCAGTTAAAAGAAATGCTTACAGACCTTGACTTGGTTAATTATAAAGAAACGTGGCTCCATAAAAACAATGAAAGGATTATAAAACTCCTTCAGGAAGAAATAAGATGGTTCTTCTCAAGCAGCTGTGTATACAATTTGGTGAAAAGTAAACAAAAGTAGCCCTACAGCCATATCACCCTGCAGCCCAAGACTGGTTGCCCACTGAAGCTAAGCAGGGCTGAGCCTGGTCAGTACCTGGATGGGAGACCTCCTGGGAAAACTAGGTTGCTGTTGGAAGAGGTGTTAGTGAGGCCAGCAGGGGGTGCTCACCCTGTGGTATGTGTGGGTCCTAACGCCCCAGTATAGTGACGGGGACACTATACTGTAAAAAGCACTGTCTTTCGGATGAGATGTTAAACCGAGGTCCTGACTCTCTGTGGTCATTAAAAATCCCATGGCACTTCTCGTTAAAGAATAGGGGTGTAACCCCGGTGTCCTGGCCAAATTCCCTCCACTGGCCCTTGTCTATCATGACCTCCTAATAATCCCCATCCACTTGATTGCTCTATCTCTCTCTCCTCTCCACCTGTAGCTGGTGTGTGTTGAGCGCACTGGCGCCGTTGTACTGTGGCTGCCGTCGCATCATCCAAGTGGATGCTGCACACTGGTGGTGGTTGAGGAGAGACCCCCCACATGATTGTAAAGCGCTTTGGGTGTATGGCAATACACAATAAAAGCGCTATATAAATGCATCATCATTCATTCATTCATTCAAAAGCGAATGTATAAAAAGAAAAACATACAGGTAGACCAAGCATCAGGACAGAAAACTCAAAGCCTTGGACATCGAATATGTGCAACAAAACAACAACTGGATAGAAAGTCAATATGCTTAATTCATAGAACATTCATTAATATGTAATTTGCATGTAAAATACACATTTAGTGCCAGATTTACTATCAGCGTGTGCCAGCGCAAACCCTCTTTTGGAGTTAAAAAATGCTATCAGCATTTACTGAATACACCCAGTGAAAAATGAACGATTTGAAAAGATGTGGACACAATTATTTTTGCTGCTGGTCTTATTGCAAATGTAGGACTTACCCTTTCAAACACACAATTTATAAGAGAAGAGTATTCAAATAAATCATGCAATAGTAAATTAGGTTTGCGGTAGCCAATTTACAGGTATTTGCCCCATTATTTAACACCTCAAAATAAGCATGTCTTAAGTTATTTTGTGCTTGACATGGTGCTCCGAGGCTCATCAGCTGTGTTCTGTGAGACTGCTTTTCTAAAAGCTGACAAAGGATTCCTTATAATAACCTGCCCGTAAACAAACAGTACAGAGTTATGAGAACATATTTTGATATGCAAATTCATTCAAATCAAGACCTCTATGAATAAAATAGTTATATTATGCAAGACATCAGGCATTTCAATCATTAGCTGACTGACATGTCATGCCTGTATGTTGCATTGCCTAATGATTTACAGCACAATAAAGACTGTATGAATTAAAATATATACAACCTGAAGAAATGCACTGAGAGCTGCTCTTTCCTGGAGAGGATGCAAAAAGCCAGCGCTCTGTAACTCAAGTTTTATTGTAGTAAAGTTACCACTGGATTGTTGCGTTGGAGTATGAGTGACAGCTGTCAGTGAGGGATGCTTTTTTACATCGCAACAAACAAATAAATGACAGCTATGACACAACAATTTTGTTTTTATTAGTTAAACATTTTAGCTTCTTGAAGCGTAACTCAAATGAATGAAATGATTGTTGTTATCTGCAGCCTCCTGAGAGACAGATCGTGGTGGGTATCTGTGCCATGTCTAAGAAGTCAAAGTCCAAACCTATGAAGGAGATCCTGGAGAGACTTTGTCTGTTCAAATACATCACTGAGGTTATGTTTGAAGAGGAAGTCATTCTGAACGAGCCGGTGGAAAACTGGCCACTCTGTGATTGTCTCATCTCTTTCCATTCCAAAGGTTTGTAGCGTCCTGTCTGTGTTTATTGTAACAGATTACAAAAAACAACAAGTTTTTGCTGTATATTATGATAAATAAGTCACACCTGTCTATAAGCTGCACCGGGTCAAAATTACATTGTTGAGAGAGAAAAAAAAAAGGATAAGTTGCATCGGTGTAAAAGTCACATTTTATAAATATTACAGAAATAAATTAATGGAAACATTTACAAACAATATAAACACTATAAGCATGTATTTACTGTATATTCCCTTCACTCCACAACAAATGCTCATTTTTAGTTTAACGCTATTCTGGACAGAACAGGAATGGAAAATATATATAGTATAAAGTGTATATATATATTGTATAAACAAACAATAATTATAGTGCCATTCGTTATAAACAACAATGATTATAAATGTCAAGCCTAAGCTAATTTCTGTAAGTGAAACTGAAACCGTGTGTGGGGAAATGTATTGTGCATATGAACGTGGGCCTTTCTCATCCTTCACTAATCTAAATGTGTGCACTTTACACGTGTTTTGTGAGCTTGTAGTTACAGTTTACCAATACTTAAAGTACTTTTTCTAAACTCTTAACACAGCAACACACCAAATAGTTAATTTTCTGGCCAAAACCACATTTTGTTAAATTAATACAAACTCTACATTTCAAAATGCTTGAAACCTTTTTCTTCATATACTAACTCTATCAAAACACAGCAAGCCTGATTCAAAATCGAGTCATTCGGTCAAAACATTAGCACTGGTTTTCAATCCAATAGGAACATAAGTCAATCATGGCACATAGACTGTCAAAATGAGAACAATTAATGGCATTGCAAAAACTGCATTACTTGCCATGTCTCAGTTTGATCTGTATAGAACATACAATATGAGATCTATTAAAAATATATAATAATAAGAAGAATTCAGTCAGCTAGTTAATTTTTTATGTGTGAATGTGTGGATTCTTTTGAGATAGTATGTGCACAGAATAGTGAAGGATCATCAGTACCAGGGCCGTGCAGAGACCTTTGGAGGGGCAGGTGCTCAAAGTATAAAAGGGGCACATGGAACACAGCTTTTAATAGGGCTGTGCTGCTTGCTGATATGCGTATAGAAATGGATGCTTCTGTATTGATACAGCAGCAAATGCCATGACGCAGGTTAGAGAAAGAAACACAGAACAGAAAAGACCATTTTAAATTTAAATGTTAAAGACAAATTGTTAAAGACAAATCTCGGAGGATGAGAAAATCAGTATAAGCCTGTTTTACCAGTGTTGTGATAATTATTTTTAAGGCACTCTACGTTTTTAAATAAATAATGTATAGTAATAAGTTCAAAGTATGAATAGTTTTTAGTCAGATAACATAAAAAGACAAGGCACCTCTGATGCGCTTTAAACTTTTCCAATTAACAACAAGAACGAAAGAGAACAAGCACCTTTGTTTTATTGCTGTGTGTAGAACTACGTTCGCTGCATTTTTTAATATTTAATATTAATTTTAATAAATGTAAAATTCCTGTTGACTTTATTCAAGCTCCTGCGGGTGTTTTCACATAGAGTTTCTAGATTTAAATTAAAGAGACATGACCTGACTTTATTCGTATCCAAAATGAGGAGATATGAATATCAGGAGAGCTGAACACTCTCGTGCAGTGCATGTTTAATACTCGAAGCCAATCTCGCGCAGAATATTTTGACGTGCAGGAAAGCTGAGCTGAATAACAAGCAAAACGTTTTTACTGATGAAACGTGAAAACAATAAACACACGATTGCGAAAATATATGGTTTAATGTGTTTTTCAAGTTATCTTCAGGTAATAAATAAACTATATGAAAAATGCAGTACTGATTGACATATCATTTATAGAAACTATAATGGCATTTTCCTGAATTATTCTGTGATAAAAATGGAAAAGTGTGTTCGTAGTAGCCTTTATAAACCAATCATAAAATTGTCATTAGGAAAACATTGAACAAAATATTGTAGCCCCTTGCTGCAGCTAAAGTGCTTCCACAGGCTACACAGCAATATAAACAACACTGTGCATGATCTCTTCACGCTGTTCTTGTAAAATAATAATAATTCAATAATATAAGTTTACAAGCACACCACTCCCTGAACTCCACTTACCGCAGCCGGACGTTATTGAAGGCATCCTAAAGGCTTGCCTAAACGTGAGGGATTGTCCCGGATGAATCGTCAGGTGAAAGGTCATCATGTGGATAATTTAAATTTACGGCTAAACTATTAATTAATTTTACTAATAGTTAGATTGGGCAGACCTTCACAAAAGGGCGTTTAATTAAATAAAAAAATAAAAACTGCCTTGACAAAAGGGCACTTTGGGCATCAAGGTAAAGGGGCAGGTGCTCAAGCACCCCCCAGCTCCCAATCTGCACGTGCCTGATCAGTACTTTATGGAATGTAAAAGAAAAGTGACAGAATTGCTGCAGTAAAGGTTTTACTGGCAAAATGAAATTGCTGTCAGTGATCATAAAAAACAAAACATACAGCCCTTTGCCCCCTACCTCTCCTTCTCCCTTGTCAAAAAGTCAGAAAGAGCTTTACAGTATTACAAAGTATGTTTACACACACAAGGAATTTGACTTGGTGACAGGAGCTTCCAGTGCAGAAGAAAGTACGGACATAGTGCAGACATACATGATAGTGCAGAGCAGACATACATGATAGTGCAGAGCAGACATACATGATAGTGCAGACATGCATAGGAATTATACACAGGAACACTATATAACACTTATTTAAGAAAAACAGAAAATTAAATAATGCACTGAATACAGAAGTAGAAATATAGAGGGAAAAAATGTAATTGTGTAAATGAATGTACAGATATGTTATTTACAAGTGTGCCGTTCACAAATGAACAATTTTCAGTTTTCTCTGTATAAATGTGTCAGTTATGATGGACATTGTATTATGAATGTTTTACAGTTGTTCAGGCTGAAAATAGCCTGCGTTAAGACACTGTTCTTGTGCCTGGCTGTTCAGGTGGTTGGTGCTCCGTAGCACAGACCAGAAGGCAACAGTTCAAAGAGAGAGTGTGGGGTCCAAAGTGATTTTCTTAGCCCTTTTCCTCACTCTGGAGATGTAAAAATCTTGGAGGTTGGGCGGGGGGGCAATCTCAGCAGTCCTGACTGACTGTCTGCTGTAGTTTCTTGATGTCTGATTTGGTAGCTGAGCCAAACCAGACAGTCCTGGTCCAACTACTCCTCTCCCTGGTCCAACCAGTCCATTCCTCATTCAACTCTCCCTCCTCCAAATATTTTCTTTCTTTTTATGCTTCTCTGTGTTGTTCTGTATTGTTTTGAACAAAATCAATCCAGAGAGTGCCTTTTTATTGTGCATGGCCATGTATGGAAAGACTTTGAATTATTCATTAAGATTGGAATCAGCTATTTCTCAATTATTAGTAATTAAAATAATTCTTGGCAGCTCTTTTAAGCTGCTGTTGTTGCAGAAGTAGAGGCTTTGCACTATATTTAAAGTTTGGAGCATTAGGTCTTCATTTCTGTCATGCTGTGTTTAAGCATTAGTAAAAAAGATAAGAAAGATCTAGGGCTGCACGATATTTTGCATGCGATAGTCATGCGCATCTCGTCAGTAAAGACGGTTCTGTGATGAGCGCTAGATCTCCATCACCTGTTTTCAAATGGAGCGGCATTTATTAATGCACACATCCGTAGTTCACTGACAAGCTACGCAATATCACGTTCAATATCGCAGGCGATTCATCTGCGATTCTGAGTGCGAATTGCGTAGCTTGTTGGGGAACAAGATGTAAATTTGTGTAGATGTGTGTATTAATAAATGCCGCTCCATTTGAAATCAGGTGATGGAGATTTAGCGCTCATCACAGAACCGTCTTTACTGACGAGATGCGCATGACTATCGCATGCAATCAGGCGTTCTATGGAAAGTGGTGACAATTCTAGCTAGTGGGGACAATCCAGAATTATACTATATAGCATGTTCTGTGATAATTCTAATTTAGTTGTATAACTGAGATATTATGCGCATGCAATTGGTTCCATGCTTGTATATTGTACAGATAGATACAGTATTGTGGTCACATCAATATTTTTCATGGGAATCCAGCTACGTGCATGCAATATATCATGCAGCCCTAGAAAGATCCATGATTTTGGTATGGGGTAAGCTTGTGTGAAAAGAACATTTAAGCATTTTAGAAAAGTGTTAATTGACTGAATATTGTGTGAAAACAACATGAATTGTGTTAATGGTATGGTCACAACAGACGGATGTTGTGTTAATTGAGTTTAGAGTTTTGAACATGTGACTACAGACTGGACAAAGGGATGTTAGCAATTGAAAAAAACTAATTGTAAGTCGCAGCACATTTCAGATGATAAAAATGCTTTGGGCTTATTCTGAAAAATATGGTATCTAATTACTTCAAGTAAAATGTGTATAAAATGGTTTAAATTTTAAATAACAGATTATGGTTAATGATTTAATGATTGAATTTGTGCCCATATTTGTAAAGCATTATAAATTATGTGAAGCGTTTAGAATGTGAATTATGCTAATTTATACCATGGTCTGAATACTCTATTCTGATTGGCTGAAAGGTGTGTGTTTAAAAAGGTTGAATGCACAGGTAGCTCCAGTCACATAACTCACATTTCACTGCTGGTTATATACTCTCTAAATAATCGTGTATGTGACAAATAAAAATCTTGAATCTTGAATCAGTTACTGTATTGACAACAAGAGCAGAAATGTACATTCCCTCTTGATATGAACCTGTTTTTGTGAATTTGTTTATTTATTGTCTGTTTTTAAAGGGTTCCCACTGGATAAAGCCGTGGCTTACAAGAAGCTGAGGAATCCGTTTGTCATCAATGATCTGGATCTTCAGTATTTTATTCAGGACAGGTGAGCTTCATTTCCACCATCAGGTCTTCATCATGTTGCAAGTTAATTGCATTGTTTATTGACCACACATGATGTGCTCTGATACAGAAGATATTGCCAGCTATACATCATGCTTTTAAAACTGGAAAAACCTTTGCTCATTATATATGTGACCCTGGAGCACAAAACCAGTCTTTAGTCGCTGGGGTAAATTTACAGCAACAGCCAAAAATACATTGTATGGGTCAAAATGATTGATTTATCTTTTATGCCACAAATCATTAGGATATTAAGTAAAGATCATGTTCCATGAAGATATTTTGTAAATTTCCTGCTGCATATATATCAAAACTTAATTTTTGATTAGTAATATGCATTGCTAAGAACTTCATTCGGACAACTTTAAATGCGATTTTCTCAATATTTCGATTTTTTTGCACCCTCAGATTCCAGATTTTCATATAGTTGTATCTCAGCCAAATATTGTCCTATCATAACAAACCATACATCAATGGAAAGATTATTTATTTAGCTTGCAGGTGATGTATACATCTCAATACAGCTCAAAAATTGACCCTTATGACTGGTTTTGTGGTCCAGGGTCATATATGATAGATAAGTAGATGTATTCTCCTAGGTATTGTAATTGTGATTGATTAAATTTTTTTTTTTTTGTGGGGGAAACTGTATGTTTCTTATTCTTATGCTACGCTTGCCAAATGGGTTAAACTGTTGCCTCCATGTTTGTTGTTCACAGACAGTCACGAGACGCCAAAATGTTGCTATTGTTATCATGATAATCATCTATTAAGGGGCAATATTTGCCCTGGAATTGATTACCATGGCCTTTTTGTTTATATAGAATTTCCTCATTGTTAATTGTATTTGTGTTGTTTTTATGACAAATAATTGTTTTAACTAATATAATACATACATATACACAGACAAAACAAGCTGAGAAAACATTGCTCTTTACAGATTAAAAAATTAAGGCTATCTTGGTTATCTTAGTGCCATGAAAAACAAAAGGTTATTCAAACTCAGAGTGAACAGTGAGCAAAGAACGTTCCCCATTTCTGAAGCGGTCAGTGATTTCAGTTCTGCACACACAGGATCTCCCAAAGGAGCGGTCTACTCTGCGCAATGAAACTATTACGTATATCGTAACCTTTTTTGTTTGTGATGAGAGAATTCGTAAGAGTGCCAAAGTCAGTGCTCTGGAAAACTGGATTTCTTCATCACTGGTGACTAATCTAAATGCCTCTGATTGGCTATTGCATTCATGCACTCAACATTGAGTGATTGGTTGTAATGCTCGACAAAAACCAGCAAAAAGAAACCTTTGATGCAACTTTAACAGATCTAAATGCAATGTTGCATTTGGCACTTTTCATTCTGTTTCATATTTTACTTTAATCGCAATAGTCGTAATAGATTTCATTTAATTGTGCAGGGGCATTTTTTGGACCCCCATTCTTGAAGTCGGTGGGTATTTTTGCCCCAGCCCCCTTTAATTTCTGACTCTGGCATGCAGTGATGACAGAATTTGCATTTTTGGGTGGAGTATGTCTTATAAGTATGTAGCACTCCTCTAGCATGGTTTCTACTCACAGGGAGTGCATCAACTTACAATGCAATATTAACCTCTTTTTAATTGGCCTGTTGTATAAAAGCAATATCACATTTGAAATTGTACTGTTGGTCTGAATATCAATGGTAGCAGACTGTGGCCTGGTGCTTACGCTTAAATCACAGCTGTGCAAATTTTCCTGTCCTGGAAAGCACATGGAAACTAGAACGAAGTGTTTATTACTGCCCCGAAACAGTTAATGTTATTAGTGGAAAGTTTTTCCATGTGAGAGAGGTATTGCTGTGACACTGTTTACTCTTGTGTTGACGCTTGCAGCAGCTAGTTAATGTTTTAACTGCTTGAATGTTTGCATTTTAACCGGGGTCAACCTAGCAACCTACATGCAAACATTTGCCCATGAAGCGGTCATCACTGCAACAGAAGTGATTTTTGAAAGAGATGAATGTATTTATTTGATTTGGTTTAGAAACATTGAAACTTCATGCATCTACATGACTAATAGTGACACACCTGGTCCTTTTTGGTTCTGAGCAATATGGGAAGTCAAAAGTGAGATGCTGACGCAGTGCACAGTGAATCAATCAGACACTGATTCACTAGTTTTGATTGGCCTAGTGTCGTTTCAAGAGTCTTGAAATGTAGTCCAGTTGCACAGGGACTGGGTCTGTTTTTGTTCTGCCAGCAAAAATGGTTCCAAAGTAACCGTCTGGCAATACTGTGTCTAAGATGTACTCAATATCTTGAGTACACGACTTGGGAAAGCCTAATGGTTAGAGAGTCGGACTCGTAATCGAAAGGTTGTGAGTTTGAGTATCGGGCCGGCAGGAATTGTAGGTGGGGGGGGAGTGAATGTCCAGCGCCCTCTCCACCCTCAATACCACGACTGAGGTGCTCTTGAGCAAGACACCAAACCCCCAACTGTTCCCCGGCTGCCCACTGCTCCAGGTGTGTGTTCACTGTATGTGTGTGCACTTAAGATGGGTCAAATGCAGAGCACAAATCCCGAGTATGGGTTACCATACTTGGTCGTATGTCACTTCACTTTTTCACTTCACTTTTTATATTAGTGCTGTCGAGATTAATCGCATCCAAAATAAAAGCTTTTTTGTTTACATAGTATATGTATGTGTACTGTTTATTTATTATGTATATATATACATACACACACATTCAGTATATATTTTGAAAATATTTACATGTATATATATTTATATTATATATATAAATATATTTAATATATAAACATAACAACATATTTTTCTTAAATATATACATGCATGTTTGTATTTATATATACATGACAAATATACACAGTACACACTCACGTATTATGTAAACAAAGTTTTATTTTGGATGCGATTAATCATGATTAATCGTTTGATTAATACCAACTTAACAATTAATACTCAATATCAACTTATTGTTTTTATAAAATTCTTTAATATACACAAATGCTTTAATTCTCATCACTGCATCCTCGTGTCGACAGCAGAACAGCAGCAGTTCTGATATTTTGAACAATGGCACGCGTGTCTGATTATTGCCATTTAAGTCAACATTTAACATTCAGTCCTCTTCATGACACAAATGAAGATGTTTTTTGATGAAATCTGAGATATTTCTGTCTCTTTACCGAACATACACGGAGAAGTATGGTAAACGGATGCTCTGATGTGCTTGCTTGAGGGTTTGTTTTTGGGGAGTGAATGACAGATGGGACTGGTTTTGTTTAATCACATGTTAAGTAATGCTGTCACATATGTAGACAGAATGATGGAAGATTAAAGAGGCTTTTTAAACAGTTTAAACATTGGTTTTCTTGAAGCACATTTAAATAACTTGCTGTATGATTTTTTTTTTTTTTTTACAATTGACCTTTTCTCCCACAAAATCCTAATTCATATGCAATATTTCCGGGTTTAGGAGAGAGGTGTATCGGATACTGAAGGCCGAGGGAATACAGCTCCCCCGCTTTGCGGTTCTGAACAGAGATCCTGCCAGACCAGAAGGTTTGTTAACTCCCTCAAATCTCACTCTGACCTAGTTTGGACTACATAAAATAAGCCTGTCACCAGTGAACCGTTTAGATCAGGGATAGGCAACGTTGGTCCTGGAGTGCCGATGTCCTGCAGAGTTTAGTTCTAACCCTGAAAAAAACCCTCACCTGCCTGTAGCCCTAGTGATCCTGAAGACCTTGATTAGCTTGTTCAGGTGTGTTTGATTAGGGTTGGAGCTGGTTTAGATCATCTGCTTCACAGCGGTGTGTTCTCAGCTAGTTTGTAGGGCATTAGTGTCATTTAGCTGATACTTACAAATGAGAAAAAAAAACGAGCCTACAATATTAGCAGTTATAATAAATTTTATGTGGAAAAACTAATTTTCAGTTTTATTTGGTTTTGTTTTTCTAATAATTAATATTGTGAGTTGCTTTCGCTGTTTTACAGTGAGTTCATGAATGATTAAAACGGTTCTCTATGTAGTTTACAGGATTTGTTGAGAGCATTTGTGTACTTTTCAACTGAATTCACATCAAATCCTAATCTAATCAAGCATGTTTTCCTTGTTATAAAGCAGTGTTCACTTGACTGTTTCTCTTTGAACCGCTCGTGTACTGTGAATGCGAGATGGTAGCAGCACTATACAAATGAAAAGTCACATGACTTTGCTGATTTGATTGGCTGATTACACTGTCGATCTGTCAGCGAGAACCTGATCATGTGCATTTGGACTCTCAAAATATGTTCTACCCAAATATCCTGTTTCTAAATCGAACGATTTCATGGCTTCTTTATGATGCTGTGTGATGTTTTTGCAGAATGTAATCTGGTGGAGGGAGAGGACCATGTGGAGGTGAACGGGGAGATCTTCCAGAAGCCTTTCGTAGAGAAGCCAGTGAGTGCTGAGGACCACAATGTCTACATCTACTACCCCACGTCTGCAGGAGGAGGCAGTCAGAGGCTCTTCCGCAAGGTGTGACCATAATGATTCACCTTCAACACCAAAATACACACCACATTACATCAAATGATTTTAAGCAAAATACTGGTCCTGCTTTATATTAAGTGACCTTTACTATGTACTTACATCAAAAAAATAAGTATAATGTACTTACTGTGTTCATATTGTATTGTAAAACACATTTGCTGCTATCGAGGTGGGATACGGGTGAGGTTAGGAGCAGGTTTGGGTTGGTTTAAGGGTAGTTTAAGGTGTAAGTGATGGGTCAACAGTGTAATTATAAATGCAATTACAGAAATTAATCACAGATGCAATTACATGCAGGCATTTTTAAAATATAAGCACAATGTAAAAACATATGTACACAAGCGCATTGTACTAAATGATTAATTTAAATGTAAGTGCATAGTAGTTATTAAGGCCACTTCATATAAAGTGGGTCCAAAATACTTTATAAAAATATTTCAAGACTTAAACCACTAATCGATAAAACTAATAATAACAATGAATTTATTGATTAATCAGGTCTATTTCTATAAATAAAACACACCTGAAAAATAGAGGACACAAAGTGCAAGGTCTAAACTACCCAAAGCATGTGAATGAGCCATATTAAACGTGAGAATGATTTGTGTTACAGTATATTAATCTGACTCATAAGTGTAGTTTAAGATGGCTTGCTCTGTCAGGTTCTCTGGGAAATGTGTGTCCTGTTTATTGTGTGAGACAGAAACAGTCGCTATTGAATATAAACCGTGTTGTGTTGTTGCTGACGTTGTGAACAGGGGTTAAAGCCTAGCCAACTTTTTAAAATAATCCATATTTGCAGCCTCTTTATTAAAATAATCAAATATATTCCAATTTATAGGTTATCATTATACTGGGCCTCAGTTACATAACATGCAGTGCTTTTTAGGTGTGAGTAGCGGAGCTGCTTAATAGCTTGTGTAACACTGACATCTCTGATTGTTTGTGTTTTTAATGATGTAGGGTGGTGCAAATAAGTATTTATTATTCAAAAACAAGAAGATAGAATCATAACATGACATGGTATACTTGAAAGGTTCATGTTAGCACTAAAAATATGTAAATAATTGAACTCCTGGTACACTGTTGTTGTGTTTCAGTGCATCAAACTCGTCCTAACGGATCACGTTACGTCTGTTTCAGATTGGCAGCAGAAGTAGTGTCTATTCTCCCGAGAGTAACGTCAGGAAGACTGGATCCTACATCTACGAGGAGTTCATGCCTACAGATGGAACTGATGTGAAGGTGTCGCAGTCCTTATCTTCAGCAGAGCAAAAAAGCTCACACACCATTTTCATGTATTTTCATATTAGTGGTGGTAATTCTGATTCATCAAAGTGACTAAAATATTTGGATTTTCTTAAGAGGAACGTTTTTTTTTTTCTCTCTCTCGTTTTGTTTCTGTTCTTCACAAAACTTCTTTTTTTTTGTGATCAAATATTTATTAAAAAGAAAACAACAACAACATATCACAAAGCATTTCAAACAACCAAAGGGAAATATGTATAGACATGTATTTCAAATACATATACACACCATGCATTGACTTCACAAAACTTCTTGAAATGTGAGACATACTGTTTGTGAAAACTCTTGAGTCGTGTCTGGCTGTTCAGTGTTTTATTTTATTTCCCTAGCTGAAGTTGTTACAGCATTTGGACACATAATCAGTTTATAAAAAAGTAAAAAAAAACGTGACAAGCACATAAATCCTTAAATATCTAATTTAAATCAGTTTTAGCTAAGGTGATAAAAGAGTGTCTAAACTGATTTGTTCTAATAATGTGTATTTTAAAATTATTTCCAGACGGGTTGTGTTTACAATATGTGTCCCTGGAGCACAAAACAGTCATTAGTAACACAGGTATATGTGTAGCAATAGCCAACAATACATTGTATGGGTCAAAATTATAAATTTTTCTTTTATGACCAAAATCATTAGGATATTAAGTAAAGATCATGTTCCATGAAGATATTTTGTAAATTTCCTACCATAAATATATCAAAACTTAATTTTTGATTTGTAATATGCATTGCTAAGAACTTCATTTGGACAACTTTAAAGGTGATTTTCTCAATATTTTGATTTTTTTGCACCCACAGATTCCATATTTTCAAATAGTTGTATCTCAGCCAAATATTGTCCTATCATAACAAACCATACATCAATGGAAAGCTTATTTATTCAGCTTTCATATGATATGATCTCAATTTCAAAAAATTTACCCTTATGACTGGTTTTGTGGTCCACGGTCACATATGTGTCCAAAGTTGTTAGCAAAAATGTGAATTAGCTGGTTAGTGCCACCTTGTGACAGACTTTTACAGTGTTTATCACACTGGCTCATCTAGTCAACCTGTATTGAGTATATTCCAGTTTTCATAAATTCAGTCATTCAGTGCGGTTGTGCTGCGTCTGCAACTTAAAAGATTTTCTTCCACATTAAAGTTTTGATGAATGAAATGCCACTGTTTCATATGCTGTCTTGTGTTTGTTCACATCAGGTGTATACTGTAGGTCCAGACTACGCTCATGCAGAGGCCCGTAAATCTCCTGCTCTGGATGGGAAGGTGGAACGAGACAGTGAGGGGAAAGAGGTCCGTTATCCAGTCATCCTCAATGCCAGAGAGAAACTCATCGCTTGGAAAGTCTGTTTGGCTTTCAAGGTAAATGAAGATGTTGAAAACAACTCCGAGGCTGCTCCTTTTAATAGTTAGAGCTTTACATCATGAAGTGTTAGCGATTTCTCATTTATACATAGATGAAAACTCCTCAACTTTCAGTGACAGCTCACTTTTTTGAGCTCTAAATAGGTCACCTATGAGATTTGCTTAGATCCAATGAGAAAGTGTTTTTATGAGGGGGTCTTACAAGGGTACTTGTGATCTTACAAGGGTAAATAAAGAACTGGGGCTGGTTGCATAAACTGTTTAGACTAGTCTTAGTTGCAGACTGGTCATAACTTTTTAAATTCAGTTATGAAATGGTAGATTTGTCTTATTTGTATTGGAAAAGTAAGACTGATAACCACTTGGCAACTGCTAGTAAGTTTTGTATAGTATTTTCTTTACTCTTTAATTTAAAAACTGTCTAAAAGGGTAATATTTTATGTATTTGAGGTCTGAGATGTGGGAACGGTGAAGAAAGAGAGAGCAAACATTTTGCATTTTAGGTCAGCATTGCGTCTAATCAGCCAATATTGTCTTAAATAGCCTGCATAGCACTTCATCTTTTATAACATGGGATTTTGACTAATATATTTTTGTAAAATGTTGCAAAAAGGTTTTATTGAAAAATTACCGTTTTGGACATATAAGGTAATAAAAAATATTTTAAAAATACCTTAAAGTAACTACAAATGAGCATGTAAAACAAATATCTTTAAAATAAATTCTGCGTGGAGCAATGTTCTCACCTTTTTCCCCTCTTACCTGTCTGCATCTGTGTTTACAGCAAACCGTGTGTGGGTTCGATCTGCTCCGTGCCAGTGGCCAGTCATACGTCTGTGACGTCAATGGCTTCAGCTTCGTCAAGAACTCCATGAAATACTATGATGACTGTGCAAAAATCCTGGGGTTAGTACATCACACAAATACAAAATATCCTGTGATTTACAAAATCACTTTTAGTTTCTAATATACCGTATTGACCCGAATAGAAGACGATGTTTTTTTCTTGTAAATACATCTGAAAAAACGCGGTCGTCTTATATTCAGGGTCTACACTTTGACATGTCAATAATACACCCATAACAATAGGTGGTGCCAAATACACATAAAACAAGTGTGCCATGAAATATGTAATGTAATGTTTGTAAAGATCGCGAGTGAAAACAAAAGAAAAAGAAAAGCTTACAGCAGCACGAGTCGTGACTGTCATGTTAGCCTGATGAGACCAAACTTCCTCTGTAAGTGATTTTAAAACATAAGACAGTACCCAGATTTGAAGACTACAATAAGATTTCACTTCTACTGTTAATAAAATGTTGGATGGATAGACTAAATATAATTCAGATGGGCTACCTGTTATTTTTTATGGTATATCAAAAAGTGTATATTTTTAAATGTCATTGTTGGTACATTTTACCAGTATTAACCATACTTTCAAAACAAAAATTAAAATTGGAAAAATATGCAATATGAAAATAATTTAAGAAAAAATTTGTTTTACAGAGAGAAAAAAAAAACAAGATTTAATTTTCAAAAAGCCTTTTTCCAAAAGGTACATCTGGAAAAAGGGGGGTCGTCTTATAATCAGGGTCATCTTATATTCGGGTCAATTCGGTACTTTAAAACTGGTTGATTAGGTACACAGGTAATTTTATTTTTTATTGTCCGATGCAAAAAAGATTTGTACTTTCTTTATTGACATGAAGTGTTGCAATTTTATTTATAGTCAGATGATTACACTATAGTCATTTATGATCAGGATTATTAGTACATTTAATGTACAACACATTTATTTATACAGAGTAATGGTGTATTTGTTTAAAGTCAATTGATATTGTTTTTCTTTTGCCCCTCAGGAATATGATCATGAGAGAACTGGCTCCACAGTTTCAGATCCCGTGGTCCATCCCTTTAGAAGCAGAGGACATTCCCATAGTTCCCACAACCTCTGGGACGATGTATGTCCTCGCAAGCAAAGACAAACACTGTTTTAAACTTATAGTGATAATTACATTACCAATGTTATTAGTGTCTAAGCTAGTTTCTAGGAATCTAAAGTTTTTAGAAGAATTGTTCTTCCAAAAATGAAACCGTTATTAACTCTCTTTTCTTGTCTCAAACTCATGACTTTCTTCTGTTTTCACCAAAAGCACAAATTGTTAGCGGGGTGTTTTTGCTGACACTCTTATGTACTTTATTAAAGGTATAGTTCACCCAAAAATCAAAATTCTGTCATCAGTTACTCACAAACCAATTAGTCTTTTGTTCATCCTCGAAACACAAACAAAGATGTCTTTAATGAAACCTGAGAGATTTCTGTCCCTCCGTTGAAAGTCCATTCCACCAAAAACTTTGACGATTTCAAAAAAAATGATTAAAACATTGTAAATGCAATCGGTCAACGGTCAACATGTTCGCTTTATATAGCGAATAGATTTGATTTAGGCTTTCATTCACATATAAACGTTGATCAACGCGCAGAGCACATCAAATATGCTCAACAGAAGCTCAGTTTGAGACGTGAGAACAAACCTCGTTGGTTCTTGTGCTTCACACAAACATGTTTGAGCTTCTGTTTGCCATATTTGATGTGCTTTATGATGTTCTTCATCATGTAAAGCGATTGTGTCTTTTCAGGGGACTTGGATTAAACCACTTGATTCATATGGATTGTTTACCATATATTTTTATGAACTTTTTGCATCCTCATTTGGTTTCATGGATTTTCAATGGAGGGGACAGAAATCCCTCAGGTTTCAGTGAAGATGTCTTGTGTTTCGAAGAGGACCAAAAGACTTCAAAAGAATTTCATTTTGGGTAAAATAACCCGTTGAGTGTTAAAGAGAGTCACAATGAGCTGCCACTGCATTGATTTCACCCAACTGGATATTCATTTAATTATTGCTTGAGAAGAAGAAAGCCAGTCACATGGGTTTGGAATGAGGGGGAATAAATTATGACAAGTTTCATTTTTGGGGAACTGTTCATTTTAATATTATATATTATTGCTGATGTACTAATTTATATCTTGGTAACACTTTACAATAAGGTTCATTAGTTAACATTAGTTAACAACATTAGTAAACATGAACGAAGAATGAACAATACTTCTACAGCATTTATTAATCTTAGTTCATGTTAATTTCAGCATTTACTAATGCATTATTAAAATCACAAGTTGTGTTTGTTAACATTAGTTAATGCACTGTGAACTAACATGAATAAACAATGAATTAACTAACATTAACAAAGATTAATAAATGCATTGTTCATTGTTTGTTCATGTTAGTTAATACATTAACTAATGTTATAAATGACACCTTATTGTAAAGTCTTACCGTCATCTTTGTATTTCTGTATAAGCTCCAAGTAAATATCCGTTCAATGACTTTCAGGATGGAGTTGAGGTGTGTGATTGCTGTGATTCGACATGGAGACAGAACTCCCAAACAGAAGATGAAGATGGAAGTTCGTCATCAGCGGTACAGACTTTCACCTCCACTCTGTCGCTGATCTACATTCATCATAAACTCTCACTAATTCCAAAATAATATGAAATTCAAATTGACACTGCACAACTAAAAATCCACTATTGTATTTCTCATCTTGTGTCTTTCAGGTTTTTTGACCTCTTTGAAAAATGTGAAGGTTACAAAAGTGGAAAACTGAAATTGAAAAAACCAAAGCAACTCCAAGTAAAGAAATTGTTTTAGTAACTAATAACAAAACACATCTCTTCCATCTTTATTTGACCCTCTAACTCTAGCACTCTCTATTCTAATTCTATTCTTTAAAAAAAAAAACGTGTCCCTTTTAGACTTGCACTCTCTATTCATTTACTAGCTGCTTGTTTTCTTAAAAAAACTAACACTAGCTTCTCTAATTTTTTTGTATTCTATCTGTTTTATTTTATTTATCATACAATTAACAAAAGGCCTCTAACACTAGCTTCTCTATTCTTTTTCTATTCTATCAGTTTTCTTTTTATTTATTATGTAATTAAAAAAAAAAAACTTTGCTACGTGTATTGCATTAAGCTAACAGACTTATAATAGCACTTGCATATCATTACTCTTTTGTTGATTTTGATTGATTCCATTGTCCTCATTTGTAAGTCGCTTTGGATAAAAGCGTCTGCTAAACGATTTAATGTAAATGTAACAAATATTACTCATCATACATATCTAAAGCATGCGTTTGAATATTATCTGATTTGCTCAGTTGTTTGTTGTGTTTGTGTGGCTTGGACAGGAAGTGCTGGACATTGCCAGACAGCTGTTGTTAGAACTCGGACAAAATAACGATTCAGAAATTGAAGAGAGCAAAGCAAAGCTTGAACAGCTAAAAACAGTCCTTGAAATGTAAGTGGTCCAGTAAGTTTATTAATAAGGGCGTTGGATCTGATTTGTAGTCTATTCCACAAGAGAATGAAATGCACACAGCAGAAGGGTGGGTAAATAATGACACAATATTCATTTTTGGGTCAATTTTATTAAAAAAGCTTTCATCAGATCCTCACCACATTTAGTATCACCTTTAAATCATTTTCAGATCATGCTAGATAAAGTTATATCAATCTGATAACGGCACCAGCTTTTGTGGTATTTCAATCACGCCTCCTAAAATAATCCCTGCGGATGCTATCCAGTCCAAATTAATGCAGCTTTTGATCATATCATGCTTGGCCCAGTTATATTCAAATATACAGCTAGTCTAATTTCTAACATCTCATTTTGTTTGTTCAGGTACGGCCATTTCTCTGGCATTAATCGCAAGGTTCAGTTAACATATCTGCCACACGGCTGCCCTAAAACATCCAGTGAAGAGGAAGGTGAGGATGGGCGTGCATGTATCTTTTGGCTGCTTATGATTGATTTTTATGCTCTTTCTTTAGGCCTTCTGTTTGTTTACATGGTTTTATGTAAGTGTAAGATCAGTTACATTTTATTAAAAACATCAGATAACGAAAGAGTGACTGCAAATGCAAGTGCTTTTTTTTTTTTGTATCTTGTATGTTTTTCTTATGTGTTTTTTATATGTTGGTTATGTACTGTGAAGCCAGAGACAATTGTCCTCAATGTAGATGATAAAGTACAGTAAAAGTAAATTAAAGAGGCTTATTTTAGTGCAGTCTTGTGCAAACAGAATAAGTCTAATGCACATTGCAGAATTTTCTTGCAAAACCCACTCACTTAAGAGGTCAAAAAAGCCACCCCTCATTATATTTAAGCTTTGCTCATTCACACCTCAGATTTGGAAAAGGTAAAAGAAATGGATATTGAAAAATGGGACGCAGGGAGGGTTTAAGTTAGAGTAAAACTTGCTCTTCTTTTTTTTTTTTTTGGGTTAATGAATTGTTGATGGTTGTTGCATCCAAGGCGGATGTATTTGATATGGATGTGTGTGTGTTCAGACGTGCGGAGGGACGACCCGTCACTCTTGCTGGTTTTGAAGTGGGGTGGAGAGCTGACTCCAGCAGGCAGGGTACAGGCTGAAGAACTTGGCCGGGCCTTCAGGTGTATGTACCCTGGAGGACAAGGTACTTTACTCTCACTGTGCTCATAAAATCATATTAAGATAATTTTAATAATCTTGAGTGACAGGCACACAAATTTTGGAAAAATAATATTTATGACACTCAAACAGGTATGTCCCATACAGTTGTTTTGATAGAGGGAAACAAGATGCATTCCTAGTTTCAGCATTACTTATTCTTCAGACATTCTGCTTTAAATACCGTAAATATCAGCTTTATACAAAGTGACCAATATTTGGCTTTCAATCCCTAAAAATAGGTAATATTCAACAATCTGAAAATGGAGCCTCATTGAAATCACCATATCTCTGGGACTGAACGATGTAGGGCCTTAAAAATGAAGATCCCAAAGTTTATTAAGAACTAGAATCTAAAATCATATTGCAATATCTTTAATACTTCTTGGCCCGGTTTCACAGACAGGGCTTAGACTAAGCCAGGATTAGGCCATAGTTCAATTATGACATTTAAGTCATTTTTATAAACATGCTTAGAAAAAAACGTTACTGATGTTCATCTTGAGACAAAACAAAGGCACTGATATATTTTAAGGTCAGTCAGTGCAAGTTTATTTCAGTTGAAACAGCTAAGATTTACTTTTTAGTCTAGGACTAGGCTTAAGCCTTGTCTGAGAAACCGGGGGCTTGAGTTATAGGCATGCAAACGTTGGAAAAATAATATGGTATGTTTAATGCAGTTGTTTTGACAGAAGTAAATGAGATACATCTCTAGTTTCAACATTATTTGTTCTTCAGACATTCCTCTTTAAAAGAAAAGAAGTATCATATTTTTGCAAACTGGCCCACATTTGTTTTTTGACCACTGAAAATGTGTACATTTGAACAATTTACTCCTGGAGCCATATTGAGATTCCAATATCTCTGGAACCGAACCATATAGGGCCTTAAAAATGAAGATGCCAAAAGGAAAGTTTAAGACCCAATATCTAAAAGGCAGTGTTGGGAAGGTTACTTTGGAAATGTAATAGGTTACAGATTACAAGTTACCCTACTGAAAATGTAATAAGTAGTGTAACTTTTCAATTACTTTATTAAAGTAATGTAACTGATTACATTTGATTACTTTTTGATTACTTTTCTAAATTTCTAATGTTTTCAACTGTTAATCATTTTCAAACAGGCAGGGTTAACCTTACAGTAGTGCTCAACACTGATTACTGTCAGACTTTTGAAATCCTTAATCACTTGAATTAAGATTACAATAATTTAATTTTAAAGGAGACATTGGATGAAAAATATCTTCATTTGCATATAAATGTGTCTTAGCAGTGTGTGGACACAACCACCCTACAATGATGAAAATTCACTCCTTTTTTAATCCCCCAAAAACCTAAACAGTCTCAATTATCAAACCGTTTTGATTTTGGAGTGAATAACCAGCGCTCTTTTCCACCTTCAATACCACGACTGAGGTGAGACCCTTGAGCAAGCCACCGAACCCCCAACTGCTCCCCGGGTGCCGCAGCAATACGCGTGTGTGTGTGTGTGTGTGCGCGTGTGTGTGTGTGTGTGTGTGTGTGTGTGTGTGCGCGTGTGCACTTGGATGGGTTAAATGCAGAGCACAAATTCCGAGTATGGGTCACCATACTTGGCCACACATCACTTCACTTTCACTAAATTCGTTTATGTCTGGCTGCGCAAAACATTTTACTCCAGACTGCTTTCTGAACGAGGGACAATTCAAGGCAGGTTTTGTTAAAAAGTTAAAACTCAAGGATGGATCAGTAACCATTGTTCATGATCCAGCTGCACCTCCAGATGAAGTAATTGTCACACTTAGTATTTTTTATGATTATTTGCGAATCGCCTTTGCTCTTCCACGAAGAAGGGCGTGAGCAGAGCTCATTAGCATGTAAAGAGTTATGCACCGAAATGAGTCACTGTGATCAGAGCTGTTTTTGACAAGGTAAAAAGGTGTTGTTTTACACGACCACTCAGACTATTTTAAGAAGACCTAAAGAATCATACAACTAGGAAGATGGGCATCCAATGTCCCTTTGAAGCACAGCCACCACAAAATCAGACTTACTTTAAAATCAGTCTGAGGTTAAATATAGATTTAAAATCATAACAAGAAATGGTGTAATAGCTATGATACTGTTTCTTTTTAAATCAAATCTTTGCATAGCTATGACAGGAAACACTGGAATAACGATGTCTTAGAAAAAAACAGTTAATCTTAAAAAAATATTAAGCATATGCATAAACCCATATAGGAAATACATATAAGAGTTATCGGATAAGCATGTTATAAACTTCTGAAACATTGGTGTTTCATATTTTAGAGCAGTCACTGCAATTTATGAAAGAAATCAATTAAATCTGTATTTGTGGAGTGTGTGTGAAAAAATCAGATGTAACCCCTTTGTAATCCTTAACATTTTCATAAGTAACTGTAATTTAATTACACATTTTTTCTTAGTAACTGTAACTAATTACAATTACTTTTATTTTGTAATTAAATTACGTAATTCCGTTACATGTAACTAGTTACTCCCAACATCTAAAAGGACATTCAGATATCTTTTATACTTCTTGAGTTGCAGGCATGCAAACTTTGGCGAACAAACTTGAAAAGTGCTGTTTCCCCATTTTTGAATGGTCACCATTGGCACATATTTCAACAAAGATTGCTAAAGTCAACAGATTTTACTAACAGACCTACCAATCTCTGTGTAAAAATAACATTATGATGCTGCCATCTTTCTGAAGTCATTTTTACCCCTCTGTGATTTGTCTCTGAATCTCAGGTGAAAATTGCCATTTTGACCCCTCTCTACAAAATAGTGGATTACTCAGTAAATATTCATCCATGACATGTAATATTTTGGCTTTCATCACTATACATGTATATCTGTCTTCAGAAAAAATATTAGCAAAATCAAAAATTTAAAAAAATTACAATTGCAGGGTATTTTTATTAAGTACATAAATATATAAATGTATTTGTAGTAGACTTGGCATGAAATGAATGTATTTGAAATACATTTTAGTATATTTATTTTTCACTAGGGTGCTCCTTATTATTCGTTCTTGTTTTTCTCCTTGGTCTCAGGCGATTATGCTGGTTTTCCCGGCTGTGGCCTTCTCCGTCTGCACAGCACATACAGGCATGACCTGAAGATATACGCCTCTGATGAAGGACGCGTTCAGATGACCGCTGCAGCGTTTGCTAAAGTACCATGACCACCTTTATTTCCTCCGTTGGGTTGTAAATATAAAAGATTAAGGCCTGGTTTCACAGACAGGGCTTAGCCTAAACCAAGATTAGGCCATAGTTCAATTAGGACATTTAAGTACTTTTTATAAGCGTGCCTTAGAAAAAACATTACTGGTGTGCATCTTGAGACAAAACAAAGGCACTGATTTATTTTAAGATCAGTCAATGCAAGTTTCTTTCATTTGAAACGGCTCAGATTTAGATTTTAGTCTGGGACTAGGCTTAAGTCTTGTCTGTGAAACCGGGGGTAAGTGTTATCAAAGTAATTTATTAAAACTATAGTTGTGAGTGTATCAAGTCCCCATTTTTAATGCTTTATATAATACAGATTGTTTCCAAGCAGCTTCAGGGATGTAACAGATTCAGTGATGCCACCTTCATCAAATATGAGACACATTCAAATGTAAAGCTATTCTTAAAAAGACAAGATTGTCATTATGGAGTTCAATAACAGTGAAGTTTATCAATTATGATACTAAAGTTCAGTTCAGCTATAAACAGCTCTACTGAAGACGATAGTGTAATTTTTTTGCTCATGTCAAGTTTATTCAGTGTTCATTCGGTTCAGTTCAATAACAGTGTCCATGCTGCAAAATTTGACAATTATGAAACTAATTTGATTCAGCTATAGAGCAGCTCTACAGAACACAATATTGTCTTCCACCTCAATTCTTCAAATATTTAAATTGTGAATTATCTAAAAAAAAAAAATTAAATAGTTAATGTGATCCTTTTATTAATGAAGATTTTTTTTGGCAGTTTGGGAGGGTTTTGTAGAGAGGGTGCAGAATTAAACTTTTATGGTGTGAATGTTAAAAGCATAAAGCGTTCTAAATATTTAAATTCCATATTTTTTATTAATTAAATTAAATTAATTAAATTCCATGCTTTAATGTTTATTTTGACAGCCCTAGTTTAAATATTATTTATATTATTATTATTATTATTATTATTATTATATATGTTTATTTAAATAATTATTATTATTATTACATTCATTTAAATATTATTATTATTTTATTTAAATATTATTATTATTATTATTATTATTATTATTATTATTACATATATTCATTTAAATATTATTATTATTATATATGTTTATTTAATTATTATTATTATTACATATATTCATTTAAATATATTATTATTATTATTATTATTATTATTATTATTATATTTTTTTATTTAAATATTATTTTTGATATGCTTATTTCTCATATCCACGACTGGACACATGAGTCAGAGTAAGAGTATGTCTGCTGTTTCTTCAGGGCCTGCTGGCGTTAGAGGGTGAGCTGACACCCATCCTGGTGCAGATGGTGAAGAGTGCGAATATGAATGGGCTGCTGGACAGTGACAGTGACTCCTTAAGCAGCTGCCAGCAGAAAGTCAAAGCACGACTGCATGAGATTCTGCAGAAAGACAGAGACTTCACGCCTGAAGAATACGAGAAGGTCTGGGACAATCTGGAATTATCATATTTAAGAGATTGCGAAATAGATTAAAGACAGCATATACAGATAGTCACTATGTTGTTCATCACTGCATTTGGGAACTATAATTTTAAAAGCATTTCTCATTAGAATTCATAACAATGCATGCAACTGTTAATTTACCTCTCAAAGTCGTCTCAGAAATGTCCAGCCATTTTATCTGAATTTTTCTCTCACTGTGTGAGTGGTGTTTTATTCTTGGACTAGCTGGCGCCCACCTCCAGCACATCTCTGGTGAAGTCCATGCAGATGATTAAAAACCCCGTGAAGACGTGTGATAAGGTGTACTCCCTCATCCAGAACCTGACGCTGCAGATCCGCCAGAGAATGGAAGACCCCAAATCAGCAGGTAGACATGATGTTAATAACTGTGCATGCTTTAAACAAATACATTTTAATCCTGCATATAGTCAGTCAGTCATATTTATTAATAAAACACATTTAAAAACAACAGCTGTTGGCCAAAGTGCTGTACAAAATTTAAGCATATACCAAAATACAGAAGTAAACCTAGAATACAGCGATAGACAGTACACTACAATTATGCCACTGCGCTTATGACCATATGCAACAGTAAACAAATAAGTTTGAAGAAGAGACTTAAAATCAGTGTATGTTGGTGCAGTTTTTATATAGAGTGGCAAATTGTTCCAAAGCTGTGGAGCAGCCACTGAGAAGGCACGATCTCCTTTCGATTTCAAGCGTGTCCTTGGATCAGTCAACTGAAAACTACTAGTTGATCGAAGTTCCCTGGAGGCATTACAGTGAACACCACTGTAACTTGTACACCAATGACTTGTACATATGGGTTCAGTCATTTTAGACACTTCCAAAACTGTTGCAACAGAGATGGTAATAAAAAAAATGTAATACATGAATTATGTTCCCATCGTTGTTGCCACAGATTTGGAAGTGCATTTTTCTGTTCTAAAGAAGGGGGTGCCAATACTTTTGTCTATATAGTGTATGTACAAGTCATTGGTGTTTGGTGATGAGTTTTTGTCTCAAGGTCTGCATTTACAGTCACACCAGAGGTGTTAAACTGGGATTAGGACTTGGTTTTATACAGACCAGTCAAGTTCTTCCACACTGACTGAATCAATCATTTTCTTTTTGAACCTTGTCTTATACACAGAGACATTGTCATGTTAGAATAGAAAAGGGTCCTGTCCAAACTGTTGCTATAATATTAGAAGCACACAATTTCCTAGAATATCATTATATGCTTTAACATTATGATTTGAACTCATAGAAATTACTAAAGTAGTCAAATCTGTTCATTAGAAGGGGGCGACCCAATACTTTTGGCAATATAGTGTATATGAAGGAGCCAGTCCATGCAAACCCTTATAAACAAACAACAATGTATTAAAATGGATATGATATTTAAACTGGGAGCCAGTGGAGTGAGATCAGCACTGGTGAAATATGTTCCCTCTTCCTTGTTCCAGTTAACAATCTAGTGACAGCATATTGAACAAGTTGAAGATGTGACAATAGAGACTGTGAAACACCAAAGTACAATACATTAGAATAATCTAATCTGGTTGAGATAAAAGCATGTATTACAGACTCCGTGTCTCTTAATGTTAAGAATGACTTCATCTTCGCAATATTCTTTAGCTATTTTATTTTGTTGCAATTTATTGACATGAAAATGTAATTCAAATATTCGTTACCGAGTCTTATGGGTCTTATGTATATTATTTAGAGGGCCGGGTTTGGACAGAGGGTGTGTGGTTGGTTGCTTCTGATTCAGTGGCACATTTTCCAGATATCCAGTTGTACCACAGTGAGACTCTAGAGCTGATGCTGCGTCGATGGTCTAAACTCGAGAAGGATTTCAAGATGAAGAACGGCCGATACAACATCAGCAAGATACCTGATATCTATGACTGCATCAAATATGACGTGCAGCACAACAGCTTGTTAAAGCTGAACGACACCATGGAAATTTACCGGCTTTCCAAAGCACTGGCTGACATTGTCATCCCACAGGTGACCATTTTATTTCAGTTTTGAATTCCTTCATTTGCTTTTGGTCAAATATCAATTAAATGAATTATGAGAGCTTGTATAAATTTATTCTTGAAATATTTTTTGGTAATTGTCCTTATTTGCTCTTGTCAGGAATATGGTATTTCTCAAGCTGAGAAACTGGACATAGCCAAAGGTTACTGTACACCTCTAATTCGCAAGATCCGCTCTGATCTACAGAGGACACAAGACGATGACACCGTTAACAAACTGCACCCACTGTAAGACATCGTCTAGTTCAGTGCTTGAGCTGGACTAAATAACACTCATAACAGACAATATGAAATCTAGCCAGTACACAGTTCAAGAACTGAAGGAGCATGACGCGAGGAATCAAATTTTCCTTGATTTTATAACATTCATTGTGCTTTGTAAAAACTTAAAGGATTAGTTCTCACCTAAACATGAAAATTTGTCATCGCTTACACACCCTAATATAATTTCAAACTTACAAGATTTTTTAAATATATTCTCCATCCATTTAAAAAGTTTATAAAGATTTCGTAAAAGTAATCCACAGGTATCAGTTTAAAAATGCAAAATTGCAAAATGTAAAAAACTGTAAAAAATGCTTTTCTTACTTAGATTTTTTGTCTTATTTCCAGCCAAAATATCAAAAAAATCTTAAATCAAGAAGGATTTTCTTGACAAGTAAAAATTGTTGTCTTGTTTTCAGAAAAAAACAAGTCAAAATTAAGTGAGTTTTTGCTTGAAACAAACAAAATAATCTGCCGAAGGGGTAAACAAAATAATCTTGTTTTCTGTTTGAAATAACTAAATAATAATTTTGTTTACCCCATTGGCAGATTATTTTGCTTGTTCTAAGCAACAACTCTTTATTTTGACTTGTTTTTTTCTGAAAACAAGACAACAATTTTTACTTGTCTAGAAAATCCTTCTTGATTTAAGAATTTTTTTAGATTTTGGCTGGAAATAAGATAAAAAAATCATTTTTTGCAGTGTGCTTTGCATGACGAACTTTGAAATCTTAAAGAAAGCACCAAAACCAAGCCTTTCATTCATATGGTCAAAGACAGGGTGGAAAATGGTCAATGTTACCATTATTTTTGGTGCATAATACTTGCATTAAAAAAAGCCCTGTATGTCTTGACCCCTGAAATGAATTAGCATTTGATAGTAAATATTTCAGGTTTTGGGTGAAATCAAAAGGTTTTTGGGTTGATTGTTCTGTCCGCAGATATTCCAGAGGAGTCATGTCTCCAGAGCGCCACGTGCGGACCAGACTTTACTTCACCAGTGAGAGTCACGTTCACTCTCTGCTGTCTGTCTTGCGTTATGGAGCCCTCTGTGATGTATGCCCATCTTTTAAAGCTTTATAAAGTACATTGAAATATCCTGGCTGTGGTTTTGCTGTTCTGAGCGAAACTGAATTCTACTTGAAGGAATTTGTTTGGCTGTATCCTCAGGAGGCCAGAGATGAGCAGTGGAAGAGAGCCATGGACTACCTCAAAATAGTCAGCGAGCTCAACTACATGACACAGATAGTCATCATGCTCTATGAAGACCCAAACAAGGTACCAGCATGACTCGGCACACATGCAATGCTTTTAAATAACACTAAAGCATTTCGCCTCTGATATCCAACGTCTTGATATCCAAGAAATATATGAAATGGTTTTTCTGCACATGCAAGGTCATATTTTGAACATGCAAAACTTACGTTATACCTTACCTTTTAAAATGAATGTGCTGTGTTGTAGTTTTAGAAAGTAATTCTAAGGAATTTTTAGGTCAACTTTCATAAATATACTAAGACACTTAGGCCCGGTTTCACAGACGGGGTTTAGCTTAAGCCAGGACTAGGCCTTAGTTAAATTAAGATATTTAAGCAGCTTTTATAAAAATGCCTTAGAAGATAACGTTACATGTGTGCATCTTGAGACAGAACAATGGAACTGACATATTTTAAGATAAACATGCATTTTAGTCTGGGACTAGCCTTAAGCATTGTCTGTGAAACCGGAGGTTGAACTTTATTGATTGTAGCTTAATTATTTACACAATTTCAAGAAAATGAAGAGAATGGAAATAAAGCACATTTGTCTTGAGGCACACAGGCCTGTCATACAGAGGGTCAGTCTACACTACTATCTTCAACACTTTTCCTTAGACGTGCTTGATTTTTTTTTGTATTAGAAGAAATCGAATTTGTTGCAAGCCACTCAACAACTGGTTTGCCTATAAGAGACACTCTAATAATTAACTGTGGAAAAAGACAATTAGCTTTATATTTTATTCATATATGCATGTATGATGTTTGAGGACAGACAGCGTGTTAATGAGGGCTTTGGATTTGTAGGATCCTTCATCAGAGGATCGTTTCCATGTGGAGCTTCATTTCAGTCCAGGAGCTAAAGGCTGTGAAGAAGATAAAAACCTGCCGTCTGGGTTTGGATATAGACCAGCATCCCGAGAGGTTTGCACTGACTAATGGTGTGTGTGTGCACGCGTTTTTGTGACAAATGAGGACATACATTTGTATAATGACACAGGTATTACAAGGTGAAGGTGACTTATGAGGACATTGCCCCATGTCCCCACTTTTCAAAACGCTTATAAATAATAGAGTGAGTTTTTTTGGGGGGGAAAGTAGAAATGCACAGTCTCCTGTGAGGGCTGAGTTTAGGTGTAGGGAAGGTGTAGGGCAATAGCACATACAGTTTGTACAGTATAAAAACCATTACACCTATGGGATGTCCCCACTTTTCACAAAAACAAACGTGTGTATGTTTTTCCTGTAATTTTGTTCTGCGTATTTCATTTCCTGGGTTTGGGAGGAATTGGTGGTTACATTCAATTCAAGTTTATTTGTATAGCGCTTTTCACGATGCAAATCATTGCAAAGCAGCTTTACAGAATTTTTTTTATTATTATTATATTTAGTAGTAGCTTATCAGTGGTGACTATCTCAAGTTGATGTCCATATGGCAGAAATGTACAGTAAAAA